>CM053772.1:253320002-253468236 GCA_028658325.1 Potorous gilbertii | reverse complement strand
GCTTCTCTGAAGTCTTCCTGTTCATCATTTCTCATAGCACAATAAGACTCCATTACATTCACATACCACAACTTGTTCAGCCATTCCCCAATTGATGGGCATCCCCTTGATTTTCAGTTTTTGGCCACCACAAAGAGAGCTGCTATAAATATTTTTGTACATGTGGGATCCTTTCCCATTTTTGTGATCTCTTTGGAATAGAGTCCCAGAAGAGATATTGCTGGATTAAAGGGTATGCACATTTTTGTAGCCCTTTGGGCATAGTCCCAAGTTACTCTCCAGAATGGTTGGATCAGCTCACAGCTCCACCAATAATGAATTAGTGTTCCAACTCTCCCACATCCTTTCCAACATTTATCATCTTCCTGTTTTGTCATGTTAGCCAATCTGATAGGTGTGATGTGGTACCCCGGAGTTGTTTTGATTTGCATCTCTCTAATCAATAGTGATTTAGAGCATTTTTTCATATGATTATATATGATTTAATTTCTTCCTCTGAAAACTGCCCGTTCATATCCTTTGACCATTTATCAATTGGGCAATGACTTGTATTCCTGTACATTTGACTCAGTTCTCTATATATTTTAGAAATGAAGCCTTTATCACAGACACTGGTTGCAAAAATTCTTTCCCAGTTTTCTGCTTCCCTCCTACTCTTGGTTGCATTGGGTTTGTTTGTGTAAAAACTTTTTAATTTAATGTAATCAAAATTATTCATTTTGTACTTCATAATGTTCTCTATCTCTTGTTTGGTCATAAACTTCTCCATTCTCCATAAACCTGACAAATACACTATTCTTTGCTCCCCTAATTTGTTTATAGTATCAATCTTTATACCTATATCATGTATCCATTTGGACTTTATTCTTGTATACGATGTCAGGCATTGGTCTATGCCCAGTTTCCGCCACACTGTTATCCCCTTTTTCCAACAATTTTTGTTAGTGAGTTCTTATCCCAGAAGCTGGGTTTCTTGGGTTTATCAAACAGTAGATTGGTATATTCATTGCCTACTGTGTCTTGAGTATCTAACCTCCACTGGTCTACCCCTCTGTTTCTTAGCTAATACCAAATGGTTTTGATGATTGCTACTTTATAATACAATTTGAGATCTGGTAAGGGCTAGAGCCTCTTAATTTCTGTAGAGAATGCTTTGTAGTCATATACATATAATTTCTTTGTGTGTCTTGGTAAGTAGATTCCCAAGTATTTTGTAATTCTGTAGTTATTTTGAATGAAATTTTTGTTTCTACCTCTAGTTTCAGCTGGTAAAATTCAGAGAAGGCTGATGATTTGCATGGATTTATTTCCTGCTACTTTGATGAAATTATTTATTATTTCAATTAATTTTTAGTTTAGTCTCTAGGGTTATTTTTTATGTAGACCAACATATCATATGCAGACAGGGATAATTTTGTTTCTCTGTTACCTGTGCTTGCTTATCCCTTCAATTTCTTTTTCTTGACTTCCACTATAGCAAGCACTTCTAGAACTATGTCAAATAGTAGTGATAATGGTTATCCTTGCTTTACCCCTGATTTTATTGGAAAAGCCTCCAGCGTTTCTCTGTTACATATAATACTTGTTCTTGGTTTTACATTACCTTAAGGAAAGATCCATTTGTAGTTAGGCTTTTTTATTTTTAAACAGAAGTAGTTATTTTGTTAAGGACCTTTTCAGCATTTTTTTTATAATATAATTTTATGTTGGATAAACCTCAACAGAATTGCTATTCACTTTCCTTCTGATTGCTCAACACAGTGACCTACACTTAGCAGGCAATAATAAGTGCTTGTCAAATGCATACATGAATGTAATGAATCAAACTGTATATTTATTACTGTGGCATTGAAGAGGGGACTAGAAAAACTGTCTTTACTGTACTATATGGATTTTAAACATGAAATATGTAACAATATTTCTTTAATGTAATCGTCAAAAATTATTTGGAAATAATGAATATTCTTAAACTGAACTAAAATAAAATTATTTTTAACTGTATCTTAATAAAAACTGCTTTAAAGGCATTTGTGAATTTTCTTTTCATGAATTTCATATCA
Organism: Potorous gilbertii; assembly: GCA_028658325.1. NCBI lineage: Eukaryota > Metazoa > Chordata > Mammalia > Diprotodontia > Potoroidae > Potorous > Potorous gilbertii. The sequence goes on along the minus strand of CM053772.1, from coordinate 253,466,176 downwards.
TGAATTTTTTAAACAAAATTAAGGAAATAGACATGTTAAAAATTCTAACATGGTTTCCATTTAAATACAAAGCCTTAAACATAATGTGAGAGCTAAAGTAGTTTAATGAGTTTGCCCGTGGCTTAATTTCAAATTCAAAAATTACATAAAAGTTTTTTTGTTAGTTGGTAAGAGGGAGGTGGGGGGAAGGGTTGAAGAGGAAAGAAAGCTCCATTGCTGTGTAGGAATTAGAGCAAATCCTGTTTACTGTAAATATTTCATAAAAATATTCCAGTTATTCACAGTCATCCCCTTTTGTCCTTTATATGTTATAAAGTAACAATAACCCTTTTCATGGGGTAAAGAAATATATTAAGGGGATGTTTTATTTTTATTTTTTAATTTTTTTTTGCAATATAACTAGTTAAAACATACTGTTCTAATGTTTAATTAACCAAAAAATCTACAAATATTAAAGCTACAGGGAGGCAGTATGGTACAATGTAAAGAGGCACCAGACCCGAATTGGAATCCCAGTGCGTAACCTTGGGCAAGACAGCATCTCTAGGCCTCAGCTTCTTCATCTGTAAAATGAGGGAGTTGGACTAGACCTCTAGGGTTGCTTCCAACTCCAAATCCATAACCTTTGATAACAATTCTTGAATGATACCCTAGTGGTAGCATGGTACTCTAGTAATTTAAAGTAATAAACAGGATCACTGTTACCCTAATTTAATTTCAATCCCAGGAATTTTGGTCTAAATTGATTAAGCAGCTATTTCCTCTTTTAAAAACAGACCATTTAGTCTTCAATCTGTCAAATTTTAGTGGCCTAATTCTCTAGCTTGGAAAAATAGTCAAATTAACTATTGGGGGTAAATTACCTAAAGTTTCTGTTGTCAAGCATTAATTAAAAAGACCAAAGCACCATCCTAGGCCTTTGGGCTACAGAGCCAATATGGGTTTTAGTACTGCCTGCAAGGACTTCACAATTTAGTAAATTCTAATCAGATGCTTCCTGGAAAGGCAGAGATGACTGACAGTGGATATTTTCCCTTCTTGGGAATGGAGTAAATTTTCTTCTAGTGAAGGAAATTTAAAATAAAATTCCCCAAATAACTTTATAATCAGGAATGAATCACACTTAAGTTCTGTGTTTACTAGTATCTGCTTGTTCACTGCACTGTTTTAAACAAATCCATTACTAATACTATTACATATCTCTTAAAGAATTCAAGATTTTTCAAAAAATGTGACACGGTCTATTTTCACATAATTATGAACATTGTAATACAAAATGACTGTCACATTGACATACTGCTTTATTAAGAAAATTTAAAACAATCTTTCCCAGTCTGTCTACAAAATTAATATGTTCTCCTTTCACACTTCTCTCCTGCAACTAATAGGATCCAGCTTCCCCTAAATTAAATTCAATTCAGCAAGCCTGTTGAACTTTCACCTTATCTCTATCCAGTCAGTCACTTCAGGGCCATCTCAAGTCCCTCTTTGTTCTGGCTCCCTTTTACATTTGCCTTCCTGTGTTAGAGGCAGGGACTGGCTTGCATGCTTGTATTTACATCCCCAGCACTTAGCCCAGTGCCTGGACAAAATTTTTTATGTTATGGTAATGTCCAATGACTCACATGTGACAATTTTGTATCACCCTCCTCTCTAATTACTGGACATCTGCTTTTTTTTTAATTCTGGTTTGTTTTTTTTTAATACTATAAAAAGACTGCTATAATTTTTTGAATATTATGTATATATATATATATGACTATATATAGCCCATTATTCCCATTGTTAGTGTTCTGACACCTAGTAGGTAGACATACATCAGCACTTCTCATCTTCCAAATCTACTTCTTAGTTTAAAGTCTTTTAGATTAAATTTGCAAAACTTAAGGTAAATACAGTCTTCCCTGTCCTTTGTAGGATCACATCTGAGGAGAGCCACATTTCTGTGAATGCCAGAAAATGAAAACTGTCAGAGGAGGAAAACTACTGTTATGGGGAATTTATTAAAACAGAGTAGAGAGATCAGAGGCCATCAAGGACAGGGCACAGGAGGAAAGGGACTCCAGTAGGCTAGAGCTGAGGTAGATGAAAAGAAGAAAGAAAGGAGAAAGAGCAGGTAAAGTGGTTTTCATTTAATCACAGGGATTAGGGGAATAGGAGGTCAAATGTAAAAAATTTTGACCCACATTGGTATTTTTTTGGTGGCAAAAAGAATTTTTAAACTTCTGTTTATATTTGGAAAACCATAGATTTAGCCTTTTCTTGGTACTTGAACCTGTGTAGCTATCATTTTACATTTCTTTGGGGCATGGACTTGACCAAACTCCTAACTTTAGCAGTACAAGAGATCAATTTGGGGATGTGAGATCAGGCAGTTCTCTTAGTAGTGTCTGCAGTTGTCCACAGTTGTAATGAAATAATATCAAAATCAAGCAAAAATTAAACAGGATATATATAACATGTATAGGCTCTGAGCACATTCCCATAAGCAGTTCCACTGGCAGGACTTGTCCCCAAAGCTTTACTGGCCATTATCTCCCCCTTGAGGTTTAGGGGTGCTCCTGAGGAATAATGGGTTTCTAATGCATTTAGCTCCAGCCACCACCACCAAACATAGGATGTTTTCCCCATTATCAATCACCAGTGATCACTGCCCCATTTCCATTTACCAGTGCCAATTAGTGCCTTCCCAGGATCGCTAATCGCCAATTAGAGTCAATTAGCTCTTTCAAAGATTACATTTATTAAGAAAATATTGTAAGACCTGAAATAGAAGAGGTTCCCTCTCCCCCTCTGGGCATCCTCTTCTCTGGACCTTGGGGAGAGTAGGCTTTAACTTAAAAAAATTATCTATAAACACTCTCCCTCCATATTCCCAAGGTCATTTTCGGAAATTGCACAACCACTTGACACACAGTTGCCTGGCTCATAGGTGTCTGGCCTGAGTCAAGCAGCCCCTTGTCAGAGATGGTGCCTTCTCAGCACCATTAGACCTCTGCTAGTTCTGACCTTTTGAGATCTTCCCTGTACCCAAGGGAAGAAGGCACAAACAGTAGGAGCCCCAACCCAGATATAGGCTTGCTTAAAAAGGTCATGAGGTAACCAGCCAGCCATCCCCACCCACAGTCCCAGGGAGGCTCAGCGAGTTGTCCTTACAACTCAAGGCCAGCAGGAAGGAACATTTGATTTGGCTGGTCAGTGACTTCTGTCAATATACTCAGTTCCCACTCAGTAGCCAAGAAAAGTAGACTTTTCTTCATCACTCAGTAAACAGCAGGAGTCACAGAATTCTGTGGATGCTTTGCATCAGGGAATGGGTCCCTTCCATTATCTATCATCCCTTACTTGGAGAAGCAGGTTCACCTATTCTCATCTGCCCTTCCCCCTCCATGGGGTTGGCAGCAGTTAGAGCCTATTGAATATGCTCCAAGGACTCATTACAAGGGTATCCTAATATTGGTGGATATCAATAAACTAACCAGTGGAAATATCCAAGTTAACGTTTTCACACCTTTAGTAAAAGAACCTCTGGGTCCCAATGCTGCCAAAATGATCCTATATTTCATTAAGTAAATCTTTAAATTGTGTCCAGATGAAACTGATTCATACTATACCTTGTTCAACAGCAAAAAAAAATATAATGCTGAGGGTCTCGTATATTGGACTAAAAAATCAAATCTGTGATTCCAACGACAGTAGGGAATTTCTGGTGAGGGCATTTTCATCCTTGGAGGCAGTCAGGTAGCTTTTCTGAAATGACTTTTCACCAGGGGCAATGAGGCTGAGATGGGTTTGAGGCAGGGCTGAAATTCAGATAACCCTGGTTCTGAAGGTGTCCACCCTCCTAAAGAGTATTTGGAAAGATGACGGAATTTTGGCTTGTTAGGACTCAGAAATCAGACTTATTGGTTGTCCCTTAAGGAGAAACTTAATTAACTCGTGCTCTTTCCCTCTCTCTGGAACCGCTTTGTTGTTGGATTTTTTGGTTTTTATTTTAGTTACAGGTTATTTTATTATGTCTGGAAATTCTGAGGATTTGGCAGAGAGCTAAAATGCTTCATTTTTTTCCAGAACCAGGCCATCAGGTCCTTAAGTAGTATATGTTAAAGGATGCCTGAAATGGTCTATCTGAAAGTCACAAATGTTCACTTTGCCCAGGGTGCCAATAAGCCTTGAGCCAGTTCCACTTTCTTCATTACTGTGGCCATTTTGAATAATTACATCGAATAGAATATAGTTAGAAGAGAATTCAGTTTTGGTATCATTTGGACTCAGTGGACTCAAGTCATTTAACTATAAAGGATGGGAAGGATCATCTTTTTCAGTTCATGTTGTTCAGTCATGTCCAACTCTTTGTGACCTCATTTGGGGTTTTCTTGGCAGAGATACTAGAGCAGTTTGCCATTTCCTTCTCCAGCTCATTCTAGAGATGAGCAAACTGGAGCACACAGGGTTAAGTGACTTATCCACAGCTAGAATGATGAGTTTTCCTGATTCCAGGCCCAGTGCTCTATCCACTGCACCACCTTGATAGGGGCCTAACCAAGTCTCTTTCTCATGAGGTCCTGGAAGATCTATGACCTGCAGCTGGGTAGAGGGCAACCAAGGTGCCAATCTGTATCTGCTGTAGTCACGATGCCCCAGTGGATCTAGGACCTCCTCTTGCCCTGGTCTATGGCTATGTGTGGGCACTGCAGTGCTGTTAGATTCTCTTGGCTGCCTCAGTCCCCAGAGTCTGCAGATCTCCCTTGTATGTCTCCCTGTGTTGGGCTAGACACAAGACTTCAGGTGCCTTTTTCCAGATATCCCTCTCAGGAGTGAGCCTGATGTGTTTGGAGGAGAACTCACTGCATTGTTTCCTCAAACTTGGTTATCATGGCTCTTCCCCTCAAAAAGTACATATTATGCCATGACAACAATTCTTTCTCAAGCCCAACTGTGAACTTTCACTCTTAAAAATCAGGTAGTTCCATATATTTTATGAAATAAAAACTATATTTACACAAATCAAGTTATAAAAACATGTTGATATCCAGAGGAGCATCTTAATGTAAAACTGTTTTGCAGCTTCTGACTGAAAATGCATATGCCCATAAATCAAAACGTCTAAATCCAAAATGCTGCTGCCAGGTCCATTAGCACAATTTGGATCTAGCCTGCAGATACAGAAAATGACGGGAATTCCACCACCTCTATCTCTGCCTCTCACATAAGAGCTATGTCTAGGGTACTGGAAAAGATGCTGCACTTCACTAGAGGACTTGGCTACCTAGTCTGGGAAACTTTGGGCTTTAGTTTATGACTGAAGGAAAATGAATGGGGTTGGACTAGATCTTTAGAACCTGGAAGGACCTATGGAATGCCTTGACATCATGGGTGTAAATGTTACATGAAGCACCTTAAAAAGGAAAAAAAAGATGCAAAGTTGTCTTGTGAGATTAAGAAGAAACAATTGCCTAGCCAAGGATATGGCATCAAAAAGTCATCTCACCATGAATACAGAGAAAGACATCCCACAGCCCTCTCAAGGGACTGATGATCTCCTCATTGCCAAATCTGATGTCCTCCATCCTCATCTTTCTTGACTCGGATCTCCCCTCTCTTCCTGGTTTTCCTCCTCCCTGTCTGAATGCTCTCCCAGTCTCTTTTGCTGGGTTGTCATCCATGTCATCGTGAGGATCTCTGAAGGATCTTTTCCTTCTCTCTCATGGGGATCTCATCAGCTCCCATGGGTTCAGTCTCTATGGAGATGATTCCAGGATGCACCTATCTAACCCTAGTCTCTCCTAAGCTCCATTCCCATTTCACCAGCTGCCTTCTGGGCATCTTGGATATGGACGTCCCATATTTCAACATGTCCAAGATTGACCGTGCTCATCATCCAGGCTTCCAACCTGGGTCATCCTTAATCTTCACTTGCACTCATTCCATCCCATCATCTATTCTGTTGTCAAATCATGTCGTTTACCTTCACAATATGCCTTTATATGTCCCTTTCTCTCCACTCACATAGCCACTACCTTAGGACAGGCCCTCATCACCTCTTGCCGGGACTGTTCCAGTAGCCTTGTAATTGATCTCCCCATCTCAAGTCCTTTCCTACCCCCATGCGTCCTCCATTTAACTGCTAAAGCATAGGTCTATGTCTCAGCCCTCCCCACAAGTATATTGCAGTGGCTTCCCGTTAACTCCAGATCAAATGTAAAATACTGTTTGGTTTTTAAAACCCTCCACAACCTGGCCCCTTCCTTCCTTTCTAGTCTCCTTCTACTTCCTTCTAGGCATTCTGTTTCTCTAAGTTTCCTTGACCAACTTGCTATTCATCATACAACATATTCATATTCATTCTGATTTTACACCTTTTTGTTGCCTGGAATACACTCTTTTACTTCTTCACAGAAAGCTTTCCCTTTACCCGTTAGAATGTGGGCTCCAGTCAAAAACTTACCAAATGCTTGTTGACTGAGTAGGCCCCAGTGAAATGCATTGTTCCTTAGGAAGGGCTGAGACAATTATCAGCAGAAGCCTATCTCTCTCCCAGGAGATAATGTCTTCACATTTGTTTAACTCACTTAGAATTGTAATAGCATCTCTCCTGTTTTCATTTTATTGGAATACCCAAAAGGTTCGTCCATGATCAGAACTGACATTTATTTCAAAGTTGGGTTTGACTTCCAGTGCTTGGTGGCTAGTGCTTTAATGTTATCTTCTTTGATAGTGAATTGTTTGCCAAACCCAGAGATAATGCTAATGCACTTTGTATTAGTCTAGGTTGTGAAAAATCCTGACTTCCTGACTCATTCTTGCCAAATAAACATTTTGTTATTAAAACTCAGTGGAAGACTGGCATGGAGCAGGCCTCCTATTGATTAGTCCAAGAGTTTTTAAATCACTGATAAAGTTCCATGAAAAACAAAAGTTAATTAATACATTCCCCTTCCTCCCCCTTCATCCCCCACCCCACCAAGGCTACTCTGCAGTAGTTCGGGACCAGTTTATCTTTCGACAGTACTCCAGTGCAGGGACCAGCTCTGTAAATGAAGCAGCAATACTCCAATAATGTCAATAGAACAAATCACGAACACCCTGAAAGCCAGGAAACATCAGCACAAACTCCAATTTATTATTTGAAGACCTTCTCAATTTTGACCCAACCTCATTTTCCAATCTGATCTCTGGCTGCTCCTCCTCATGCTATCTGGTCACACCTGACTCATTACTGTTACCTGATCCTACTCTGTGGTTTTCCAAGACATTGTCTTTGTTCTACCTGGCTTACTCCCCTCCTCCCATCTATACTTTGTCTTTAATTTCTAGCCGTCCTGCAAGACTCAGCTCAAACGCTGGGCTGAGACCCTTTTGAAGTAGTCTTATGCAACACTCCCTATTAACTGAGTTATGAAGCCCATCCTGCGTGCTCGAACTCCTGTTGTCATGATGATCTATAGACCAGAACAGAGTTTGGATCCTATACTTATTTATCAAAGGTTCTGATTATATACTTTTATCTATTCTACTCATACTTCCTTGATTATGGTTTGGTTCTCCTGCGGATTTCCTGTCATTCCTTCTCTTCTATCCATCAGACACAGCAGTTACCACACCTTGTTGTTCCTTAAATGAACAATTTTTAGTCTTTGAAGGGACCTGAGAAAGCTTATCCAACTCTCATTTTACAGAAAGGTTGTCACTTGCCCACAATCATAAAGTTAGTGAGAAGTATCTGCTTTCCTATGATTGTACTATGCTGTCTCCCTTATGTTTTTATGAAACAACTATGTCCCCAGGTAGCCCTTTGTATGAGGACACAATGCAGGTGAATATAAGTACAAGACTGGGAAGAAACAGATTGGAGGAGAGATGTTTTAATATCAAGGAGCAAAAATAGAAACTGAGAGGGAGAGGGAAAAGCATAAAGCCCAGAGAGATTCTAAAAGCAAGCAGACATCAAAATTACCTTAGAAGAGACTGCAGGAGAGGGGGTGAGGGAGTGGATCATAGAGGAAAACATCGGTCTACAGTTATTTGAAGGACCTCCATAAAGAATAGAAATTGGGGATCTTCTGCTTCTCATCAGAGGGCAGAATAAGGATGAATGACTAGAAACTTCAGGAGATAACTTGAGGCTTAAAGCCAACTCCAGGGTCTTCTGGAAGAGCCTGGATGCTGACTTGCCAGGTCTGGGGGCACTAGATATCAGCTCCTGATGTCCTTTTGAGCTCAGATACTGTGAACTAGAGATGTGGGGCTCAAGGAATAAAATGAAGTCACCCACCTGGAAGCCCTTGACAGAAATGGCCAAGCCACTAGAAGCATGAGGATGGCAACAGTACACATAACTCACCAAGCACAAAATGAACCAAGTTAGTCTGTTTTACTGAGTACTTAGTTACCATCATGTAATTAGGTTTCCTACATTCTGGGGGTCACCCTCACCCTAAATCATTGGCATTTGGCATTAGAATCTTTGGATTTATGCCCAGTCACAGATAGTATCTAACACGCTGGGAAGACCACACCATAAGCTACCATTTCTTCATCCTAATTCATTGCAAACTCATTACCTGAGCAATTCACTGTTCATTCCTCATGTTGATACATGTCATTCCATGGAATGAGGACTGGCACAGTGGACAGATGACTAGACCAGAATCTGAGTTAGAATCTGGACCCTGCTACCTAGAGCCTGGTCCGTCAAACACCAAAGCCCTCAATTTCCCCAAGTGGTATCTAGCTCTGATAGTCTGTCAGAGTCTTCCTATGAGCTTTTTCTAAAAGAGCTTTCCGATGAGAACTGAAGGAAAAAAGAAACAGAACTAGATGCTAACAAAGCAGTTTGTAAGAGCTATCCACATAACTGGCTCCAAGGTGGCTAATTCACTTAAGAAATGAGAGCTGACAATCTAAAAGTATCTTGGAGGTAGGGAACATAAAACCACAGGATTTCTAAAAAATTGAACAAAGTTAAACAGATAAATTGCACAATACGTTTCTTTGGTTCATTTTCGTCAAATAGCTATAGCTATGGGAGAAATGTTATTTTTCAAATGTATAAAATGGCCTTGCAAACAAAGGAAGGAAGGTATTTCTTTGAGCAAATGTGTGTTCATCCTTGGTTGCTGAAGAAGCCCATGCCTTCAGAGACATAATGCCATGACTTACACTTGACTTTGTTTTGAGTGAGGGAGAGCTGTGCAGGTCACCAGCCTCACTTCTCCTCCAGAGCCATCTGAATCCGGTGACCAGATATTCATCAGGATGACTGGAGATGACCCAGGATGAGGCAATTAGGGTTAAGTGATTTGCCTACAGCTAGTGTGTCAAGTGTCTGTGGTGAGATTTGAACTCAGGTCCTCTTCCCTCCTGCACTGGAGCTTTATCCACTGCACCACCTAGCTGCCCCTTGAGCAGACAGTGCAAATTTAAAATCAGTGGCTCAGTAGATCTTTTATTACCTATAATGGGATTATATTTTATTACTCTGAAAGGCAAGGAACCATAAAAAACAAAACCCATTAAATGGATTTAGTGCTAAAATTTTCATTTAAAAAAGTGAGATAGTTATTGCTTTAATTATGTGCTATTTTAAGTGAAAAAAAAAAAAGTGCAGTGGTTTCATTATGCCTGTCGGGTAATAAGTACATGGGGTAAAGGGAAGCCATTTGAAAAGCATTTTAACTTAAAGCAACATTACTTCAATGTTGTGAATTTCTCTAGGATAAAACTGTAACTATGTTATTAATAAAACTATAATCAAGATAATTATTTAAAGTTTTAAATCATGACTCACTTTTCAAATGCAATCTAAAAGGTAGCTGCTTGTAAAAGAAAACTAATTCATTTAAAAGAAAAAACAAATACCCAGAACATTTTCAGTTTTATTGTTTAAAAATTACTTTCATTTTAATGAATTAGTAACATCAAATGTGTATTATACAAAATTGTCCCTTCACATTTCCATACATAGTATCTGGACCACTTGAAACTCTGGACTAAAAATGCATAAGGTTCCTTAGTATCTGTAATTTTAGTTATCGTCACATAAATAAAAGGTGATATGCAAAAGCATGCATTTAACATTGATGCAACAAGGTGTACATTGTGCAATAATGCACAGCTAGGTGCACTGTTTTTGTGCCACTGACACAGTTGGAAGCAATTATCCTGGGATTTTACATTCTATTCAACAAACTGCCTTTCTGCCAAGCTTTTCTGCTACAAAAGGCAGAAACAACGTTTAAAACATACAGACACAATAAAACATTCTAGAACTTAAACACCTGAAGCAGCTTTCAAAGATATTACCCTGCTGATCCATGGACTTTTATGGTCCTTTACCTGCAAAGTCATAGATCAAAATGGAACAGCTTTTTCAGAAAAAGAAAAAAAATTTTTTTTTGCATGTTTCAAGAACTCATTATTTTCTTTGAACACAGAAGACTTTTCATGCTGAGGAAAACAAGGTCTGAGAAAATTATCACTTTGTGATTTTGTATTTTAAAAGAGAATTTGCAAATTTATGAAAAACATTTAAGATTTTCTTCTTCCCAGGACTTCCGTATTTGATCTTGCAATGAAAAGAAAATAATGAGGAATTGTTATGGTCACCATACCATGATGACTAGTAAACCATTAAAATTTTATGATTTCACTGCAGTATCAAGAGAAAGAAGACTAGCCTGGGGGGGGGGGCGGTGTGTGTGTGTGTGTGTGTGTGTGTGTGTGTGTATGAACACTATCTCTTCTCCAACCAGATATCTGAAATTAAAAAAACCAACACAGAAATTATGTTTTGTGCAATCTCTTTCCTTTCAGGTTTGTGTAGATAGGAAAATCTCATCTTGAAAATGTGGTGGCAACAAGCACATTCCCTTTAACTCAAGCTGCTATCAAAAGTCTTATAATCAACTTCCTTTCAGAAAAGTTAGGAATTGGTTCATTTACAAGCTTGACTTACAGTTCTCTTCCCTAGAATCTGAGAGGAGGAACTTTATTGCCATCACCTACGTTGTTCAGCTCATTTGAGGACTGAGATGTTGTCCCAACTAGAATTCTCAGGTCCCCTACAGGCAGCATACTGCAGAAAGAGAGAACTAACCTCTGATCTTGTTTTTCTACATTTAATGGGAAATAGTACACCTGTTTTACTGAAGTGACCTAAGCTGCAAGCATGTGGCTGGAAGTGAAATGGATGTCTTTGTAGGAAGCCTATGATTAATTTCAACTAAAAGAAAATTTCACTTTAAACTTTCAAGGGCACATCATGAAATAATTTTGATGACTTTGAGTCAAGTTTTACCTAAAATGCAGAAATTTAGAAAATAATTTGACTAGAAGTGCTACAAGAGGCTAATATGGGTGAATGATACAAAGGCTTATGTTTATGAGTAATGGCATATTAATAATCTATCTTTACGTTTTAGCATCTCAATATAATTTTCTTTAAATTTTGTCAGAGTTCTGTCCAGAGTCAATACTAGGAGTCAGTATGGCTGCTTCCTACATACGTATGTTCCTCTCCATAAGTCAGTTTCATGATGCTTCTGCCTCTGATACTTCGTACTCTCAGACATCAGTCCAATAAGCAATTATACCCTATACTATTTTCATGGTAATAAGCTACCTAAGCAGGTTTTAAGAGACTCCCAGAAACAGAACATTTGCCTTGTCATGAAACAGCACTGTTTCCGTCTTCTGTCCAATTGTACATAAGCAGTTAAGTATTATTGCTTCAAACAACATAATAAGTGTTCGAGACTAAAAACTGAATTTTCCCCCAGAGCTACAGGTGTTTTGACACAAATCAAATTGCTTGTCATCTTCAACTTTCAGCCACATTTTCTGAGGTTTTAAGTATTATATGTTAGCCTGTTAATTCAATATCAAGACACGAGCAATGGCTACACAACCATGTCTGTTATTGGGCACTGAGCAGTAGGACTGCTTTCTTGGCAGGAGTTAAGGCACTAAATGGTGGTAAAATAAAACAAAGGTATGGTAGTTGACCATTTCTCAAAATCTTAAAAAAAAAAGAGAGATAGCTGAGTGACACTAGGAAATCTCTTCCAAACAAATAAGGCATCCTGTTGGCAAATAAAAATAAAAAATAATATCATGTTGAACCTAATACATTCACTGTCTGAGCAGAACTATTTGAAATGTCAGCTATTAAAACTAAAGAAAGCTACAAAAGTATGTATAAAGGTTGAAAAGGCACCAGAAGAACTCCACTGCTTCCAGTTCTAAGAATGATGTAAGCTGTGTTCAACACTGCATATAATCATCAAGTCAATTCCTAATTTATTAACCAGAAAGTATGCCATAGTTAAGCTTTCATTTTAATAAATCAGTTAATCAAGTGCTAGTTTAGTAAGAAATTTATTTTCCTATGTCAGAAAATAACTGCAGTGTCTAATCCAACTATATTTATGATGCAAAACTAATCTAGTACTGAATGCATGTTCTGGTTAACACTGAAGCAAGTCTGTATAAACAAATCAGTTACTTCAAGATAGACAGAGTTTACAATAGGAAGTCAACATATAAATGAATGAAGTTTACTGGAAACAATGCAAAGTGTATTACAAAGATATATGAAACAATTATAACCACAATATTTTCTCTGTGAAAAATACAACTATTAGTGAGATAAAATGTACAATTGAATTCTTTTCAAAGAAAAACAGAGTATAAAGGAAAATACTTTTCTTCAAAACAGGGAAAATAGTATAGTTAATTGTTTTTCATTACAATATAATTTGACACAAAAAGCAGTCAAAGGATTGCACCAATTCCACATCCAGTTTCCTGAACATGTTCCAAGTAAAAGGAGTCCATACAGCAGAATGTGGTTTCTGAATTTGATGATGACAGTATTCTCTTACAGAATGACACAACACACTAGCTGTTTACAAAATGTACAATACTCTCATTTTGGTGGCCAGATGTAAATGCAAATGTATGCTTATTTTCACCCCTGGCTGTTGTTTAGCTAGAGGCAAGAAAAACAAAAGTATTTAAGTGTTCTCTGTAGCAATAAAGAATTATATTTAGTGCATGCTTTATTGTTTTTCAAAAAACATTTCTGAAAATAACTGTTACCCAATAGTTTACAAAATAGAAAAATTATTCATCAGGATAAAAATGTATTATAGGTCCATTCACAAAGGACTAATTTCCTCATTTCCTCAGCAGGAACCAAGGTACAAGTTCCCTAAGTGAAGAAAGTATGCATTGTCTGAAGAACTGGAAATTCTCTTTGAATTGTTTTTCCTCCCGCATGTAGAAAAATGAAATTTTGGAAAATGTTATGAACATTTTTGCTGGACAAAATTCAAAAGTTCTCCAAACTTTTCGAAAAGGTCCTCCACCCAGTTTACATTTTTCATACAGAGCTGTACAATTTCTTCCTGTCCTAAATCTTCATTTTTTTTTTGCACAGACGAAATCTGAAGGAGAAAGATTGTCACATTCGTTTATATTTATGGCTTTAATTCTATCCTTTGAATACCACCGTATCTCCAAGGTTTATTCTTCAAATGTTTGAAAATAAACGCCTGTATCCCAAACCAGTGGTAGTCTGAGAAAACTCACAGACTATTCTAGATCAGATCAGTTAAAAAAAGGATCCAACATCAAGCAATGATTCTTTCAGGCAAAGACAAATCTATTTATTAGCCCCATGAAAAGCAGTCATCTTCCTATCTGGACTCTTACAGGCCTTCTCACCCAAGTGATCTCTGACAACAGAAAATGTGCAGTAGAAGGTTCTTTCCATAATCAGTGGCTGTCATGTTCTTAGCCAGGGATATTAATTCTTGTAGGAGCAACACTTTATCATAGTCCAGGGAAAATACTGGTTTCCCTTTTATAGGGAAACCTATAAACATAAGAAATAGGACTGTTTCTTCAAGACCCCCCCGCCCCGCCCTGTCAATTCCTCCTCATCCCCCAAATGTGTTGAGTCACAATGGCAAAGTTAGCTGCCAATTTCAAACATGGTCTTAGTATAAAAACTCGCCAATTATCGTTTTTCCTCAAATCACTGTTGGACTTTTACTATAATTCACATACTTGATAAACATAGCTGGAAAAAAAATGCTATTCTAGGATCACTCAGTAATATGTTACAGGCATTAAAAACATCCCATCTACTGGGTTCAAGTTTCTACTGTATATATAATTTTTCTTAGTAAGCTCAATGTAATCTATTTAAATGCTGATAAAAGTTGATTCATATTCACTTCATGGCAATAAAATGATACTCATTATAACTATCCTGAACTAGGCTAGTTTTATTAAAAAGCGAAGACTACTGTCAAAGCAGTTACTGCAAACAACATAAAACATGCTCACTTGTGAGTAGAAAAATGAAGTATAGTTTGTATTGCAATTAACAACACATATTAGCTTGGAAATGGCACACATCAAGATGCATGATGGCATAAAGCAATTAGACATAGTAGGGTTCAAGTCTGAGCAAAAAAAGGGACAAAAGGTAGAATTACGAGTATCCATTATCGAAAGACAATTTCAAAGTAAATATTTTTTGGCTTTCCCCCCACATTTATACTAAAAGATGCCACTATTAGCTGTAGTCTTAGTTAAAGCTGATGCTTTTTAAAAGCATAATTTATAAATTAATAATAATATAAATGAATTAATAGGCACTTACCTCCTCTTTACATATCAGATAAATATGGTATTTGTAATGATGAAGAGAATGATATAAAGAATACAACTGTATTTTTTCTGGATCTACAGCAAACTCCTATAAAAAATTTTAATATATTTCACTGAACTTATAAATAAGCACTTGACAAAAGAATACTTTTACAAAAATCAAATACTGAATTAAATTCTCAGCTTCAATTCTGGAACTGAGTTATTTGGGGAGATTTGGCACAAGGCAAATTAAGAATACTGCTTGCTAGTTCACATTGAGAATAAATACCAACCCTTCCTCTCATAGCTAGCTACAAAAAGAGGAGGAGATGGTCCACGAAGTGAGCTCCCCAAGAAGATGAGAGGGAAGTAGAACTTATGATAAGGTACAAACACTCCATAGTTCCTACCAAGGAAGATCACTTTGTTTTTTGGAAGTGGAATAAAAGAGGGAATAACGGTAGAAAAGGGGAAGTGAGGAGGACAAGAGCTCACAAGAGGGGGCCTTAGTTTTCTTGGTAAAGAAGGACTATTTATTAAACAGTGAAAAAGAGGGACCTGTGAAGTCAGAACTGAGGGAATGGGAAGGTTAGAAACAGCCCCTATGTGGAACGTGTAGAAAGCAGTAAATTTTCATCACTTCCTTATTCATATCGAGAGTTTGTGAGTTGCTAAGAAAATAGATGGTGAAGAGGGCCCTAGTCTGAGAACTGGGGGAGCAAGAATACTGCCAGGGGGACAGAGGTATGCTTGGAAGATGGCATTACTGACGGAGCTGGCTAATTAAGATGTTCATGTGAAGGTAGGAAAGTAAATTTAAAGAAGCAAATGAATGCAGCATAAAAGTGTTTGGTAAACCCCAAACCCTAATTACTGAGGAGAGGTTCTACTATCTAACAAACACTGCAGTGAACTAGAAAGTAGCCTAGCTGAAATCAGATAGAGACCAACATCTCATATGTCATAGCAGCTTAACAAGCCACTTAAGAGAGTGGCTTAAATTGGAGACTAACAAATATTTATCTTTGGGGAATGGCTTAACAGTATGTCATATGAATGTACTGGATATTACTACACTATAAGATATGATGAATGGACAGTTTCAAAGGAAACTAGGAAGACTTCTAACGAGTAAAACAACTTCTCTGATGACAATAGCAGTATTAAGGAAAAACAGATCGGAAAGGCTTTACAACTTGGATCAATGTAAGGATAAGTCATGACTCCAAAAATCTAGAACTGAAACCTCTGACCCCTGCCAGAGGTGATGGACTTAAAAATTGCAGAATGAGACCTACATTTTTGGGACATGGCCCGTGTGGAAATTAAGGTTTGCTTTTAAAAATTCTTCAGTGGGAGGGAGAGAAAATAAATGCTTATTAAAAGAGTCAATCTAGGGCAGGTTGGTCAAACTGGGAGAAAAGGATGTGTATCAATGCTGATGAGTAGGCTGGGGGTGGTGAAGTGGTAGAAGAAGTGGAAGGACAGAGGAGGGGTAAGAAAAGGGAACTTCCGAATTAAGGATCTTGGACGGCATTTTTGGGTGGTGACAAGATGGACAGTGTAAGTACAGTGGAAGAAGGGAGCAGTTATGGTAGAGATAGAGGAAAAAAACACATGACACTTACCTGTGTTGATTTAGTGGTTGATTTTGAAGTCCTAAGTGTTTTCTTGTTATAAGATTTGCCATTCATTTTGATTTTAGACACAGACCCTCCACTTTTAACTTTAGAGTCCCGAGTAATTATTGTTAGTTCAGGAAAACTTTCCAAACCATTCTTTAAAAGAGAAAGGTACAATAAATAATGTTTAAAGGAAAACATTGGTACTTTAAAAAAAGCAATTTAAAATGCACCAGAAATTGAAGGCCGGCATATAGTTTTTAAAACAACAGGGATAGGGACACAGGAGGACCAGCTCCACTGGAAAGAAAGTAAAATAGGTTGCTTCAGGTACACGTGAAACATTAAATCCAACAGGCTTTTACGTCTAATACCTGAGATGAGAATCCAGCTGGTAACCATTATTAAAGTTGTTTCTTATCTAGGTTCACTTATACTTTCAGAAGGAAAAGTGTCCTAGAAAACAATGAACAACCAGCAAATGTTTTAGGCCCTCTTCACATGTATCAGGCAGTGTGGTATAATGGGGAAGAGTCCCAGTAAGGGAGTCAGAAAGCCCTGGTTTCAGGACTAGCCCTGTTGTTTTTTTCCCAGCGGGATCTGGGTAAGTGCATATCTTACTTGGGGACTAGGTGATGTCTCAATTCCCTTCCAGCTCTAAATTCTATGATCTTAAGACATTTTTCCTCTATATTTATAGATCTGATACAGTTAAACCTACATATAATTCATTCCTAATGCTACTTGCTGGTTCACCTCCACAGACCTCTGGTTCTTCATCAAATTAATCAGTATTTTCAATGTATAGATCAGAAATGAGTCAACCAACAGCCATTCAAATAGGTCAAACCTCCAGATTTTCTTACTGCCTCTGTGCTCACAGCTCTGTTACAACCTAGTAGCCTGACCATGGGAGGACGGCCCATGGCATTCTGACATACAGAAAGGCCTTGTATCCCATAACCTGAGTGGTTCCTCATTCCTGAAGTGGTCTTGTACTGAAGAGGGCTACTGGGTACTGGTGGAATCTCTTGATCCACCCCCTACCGCTCACCTTACTGGCTTCCCCAGGGCCATAAAAAGAACATCTTCACCCTTCAGAGGCAGCATGGTGTGGGCCCTGAACTAGGCCTGTGGCTGAGCCATGCTTCTCTGCAGGGTCATGCCCAAGTCACCTCACTTTATAATCCTGCTTCCTACATACACACACAGGCTTACTGAGCAGAAACCTTTACAAAAGGGCATCAGTATAAGAGATGAGGGATGTGGGTCACAGCGCAGTCAGACCGTCACAATTCTGTACCCTTTCATTCCCACAAGGAACGAAAAGGAACACTGCGGACAATCAGTGTGACTAAAAAGATGTTAATGCACACCACACCACAAAACTGCACACCACTATCACAGTAAAGGGACAAAATATGCCATTAATAAATACATGGACAATTCACAATTTAGTCCGACAAACCCAGCACTTAACATTAACTCTAGAAATCAAGGACTCGCTTAACTAAATATTTAGTCTTTTCAAACACCTAGAACTATGCCACTGAAAACACAATAAACAGGTACTTTTTTCACAAATGAATCATATTTTCCCTTGAGAAACAAGGAGACTAAAAGTTTCACCTTCACTAAACAACAGGATTCTTTGTCCAGAGTTAGCTAAAGTGTGTTCTTTTATCAAGAATTACTGTACTGCTTTTCATTTTTCACATGCATTCCCTGTCTTAAATAATTTCTGAACATAATTACTCCTTTCAACCAATATATGAAAGAAGTTTAAAGACTAAACAATGATTCTAAACCAAGTTGGAAGCAATGAATTTTGGGCTTGTGTAGAGAAAAAAAAGGCAACTTTCAAATTAGGTAAATCCAGGATGTCAAAAGACATCTGAAACAGATTTCCTGAGGCAAAGAAAACAGTGACTATGGGACTGATTTTCTAACACATTCAAGGTTATAAGTATTTATGTCAAATGCATATGAAATAGTTATTGCAGCAGTATTTAAAAAATTAAGAAGCAATTTAACATTCTGCCAAATTAGTACACTAACTTTTACATTGTGTCTTTCAAGTTAGCTTAGAAGATAATCATCCATTTCAGATATAATTAAGAGCTTTCTAGTTAAAAAAAATTAACTATCTTTACAGTTTCTTATAGCAGGAGTTTCTTTTAAAATCAGTCTCTTTTTTCATTCTGTGAAATTAACATACATAACTCAACTACTGAACATGAAAATAAAAGAACATCTAGACCTACTATGTAAATTTAACATACTTGGCCAAGTGACAAGAGTGCTGGAGTCTTTGGAAAATGCCACTGCTTTGCAAGGTAATTTTAGCTTATAAGAAATTTCTCTTTTTGTTTTTAGGGTGTAAGTTAGGTGAACATCATGTGACACATTAATTAATGCATCATGTAATAAGCATGCTCTGATTTTGCGTGTGTCCTGGCAGCTTCCCCAGCCAGGACTTCCCCACTTGTGGCTTTGGAGACCTGGCTGCTCTTCAGAGAAGCACAAAGTAACCGAGACATGGGGGAAGGTCTAAAAAGCTGAGAAACAATGCCCTGGGGAAAAGCCCCAGCCTCCTGTGCTGGTTTGAATGCACCCAACTCCTTCACTCTCCACATCAGGGCTGTCTCTAATAGGGGATCAGGGGGTGCAGGATAAGTACCTACAGAATGAAGGCAACGCTGACCTTTCAACATGTTTGTGAAAATTTGTAGAATTCCCTTCCTTTAAAAGAAATCTCACCAAAGGTGTATAGTTTATAGTCAAACCAGAACAGTAGTTAAAGGACACACATACTGTATTAAAGGAGCAGAAAGGGGACCTCAAATCCACTTCGTTGGCCCAAGTTCCATCTCTGACCCAGCCTGGCTCAGGCACCTTGAAAATCTTCCCAGCTTGAAGTCAGGAAGACTGGAGTTCAAATCTCGCCTCAGATACTCACTTGCTATATGACCCTGGGGAGACCATTCAATGTCTCTGAGCCTCAGTGGGATAGTAACACATAGGGAGCTTCAATGCTAGCTTGTCTTGGTTTTTGTATTTCAAAGGCAACTCAAAGATGGCAAACTGTGGAATGGGCACTAAGTATGCTGGTAGAAAGCGTATCTTCAATAGGCACGCCCTACATCAGAGAAATCACACACACGGGCACCAGCAAGTACATGCACACAATATGTACTCACAAGCTTGGTGCTTGTCAGTATTTCATTTAGACAGGTGGGTGTCTTTGCATATATGTATAAAAGATTTTTTATCATGAAAACTGAATATGAATCTTCTGGTGAATGTAGCAACTGGATTTTTAGCAGTCAGTACCCATTACAAATCTGCTCTTTCAACAGGAAAGAGGAACTACCTTAAGTGACTGATCCAAATGGAGCTTTGGAAGAAGTCGCCTTCTGTTGTCATTCAGCATACCATCAATTTTCTTCATATGTGGCAAAAGTAACTCATCTGAAATAGTATAAAAATTTATTATAGTTAAAGGAAGAATGTATTAAGTAGGAAATATTTGAAAATAATCAATTTTCAAAACAGGTAATACACTGAAATATTTAAAATATACAAGCTTCAAGGAAAAAGTATTAAATGAATCCACTTCCAATATTCAGAATTAAGGACTATTCCTTACAGGACATGGAAGGTAAACCTTAAAAGAAAAATCTGGTTTTCTTTATCTTATTTGCTTTTACATCTACCCTATTACTAATTACTAAAGGTATCATAACTTTTCCACATTTCAGAGAGCTATCTCTTATAATTAATAATAAAAAACAGGAAAAAAATTTCAATAGAATTAGCCAACATATCCAAAGGACATTATGTGCAATGTTTCATACCCACAGTGTCCAACTTCTATCAAAGCTATGGAAGGAAAACTTTCAAACAAAACCTCTAGAAGTATTTCTAATAATGAAGCAAATGAAAGAGGCACCAGAGTATGCCAGAAAAGTTACTTCATTGAGAATCAGGAAATCAGGGTTTAGTCACCACTAAGTAGATGGGTAACCTGGACCAAGCAGTTCAGCCTCCCTCATCCTCAGCTGCATCATTTGTAAAACAGGAGGCTCTTTTTTGCCCTACCCACCTATGCTATGAAAGGAATCGGTGTTATACATTCTCTGAGGGTGCCAGAACAGCTCACACCATAAAGCATGGTATGGTTACAAAGCACCTTTTCATAAACAATCTTTATTTGACACTGAACACAACCTTAGGAGGAAGACGATGCAAGGATTACTACTTCTGTCCTACAAGTGATGGGACTGAGGCTGGGAAAGGTTACCTCGTTTGCCTAATACCCAAAAACTATTCAGTGGCAGAGTTCTTTTGATATCAAATCTATGATACCTATATGAGACAAAGTAAAAGACATCAGAAGTCATTTTTTGTGAAGTACAAAAAACCTTTGAGACTCAGTAATTTTTAAAATTCAATAATCAACTTTAGAAGTCGTGACAGTCAGTTCACATTTGTCTTTGGAAGCTAGAGTTCAAACAGAACTCATGCACTTGAGAAACAGCATCAGCCTGGGTTTTCCAAAGCCTGGGTTGTAGCCCCAGCTTTGTTACTAAGCTAGGCTTGGGTCTCAGCCAGACTGAATGATATCTATGATATATTTAAAGTAGATAATTCTAGCTCTCTATAAATTTTAGATGTGATATATTTTACTAGCCAGGGCCTACACTAAGGGGGAAAAAGAGGAATAAAGGAAAATAGCCCATAGAAGGAAAGGGGAAAGTAAGTGGTCGGTGGGAGAAGGAAAATATCAATAATTAGATACTAATTACATTTCATTACAAATAGCATGGAATTCTTTCTTGTTTTTTATGATTACATCTATGTAGATAGTGTCAGGATATGCTCAGTTGTTTGAAATAACTTTCTGTCACCTATGGCATACTTAACAATACAAGTGTATGAAAAAAAATTCTAGTTGAAAGCTCTAAAATGATTTGTTCTTCACTTTTATCGTATCCCAGGCTATATCTTTCTTTTGCCTACGACAGTTCTCAGTCTAAGAATATTCGGAGAATTCAGGCTGAAGAATCGAGGTTGGAACTGTTCAATGTCTGCAGTAGTATTATCCCCTACAGTACAAAGTGGTCAAAATGCACCACTGCTGAGAAAGCAGATTCTGCCCTCGATCAGAAGATCAGCACATACCATTGCTCTTCTCCAAGGCCTGCATCGTGTCTGCGTCTAAGGCGATGCTCACAAGCAGCTCTATGTAGCTCCTAAAGGTTTCCTTCATAGCCCTTGTGTTCAGAAAACGGGGGACGGAAGGAGCAGGAGGGTCAAATTCTAGAAAATAGATACATTGTTTTAAAAATGGACACACACTTATTCATCTCAAAAATCCTGTTCAGAGCACTGTTACTGTTACCATTCAGAGTAACCAACACCAATACAAAAAGTAGAACAAAAGCTGCAGGACACTTGTCACCACTTTGGCTCCTGGGAGCTCCCTGCTCACCAGGGTGAACCCAGTAGACTGCACTGTGCAGTCTCTTCTGCCACCTTCCAGAGATTCTACAAGGGATGATGACCCAATAAAGTACCTTTAACTCCAATGAGACACATGTCCACACTGACCAGTGGCTCCTTCCCCTCCCTATCCTTTATACAGAACTCTGGCACAGGAATATAGCACACAAAAACAAGAAAGAAAATGCAAAGTTATATTTCCTAGAAAA
The DNA here is from genome assembly GCA_028658325.1 of Potorous gilbertii. Classification (NCBI taxonomy): domain Eukaryota; kingdom Metazoa; phylum Chordata; class Mammalia; order Diprotodontia; family Potoroidae; genus Potorous; species Potorous gilbertii. The sequence continues at coordinate 253,444,176 of CM053772.1, read as the reverse complement.
GTGTGCTCTAATCTGAGAGGCAAAGGACAAGGTTTTGGTAGCAATGCTGAACGTCTGCGTTAGAAGATAAAACTTGACCATCACTTCTTAGGAATTTAGGGTTAAGAGGAAGGAATTTAGTGATACCCAATGGTGCCACCTAGTGGTCAGTCAAGTTTGTTGTTGAGTCATTTCAGCTGGGTCATCTGGGGTTTTCTTGGCAGACACTGGAGTGGTTTGCAATTTTCTTCTCCAGCTCATTTTACAGATGAGGAAACTGAAGCAAACACAGTTGAGTGGCTTGCCCACACACAGCTAGTCAATGTATGAGGTCAGATTTGAACTCAGGGAGATGAGTCTTCCTGACTCCATCCAGGCTCAGCATTCCATTCACTGCGCCATCTAGATGAAAAAAACTGTACCTAACTTACATGCCTTCCTTGGATGACAAATGCAAAAGTGAAATCTTCCTATTATAAACAATAGCTGCCAAGATGTAAGAAAAAAAATTCTATCTTCAATGCCTGTCCTTAGTACTCATTCATAGGCTCTGCTATATGAAGTTCATGAATTCAAATCAGTTAATATTTATTAAAGCCCTAGTATTTACAGAATACCGTCCTAGGTGCTATTGGAGCAGAAAGAAAGTTTAGATTAAGACTTGATCCCTGCTCCCATGGACATCTGGGTGGATATAATATAATACAAAATAATACATACATATATACGCACATACATAAAATAGATAGAAAGTGCTTTCCTCTCTCCAAGTTTTTAAAATGAGAGTTAAAAAACTGTTTTTACATGTAACTGCGGGAAAAAAATTTTAATGTGCTTTCCTTAAGGGAAATGAGTTCATTATCAACTTTATGGGAGACTGATGCAGAAAAGACTCCATAGAAGAGGAGGCATTTCAGATGGGCTCAAGGACACCTCGTAATTGAGGAGATGAGAGGGTTTTCTGGACATAGAGAAAAAGATAAGCAAGAGGATAAAGGCAGGAGAGCAGGAGCACACATGAGGATTCCTCGCTGCAACAGAAACAGTATGTGAAAGTCCACTGAGAAGAGAAAGAAATGATACACTAAGAAAGGAAGGGGGGGCATCAGCTTGTGGAGTATCTGAACTTTACTCAATGGGCCTCAGGGAGGAAGAGGAGAGCTGGCTGCTGAGTAGTACCACAGCAGTTAGGAAAGGAAGGTGAGGAGTGAGAACCTGCACTACTGTGGGGCCTCAATGACTAGAGAGGAGGGGCTGCATACTGGTCCTTAGAAAAGCACAAGCTCTAAAACTGGAGGCCCTTCAGAGGCTGTCCAGGCTAACTCTTCATTAAGACTGATAAACTAGGAGTGTTTGGAGTCAGGAAGGTTTGGCATCAGACACTTTATGAGTGTGTGACCATGGGCAAGTCACTTAATACCTGTCTGCCTCATTTTCCTTAACTGTACAATAGGGATGATAACATCACCTACCTCTTAGAGTGGTTGAGGATCAAATGAGATATTTGTAAAGCACTTTACAAACCTTTTCAAGCGCTATATAAAATGCTGGTGATTCTAATTATTAAGTACTTGTCCAAGGTTACATAGATTGTGTCAGGTGTGAGATTTGAACCCAGGTCTAAGTGAACATCAGAGGAGAAGAAAAATGAAGAATCAAAAATAAAACTGATGTTTGGAACACAGGAAACTGGGTGAAAGAACAAGGTGAAAAGGAAGAGGTCTCTGGATTTCGATGTGCCATGCCTGAGGTCCCCATAGGATATTTAAGTAGATGCTTGTTTAGACTAAGGAGGAAGGAAATGGCACAAGATATAAATCTGAGAGTAAAAGACAGCAAAAAGAGAAGGAGAAACAGCTGGGGGGGAGGAGACAAGGGCAGAGAGAGGGCCTTGTCATGAAGACTCATGGGAATGCTAGTTGGTAAAAAATGGCTGAAAGTAAGGCTTTAGTGCATTTAGGGTTTTCACAGTCTCTAGGAGGCAACCTGGTGCTCAATAACTAGAGCCTGGAGTCAGGAAGACCCAAGTTTACGTTTGACCTTGGACATGAAGACCCCAGGCAAGTCAGAGCACCTCTTTGTCTTAATTTCTTCACCTGTCAAATGGAGATAAGAATGCACCTACCTCCCAGAGGGGCTGTGACATGCTCAGCCCACTGCCAGCATACCGTACAGCTGCTACTATTACACAAATGCTTCCTCCCTTCCCTTCTTCTCCATAGTAGGGCTGGCTCTCTAGTCATCAGTGGTACAATTACATAACTAGCTTTCCTGGGGCCAAGTATCACACATATTCCAATATTTAATAATAAATTAAATCACTATATTAAGTAGCAATGGGAGGAAAATATATTTTACTAAAATCTATAACAAATCTAATTTTGGTGCAGAATCTCTTAGAATAGACCCTTGGAAAAGCTGGAGCTCTGGTGGAGGCACCATTAGCTGGACGTCCCCTGTGCACTCACCCTCCTCCTCACTGGCACTAGTGCGGATTTCAGGTGAGGAATCGGACTGGGAAGATTCCAGCTCTTGCTTCCATTTCTTGCGTTTCTTTGGTGGTGGCTCGGCCTTTGTCTTTGGCTGCTTAGCTTTGGATTTCACAGAAGAGATTTTTGTTGTTTTTGGTGCTGGAGGATCAGGAGCTTTACTGCTGCTGCTTGGCTTCGAATGAACAGTTCTGCAATGTCAGAAGCAGTTACAGTTTGTTAATGTAAGCTCAGTCCCCTGTAGGTGATCTTCATGTGCTGAGCAGGATGGATTTCATCCTCCTTTTGAGCACCTTTAGGAATCTGAACTAGACCTAAATACCTCTACGAATGATTCCAGAGCTTTCCTCTTCTCTTCTCACAACTTCTATTCAGCATTCAGCTAAAGGACTAATTATTCCAGCTGTTTCGGAGGCACACCGAACTCCCAGAAGCTTACACAAGGATAGGTCATATCACATCTGGCTTATGGAACCTCAGGGGCTCTAAGAGTTTGAGGATGAGGATCTGGATGGGCAGCCACAGGCTGGGGAAGAAAGTAATGGAGCCCATGGCTCCTGAACAGTTCTGTTCTGGATTGGTTCTGGGGAATTCTCTAGATGACAAGGCAAAGCTAATCTCGTTTTGTCCTCTTCCAAATCCCAATACCTAGAACAGTTCCAGAAACCTAGAATTATAGCTATGCGTTGGGATTCAGATCCCCACCTGGTGGCATCAATAAAAGGCATACAAAATCCAAGAAGGGTCCATAGCACCACAGAAAGCTGTTGTCTGCTATGGTGCCCTCAGCACCAAATTATTCAATATGAGTAATAGGAATCAGGTACTGAATTTTCAGTCTTTAATAATTAAAACTTAAAGTCCAATACTCCACTGATTTCATTCTTTGCACCCCATCATGAATGATAGGACCTGTCCAATACTGAAGCAAGAAAAGAAGTACCTGGATGTTGATAAAGGGTGACTTCTTGGCTTTTTTGAGCATATTCTGACATATTCCTTCTTGTTGGTGTTTTCAATGAACTTTACATATATCCGTCTGTATTTACTCTTTGCATCCCCAAAATATCCAAGATACTGAGGAAAAACACAGACTCCAAATTACATGACTATACTCATTGCTTTGTAAAAAAGACTAAAACTCATGACAAAACGTTAAATTACTTCAATGAACATTATGCATTTTTCCCTTTCAGTAGTTAAAAGCTCCTGTGCAAGGTAACTTACCAAGGGGATTGGGGTGGGGGGTGTCACTAAAACTGGTCAGGCACGTTTCAGGCTGGGAAAGAAGGTGCTATTTGGAAGGAACACACTCACTGCTCTGCAAGTCAGAGAGAACATCAGAGTTCTCCTGCATAACACAACACCCAGAGAGCCATTATCACTTGCTTGTTCAGATATTTAAGAAAACAAACTTTCAAATAAAAAAAAGTTTATTTGTCTAGTCGTATCTTCATACATTCAGTGGAAAAAGGTGTAAGGTGCTTTCATTCCATCTTAACACAGGACATCCTAAAACCATTCTTTCAGAAATGCAAACTGTAGAAAATATTCTTGAGTTTCATCCAAAACTGGTAGATGTTGATTCTACTTACACTATTAGTAGCAGCAAACTCTCTGTGCCCGTCTCGAATTTCAGGAACGAACTTTTGCAATAAAGCTTTTTGTACTTTCCAGATGGCTGGTGGTTCTTTACCTGTTTTTAAAGCCACCTGTAAGGCACAGAATTAAAACAAAATGGATAATCTGATTTTCAGTCAAAAAATTGGGGAAATAACTTCAAGAATCAAGCAGTCTAGCCTCTCATCCTGCACCATTTTCCTTATAGATGGGTCATCTGACTTCTGTTTGGGAGCTTATTACCTTAAAATGGAGTCTACTGAATTTTTAGCTAATTGTCAAAGTTCTTTTGTACTTAGAGGAAATCTGCCTTGTAGCTTCCATCACACTGGTCTTTAAGGAGTCACAGTGTGTTACTTTGAGATACATAATATCATACATTTAGAGACAGAAGACTATCATTAGATGCTAACAGCCTTCACCTACCAAATAATACTATTTGGATCTCTCTTCCATGCAAGGGTTATTTCTATTTGAATTTTACAGTTTATAAATACTTTGTACAAATCCTGGTCACTTACACATACATATTTTTCCCCTTAGCAGGAACCTACGATTTCACTGGTATAGGGAACTTTCTGGAGCATTGCTCATCCATGGTCACAATCTAGATTACATCCAGGGTGGCCCTCTCTCTATCCACTAGATCACCCTGCCTTCTATCTACTACATTATATTGTCATATATTCCCAAAAGTAAAAGTTTTATTAATGCTTAAAAAAGCCATTGTGGTCATTTCCCAATTCCTCCCACTCCCACCCCCCCAAACTCTCCCATATAACAAAGCACAGTTAAACAAAACCAATATTTTAATAGTATCATCACATAATGTATATCACCTTGAGAATGGAATTAACCCAACAATATAACTGTGCAACTGAAACTACTCAAAGCTACAATTATCAAGGTATTAAGATAAAATTCGGATTTCTTAAGTGCTTTTGTTTTTAAATGACGTCTAGTTCATTATTTTGATTATATTTTTGACAAAATGGAAAGCATTGCAAAGAATAAAATGACACATTTAACTACTTAAAAAGTGAAGGGATAAAAATGAGCCTTTGTATTATTTAGAATATCTGGAAAAACAGAAGAAATGCAACTGATTCAACAAATATTTACTAAGTGACTCCTTATTTTAGAAACTGCTGGGTGTTGGGGATAAAAAAAAGGAAAAACTATGAAGTTTCTTTTCAATAATCTTATAATCTAACGTGTATATGGAGGGGAGGATGGGACATAGACCACAAATAAGGACAATTCAAGGTGCTCTGTATTAGGGGCAAAAGAAAGCTACAAAGTGCTTAAGGAAAACCTGAGGAGGAAGGAAAGCTTCATGGGGAAGGTGAAAGAAATGAAATTGAGGAAAAAAAATTTAAATGGAGATAAGGAAATAAAAAAGGAAGAGACTGTAGGACCTAACAACTAGTCCAGACTGGCTGGAACAGAATGTGTGATGGTCAGCAATATGAAATGAGGCCAGGAAAGTAGCTTGACATCAGATTGCAAAGACTTCAACACCAGTCTAAGAAGTCTGAATTTATCCTAAAGTAACAGGGAGTGCAGAACCAGGAGAACATTGGACACACTAACACCAATGTGCAATGACTAACTTGGAGAGATTTAGCTCTTTTCAGCAAATGCAAAAAACTAAGGAGTCTGAATGCAGGTCGTAGCAGACTATTTGCTCTCTTTTTTAGTTTGTTTTGTTTCTTCTTTCTCATGGTTCCTCCTACTGGTTCTAATTCTTCTTTACAACACAACTAATGTGAAAATGTTTAATATGAATGTATATGTAGAGCCTATATCAGATTGCACACCATCTTGAGGAGGGAAGAGGAGGAGAAAAATTAGAACTCAAAATCTTATGGAAGTCAATATTGAAAACTAAAAAATAAAATAAAAATAATAAAAAATAAAAACAGCAGGGAGCCATAAAGGCTTGTGAGCAGGGGAACATCACAGTCTTACCTACATAGAAGGAAAGTTATATTGGCAGAAAAATGAACTCAAGAGAAGCGAGACTGGAGGCAGGGAGGCCAGCTGGGGGGGGTCTATTACAGTATCTTGTAACTTTAAAGCTATCACAATGATGTTAAAAGGGAGCATGCCCAGTTCTCCTAGACTGATTACCTTCAGGTTATCAATGTCTTCTACCTTCACAACAAATTCATCCCGTTCTCTGTACTGGCCTTCTCCTCCACTGTCACTGTTCTCTTCTGCACATCCTTCTAATGCAGCTGTCTCCTGGACTTTTGCTAACTGGTCTGTAGAAACACCATCAAGGTTAAGGCCTGAGAGCTTTGGGGGATCTGCAGAGCTTGTGTTTTCTGAAACATTTACTGCAGGGGACGTAGCTTTGTGTACAGACTCTTGCTTCACAGCAGCATTGGGAGCAGTGGTGGTGGTGGTGGCGGCGATGGTGGCAGCAGCAGCAACAGCAGCAGGAGGAGGAGCTGGCATTGTACCAGCAGCAGCCTTTACAGCTTCTGGAACTAAACAACATATAAACACACAATCAGTCCTCAGCCTCAAGTCCCTTATGCCTGAGAGGTCAAGTGGTCTTCACTTACAATGAGCTGTTCTTGTTGAGACTTACAGAAATGCAGATCTAGCTAGATGAGTAACTCAGCAGTAAACCCCTGATAGGGTGGCATCAGGAACATCAAAGACCTAGAAAAAGGGTGGCAGGATAGGAGGGAGAGACAAGGAAAAAGTTCCAGTCTATAAGACTGTACAGACTATAAGATTGTATGAGCCAAGTATAACGTGGTAGATCTGAGAGGTTAGCATCAAGAAAGCTGATTTCATAGTCTGGAATCCTGACCAAAGCTACTGGGGACCCCAATGTCCTTGTGTCTTAAATGGGGAAAGCAGGTGAGACTCTCCCTATGGTCCTTCAGAGGTAAAAAAAAGATCTCCAAGATCAGACTCTAAAGCCACTAAAGAAGGGAACAGTCAAGCCTTAAGGGAAAAGAGTTGAACTTTATGCTTAAGAAAATCCTCCTCTATGATAGCTTTGGGGTGAAAAAAACACCGAAGTACCAAGGTTTATTGTAATGAGCCACATGCAAACTGCTTTAATACTGATCAGTGTTATGTTGCTGTTAAATATGGGGCATCGATGGCCTGAAACAGTCATGAAGGGATATATCTTTCTACTCTCTTTATAATTTAGAACCATTCATTTTTAATCTGTGGCTTGTGATGACTCAAACTGAGCAGTCAAGGGAAATGCTGAAGGCACGTAGCACTCCCTAGATGCCAAGGAAGTCACAGAGAGAATGTAGAAGATGAGGAACAATCTGAACCTAGGCACATGGAGCAGGTAGGGGATGATACTCTAGGAGTGCTCAACCTGAGGGAGCTTCTAATTGTAGTGAGGAAATACCAGGCACATATACAGGGTTGTACAAGACACAAAGCAGTAGATGACATTCATGTAACACCTACCAAATGCCAGGAGGCACTAAAAATTTTATCTTGTTTGATCCTCAGAACAACTCTGGGTGGTGGGTGCTATTATCCCCATTTTATAGATAAGGACACTGAGGCAAACAGAGGGTCCCACAGCTTGTCACACAGGGCTTCCTGACTCTAGGCACTTGGACATCTAACTAAGAAAGAGGAAGATACCAACAGCCACAGGATAGGGTCCAGGAAGGACTAGAAAGGAGTGCTTCAGCTGATTAGGCCTTGAGAGAAAGCTTGGATTCCACGAGGCAGAGGAGAGGAAGGCAAGCACTCCCAGCATAGAAGATTCCAATACAAAGTCACAGAGATGGAAGCAGGAAGGCAGAGCAGTATGAGCAGGCTGTACAGTACATGAAGACAGTAATGTGAAGATGTGGAAAGGGAAGAGGGGGAAAGTCACTAAGAGCTTCTACTTAATCCTACCGGTAACGGAGCCAATGGGGTTTACTGAGTAGAAAAGTGAGCCACTTGAAAGGATGAGTGGATGAAGTGGAGAGAGACTTAAGACAGGGAAACTACTGAGGACTGTGACTAGTTCAGGTGATGTGGGAGAAGGACCAGAGCCAAGGAGGGGTCGAGGGGAGGTGTATCTGGAACGCTTTCTTTCTCCTCTCCTTCTTAAAGTCCCTCCAAAGCTCAGGAGTTCTGGCCTTCAAGGACTTTTCCTGGTCTCTCCCGGTTGTCAGTTCTCCTCCACCTCTAACCACTTGGCAGTTTATTTACTGTCTTCTGTACTTATCTGTGGGAGGAATCTGAAATAGGAACTTTTTAGCTTTCATTGGCCTCACAAATGAAACCAGACAGAACGAATCTCAGTGGCATTAGCTCATTTAAGATATATGGCAGCAAGTCCAGTTCATCCCCCCTCTTTGGTCCCATTTAATGCCATTAAAGCTTGGCTTATAGTGGGCTCTCAAGGCAGAGTATGTATTACTAGGCTCTATTTCTACTACTTCCTAGCCACAAACATTATTCCATTTCTATATTCTCTTCTACTTAAACTTTAAGTTTTGTATTCTATTACCTTTCTAAATAAAAGAATCAAATTTCTTTCCTGCACATAAATATATACTACAAGTTTGAAAAACCAAGGAGATTTAGTTAAGAAAAAAAGATTTTTAAAATCTCTTTCTACAAATAGAAAAAAGAATGTCATCAGAAGGAAATCCTTACAGGGTTTGCATTGAGTTGCTAAGAAAAAGCCTGGATGAAGCTGGGGAGAAAATCTCAAAGATCTGATGACTTCTAAAGAGACTAAGATAGGATGAAAATAGTTTTTGAGGTCTGAGCTGATTATTAAGTATCCAGAAAAGTTGTTCAAGAAGTGAAGAAAATATTCTGGAGAGCGGTTTGGAACTATGCCCAAAGGGCTACAAAAATGTGCATACCCTTCGACCCAGCAATATCACTTCTAGGACCGTATCCCCAAGAGACTATAAAAATGGGAAAGGGTCCCACACGTACAAAAATATTTATAGCAGCACTCTTTATGGTTGCCAAAAACTGGAAATCAAGGGGATGCCCATCAATTGGGGAATGGCTGAATAAATTATGGAATACTACTGCACCATAAGAAATGATGAACAAGAAGACTTCAGAGAGGCCCGGAAGGACTTATATGATCTGATGCTGAGCGAAAGGAGCAGAACCCGGAGAACTTTGTGCGCAGCAATGACCACAGTGTGTGAGAGTTTTTTCTCGTACACTTGGAACTTCCTAACAACACAAGAACTTAAAAAAAAATTCCCAATGGTCTTCAAAGGCAAAATGCCTTCCACACTCAGAGAAAGAACTATGGAATTCATTCGCAGAATGTAGATCATTGTGTGTGTGTGTGTGTGTGTGTGTGTGTATTATGTTTTGATTTGTTATATGATTTCTTCCATTTATTTTAGTTCATCTACACAGCATGAGTATAGTGAAAACATTCAATAGGAAAGTATGTGTAGATCCTATATAGAATTGTATGCTGTCTTGAGGAGGGAGAGGGCTGGTGGTGGAGTAGGTAGGGGTGAAAAAAAATCTAAGTTTTATAGTAGTGACTACAGAACATGAAAAATTCAATAAATAAAAATTTAAAAAAGAAGTGAAGAAAATAGTACTGACTCAATATACAGAATGTAAGACTTGCAAGGGAGTTCAGAGGCCATCTAATCCAGCTTGTACCCAATTAAGAAAGAATATTCTCTACACCATAATTAGCCATTGGTCATCCAAGGACCGAGTCTCTTCAAGATGTCAATATGAACAGAAAGCCTATCTCTACCAGTTATTCCAACAAGGTTTCAAAAAAGAACAATGGGCCAGGTCAAGAATTTCAGGAGAAAACTACAGCAGGTGTATCTTGCCAGACCACATCATCATAGGGAGAAGCCTGTGGGCCATAGGGGAAGGGTCTAGACAGAACAGTCCAACATGGGAGCACAGTATAGCGAAACATCCCAGCAAGTACCAGGGGCTAGTGAAGAAAGCCTAGAACCTGAAGCTATATGCTACATTAGGAACTCCAGACTGTAAGGGTCTAGCTAAGAAATCTGGAACATGGAGCTAAGCTGCTCTGATCATCAACTGGCCTCAAGCATCTGGAGCTTGGACCAGGCACATAATGAATATATCAGAACCATCAAAGTACAAAGTATTACTAAGGAATAATAATATTCCATCCTAAGTGTTCTGCTCCCTAATGATGGGCATTCCCTCAGATTCCCTTTCTTTGCCACCTCACAAATAGATAAAATATTATTGTACATCCTTAGAATTTGTTTTGCTGAGAACCAAGACTTCCTTTAACCTTCCCTTCTTCTAATTCCTCCCTATTTTCTTGTTGAATGAAATGTGTGTGTTCCTTCCTTTGACCAGTTCAGACGAAAGATGAAGAGTCAGCTGCTCTCCCCATCCTCTCCCTCCTCTTTGTGTATACTTTTTTGTATTCCTTAATTATGTGAATTATTTCTAAGCCAACCTTCTTCTCCTTATCCTCACCATTGTATTCCACTTTACCTCTCCTTCCATTCTTTTCTTAAGATCAAGACGTAACAGAACCACTTCCAGGTCTTTTCTAATTAGACTCCCTCTGTGATACAGTTCAGAGAGGACATAGGTACAACAAGCAATTTATTCTTCTTTAATTATCTTCGTTTACCTCTTTACATTGTTTCCTTCTTTGTTTTACTTCACTCCTGTGTTTTGAACTTTCTACAAAGCATTGGTTTTTCATCAGGAATGTTTGTTAGTCCTCTAGTTCATTAAAGGTCTTTTTTTCCCTCCTGTACCATTAGACTCAGTTTTGCTGGGTAAATTATTCCTAAAGTTAAGCCCACATCCTATAGTGGTGACTGCTGAATTATGATCCAAATTGTGCCCCACACACCACGCCCCACCCCCCCATATGTGACGTTTTTTTCTGGTTCTGTGAAGTTTTGGTTTTTTTTTTTAATTTGACCTGAAACAGAAATTTCTAAAGTGGGCAATACCAGCCCCTGGCAGGTGCTGGAATGCTCCATGGGGGCAGTAGTAGCCTGGGGTGCAATTGGGGGGGATTGAATAAAAACAAGGGGGCAATGGAAGCGTAAGGAAAAAGAAAATTTTGAAAAACTGTCCGTACACATTTCATCTGTTATGTGACAGAGTTAAAGTTGTAGTGATTACATTACTTTCCAAATAAATACACAAAATGCAGGTTATAACCTGATAGAAGGTCTTAACAATCAGTGTTGGCAAGAAAGTGTTTTGAGCACTGTTGGGAAATCCACCATGCATTGGCAGGAATATGAATGCATGATGACTTGTTTACAGTATGATGCTATATGGTACCATGATGCAATATTGCCATCATCAAAATTTTAATGCAGGAAAAACTCCACAAATTTACAATTATTAAATTTAAGAGGCATCATTTAAAAAAACTGTATTTTTTGGAAATGATGTAAATTTCAAAAAATAAAACATTAAAGGGTGAAAGAAAGTAGATTTCCAGGTGGGCACTTAGTAAATTTTTTTTTAAGGGAGCAGTAGACCAGGTAAGTTTGGGAACCTCTGACCCAAATGCTTGAGATTTTGGCTATCATGATCTTGAGTTTTCACTTTGAGGTTTCTTTCAGGAGGTGACTAGTAGATTCGTGCTATTTCTACTTTGCATCTGGGCAGTACTCTGAGATTTCTTGAAATGGAATGTCTAGGTTTGTTTTTTTGGTTGTGGCAGTCAGTCTTAAATTCTTAAAAGAAAATTCTTAAATTTTCTATCCTCTGTTTTTCAGGTCAGTTGTTTTTGCTATGATTCTTTTTAATGCCTTCTGTGTACACACACATACATGCACATGCACACATACATGAGCCCAAGTATTTTCCCCATTTTGACTTTATTATTTCTTGTTACTTCATGGAAGTTATTGGTTTCTATTGAATCCATTCTAATTTTCAGGGAGTTTGTTGCTCTGGCAAGGTTTTATACCTTTGTGCCAAGTTCTTAATTTCCTTTCTACTTCTCTCTTCCATAGCTCTCATGTCTTTATCTATTTTTTGCCCCTCAAGTGCTCTCATTTAATTTATAAAAAACATTTAACTTTCTTGGAAAAAATTTTGTTTTCTCTCTTCTAGTGTGTTTTTTCTCCAAGGTTTTGCTGTAAGATGTACTGGAGTCATTCTCTCCTTTTAAGTTTGTATCCTTGGGCTTCCCTGTCACTACAGGAGTTCCAGATTTTTCTTTGCTCATTCTTCCAGCATACTTCTCAACTTCAGGCTTGATATGAGGGCTGGGCTTTGCCACACTTCTGGAGGGAAGATCCGGCCATGTCCTATTGCTGCTTTCTCAGGGTACTGAGATCAAAGGTCTCTTACCCCAGGTTCTCAGGAAGAAGGCTGGAGACCTGCAAATTTTCAGTTCAATTAGAGCAAAATCTGATTGTTGCTCCCGGTCTGACCAACATCAGAATGCTGATGGACTTAGCTCTTATCAGCCAGCTGGAAAGGTCTGTTCATCCAGAATGACAAACTTGTAGGCTACCTTTGGTCTGGGATTCCTGTCCCGGTTATTCCTCTGCAGAGTGGACTAGATGCTGAAAGAGAAGCTGGTCTGCTCCTGAGGTCAAAGCCATGCACTGGAGCTAGTTTCTAAAGTTCCTCTTTTGACCTGAGTTGTCCCTACTTGAGGATGGCGCCCTCCTCGCCCCACACAGGTCCCTAGGTCTGCTACAGATCTGTGACCTGGGGCTAAGTAGTGGGGAACAAAACTTCCAGTTGGCACCTGTCTCAGTCATGTTGCTGTGGTACAGAGTTTTCACTCATAGTGTTTGCATGGCCTGATTCCACTCCCAAGGCCCTGATACCTCAGACATCTCTGCCTGTTTATGCTGATCTCGACTATTCAAATGCTTCACTGGGATTTTTCTGAATTTACCCATCAGGATTCCAGCTGCTGCATTTTCTAGGTCTGTTTGGAGGAATTCTGCAAAGGGGAGCTTGGCTGTACTTTTGCTGACAGTCAGTCCACCCTCTTGGCTCTGCCCTTGGCCTCTTCACTGAATTAGGACTTGACTGATATGTATTTATGCTTTGGACTAGGATGGGTAGAAGATGTAGTGGTAGATCATGCCCATGGTGAAGACTATAGGCTGGACCACACAGAAGCCAATGATGAGTCCAACAGTAATAGTGGACTTTGCCACTGTGGAAAGGCATTCTGCTCTTGGCTCCTTGAAAGTGGTGGCCAGGTCAGTTCTGAGGTTCTTTCCCTCTTAAGGACCTTGAGGGAAAGAAACTACAACTTCAGCTAGGACCCCAGTTCTGGTTCTGAGCATCATCAGACTGGGCCCCCTTGTCTTCACCTTTCTACTGGCCCTCAGTCCCTCTAAGGTTATAATCTTTTTAAAATTTTACCAAAAGTACATTTTATTGCTATCTTTTTTACAGCTATTTGCTGTAGCTTTCTTCCTCTCAGAAAGCTGTACCTTATGTATTTTTTTTTTAAAAGGAGGAAGAGGGAAAAAAATTCAGCAAAACTGAATCCTTTGATCCAGCAATACCATTATCAGGTCTATATCCCTAAGAAATCCAAAAAAAGGGGGAAAGGACCTACTTTACAAAAATATTCATAATGGATCTCTTTGTAGTGGCAAAGAAATGGGAATTGAGGAAATGTCTATCAGCTGGGGAATGACTGAACAAGTTATGGTATATGAAAGTAATAGAACACAAGAAATACAAGAATATAAGAAATAAAAAAGAGAAAACAAATTTCAGAAAAAACTGGAAAGATATGAACTGATGCAAAATGAAGAGCCAGGAGAACAGTAACAGCAACACTGTTACAACCATCAACTATAAGTATTTTAGCCATTCCCAGCAATACAGTGATCCAAGACAATTCCAAAGGTCTTATGAGGAAAATGCTATCAAGAACTGATGGAGTCTGAATACAGATTGAAGCAGACTATTTTCACTTAATTTTTTCATGTTTTTCTTTCTTTTTTTTTTGGTCTGTTTCTCCTTTCACAAGGCTAATAATATGAAAATGTTTCACATGATTGCCCATATATTGCCTTCATTAAATTGCTTATCTTGGGAGGGACGGAGAAAATCTGGAACTCAAGTTTTTCAAATTCATGTGAAAATTTGTCTTTACATGTAATTAGAAAAAAAAAACTCAATGACACATGGAGGTCTGTTACACGTAATGTTTCACACCTATGGATCTCAATTCCTGAAAAGAAGCAGAGGAGATGTCTTCCTATATCTTTTCTTTCAGCCAAACTTGTTCTTTTATAATTTCAAAATTATTTTGTGGTGGTTGTACTTTCCATTTCTGGCTCTGTTTGCTCTAATTTGCATCAATTCATGCAGTTATTTAGATAGTTCTCTCTGTATTCACCAGGCCTTTTTTTTCTTATAGCAAAGTAAAATACTCCGTTATAATAATGCACCATGGTTTGTTTATCCATTCTCAACTGATGGGCATATACTTTATTTCCAATTCTTTGCTATACTAAAAAGTGCTGATAAGGATTTTGGTGAAGGGTGAGAACACTGTTATGGTAAGGGAGAAAGTCCTGGAAGTAACAAGTAGATTCCAAAGGAGAATGAAATATTAATTTACTCAGAAATAAATGTGATTTAAAAGAAGTCAATAATGAAAATAAAAGTTTGGATTGTTTACATTTAACTGACATAGATCAGTAGCCCTAACAAGGAGATCAAAAGACCCTAGAAACTACCTCAGGCAGCTAACAACTTCATCTTGACAAGAAATATGTAACCAAGGGCAATACCAGTTTAGAATACAGATTCTTTGTAAAACCTTAAAAGAAGAGCAGGATATTGTTAGATTATGAGCAGTGCCATCATTTCAAAAAGTGAGATGCAGTGGAGAGAAACACTAAAGAAGGCTTGGCAAGAGACCCAGTTAAGCAAGTTACTCTTAAGATATTTAAAAACTGAAACAAGAACAAATATACATTAGGAATAAAAATCTTTGCAAATCTTTTCAGATATATGTATTTCAACATCCAGGGAAGTGGAGCCACCACACATTAGAGTAAGAAGAGAAAAAATGAATGTGCTAACAAAACCTATGTGTTAATTTATTAGTACATATGTCTTGGAAATAGACAATTAATTAGCCATAAAAGAGAAAGAAGAAAGCAGCTAGACAAGGCCAAACACATAAAAGATCCGTGCTAGAGGTGACCATTTTGAGGGTCACAAGGGACAATCTGAAAGGTGCCTGCAGAAGGCATGCGAGGTGCGGCACGCACACACCCCTCAGACTTCGTAACCAAAAACGGTAGCAGAGATCATCAATAACTACCAACTCATGTGCTTACTTTCTCATCTATGCATAATTTTTTATGAGGATAATCTACTCATGCATAAAGGCCATCCTTGATGAGAGGGAAATAGGAATGCTTTCACTAGTGATATTGCACAGTAGACTGACATTACTATGAATACACTATGTACAGAATACATAATAAATATTTAAAGAATGTGTACGCCTGAACAACAGAAAAAACCCCACTAGATTTGGAATAAAAAGACCTAGATTTGGATCTTTGCTGTGCTAAATACTACCATGTGACTTTGAGTCTTCTTTGAGTCTTAGTTTATATGTTAAAAACTCATCATGTCCAAAACATTATTTTCCTCCTGTAGCCTTTTCCCACTCCAAACATCCCCATTACTGTATAGAGCAATTCCATCCTCCTAGTCCCTCAATACAGAAGTCTTCCTGGACACCTTAGTATCTCCCACCACGCCCCCGCCATATCCACTCTGTTACCAACGCCTGTCGATTCTGTCTTTGCAGGAACTCTCAAACAAGACCCCTTCTCTCCTCTTAACACTGTCTGGTACAGGCCCTCATCACCTCATACTTGGACTAACGTAAAGTCTGCTGGTCTGATCATGCCCTCCCCTACTCAATCAACTCCAATGGCTCCCTACTGTCTCGAGGATCAAGTACAAAATGCAGTTTGGCATTCAAAGTCCTGCTTCCTCCTACTTTTCCAGTCTTCCTACATCTTACTCCTAGCCAAGTACTTTTTGATCCGGTGACAATGTCTTCCTGGTTGTTCCACAAATAAGACATTCCATTTTTTTGGTTCTTAAATCATGAAATTAAGAGATTTATTGACAGCAATTTTGGATGAGAGGCCATTCACCTATGAAGCAAATATAGGACCTTTTCAGTGGTATTTTTCAGGAGAAAGACCCACACCAACCATTCACTTACACACACTGTGAGCAATGCATGCTGTACTGAGGAAAGAACAAAGACAGAATATATAAAAGAGATGACAACCTAATAATTTTTTGGCAATGGTATGATATGCCAGGGACTTAGGACAAGGCATTTGTGTACCCTAAAACTAGGTTTTGCAAACTTTCCAATGTGTATCATCCCCTAAAACAATGGTTTCCAAATATTTTTTATTGTGTGTAAGTAAAACCTTTTTGACTTTCCAAGCATCTCTCTTAAGATTGAGCTCCAGTGCTGCCTTCTATAAGAAACTCTTCAAGATCTGCTCAGCTACTAATGGCACCCCCTACTTGCCATCATTGTTTCCTCTAGCTAGATTGTAAGGCCTTAGTGTTCCCAGACACCAGCACACTGCCCATGACATGACAGACATTTAATAAATGTTTGCTGATTGAGAGATGACATACCATTCACCTTCTGAACCCACTGCTCCTTGGCTGCTACTGCTGTCCCAGCCTCTTGCTGATCTTTCATCTGTTCCCATCATCACCTTCACCACCAACCAAAATTCTTCAAAACAGAAGAAACAAGAGGCTGCCCCGATAGTCTTGATGTGCCACATCAGGCTACTGATTACAGCTGCCAAGTCCCTGACCCACTCCATGTCCGTCTACAGTGCCACTGCTGAAGCCCAGCTGAACTGCTACAAGATCCACTCAAGTAAGAGGGCCTCTGGCTGAAACCAAGTGAGCAAGAACAGGGAGGTTGCAGGGTCTTATGTTTTTCAGACATTTCCACCAACTCTGTTAGCCCCTTAAGTGTACAGTCCCCAATTTGGACATCCTAATGTCTAACAAAGGCTTTGATTTTTTGTTCTATCTAATAAATGTCACCACAGAATAACCACCTGTGTCATTCAGAGATTTTTGGGATTCCAAATTTTTGCATTCATATAAAGCAATTTTTATACTCTTATTGTACTTCTACTTGTATATTGTGTCGGTGGCTGTCTGCTTTACTTCTACCCCAATCAGAATCCCAGGAAGAAGAACTTAAAGAAGGGAAAATCTAGCTTTCTCCTCATCGTATATACTACAGGTGTCCTACTTTTCCCCTTAATTCTCTTCCTTATCATCATTCCTTGTTGAGATTATAGACTTCACAAAATTACTGAAAACACTTGGAAAGTATCATTTCAAACCTGTGTTTTTCATTTCCATCTCAGGAATTCAAATAGGCACAAACAACTGTTCCATTAATTCTACACTAAAAATGTCAAAGAAAAATCTTTGGAATTCAGCTTTTAAGAAATACAATCACCTTCTTGCTTAACTTTTTTCCCTCTTTGTTAAAGAAAAGACTAAAAGGAGAGAGGTATATATAAGGAACAACTGATATAAAACCAAAAACAATAAAATTTTAAAAATTAGTTCATACCCACTTTTATAATAAATTCATATCACTGGCTTTTTCATACTTTATTAATAAAATTCTCTCCCCAAATCTGACAAGAAAGTTGGAAATGTGAATAAGGGATTTTATTAAAATTTCTACAATTATAAGATCAAAAATTTAAATCTGTAATGGATCCCATAAGCCATCTAATCCAACCCCTTAACTTTATAGGAGAAGGAAACAAGGTCCATGGAGACTACGTGATTTGTCTAAGGTCACTTAGTTATACCAAGTATGAGAGATGTAATTTGAACCCTGGGCCTTTGACTGCAGTCACAGCCCTTTGCACTGGTCCATACTACTTCTTTAGACTGTGTACTGCAGTGGTGTCAGACTCAGAGAAATGGATCTTGTGCAGCAAACTGACTTAGAAAACATTATGTTATACTACATTTTTATTTATTTTGTTAAATATTTCCCAATTACATTTTCATATGGCTTGCACTTGGAAGTTTAGGGGGAATTTTGCAGCTGAGAGCCAATACACAGAAGGTGTGCGGCTGCTCTGTCCTCAAGGTACTCCCTGAACGGACACCCAAAACCCTCCATGGCCTCGTGGATGTTCTTGAGAGCTGTCAAGGCTTTTCTGATCCCGCTGCTGGGCAAACACCCAAGGATATCCAAGTTGGATCCCCACGCACCAAAGTATCTGTCACCTGCAATATTGTGACAGATGCCATCTATCATCTACAGCAAACAAAACCAATACTCAGTGATAGTAGAATGGGCAAACCAACTGTCAAAGAGCAATGTAATGGCACATTATTGCACTTCAAAACACAATGTATACAAACAATACTGAGAAGATATACGAACTGATAAAAAGAGTTATCTATGGAACCAGGAAAACATACATATAAGGTACTATAACAACACAAATTCAAAGAACAAAAAAACTGAAACAAAATTATGCAATCATGACGACTAAGCTTAATTCAGAATAAGAAAAAAAGAGATTTCCATTCTTTCTTTGCAAGGGTACAGAGGTAGAATATGGCTTATTCTGTCACAGTTAGTTATATGCTGGTTAGTTTTGATGAATATTTTTCCCTTTCTCACTTTTACTCTTTAAAAAAAACAAAAAGCATAACTAACTTTCTGGGAGGGGAAGGAACAAGGGATACATTGGGAGATAAAAATAATCTTGAAACAAAATACATCAATCAAGTTAAATTTCTCCCCAAAAATGAAATGAAATGATAGAAAAATTCATTATTCTGAACGTAGCCAACACGGTGGTAAACCACGTGTTAGGTTAGCCCTTGGGTAACATATATAATTTCATGTTTTCCAACTTGATGAGACTTACCAGAGCTTGCACTCTGCCTGTACAGCTTTCAATAACCCAGGATTCTCTCTATGCCATAGTAAGACATCAGAGAATGACTCTGAGTAAAGTCCTTACACAAGGATACATATTTACATATTTAAATGTAAACCTGTCAAACTCTGTCCCAAGAGATTTAGAACATTAGCTATTTGACATCACTTTTGTAAGTTAAAGACTGTTTCAAACCCGGAGAAATGAAACTGTACATCACAACAGACAGTTTGACTCTTAGGACATCACTTAAAAAACAAAAATCCCACTGAAATTGCCAACGTTCCATCTGATCTGGTTCTCAGACTCTTCTAGCGTGTGGGAAACAGGTGAGCGACATATATCCTGAAACCACAGCAGAACACTCAAATCTTACAAAAGAATGCCATCTCACAGGAACGGAATAGGTAGGATATCTAAACAGACAACAAGAGCTTGCTTTATGAAAGATTATCACAAGCTGCGTTAGAGTAAGGAAACGCTTGAGTGGATTTTAAGAGGCAGTAACTGCTACATATTCTTACAAGGTTTAGTTGGAGCTTTCTCTAAAGTCACTTTACATTCTATCTCCTCTTCAGTTTTTAGTCCTGATCTTACTAACCCTCAGTCTGTCGTATGCAAGTGCACACGTGAGCACACTCACACATGCACACACACGCCCACCCACTCTGGTGACCTCATTTATCACATCTACTGATCTGACCTCAACTCTTGTCTCCAGAGAAGTTCTCTGGTGCTGTCCTGCTGGCCTGTCTATAGACTTTTCTTAACCTTCACATGAGTCCCCTTCAACCTAGACCTCAACTGCCTTGCCTACAACAGGAAAAAGTTCTTTTCCAAACTACTTCAAATGAATTTCCCAATTTTTCTATTATTTGTCAGAAGCTTCTAAGAAAGAAAGTACTAGCTACCCACCCCACATCCAGCTCCCAAGGAAGATAACAGCAACACAGCATTCACTCCAGCAAGGTAACCACTTCCTCCTGAAAAGCCATTTGTAATTAAGACACATGCCACCTACAGACCAACATTTTCTCTCCTATTCTCACCTCTATGTAACACTGATAATCCCATTAGAAACTGTTATGCTAGTGCTAAATCACAATCAGGACTCTACCAATGTAAAATTTTACCTGATTTATTTTTTTTATCAGAGGTATCGTCCAAAGTGGATAAAACAGTGGAGATGCTCCTTTGAAGATCACTACTACATCCTCCAGAATCTTCATCATCAGAAGAAAATGAAGGTAAAGCTTCCAAGTTTTTCTTCAGTTCATCAATTTTTCTAGAAGGACTAAAGCCCCCAGCTTCAGATACTGCAGGTGAAGTGGATGAAGTCTTGGGGAGCTGGGTGTGGCAAGGTGCACGAACAACCTGGGTCCCTGGCCGCCGAGTCCGATTTGGCATTCGTACAGCAGGGGCCGAAAACTGCTGTTTGGGTCCAGATTTCAGAAAGTCTAAAAAAGAAGCGATGAATCCCGTTTTCACTTCTGGCTGCTTTTCCTCAACTTCTCTGATCTTCTGCCTCATCTTTTCTTGATGCTGATAACCATCATGACAACATTCTGAACCAGAAGAAGAAAATGGCAAGCATGCCTCTGTGCCCCTGGAACTCTGACGTTTACTCTGTGGGTGCCATTTGACCTGTTTCTGGCTAGTACTGTTATCCTCCTCCTTCATGAGCCCTTTCCCTGTAAGTCTCTTTTTCTGAAAGTTGAACTGTATTATATCTTGGTCATTTTCTTCAGTCTTGACGCTGATCATATCCCCAGGTTGTGCCACAGCCATTAGAGGAAGTGAGACTTTATTCTGGGCCCCTGTAGCACTGCTGTCACTAGCCACATGAAATTCGTTCTCCGAAACAGCACTTTCTCCACTTAGACTTTTACTACTAGTAACAAACTCTTGGTCTCTGTTATTTAACAGGCCATCAGTGGGGGCTTCACTGTCTTCTTCAGACTCATTAGTGATATGAGAGGCTTTATTCACTGTATCAGAGCATCGCTGCTGCTCCTCAACTGCTGAGGGGGTGACACTTTGATCAGGAGTTTCAAGTTGCTTCTGATCAAGATTCAAATTCTTTGAATGAATTATAGGTATGGATGAAAGGTTTATAGTAATCTGGCCTCCATTTAATGAAATATTATTGAGATTCTCTGATTTTCTGACCATGGCTGTCAGGGAGTTGAAGTCTGGAGTTACACGCCTAATATCTGCTGATTGCTGAAAATGGGATTTGGGGTCATCCCCATTCTCAACCGTTTGAAGTGTTTCATCTGCAGTTGATTTGGCAAAATCAGATGGTGTAACCCCACAAGCAGCAGCAGTAGCTGCTAAAATATCATCATTTGACAAAATGTTTCTCTCATCACCAAGAAGTATTGACTCTGGAAAACACATGGAACCAAGGGGAACAAACTGATTCTTTGAATCATGTTGATTTGGTTGATTAAAAATGCCTTTTGTTGCCAGATGTTGTTGCAATGGTTTAGAAGATTCTGAGAGATCCATTTTAATAACTTCAGAATTTTGAGGATGAAGTTGCTGTTGAGTATGTCCACCACTGCTCTGAATAATAGGGCCATCCATCTGAAGGAATGGATGTACTATTTGCTGAGAACTCTGAACAGGTTGTATCTGGGTTGATACCTTTACTTGGCCTAAACCTGCCTGTAAAATTGACTGCTGAAAAATTTGCAAGTCATACCCAGACTCTAGAAGTACCTGTGAATTAGGCAAGGGTAGTTGATGGACTTGTCTTAAAGCATTACTCTGAATTTGAATCTGTGAGGAAGGGTGAATAGCCTGACTAAGTTGTTCTTGTACCTGTACTTCATGAACCTTAGGCAGAAGAGGATGTTGCTGGTTTAGTTCTTTTGTATTTGTGTTTACTTGTGAAGTCTGCATTAAATTAGATGCTTTCTTAATATCATGGCCTGACACATTAGGCACTGGCCCAATCGACTGGGTAAGATGTGTCATTGAGCTGACCATTCTTTCCTCCTTTTCTTGCTCTTGTAGACTAACGCCAACAACTTGATCTTCAAGGCAAGAATTACTTCTGATTACACTCTGAGGATATCTATCATCTGCCTTTGAAATTCTGTAGGCTGGATCTTGAGCATTAATTTCTCCCTCAGGCAGCCTTCGGGTTGGTGACTCAAGAGATGCTGGCTGCTGTAACGCTTGTAAATCTTGCACTGGAAAGTCATCTTCTTGTTTTGAAGATGTATACAAAGTAGAATCAGGTTTCCTTTTAGTGTAAGATTTTGCATCAGAGGAAGGCCTATTAGTTTGTAAGGTTTGTGAATGAACAGGGGATGCAAAAGGAGATGACTGAGCAGCTGGCAAAAATTTATGTGACTGTGGTGATGAGGATCCCTGGGTCTGAGCACTTTGAGAAGAATGCATAGAAATATAATTCTGGGTTGAACTAGAAGCTGGCAAATTCTGGACTTGAGTTGAAGAAGAAAATGGAAGAGACGACGATGTTAATGTTAGAGACTGACCTGAAGCATAGTTTTCTGAAGGGCTACCAGCTGACAAAACTTGTGATTGAGATGAAAAACTAACCTGTGATTGACTGACAGTAGATAAACCCTGAGAGTGACCAGAAGAATAGCTCTGAGACTGGCTAACTGAAGAAATATCTCTTGTTTGAGTAGAGTAGTTCTCATTTGTAATTGAAGTTAAAGCCTGTTGTTGATCAGGGGAGTAACTAATTGTCTGACTTTCAGAAGTTACTGTTTGAGATTGCCCAGAAAAAGCCAGTGTTTTATACAAGGGCGGCAACTTCTCAGTTTTATTATGTGTGTAAACCTGTGAATGAACAATAGATGGCACATTATGGGACTGTGTGGAAGCATAATTTTGGGACTGGCTAACTGATAAAAGGCTGGGTAGCTGAGCTGTAGAATAAATTTGTGCTTGGCCTGATATCACAGAACTCTGGTTGTGTAAAGATTTGGAATAGCTTTGTTTTAGCACAGGAGGCATCACACTTTGAGGTTTGGGGGTCTTAGTTGACCTTGATGGTTGCTTTGTAGAACAGTTTTTTACTTTTGAAGTAGGAAGATAGCTGGGTGATGGAATTGTAGATGGGTAAGACTGAGCCAGTCCCACTGAGACCTGGGAGGTCTTCTGTTGTGGTCCTCCATTGCTCACCTGAGTAGAATCTCCAATTGAATTACAAGATAAAGATGGCTGCCTGGTTGTATCCTGAAAATCAGCTACACTTGCATTTGAAAAATAACTAGGTAAGGAATGCTGTGAACCAGTCAGCTGTGTCTGAATAGACTGAGTATTTGAAGGCCGCTGATGGTGTTTAATAACACTACATTCTCGAAGAGCTCTTTCCATGGATGTAGTAGAACCAGTGAAAACGGATGAGCTATAAGGTTGAGAAGCTTGCTGGGCCCCTCCAAGGGGTGAAGACAACAAGCTAAACTGAGGCTGTAAGAGATGGGGTGCAGACTCTTGGGCTGAACGATATGTAGATGACTGAGGTGGCATACTGGTACTCAACACAGAACTGCCCAGGCGTTCAAATGCCAAAGCGGTTGGAATAGCGCCCTGTGAAGTCTTGATTTGCAGTAAAGGGTCATGAGGATTTAGAATACCGTTTGTAGTATTATTGAAAGCTGAATCTTGAAGTGTCAGAGGTGGGGTGGTAGCAAAGTTTCTGTTGCTGAAGGTGTTGGGATGTTGGTAAGTGGATGTTGATGGAAACGTTCCAGTGGTTGGCAAAGCTCCAGTAACAAACAGCTCAGTTGTTGTTGAGGAATGCATACCTATGAGAGGAAAAAACACAACCAGTATTTATAAAAAGATAGTACAAACAAATATCTACATATGTAGTACAGATCTGATAGCAATGAAAAATTCTCACATATACCACCTCACATCCTTGCTATGAGGAAAAACATGTGATAGGAATAACTTTTTTTAAAAAAATTTTTTATTTGTTTTCTGTGTTCTACAATCACTTCCATATATCTTAGATTTACCCTCTCCCTTCCCTGCTACTTCCCCACTCCCTCCCTGAGACGGCATATAGTTTTACATAGGTTCTACACATATATTCGAAAGGAACAACTCTTGAAAATTAATGAACTTTAAAATTCACTATTCAAAAGTACTTAGAGTTTTATTCAATCAGAAAATCATGTAATTTTAATTTCACATGAATAGGTATCTAATTGGAATTCACCTATTTTTACAACAAGGTAATTAAAAAATTACAAAGCCAAATACACATTATATTGGTACACATTTTCACCTTCAAAAAGAATCTAGCCAAATTAAAAATTAACACTGAGCTTCCCACAGTCTAAGTAACAAATACATTTTAAATATTAAGCTTAAAATACTCAAAAGGTTTCTGTTGAGAAAACATACATGTTTTTCTTACATTTGAAATTCAAAATCTGTTTACTACTTAGCAAAAAATATTATAAGACATGCATGACAATTGTAAAAATGTGAGAAAATATTAAAAGTACATGCTTCGGAAATATTCCACGGCCCTAATATGTAGACTCCCCTTCTATTTCAATTCCCCTTCTTCTGCTAAATGTCAAAAAGTGCCTCCTTCTCAAAAAGATGAGAAAATGTCTAGCAAACCACTAGCAACAGCAGGTACTCTAACAATCAGTTTTTAGTTCTCAATAGCTGTATAAACAGGCTACATAGTAAGGCAACAGTAATTGAAATCTAAATTAATTAAAAATTATACTTATGGAATGCTGTCTTAGCATACTGAAATATTAATTGTCATTAATAACAAAAAGCCCAAAAACCAAAGCAACATGGCACAGTGAAGGGAATGCTGGGCTTTGGAGTCAGAAGACTATAGAGTTCACATCCTTTCTTAAATACCTGAGCAAGTCCCTTAGTCTTTATGCACTGTAGGCAACTCCCTAAAGTTTATCTGGTAAAACAAAACAAATGATGATATGTCATAGTGGAGGGAATCCTCACATCAGGAGACCTCCATGCCAGAAGATTCTTTATGTATTCTTCTCCATACTCCCTGGATAGATGTGCTATAGAGAAATGCACAGAGGTGTGAGAAAAGGGAGCATGACACACAGCAAACATGTAGACTCTAACAGGAGATTTTTAAGTTCTGTGATTTGTTTTCTTCCCATTCACCACCACCTTTCTGTCCACATTTAACCCCCCAGCCAGATTTAACAGTAGTGATGGCAGCAGTAACTGAACAGGCATGTGCTGTGTGGTGTGGACACCAGACTTCCAAAGAGAACGGAGAAGATGAAGGAAGAGTTACGTGACAGCGTGGGTAAGCCTTCTTGGTCCTATAAAGTGATCAAACAAACCCCTTCAGCTCTCACTCCACAAATGAACAGAACAGACATGCAAACGGAGGGCTAAAGGTCAACATGTTCATCTCAGCACAGAAAAGGTGGTAAATGCTGCCTGTTGTCCACAGCTGTCATTTTCAGCTGGAGTAACCGCTTACCTCTGCCCTATTTTGTGTAGAGAACACGCATTTGGAGAGCCAGGAAAGACCTGGGTTTGAACCTCAATACGTGCGGTTCTTTCACAAGATTACAGTAAGGAAAGAGCTTTGTAAACTTTAGAGTGCCCGCCCTTTCAATTTCAGATATTATCAGTGTTCTCTTTCAAGTTTTCTTGGGCAGATGTCTTAGGCATTTCAGGGCCTATACAGTTATTAATAATATTACACTGTTATGTGCCCTATTACTCTTCTAATCTCTGCATCATGACTTTTTTTTAAGTCAAATGAACTTCAAAGGTGAATCCAGACAAATTTCTGGTGGCTTCAGCAAATTTGGTAAAAGGACAAGTATGAATATGTGCATAATACATGATTATAATGAGGTACTAAGATATTGTGAAGTCATTGTTCCCTCTTTCCACCCCTAAGGTAACTCAGTATAACTGAAAAAAAAAATCTCATTGTGCCTATATTCTGGGATTCATAGGTCTAGAAACCTGAATCCAGTTCTATTATAAGTTTGATGCTGATTACAACAATGATTTTTAAAACTAAAAATTTAATTAAAATAATTTTATACTTTGTAATATTAGAATTTTTTAAATTGATGTAAACAAAATACACGTTATTTACCAAGAAATGATTAAGTCTTCTGTTCCTTTTGAGCACGCGCGCGCACACACACACGAAGCAGAGTTTATTTCCCCCCCAAAAGAAAATATAACTACTTAAAGCCTGAATAACAAGTGTCAAACTAATTTTTTTTACAAACTGACAGTCTGAATTTCAATCTATAACATAAAAAGACTTTAGGAGAGGGGAAAAAAGCTTTTACACAGTATTATTTTAATGAACTGATGAAAAATTGTAGTTCAGATATTTTATTCAAGGAACATGACTATATTTCTTTTACTCATCACTTGATAACATTTGCATTATTATTTTTATTTTAAAAATTTCTCATTCATAATCTAGGTGCCAAGTTTAAAAAGTCTTAAAAATAGCATTTTTTTTTAAAATATTAAGAAAGATAAGATTAAAAATAGGGGAAAAAAACCTCACACAAATCATAAATCTGAAATGAACTAATTTTTAGAATAGCATCTTGTGATAGCTTTGTTTTTGTGTTTTGGGAAGTACTATGTATAACATACAAAAATTAATCTTCTACAACTTTTTGCTATGCTACACACAAAGCTCACAAGTAGAAAAATAAATTAGATCAAGTCTTTTCTACTTAGAAAAGTGTTGCTCCTCCTAAAGGGAGAAAGGAGCTAGAACCACATGCTACTGAAGGGGGAGATAGATACATACACACGCATGTGTGTGTATATATATAAATATATATATATATATACACACACATACACAAAACATATAATTTTAAAATTCTCACACCTCATCACTACCAGAAATATATAAGCTTTTAAATTATATGCAACAAATCTCTAAATGCTGCCTTAAGAAGTTCCATGTTCTACCAGTTTTTATGGTATTAATAATCTACATATTCTCAAGACACATTTTCTATGAATCCTGGCTAGAACAAGAATCCCTCTGCCACATGTGTGATAAGTGCTCACTGAACTAAGTATTCACAGATGCTTAATGAAGAGAGAACTCCCTGACTCCAGGCAGAGACCATTAAACCCGAGGACAGGCTTAATTCAGAGTCAACAAATCTCAGTGCTAGAAGGGACCACAGAGACCATTCTAATCCAACCCATACCTGAACCATTTTCTTAAAAAAAATTATTAGGAAGTTTTTTGCTTACATCAAACCTAAATCTTCCTTTGTGTAACTCTGATTAGCAAGCATGGCCCTACTAAGAATAATGGACTTTTGGAATCCAAGGACCAGGACACAAATCTCATTTCTGCCACGTAGGACACTATGTAGTACACTATGTATGACCTGTATGACACAAGGCCAGTCATTTAACCTCTCTGGGCCTCACTTTCTTCACCTTTACAATGAGGCAGTTAGACTAGATGAACTCAACCATTTTTCCACATCTGCACCAAGGGTACAGAACAAACCTCTTCACTCTTCCACATGACAGACCTCCAAGTACTTGAAGACAGTTATCCTTAAGTCTTCTTTTCTCCAAGTTAAACATCCCTAACTCTGTAAATTCATTCTTAAATGGCCTAACTACCCAGCTGCTCATCATTCTACTGCCTCCCTCTGGGTGCACGTTAGTTTCATCAACATCATTTCAAATATGGCACCCAGAACCGAAGACAACACTCTCTAATTGAAGTCAAAACAAAGCAGACTACAACAAGACTACCACCTTCCTCACAGCTTATAAATTTAGTGCTTGAAGGAACTGATGACCATCTAGGCCAGCCTGCTGATTTTACAAATGAGGAAACTAAGGCCCGCAGAGATGAAGGGACTTGCCTAATGGCTTATTACAGGTATAGGTCTATTCCCTTCTCTAGTCACTTGGCATCGGTACCATTCTTCATCTTCTTTCAAATATATTAACAGTGTTTCTGTAATCTTACCTAGCAGTACTTTCAATACTTGAGAATGTACATATTTCATTTGGACCAGATGACCTGAATTTACAAAAAGCAACTGGGTGCTATCTCCTTACCTTGAATTTCACTTCTTTTTTAGCTACTTTTCTTTTGGACTTCCTAATCCAAGTACTATTTTCTCCTTGGAAGAAAAACCAGAACCAAGGAGTAGCTCTGCCTCTTGACCTCTGTTATCATGCCATTTGCCCTTCACAGTGGCCCTATTCCTTCTCTCATCTTCTTTTTCACTGATATAGCCCAAAAAAGTTCTATTGCCATGATGAGTTCTTCTCTCCAGCCTCACTTAATATCCTTGCTCTAACACTCCTGGTACCATTTTTAAAAAAAATAAATAATAAAATCTTATTTTTTCCAGTTACATGTAAAGACAAATTTTAGCAATTTTTTTTTTAAATTTTAAGTTCCACATTTTCTCCCTCTCTCACTCAGCTCTTTCCTCCCTAAGATGGTAAGTACTTAGTTTGATATAGGTTTTATGTGTGCAATCATGTAAAACATATTTCCATATTAGTCATGTTGTGAAAGTAACAGAGCAAAAGAAAACAACCACGAAAAAATGAAGTGAAAATTGAATGTTTCAATCTGCATTCAGACTCCATCAGTTCTTTCTTTCTCTGGATATGAATAGCATTTTCACTCACAAGTCCTCAGTAATTGTTTTGGATCACTGTATTGCTGAAAAGAGCTAAGTCATTCATAACTGATCACTGTACAATGAATGTTGCTGTTATTGTGGACAACAGTCTCCTGGCTCTGCTCACTTCACCCTGCATCATCAACTCATGTAAGTCTTTCAAGGTTTTTCTGAAATATTTGCTCATAATTTCGTATAGCACAACAATATTCCATTACATTCATATACCACAACTTGATTAGTCATTCCCCAATTGATGGGCATCCCTTCAATTTCTAATTCTTTACCACCACAAAAAGAGTTGCTATAAATATTTTTGTACAAGTAGGTCCTTCTCCCTTTATTTTTGATCTCTTTGGGATATAGACCTAGTAGTGGTATTGATGGTTCAAAGGACATGCACAGAGTGATCGTTCTTTGGGCAAAGTTCCAAAATGCCTATCCAGAATCAGTTCACAACTGGATCAGATCAGAACTGAATCAGTTCACAACTTCACCAACAGTGCATCAGAACCTCAATTTTCCTACATCCTCTCCAACATTTATCATTTTCCTTTTCTGTCATATTGGCCAATCTGATAAGTGTGAGG
Source organism: Potorous gilbertii (assembly GCA_028658325.1). Lineage (NCBI taxonomy): Eukaryota > Metazoa > Chordata > Mammalia > Diprotodontia > Potoroidae > Potorous > Potorous gilbertii. The sequence goes on along the minus strand of CM053772.1, from coordinate 253,414,891 downwards.
TCATACCTCAGAATTGTTTTAATTGCATTAATAGGGCACTTTTTCATATGACTATAAATAACTTTAATTTCTTCATCTGAAGATGGCCTATTCATACATATTGACCCTTTATCAATTGGGGAATGACTTATATTCTTATAAAGTTCTCTACATATTTGAGAAATGAGGCCTTAGCAGAGATACTTGCTATAAAATTTGTTTCCCAGCTTTCTGCTTTTCCTTTGGTCTTGGTTGCACTGGTTTTGTCTGTATAAAACCTTTTAATTTAACATAATCAAAATTATCCATTTACATCTCATAATGCTCTCTATTTCTTGTTTGGTCATAAATTCTTCCTTTCTCCATAGATCAGCCAAGTAAATTATTCCACGTTCTCCTAATTTGCTTACGGTACCACCCTTTATATCTGAATCACATACTCATGTTGACCTTATCTTGGTACCCAATGGACGATGTTAATCTATACATAGTTTCTGACACGCTGGTTTTCAGTTTTCCCAGCAGTTTTTGTCAAATAGTGAATTCTGACCCAGAAGCCGGGTCTTTCACCAGAGAGCAATCTTTTGTACACATTATTTTAAAATTATGTTACCTCACAAGTTACTAGTTTGTTGATAAACCTAAAAACTCAGAAATCATTACCTGTCTGCCATGATGGACCCCTGAATTGTGGCAAAAGAGTAGATCCTGCAGAAGTGGCTGGGGTAGTCTGAGATTCCATAGCAGACAGGAAATTCATCACTGAAGATTCTTTAGGATTAGTGCCAGCACTGCTCATATTAGTATCAAATATTCCAGAGAGACCTACATATTAAGATAAAATAGATTACAAAAATAAACATACATATTGTGTCCACCCACAATTACGAAGACAAGTTCCTAAAGTTTACAATTAATTTGAAATAAAGAAAATTCTTCCCCAATAATGCTGAGTTTCAATTAAATTAAAATTTACTTTAAAAATGTTACAGTCTCTTAGGGCTTTGTGTCGCCCACCTGTAATCCCTGCTCAGTGGAAGCGGCTGAGGCTGATATATGTATGACCTGAGCTCAGGGGTCCTGAACTGCAGCAGGGTTAAAGCCTAGGAGGTGTCCACTGTTAAATCCAGCACCAAGATGATGATGGCTTAGGAGCCAACAGGCTGCTTAAGGAGGAGTGAATCTGCCCACATCAGATACTTAGCAGGTCAAAACTTCTGTGCTGATCAGGAGTGAGATCAGGCTTGGGAGTAGCTGCTGTGCTTCCAGCCTGGGCAAGATAGGGAGACTTGGTCTCAAAAACAACAAAAAAATCCCCCCAAAACCCCTATAGTTTCATTTCTCTAAATAGTATGTAATTTTTTTTTAATCTAATAATTATCTTGACTAATCCATCATTATGACAGAAAGCTTTCATTCTTATATTTATTTGCATTTTCTTTCAGTATGGCTCTTTTTCATCCATATTCATAACTCAAATTATGAACAACAGCACTCCCATCCACTGCCTTCTGAAATCTGGGGGGAGTCATGACAGACTTGACAACAAAACTGTTACCAGTGGAATGATGAGTGGCAGCATATCCAGGAAGCTGATGAGAGGCGCCATAATTCTGTCTGTGAAGAAGATCCGTTTCAGATTGTGAATGTCCTCCTCCATAGTTTAAACTAGAGAATATTAAAAGTAGAGACTAAAGATAACATGTACCATACCACAGACAAAACTTAGGTAAGCCAAAAGCTTTAACCAATACTCTGATTAACATTACTACAGATAGAAATCAATGAAACAAAAGTTAACTGGATCAAAATAAACAAAGGATCTGTGATTTTCTCCCATGGAAAGGAGAAATGGAAATTCCTGGCAAGGAAACTTCCTCATCAACAGGGAGTTACTTGAAACAGTCTAGAGTCAGACAATTTAAACCTAATTTTCCTTACTCCAAACCCAGGATTCTGCCCACTTAGTCACAGTGGAAAAATGTTTCAATGACACAGCGACAAAGGATTTAAAAAATACATGGTATCTTAATTAAGAAGCCAGATGATAAAATAAGGAACATGTTTCTGACTTAAGCTAGATAAAAAATTTCAATAAATAGCACCTTTAGTCTCAAATCAATTTTTAACAATAAAATATTTTCATTTGTATATGCATGGATATGGAATATACACAGTTATACAGATTTTTCTTTCTACTTTTTCCATTTTTCCAACCTTGCCAATTCAATTACATTCATTTATTAGTGCTGGGGGTACAAGAATGCACTCAATACTCTTGGAGGTTCTATATACTCTTATTTGCATAAATAAAAGAAAATCAAGTTTTATTTAATTCAAAGCAAAAGTTAAAAAAGCCCCACCACCACATTTTCAAGGCCTTTCCCGAACTCCACCCCAAACTTCTAGGGGCCCCAGAAATTCTTTCTTCTCTAATACACAATTATGTTGTTTAAATAAGCACAATGTAAGCTCCTTAAGGGCAGCAACTGCTTGCTAAGGTCTAACCCCAAGCCTAGCACAATGCCGGGCACACAAGCGCAATAAACACTTATCAATACTAAACTGAGGAATGCTTTTGTACTTATGTAAATATACATATTTGGCATTTACACTAGAAAGGTAACAATGCCTGCCTTCAAGCAGTTTCTATCCTAAGGAGGTGACGACCTATGGAATAGTTAGGTCCGTGTAAGATAGAGAGGACAAACTGAAGAAAATATTAGAAGAGAATGCACTAGAAGTTGAGGGGACCAGGAAAGAAAGACCTCCCGCAGAAGATGAGATCAGAATTGAGTCTTGAGACCAAACATAATAGTCAAGGAAGAAGGTGGAATATGGTCCAAATCCCCTCTAAACGGCTGCACAAAGACCTGGAAAACACACTAAACCAAATTCTGATCAAGTAACAAGGAAAATCCACAGTGAGTCATTTTTCCAGATCGGGTCAATCAAGGTCTTAAGATGCTGGGGATAGGCTGTAACCAGGAAGTCAGAAAAAAGACTGAGATGGGGCTTGGGGATATGTACTAGGGCAATAAGAGGTTTGAGATCTAGTAGAGAAGAGCCTATAACAGTGCAGGGCACAGAACAGGTGCCATATGGCATGCCTGTCAAACCCTAGAGCTGGATTACAGATCCAGCATGGACTTGGGAAGAGACTTGCACCCTGACAGTCCTGGGCAGAGAACATATGGGAGACTAAAATTATATACTGAGCAAAGAGCAGAAAGAGAACATTAGTAAGGAGTCACTGTGTGGCTCTGACCCTTGGATTTTAGATCCAGCCCTCAGTGCATTCATACAAATGAATAACCAGATCAGAAGCTCAGGACCCAGGGAGCTAAACCTGCAGAGACATTCAGCCAGTGGATGGTATTTGAGGCCAGCAATAATCTAATGAAGATCCAATCAGGGGCAAGTCCATAGTGCTGTTACCCAGACTCAAACTTCAATCAGGAGTTTGCAAAACTCAAATGCAGAGAGCAGTAATTAGACAGCTTTGGGTGCATGGAAAGCTTATAGGTTTGGGCAGCCTGGGCAGCCTCAGCTTACCATTACCCATAAATATTACACTTCCTTGATTACAAACTCTGATATTCTTTATTTGGACCATAATCTCTTCTTCCATCTTTCTCTATAACTAACTTCTCCTAAACTCACCTTTCCCCTTCAATGGACTTTCTCCCTTCCTTGGTATTTTTCTTAATCTATTATTTATATTTTGTATTCTTTTCTTTTTAAATTTTGAGTTCTAAATTCTCTCTTCCTCCACTACTGAGAAGGCAAGTAATATATAAATTAATGTGAAATCATGCAAAACATATTTCTGTAGCAGTCATTATTCCAAAAAAAAGAAAGAAAATTAAACTTCAGTTTGCCCTCAGAGTTCATCAGTTCTCTCTGGAAGTAGATATCAACTGTATTGATCAGAGTAAGTCAAGTCTTTCACAATTAATCATCAGTACAACATTGTTGTTACTGTGCGCAATGACCCTCTGGTTCTTTTCACTTCACATTGCATCATTTCATATATGGTCTTGCCAAGTTTTCCTGACACCACCTTCCCCTCAATCATTTCTTATATCACAGTCATACTCCATGACAGTAATTTGTCACTCAAGAGTTCTTGAAAGAAAAAAAATTATGAAAGAAAACTGTCCAGATTTTGTAGAACCAAGGGGCAAACAGAAAATGGAAAAAATCCACTGGTAATTTTCTGGAAGAAACCCCAAAATGAAAACTCCCAAAAACATTGCAGCCAAAATCCAGAGCTTCCAAGGACAAAAGAAAAAAATACTACAAGCAACTGGAATGAAAGAACTCAACTGCTAAAGTGCCAGTCAGGATCATACAAGACTTAGTAAGCTACCACTATAAAGGAACAAAACTTGGAACATGATATTCTGAAAAACAAAAGATACAGGCTTAAGGCAAAGGATGATTTATCCAAACTGAATGTACCTACTCGGGAAAAAAAATGGAACTTTAATGGATGAGAGGACTTACAAACATTATTGGTGAAAGAATACTGAGCTAATCAAAAACTCTGAAATACAAAAATAAGAGAATCAGAAGAGACTAAAAAGCAAGAATGTATATATTCTAATAGGGGAAATAAGTATCCTCCCAGAAACCTACTATCAGGCAGGAGTCACAGAGTTCCGGAATCAAATGAGACAGAGGGGCCTGGGAGAGATTCTGTTACACTTTGGTGATTTTTTTTACCAGGGAGAGTAGAAAAATTATCTCACACAATCAGAGTATGTAAACAGAGGATTGTTATCGTTGTGTTTGTCCCTCATTGCCGAAGAAGAGCATGCCATCAGAGAAATGATGACACAACTTGCGCTTGACTCTGTTTGAGTGAGGGAGGGCTGTGCAGGCCACCAGCCTCACTTCTCCTCCAGAGCCATCTGGGTCTAGTGACCAGATATTCATCGGGATGACTGGAGATGACCCAGGACATACTGGGAGACCTCGACTGGCCTTTTCAGATACTCACTTAGAGGGAGGTAATGGCCATTGAGTGAATAGGCCTCTTTAAGAAGTATTCAGAGAATGGCCCTTTAAATAAAGAAAGAAAAAAAATAAAACTGAACCAACAGAAACTGTTACTAGTGATAATCACTCTAAGCCAGCTATTATAAGTGGAGCTTGGGCGGAGAACTGTCGTTGACCAGCTTATGGGCTTCAGAGTGCGCTGGGTTTAAGGTTTTGGAAACAGGAAGGAAGGAAAGCAGGGAGGGAAGGAGATGGGAAGGAAGGAAGGAAGGACATCTAGCCAATAAACCCCAAAGGAAGAGGAGAGGGAGACAGAAGGGAGAGGATACCCAGCTAGCTGGGTCCCCACTCAGGCAGCTCGGTCTACTCACAGGTTGTGTTCATCCTTTGTTTTTGAAGAAGACCATGATATCAGAGAAATGATGACATGACTTGCATTTGACTTTGTTTTGAGGGAGGGAGGGCTGCGCAAGGTCACCAACCTCACTTTCTCCTCCTGAGTCAAATGACAAATGCAAAGCAGAGCTAAAACTCTAAAACCTCAGTTTAAGGAAGGGGTCAAGGCCAATGATCTCTTGGTTTTCAACAGCTGCAGCTAAGTGGCCCAGTGAATAAAGAACAGGGCTTGGAGCAGGAAGACCTGAGTTCAAATCCTAGCTGGGTCATTTTGCTTGACTGCCTCAGTTTCTTCATCTGTAATATAAGGATAACAGCCCCTCCTTTCCACAGCTGTTATGAGCATAAAATTTGTAAAGCACTTAGCACACAGTTCCTGGTACACAGCAGGCTTCGTGTTTATTAGTTGAATTCAGTCACTCCCTCATTGAAGGGCACCCACATTTTTTCCATTTTGTGTTCTCTCCCTATTAGAATTGAAGTCCCATGCGTCTTCCTGCCACCCTAGCTTCTAGCACCGTGCTGGGCACAAAGGAAACTTTAAAAATTCCTTTTCTTCTCTTTGCTTTTCCTTCCTCTGTCTCAGAACAATAGGGTTGAGAAGTCCCCAGAAAAGAAAAAAAGGATGGGGCCCACCCATCCCCCCAGGCAGATCACCAGCTCTGGACCACCTGGGCCCTGCCTCGGCCCCTCCTGACCTTGACTGTGATCTCTTTCACAAACAAGAAAGAAGGGGTAAAAGGGAATGGGTAACACAAGAACTTTATCTGTGGCCAAAGAATGGAAGCGCTCACGTACAGCTGGGAGCAGAAATGGAGAGGGGAACATGGAGAATAACAAGAAGGTAAATGCAGGATGGGATTAATCATAAACAAAATAAATTCTAACCATGGATGGTGGATTGTGAAGAGAGGTTTAAAAAAAAGAAAGGGTAAGAAACTATGATTGGGCTCTAAGCAAGGAAAAGAGAAGAGGTGTAGAGGAACAGAACCAGACTAAAGGTTTGGACAAATAAAACCAACAATAAGGTAAAAATGATAAGGGAAGCAAGTTAACTGGGGAAAAGAATTTCTGCAGCAAGTTTCTCTTTATAAGAGTTTTTTAATTTTCATTTACAAGAGATGTAAGGGAATGGATTCAAATTTATAAGAATAAGAGTCACTTCCCAATCAAATATTTAAGAGAGATGAAAACTAAGTTTTCAGAGGAAAATATTCAAGGTAGAAAGAATTATATTCCAAATCCCTAAAAAATAAAAATGCAAATTAAGGCAATTCAGAGGGTTCACCTCACATCCATCATATTGGCAAAGTTAACCAAAAACAAATAAAAAAGTAGGGTGAGAGAAAATAGATCCAGCTGGTAAGGTTGTAAACTGGTCCAGCCATTTGAGAAAATAATCAGAAATATCCCCCTCAAATTACTCAACTGGTTATAACCTGTGACTCAACAATAGCACTATTAGATCTATTACACATAATCAAAGAAAGACCCTGTTTTGTAAACATGAGTACACAAAAAATATTTATAGCAGATCCTTTTGTGGTCAAAAAGAACTGGAAACTAAGAAGGTGCCCATTGGCTGGGTAACAGATGAACAAATGATGGCGTATGAATGTAATACAATACTACTATGCCATAAGAAATGATGAAGGAAATGGCCTTGATGTTTTCACTGAACAGGCAAGGTCTTTAGAAGAGAGATTGGAGGGGGGGTTGTAAGAGGTTTGAAGGAGGCATGAGAACCTGCTTTGCTGCAGTGGGGGCCCAGCTGAGATAAGACGACAAATCTGTAATGAATTTCCTAATTTCCTAGCAAGACATGATGAGTGAAAGGACAAGAGAGTAAAGAATATGAGAGTCAAGGGTAGTGCAGAGCTAAACTGGTTCACCAAGTGGTTGAGACTGGGAAGGGAACAGAGTGTAGCCAATGAAGGGACAATGACCTGAGAAAGAACTGAGAACTAGAGCAAACGGTGGTGGTGAAGTCAAAAGAAAAGAGTTAGAGATCATGAGGCATAAAGAAACATACAATTAATAAAAGATTATGATCAGATAAAGGAATGTCAGAGTTCATGAGTGTGAAACACTTGTGAATGACAGCTGAAGCCCCAAAGTCGAGGGGAGGATCTGGGGTGGAAATTCTCACTAAGGAAAGAAAGAAAATAATACTGGGGCTCAATAGATCTGAATTGGGTGATAAAAATTGACTGATAAGAAACCCGAAGGAGAAACTATTAAAATGAAAATGGTGGAAGGAAAGTTCAGAAGTGGCAATGGGGTGAGCAATCTGGAACAGAAATGGGGAGCTTGGGTTAAAGTGGATGAGATTAAAGAGCAGGTCTAAGAAATGGGATTTCTAAAGGAAAAAAGCTACCTTGGGGTGAGGGATGGAAGCTTTCTTTACAGCTGTAAGGAAAGGAAGGAAGGAAGGAAGGAAGGAAGGATACAGGAGACTGAAGAACAAAGATAAATGAAAATTACTAGCAGTTCTATTACAAGTTTTAAAAATTCTATCTGGAAAACAAACTAAAAATGAAGCTCAAATACCCAAATGGGATATTCCCCCACAGAGTTAGAGGGTTAGGAGAGTCCCAGTCTACATAAGGATAAATGAAAATACTCAAGAGTTCTTCCCTTTGGAGAACAGAACTCAGGTTGGATGTAAGGATAGGGAGGGACAGGAGGAGAGGCAAAACTCATTACACTTCCCTCTCAGCTCTAAAGTCTGAAGCTATCCAGTTGGAAGGATGGAAAGTAGGTTGCTGAACTACCAGTCTCTTAATTACTTAATAGGTAATTTGGTTTTATCCTTTAGAGTCAACCTTTCTAAAACTGAGGTACCATCTGGTATCAGCTTCTCACAGGAATAAGAATTGTAAGAGATCTTAGCTAAAGTGCAAACTTTCTATTTTACAATATAGAGAAAGAAAGAATAGACAACCTATTTGGTCAACATAATGAACACCTAAGGTATGATTCATACTCATCAAATTCTCCAAATCCAAATGTACTGAACTTTCTACTGTAGTAAATAGGCATGATTCAATTCTGTTTTAGAGAAACTGGTGAGACGTCAAGATCTAACTGTAATAGACCATAATGGTAAATTTACCCCAAAAAAACCCCTGTGGAAAACTTACAATTTCAAGGATGTAGCTATTTTGATCAAAAGAATCAAAATTCATAGGGTACCACCTATATAGATTACAGATTTGATATAGGAGAGATTTAAATTTAACCTTAACTTTTATTAAACTTTCCCTTATGTCCAACTGAAGGGGTTGGAAAAAATGAGCATTTTATCTAGATATACAATTAAAATAAATGAAAATCTTGCATAAAATAAATTTGTTAATACTGGTTTCATTAGCATAATACATTGGCCAGATCTTATCTGTATATTATATAATTATACACCATACTGCATAAACGAGTGCCAACCACCAGAAATGGGGAGCTAACGCGTTGATCTCAGAAGCACTTTAGATGCCATTGCAGGTAACACATTTCAAATCATAGATCAGTCTGAATTATGATTATCCACCTTTGCATGTCTCAGGTGAGCAGTGATCTTTTTACTGCTTAAGTATTTTTCTCATTGCCATAAATATTTAATCATCCAGTCTATTATTCCCATTATCAATGTAAAAATTACCATTGTCAGAATACAAGTCAATGAGGTCAGAATGGGCTAGGACAGGTAAGTAACCATAAAAGTTTAATCGAGTTTAGAAAAACACATTTATAGCCCTTTAGAGTTTACAAAGCATCTGCCCTACAATACCCAAATGAAGAAACTCCAAGGGGAAACAAATACCATCGGACATACACCTGGTAAGTGTCAAGATTTAAACCTGTCTCTCCTGATTCCCAAGGATCACCCAAATCAAACCAACAATTGCTTGCTACCAAAACCAAAACAATACCACCAACAAGACTTATATATTAGCCAAAAATATATACCTCAAGCTTATTTTGATAACAAGATCCTACAAAAGGTGCTGCAACTACTATGGGAAAATGAACCTCCTACAGTGGGCGATAACATATAAATAGGGAAAAATTCAGAGACGGAGAAATTCAGTGAATTAATTAAAAATAAGAATACTAATCTGAATGATTTCATTTTCACTGGTTCATGGATAAAGTGAGCGTAGAAGCTATGTATGTTTTAAATATTAACTTTGTGTGTGTCCCTATATGTAATGTATGTATATGCATAACTGAGTTTACCTGTTAGATGAAACCAGTGTCCAAGAATAAAATAAGAACAGAGACTCTGCTTTCAGTAAGAATCGTTATCTTCTTCCTCAAAGTGTTTTTATACCCAATAACCCTTTTCTGTATCAGAAAAAGTGGGGGAACAAATGATGCTAGAAACACAGAATATAACTGAGGGGAATGGGGAAGAGAAGAGAGATCAGTTCAAAAGATAGAAAATAAGTTATATTAAATAAACCAAATCACATCTGAATGCTAGTATTCATTAACTTGCTAAGGAAATAACTGACACAGAGAAAAAGATACCATATCCACCCCCGTCAACTCAAATATTTAGTTAAAATTAAATAAAAATTAGCATCAAAGAAGGGAGTATAAAGGAGGGGAAGAAGCCTTTCTACTACCTACCCTGAATCACTGCCAAGCTGCTAGCCACTAAAACAGCTAAGTGTTTAGATTCCACACCCCCCACTCCATTCTGTAAAAGTTCAGGGATCACTTCTACAGGGACAGGTACAAATGTGGCATATGACGATGACATAATTTTCCTTTCTAGCTGTTTCAAATTTGGCAACAGAAAATTTGAACATAGGTGGAAATTTTCTCAGCTAAAACAACGTGCGCTGACAATTTGGGGCTTATTACTCAAAATAAGCAAATATTTGGGAGAATTTTACCCAAGTCAGAGGCACGACTCCTTAGTGGCCAACTAGTACAAACCCAAATGAAATAGAAATCATACTTGAACATAGGTCTTTTTTACTGCCAAAGTCAATTCTCTGTCCACTCTTCCATGGGCGCCCTCCACGTGCCCGGAACATGATTAAAAACTGTAAAGTATACACATGTTAAGCTTAGTGAAAACTTAGGGAAAATATAACTATCTTTAAGTCTCTGAAGGACTTTCAGGTGGAAGAGGCATGTTCTCCTTACCCGCAAAAGGCAGAAACTCAAAGAAGAAGTTACAGAGGCAGATTTAGACTCAATGTACAGATTGTTCTATGAGGTCTCTGCTAATTCAAATTCTGTGAGCTCGTAAGGGGAATGTGCTACCTTGGAAGCTAGTAAGTTCTACTTCACAATCTTTATTTGAAGATTTAATGACCACTTGTCTGATACAATATATAAGTAATTTTTGTTCACGTAGAATTAGACTAAATGGTCAGTCGTTCCTTTGAATGCAGATCTCTAGAAATACTTCACAACAAAACACAACTCTGGCAGCAGATACATTTTCACAGTTAAAAGGCTTTATTATTCCGTTGCTAGATCATCAATCAAAGGTAAAATCTCAATTTTTATTTTTGCCAGATTGATTCAATAAAGCAAAAGTAGGGAATCTCTGGCCCAGCAGCCTAAAATCTAGTCTTTGACTTCACTTCATCAATCCTTCTTGTCAAGCATTTGTAAGTGAAGACTTTATTTACAGCTACAGTGGCAATAATACAGCATGTTTTAATTTTTAATGACAACACCCTAAAAGATAGTTAAGATGGAAACATACAATGTATATTGCCTCTCAGACCAGGGCTAAATAATACTTGCTGAATTCAACATGCCTCTATTAGTGGTGTCTTTCACACTTAGGTAATGCCAATAAACATTTATTAACTACCAACTACATGCCTGATACTGTATTAAGAGCTAGGAATGCAAAGAAAAGGAAAACAATAGTCCCTGCCCACAAACAACTTACATGCAAACAAGCTCTACACAGGATAAACGGGATACAATCTCAGAAGGAAGTCACAAAGATTAAGAAGGGCTGGGAAAAGCTTCTTGTAGAAAGTGAGGTTTAATCTAGACTTGACCAGGGAAGCTATGAAGCAGGGAAGGAAAAGAATTCCAAGCATGAGGAACAGTTGATGAAAATTCCATTAGGAGATGGGAGTATCTTGTGTGAGGAACAGCAAAAGTCACTGTTGCTGCAGTTAAGGTACGGGGGGGGGAAGGTGGTCAGAGGGAACCAGTGGATTGAACTGGGATGGGAAAAGGTGAAGTGTAACAGTCAGACTTGAGCTTTAGAAGGTTCAGTGTGACAGCTCAATGGAGATGAGGATGACCTGGAGGAGGGAGGGAGATCTGAGGCAGGGAAAACTGATCCAGGCATGAGGGGATGAAGTTTTTGTACCAGGGTGGTGGTAGTGATAAAGGAGGTAAGTAGTGTATGAGAGAAATACTCTGAAGGTAAAATCAACAGGACTTGGCCACAGTTTGGATGTGCTGGGGTGAAAGTGAGGAACTGAGAGACTCCCAGGTTGTGAGCCTGGGGGACTGAAAATGACAGCGATGGGGAAGCTAAGAAGGTTTTTTAGGGGAAAATAATGAAATCATTTTTTGGACACGCTGAGTTTAAGATGTCTACGGTACATGCAGTTTGAGGTGTCCAATAAGCAGTCAGAGACAGAATTCTGAGAAATTTGGCTGGACAAATGAATCTGAGAATCGTATACATAAGAATGACAGTTGAATTCAGAAGAGGCCCAGTACACAGCTTTGGGGAACACACTCTTAAATGACTATGATAAAGACCTAACTTCTCAAATGCATTTTAAAAATTCTGTTTTGTTTATTGATTAGTTTTGTGTTTCCTGTTCTTAATTTTAAAATATGAATAGAATGACATACATATAAACTCCAATAAAGTCCATACAATTTTTAAAAATCTCAACTGAAAATAACATAAAACTTTGCAAATCCTGAAACATACAGAGTTCTAAAAATTAATTTTAAATAAAAATTTTATTATTTTACTTATATGGACTTCAATTGAAATAGAAATAGGTTTCTTGGTTATAATTTTTAAACTCTTAATCTAGTTTATACCAAATTATTTAGGTAGGGCTACTGCCTAATTCTTTAAAAAGCGTCATGAATGCATAATCTTATTTGCTTTTCACATCTTTAAAATTCTGTATTTAATAAAGAACACTTTTGTATACACATCAGAACAATAAAGAGGATGGCATATAAAACTGTGACTCTATTTCAGCTCTCTTGCTTTAAAAATATTTGTTAAATTCAATGTGTTTAAATTTTTTTAGAGATTTTTTTTTTAATCAACCAAAATCTACCTTCTCATCTGCCCACTCCATCTGAGAACACAAGAAAAATGCAACCCATTATAAACATAAACAATCAAAATAAATTTCTACATTGGTCAAGTCCAAAAAAAAAATTGTCTCATTCTTAGCCCTACCAGGTGGCATGTTTCCTTATTAGGAATGGGAATCTTGGTGCTGATACCACAATAGCTTTCCATCACATTTATATAACACTATCCAATCCATGGGCACCCCCCCTCAGATTTCCATTCTTTGGCATCTGAAAAGAAGCTAGATACATTTTTGTATAACTTTTGAGTTTGTTTTACTTAGGACTAATCCCTCCCTTATTCTGACATCCCTCTCATTCCCCTTCCTCCCTCTCCCTATTTAATAAAATGTATTTCTGTACCCACCTGCGTGTGTGTGTGTGTGTGTGTGTGTGTGTGTGCCTTTTGATCAGTTCAGATAAGGGTGAGGTTCCAGTGTCAGCTGTTCCTCCCATTCCTCCTCTGTTTGCATAGATGTCTACTTGCACACCCCAATTATGTGAAATAATTTTCCCCGAACCTTTCTTTCTCTTTACCCCACAGTGTATTCCTTTTTGCCTCTCTTTCCATTCCCTTTCTATTTGTAATCAGGCCATGACAGAACCACTCCTTGGTTTGTCTAATTAGACTCCCCCTATGACCTTTGATAATGATGCAGATCAGGAGAAATGCATGTGTACCATTACCTCTCCCGTCTGAACATAAGCAGTCCATCCTCATATTTACCTTTTCATGTTTTTCTTCATGGTCACTAGCTTCTATTTTGTCATTCTAATTGTACGGAAGTCTGTTGCTTGGGCAAGATTTTGCACATCCTGCGTAATTCCCTACTTAATGCTTTCTTCCATAGCTCTCATTTCTTGTCCAAATTTTTCTTCACGTGCTCTCTTTTCATTTATAAAAACTTGCTTCATCTCCTTCAGGAATTCTACTTGTTTGTCAATAAGCAGTGTTTTTCCTTTCTTGTAGCTATTTTAGAGTGATTTCTCTTCTGGGTGTCTTGACCTTTCCTGAGACCAAAAAGCTCCCTATGGGGAGCTTCCTTTTTATTAGACCATTCTTCCAGCATACTTCCTGACTTCAAATTTGACCTTAGGGGACAGAGGGGAAGTCTGGACTGGTGCCACTGCTGCTTTCTTGGGGTATTGAGTATTGTTAATCCAGGATCTCAAAGACACACTAGGCACCTGCAAACTTTTAGTGCTCCAAAAGTAATCTCATCCAGGCCAAAATCTGATTGCTACCCCCTGGTCTGTAAGTTCCTGATCTAGGTTGGAGTCTAAACAAAAGGAGACTGCTCCTGGACTCAGCTTCTATCAACCAACTGGAAAGCTCTTTTGGCTCAGTAGCAGTTGTAAGCTCCCCTTTGCAAGATTCATGCCCCAGTTATTCCTCTAGAGTCTGGGATAGGTGCTAGAACTGAGACCCTGTTGTATGCCTAGAGAGTGAGCCACATGCTGCTTTTGGCCTCTGAACTTCCTCCTATCTTGATACTCATCCAGGGTCTCCCTACCTAGGAACACTACCCTGGATCCGTGCCCTGAAATTAGATAGTGAGAGACAAGGCTGCCAGTTTACACCTGCTCCTTTTGCTAAGCCCTGGTATGTGTCGGGGACCTCCTCTTGCTCTGGTGCACAGTGGCCTCCCTGGGTGCTCGAGTGCTCCCACATGGTATGGCCAGCTGCTCTAGATCAATGACTCCTGTGCCTTTTTCAGGGTTTTCTCATCAGGATTCAGTCCAGTACTTAGGAGAGTTCCACTCTCCCGTGTATCACTTTCCAAACGGCCCTGCCTTCTGTTCTTTTCTATGCACTTCTGAATGCCTACTGGCTTTTTTTTTTTTTTTTTTGCTAAGACCTCTTCTCCCCAAACCAAAATGCAACCCCAAAAATTAAAAACAGGAAAAAACCCACCCACGTAACAAATAAGCATGGTCAAGCAAAACAATTTAATAGAGAGGTCCTGTAAAAAAAAAAAAAATGTACATCTCATTCTGTACCTTGCATCCACGACATGCCTGGAACCTGCACTTTATTACAGTCTTCTGGACTGGTTGGTCTTTGCATTCATCAAGCATTCTTAAGTCTTTCAGAGTCGTATTTATTTGCAGTACTGTCAATGTATAAATCAGTCTCCTGATTCTGTTCATCTTACTTTACATGGAAAGGCAAAAAGTTATTTGTTAAGTGTTTAGTATGTGCCAGGAACTGTGCTATGTGCTGGGGATACAAATACAAGGATAAAGGCAGTTCCTCTCTTCAAGGAGCTTAAAATCTGACAGCATTGGGGGAAGGGGGGGGCCCGCGGAATAAAGAGAAGATTTCCACAGGAAGGCAAAGTGATGAAATCTGGAAAGTCAGAAGAAAAGTAGGAGAGAAATTAAAATTACCTGACCTGTCCAAAATAGAGGAACTTACCAATGAAGAAGAGGGCCAACACAGCAGAAGGATGTTTCAAGGTAAGAAAGCCCCAGGATCTGAGTGAAGTTCTACAGCTGAGATATGGTATTAAAGTAATCTAAACTACCCCAAGACTCTCTTTGCTATTTCTTACACTGCAATAATATTCTATTCACATTGATATATAACAATTTTTTCAGTCATTCCTCAACTGACAGGCAGCCCTCTGAAGAGATTCCACTTCTTTTCTTTTTCCTCATAATTCCTCCTTCAGGATCAGGTTTGTTTTTGCTTGAGACTATTCCCTCCCCCCTCCGATATTCTCTTTCTTCTTAATCCCCTTCCCTATTTCCTTGTATTTTTATGTGTATGCATGCCAAGTCTCCAATCCTCCTCTGCCTAGTGCAGTTAAAAGTGAAGTTCATCTAATGCTTGCTCCCCTGTTATATTTTATATACTCTCATGTACCCTAATTATGAGAAATTCCACAAGTGGTTTATTTTCCCCATTAACGTACACTCAGCTTTGAAGGTAAAAAACCCTTATCTTTTGCCTTCTGGAATATTGTACTCCAAGTTTTGCCCTTCTTTTTAGTAGAAGCATCCAAGTCTTATGTGACTTTGACCTTGGTATCTGAACAGACAGATACCTACAGTATCTTTAGTGTGGATGTTCTGGATTTGAACTATGACATTCCTGGAACTTTTCCTTTTGTGATTTCTTTCAGGATTCTTCCTAGCTTTGCTTTGCCCTCTGACTGTAAAAGATCTAGATCTGTGCAGTTTTCATTTATAATTTTTTAATAATGTTCAGCCTTTAAAAAAAACAACATGGTTTATAAGGAGTCTAGTGATTCTTAAATTCTTTTTCCTTGACTTGTTTTCTAGGTCAGTTATCCCTGATAGAGATATCTTACATTTTTTTCCTCTTTTCTCAATCTCTGACCGAATCACTGATTTCTGTGCAGTTTAGTCTAATTTTTAAAGTCTTTTACTTGGGTGAGGCTCAGTACTTTCTTTTCCAGGTTATTTATTCTCCTAATTCTTTCCTTGAGAGCTTTTATTTCTCTTTATTTGATCTCTTGTAGGTTTCTACATAATTCTTGTGGAAAATTCATTTTTTCCTTTGAGTCTCTGCTTGAAACTGTTACGAAATCACCCTTTCCTTCTAGGCTGGACTTTGGGCACTTTTGAAATATTTTCTTTTTAGATTTATGTTGTTATTCAGTCATTTCAATCATGTCTGACTCTTCATGACACCATTTGTGGTTTTCTTGGCAGAGATACAGGAGTAGTTGTCATTTCCTTCCCCAGTTCATTTTGCAGATGAAGAAACTGAAGCAAACAGAGTAAGTGACTTGCCCAAGGACACACAACCAGTATCTGAAGCCACATTTGAACTCAGGTCTTCCCACCCCTAAGGCTTGGCACTTCATCCACTGCTATAGCTGCCCCTTGTTGATCAAAGATAAATCTTTACATTGCCTATTGTCTTCTTTAGTTTACGCCATCTTTTCAGCTCCTGAATTGGTAGCTTTGGGCTAAGTCCAGGTGGAATCCCTTGCTGTACTTTTGGATGCAGTAGTTCACCTGCATCACCTTGGTGCCTGAATAAACTTTCTGGATCTTTGAATTCTGGAGCACTAGATCTTTAATGCTCTCTCAGAGTGGTGTTAAGTAACTTGGAGCCTGTGGAGTTGAGGTGTCCTGGTCTGAGGGCAACCACTGTAACTGCTTCCAAGACCATTTACTAAGGATGTCTGACCACCCTTAGACCTCCTAAGAAGAGTCTCTGCTCTTCATGCCCCTAGATACTGAGCCTTTCAGACCAGTCCCACCGGAAGGTCATCTTTTTGTATGCTTGTCCTGGGCTTGTCTTGCTAGTGGAACCCTTTCCTATCACACATGGACTTTTGTCTCACCGTTTTGTGAAGTTCTGAGAGGGAAGAAGTCATGTACTATGGTTTCTCTTTGTTTATTCTCTACAGAGTTTAAAATCCTAAGAATAAAAAAACAACTCT
This sequence comes from Potorous gilbertii, assembly GCA_028658325.1. Lineage (NCBI taxonomy): Eukaryota > Metazoa > Chordata > Mammalia > Diprotodontia > Potoroidae > Potorous > Potorous gilbertii. The sequence goes on along the minus strand of CM053772.1, from coordinate 253,397,774 downwards.
GGAACCTAAAAATTAATTCACTATTAGAAATTCATTTATCATTTTAAATTATTTTAATGACATTTTATTACATCTAAAACTTTTTTTAGTCATAAATAGACTATAAAGATTAAGTATGGTATATTCTGAAGAGATAAGAATCATAAATAAAGCATCTAAAAGTCACACCCCCACAGAGTAAAAGACTCATCTTACTTATATTTTTCAAAACTAACATGAATTTCTATTAAATAGCTCAAAGTGGAGGCTAACTAGGAAAGGAAAAACAGGTAGAGGTAGTCTCTTAGATATGCAATCAGAAATAGGATGGAGAAACATAAGAAGAACGCACAGAACTGTGCGGAAACCAGCTATGTTAACATTGCCCTGAGGCCCACATCAAAAATCCAAATTTTGCACAATACTTTATTCACCTAGAGTAGATTTTCAAAAACTTAACTATATATTTTCAAAGTAGTTCTAACAAAACATTTCTTATTAATGTATTCTAATATATTCAGTGCTCCCTCCCCTCAGGGTTAAAAGTCATCATTAGTGACAAAAAGGTTACCATAATGAACTAGAGGGTTACCTATCCTCCCACTTTCCCTCCTTTGAACTACCGTACTGTCAGAAGAGATTTATCTAACTCAACCAACAAGCATCTATTGTGTCTGCAATGTTCCAGGCATCAGGAGAGGTGCTGAGAGCACACAGGTACAAAGAATAAAACCATCCCTAACTGTAACTTCCATGGAAGGCTCTCTTCCCTGAAGCCCGCTCTCACTTTTCCTCAGGCTTCTGAGAAGAGGTAGTCCTCTTTTTAAGGAGTCACACTGCAATGCTTAGAAGGTTCTCCCTAATCTTCTCTCCTGCACTCTGATCTTCTCTAACCCTGAGCTGACCTCTTTCTTGGCTCTCCACACAACTGTCCCCTAATTCAAGCCCTCATCATCTTCTGCCTGATTACTGCAGAACCCTCCTCATTTGCTGTTCTTCCTTCCAGTCCATCCCTATAAACTACCATCTGCATAAAACTGCTCAACTGATATTCTCAGCGCTGGGCGTCCCATGTCAATCCCCTGCACCAAAGTCTTTCTTCTCTTCCGGTTAGCTTTCTGGTAAGATATTCATTCAAAGTCTTGCATTGTCTGGCTCTCACCTACCCTTTCAGTTTTCTTGTAGTTGAGTGACATCTACTCCCCTTCACTGGCTCTCTTGTTACAATCTAACTAGAATCCCACAAACTGCTGAAGTCTTTCATTGTAACTACTGAAGAATTACTGGCAAAAGAAACTTTAAGACACCTAGATTAAAATGAACAGATATTAACTGCTTAGATAACTATGAAGAAGTCATTTTTCATCATAATACCAATAAGAAATTTATAGGACACTTAACATTTTTTCAAAATGCTTCACAGAGTAGACTGTCTTATTTGAGCCTCACAATAGTACCCTGTTAGTATTACCCCCACTTTATCCATAAGGAAACTGAGTTTCCTTAAGTGACTTGTCCAAATTTTATTTGAGACCAGGTTTCTCTTGACTCCAAGGTGAACATTCCAGCTACTATACAAACAGGGATGACATTTTACACATTAGTGTGAAAAGCAAAGATTTGAACCCAGTTCTTCTGACTCCAAAACCAGTCCTTATTTATCTAAATTGTTTTCTGTTGCAATGCTTAAGGATCTGTTGCCTTGAACTGATTCTCTTAAGTACCATGACTCAGAGAATGCAGCATCGGAGGTGACCTCATAGACAAGGGAGAACAAATTTCCTCATTTTACATATAAGGAAATGAAGACCAAAAGAAAGGAACTTCTCCAAGATCACTCAATTATCTAGAGGACATCAACAAAACACTTTTATTTTGTAAAAAAGGAATCCAGATTGTTGACAAGCACAACTGTAAATTCAGCTATACTAAAGTCTACTCTTACCTCCTAATAATTAATTCTGTACCTTCTAATAAGTCTATTTTCACCAATTAAAAGATTAAAAAGACTTGTCTGACTGCTTGACTGGACAGGTCATCAGTTGCAATACAGACATTTTCTTTCTCCAATTTAGGGAGCAAAAACTCATCCAAATGAAAAAATTAGCAAAGTCTTAACCATCCAGATGCTGAGCTCAAAAGTCTGGCCCTGAATTTTAGTGTCTGTCTTACCAAACATACGAAAAGTACCTGGTATTTCCTATAAAGGTACCATTCACTGATGACTGTACCTTCAGATTCTAAGCACATCATCATGTAGGACCCTGTAACCGACACTCAATCATTATGCTTTACCGAAGTTCTAACGGTTTTCACAACACGCATGACGGACTTCAGGCCCGAGAACTAAACAACCAAACAAAGTAAGGCTCCTCCAGTTTCTGCTGAGCAAGGAACATGAAAGGCTCCATATCTCCAACCTAGCAGAGTTGGAGAAGCTATACCGCACATATACATATCAATCTATAAACATCACGAAAGCAAATCTAGAGACTTTCAGCAGCTACACAGACAAAATGTTTTCTTCTGTTGCTCCCCTGGAAAGAAATGAAATCAGATGGTGATGTGGCATATGCTTGGCTATATCCGTGATCACAAGAGCCACCTGAGCCTGGCTTAGGCACAATGCCAAAAGAGCGCTGCATTTTATCATCTTTCCAGTTCCTGGTCATCCCTTATTTGTATTACAGGCCCCACCTACTGAATAAATACATTGTTTTGTCAGCATTTTGAAGTTCTCCAAAGGATAGCACTAATAGTTCTATTGGGCTCTTTTTAAAAGCAAGAGTCAATGTATGTTAGTTTTTTTGTTTTTGTTTTTTTTTTTAATCTGTATTTTGAAGCAACGGTTTTATAGAGCAAGCTATGATAGTATATTAATAATTGTTTATTGAATTGAAGTGCCTTCTATGTACAGGGCATTATTGTAGACAATGAAGATAGATATAAAGACAAACAGGAAAAATAGTGTGTATTCTCAGAGAATTTCTATTTTACTAAGGGCAGTTAGGTGGTAAAGTAGACAGATGGAATGTTGGACTGAAGTCAGGAAATCTAGCTTCAGATACTTACTAGTTGTGTGAACCTGGGCAACTCACTTAACTCTGCTTGCTTCAGTTTCCTCATCTGCAAAATGAGGTGGAGAAGGAAATGGCAAACCACTCCAGTGTCTTTGCCAAAAAAAACCCCAAAAGGGGTCACAGACACAACTGAAACAATGGGCTCTTAATCTGGACTCTTATCACCATTGGAAAATGCTTTGATTATACTGAAATATTATTTCTATTTTTATTATTTCTCTATGCTTTGATATAATTATTTTCTTTGTAATTCTATGTACTTTATATATTTAGAAATATTCTGAAAGCACATAGCCTTCATCAGATTGGCAAAGAAATCCATTACACAAAAAATGGAAAGAAATGCATTTTAGGGAGCAACTCATAGGCTTTAATCTAATCTGTCTAAAAATCAGAGTGCAGGAAGTAGAGGAATATTAAATGTATGGAGAGGTAGGTGGAAGTCAAATTGTGGAGACTTTAAATGTCAGGCTAAGGAATATATTTTATCCTAGAGGCAAAAAAGGAGTAACATAGTCTGAGATTATATTAATGATGCAGCTGAGAGATCAAAGACTACTAGAAACAAGAAGATTAATTAGGAAGCCTCATTTCCCTTTCATCCACTTTCTCAACAAAGGACTTGGATTTTGTCTTATTCCTTCCCGAGAAAACAGAGGCCTTTTACTATGAGCTCCTTCTTTTCCCTTTTTCTACACTTAAAGCTCCTTGATATCATGCCCCATGTTCCCTCCTTTACTCACCTTTCATGGAGATGTGGCCCTTCTCACAAAGACTAACCCCTCTATGTATCTTTGATCCCACAGGCTTCTCCAGCATACTGCACTCCAAATCATCCCTTCATTTTCTAACCCTCAATCTCTACCCTCCTATCAGCTCCTTCCCCGCTGTCTACAAAAACACTCAGGTCTTTCTATCCTTAAAAATCCAACTCCCTAGATTCATATCCTCAAGTCATGATCCTACAGGTTTCCTCTCAGTGCTTCCACTTTTCTTATTAACTGTTCATCTCCCTGAAGTCTGATTTCTGATCTCATCACAAAACTAAACTTGTCTCTCAAGTTAAGGCCTTTTCTCATTGCTCTTCCTGACTAACCTCTCTGCAGCCTGACGCCATTGATGACCTCTTCCTACTGGATGCTCTCGTGAGTTTTCTTGATATTGTTCTCTTGTTTTTCCCACTTGTTAGACCACTCAGTCTCCTCTGCTGGACCATTATCCATATCATAACCCTCAACCTTCAAGTAACCCTCAAGTTTTTACTGGGCTCTCTCTTCTCTATGTTGTTTGTCCTTTGTTTTCAAAGAGAACCCATGACTTCACAGGTGATGTCTTGACTTGTGAGTGAAGTGGATTAAGTGAAGCAGATATGCACAAAGTTGTCACCTTTGATCTCTCTTCCTGAGTACAGTGGCAAGACAAAAGTCAAGACAACTGGAGCCTGGAATGCAATAGATGTCCCTAGTAGTCCTCCTGGAGCACCCTCCCTCTTTTTATACTGCCTTGGTAACTTCCTCAGTACACGTAGGTTTAATTATTATCTGTGTGCAGACAGCTGTGATCTCGATATCCTATTCTGAATCCCAGTCCTACATTACCAACTACTGCCTAGTAAACATTTGAAAATACAAGTTCCAAGGGCATCTCAAACTAGACATTTACAAATCAGAGGTCATTACCTCCTCTCCAAGGGTGTTTGGGGTGTTCAGAGAGGACTAGAACCGCTGGTTGGAGGGCCTGCCAAGCCCTTTCAGGACTACTCATTTACATTTGGTGGCCCAGCTCTCACCTGTGGCTCCAAGAAGCTGTAGTATGTGCAGTGGCCACACCCTAGTAATGCCCTGTAGTTCGATGGGGCTGAACCAGGTTGAGGATAACCTAGAGGCCTCAAACCCTTCAGGTGAGTTGAGATGGGGTGTCTACTCCAAGCATATGAAGACCTCCCCTAGCAGAATAAGCAGATGAGAACAATTTGATTGATAATGTCTATGTGTGTATATACTGTCTTCCTTGGTGGAATGTAAGCTACTTGAGGGCAAAATATTTTGACTCTGTATTCCCCACTGCCCAGTTAGCACCTGGAACATAGTAGGTGCTTAATAAATGCTGATTGATGACCTATTAATCAATCAATAAATATTTATTAAGCACCTACTATATCCCAAGCACTGTGCTAAGCACTGGGGACACAGAGACAAAAGACAATCCTTGTCTTCAAGGAGCTTACACTCTAATGGGGGAGATAATATGCAAACAAGTATATAAAAAGCAAGATATCTATGCTTACAGAGAAAGTTTCATATAGTCCCAGTAGTAGTAGTAGTAGTAGTAGTAGTAGTAGTAGTAGTAGTAGTAGTAGTAGTACTGAGTACTAATAATAGTAGTAGAGAGTGGGACAGATCAACTTACAAATCTTTATTAAGCATCTACCATGTATCTGCCAGGCACTGTGCTAGGTGCTGGGGGCACAAAAACAAAAACTTAAAATAATTCTTGAGCATCAAAAGACAACAACGCAGCAAGCACTGAAGGTTCAACTAAGATTTAGTTAACAGATTTGTAGCAGGTTTAATCGATATCACAGAGTGACTTCCTCCAACAGAATTCTTTATAAGTAGAAGCAATAACAGGAGTGACCCAGTGCTGGTGTTTGGCAAGATATGAGCAGAATCAGGACCAGGAGGCAAGGGCTGAGGATGGTATGCAGCCTAACTGATCAATCATTGACCAGGTCAAGAATGTGAGGCCCTGAGAAAACAGAGCAACTTGACTAGAAAGAGGTTATGGTGGAGAACAAAGGATAGGAGAAATGAAGCAAAGAGAGAAATGCAAGGATCAGTATTTCTAAAAAAAAATGAGTAATTTCAAAACCCAAGATCAAAGGAATTTACAATTCTGCATGATAATGGGAGGTGAGGAAGTCAAACTGGAAGTCAAGGTGCTTGAGAAGACATGAAGAAGTAAACACATGTCTCTGTGGAGGAAAAAGGACAAGAATTGAAGTAGAAAAGAAGCATGGAAACCACATGCTGAACTCCTAGAGAAATGAGAGCGCCTGACCAGAAGGATGGCAAATACACAGATGCCCAAAGGAGCAATGAGAATATGGACTGTGGGGTGTACAGCTCAAGGCTTCAGGGAAAGAGGTTTTGAGTGTCTTTATTTTTTTAGCAGACCGATTCACTAGGAGAGGGAGAACAATTACGGACTCCAGTAGGATTAAAATTAAGGCAGCAATTGATACAAGTAGATACATATTGTCAATGAATATCTGAAGGTCCCCTGTTTATTTTGAATAGAGTAATACTATCAAAAGGTAAAATGAGAACTTTTTTTTACTTTACTACCTTTGATTGGACTCTTTGGAAAGAGTTAATTTAAAATTTTGACACAGACAATTTAAAGGGAAGACATTAAGAATATACTGAGGAAATACAAATAAGAATACCAACACTCAGATATTTTGTACAACAATGTTTCATTTAAACCAAGTGGTCAGGAAAAAGATGTTTAGTCCAAAGTTTGGTTGCAGATCTTTGGAAAATACTGGCAAAATGTATTCATTTTATTTTTTAAAAGTACAATATAATATGTCATATACTGAACACAAATGAATCACAGAATTCAGAACTGGAAGGAACCTTAGAAATCAGCTAACCTACCTTCATAAAGAAATGGAGGTGAAATAATTCATCCAAGGTTACCCAATTAACAAATGTCAGAATCTGAACCTGAGTCCTCTGACTACCAAATAAAATAAACATTTATTAAGTGCCTACTATGTGTCAGGCACTATATTTACGGCTGGGGATACAAATAAGAAAAAGACAATACCTTTCTTCAAGGAGCTTCCAGTCTAATGGGGAAAGGCAACACACAAAGGAAGCTGCAAATGGGAGTGAGGTACAGAGGGTACATGATGGTGTGAAATCGAAGTCAAAGAACCCAACTAGATTGTATGAAGAGTTGCCAGAACTTGGGGACCTTCTTTAAAGACAGACTGTGGGAGCAATACTTTTTTGCTCCTCTCTCCAGCCCTCAAACCAGAGGGACAGAGCCAATGCTCTGCATCTTGTTATTTTTCAAGAATCACCAACTAAATGTCTGCAGCTACAAATGTGTAAAATACAAGAGACTAAGAACTGTCTGTGCTAATCTCTGGACATTCATTATAAATCACTAAAAATCCCTGAGCTTGTTTTACTATCATTTGTTTCTTCTAAAGCACCATAAGAAAAAATTATTCTGGTCAATTTAGGTGTTGCTTACCAACCAAAAGTTATGGTTAACTTTCAAAATTATAGCTTCAAAAGATTTATAATACAATGTATAATTCATGAATGGAGGCTCTTATATAAATTTATCACTAAAGTAACTTATAATTGTTTTTTAAACACAATGGCTCCTGGGATGGTTTTCAAAAAAAATTATTGTAACATCTTCTGCATGAAAATTTTAAATGGTTATGAAATGACATGACTAATGAGAACATATGACAAATACTTCCCCAGTCTCAGGCTCGATGCAGGACAACAGGTACAGAAAGCTGCATGTGCAGTTAAAACAAAGTCTTTCTGTTGTTTTTGCTTAATCATTTTTCATTTGTTAAAACTGAAAAGTTCAACATATTGGGAGGAGATATAATGGGAAATGATTAATATAAAAAGAAGTCTCAAAACTTAAAAAAAACTAATATAAGCAACAATACTAGGGCTCAATAAATATGAAGTACTGAGAGAAGCAGAGAATAACATCTTTTTAGATGAGTGGGGGGAAATTATGCTCTTTAAATTCTTCTGGATACTTAATCTTAAGATATATTTATCATTTATCTTATCTTCTTTAACTTATCAAGTGTGTTTTATTTGTCTGAACAACATATCCTCACTTTGTTAACATTAAATACATTCAGGAACATTTGGAGTTGAATGGCAGATATCACGTAAGATAACTGATACAGTAACATGTAATACTGGAAATATTTTGTGCCTAAGCCTTCAAACTACGTACAGGTGAGGTTGTTGCTGATTCCAGACTGAATCCTAGAACAGATGGTTCTCTAAAAGAACATAAGCTCCCTGAGGTTAGTTAATACTTTCATTTCCATCTTTGTATTCTGAGTGCCTAACATTGTACCTGGCCCATAGCTGGCACTTAAAGAATATCTCCTCAACTGAACCAAATCACGAGAAACAAAGATGGCATGACTAAAAACAGAGGATGTTAGGGCAATGTCATCGCCTTTTCTGAAATTATGATCATAATGGTAGAACAATGGAATATTAAAGGTAGTTTCTCTGGACTTTAGCAGCATTCATGAAAAAGCCACTCATGAGATCCCCTTTATAAACAAGGTGGAGAAATAACAACATAGCTCGGTAGATTCATAACCACCAGTTGAATTCCCATCCTCACAATCTAATGGGGAAAAAATACACAAAGGCCGTTGGAAAGGGGAGGGGCATACAGAGGGTACATGACAACACGACATGCTGGTGGAGCAAAAGTCAAGCAGTGCAGCTGGATGGTAATGAAAGGTTGTCAGAGCTACAGGGCCCTCTTTAAATGGAGGCTTCGGGATTAATGAATTCACTAAATGGAGAGGAATTTCTTGTCATGGTACTGGTCAATATCTTTATGAGGACGGTTTATTAATTGAAGCTATAGAAGACAATTAGCTAATATGCTGAATGACAAAAGCAAGATCCAAAAGGATCTCAAGAGGTTAATCTAGTTAACAAGATGACATTAAGGTAAGATTTGAGGGTTTTAACTGACTGATGGCCCCCAAAGAGCCAATGAAATCTTAGGCTACTTTAATAGATGTATGATGCCCAAAACAAGGAAAGTGAAAATAGCGTTGTATTCTGTACAGGTCAAATCTTATTTGGAATAATGTACTTAGATCTGAGGTGTTTGCTGCCAAGGTGAAGTGTATCCAGTCAGTCAATACAAATTAAGTGACCTACTATGGGTCAGGCACTGTGCTAGGCACTGAGGATAACTAAAAAAAAGGGGGCACAAGTCAGTTCTTGTTCTCAAGGAAGTGAGTTTAATGGGGTAGACAACATGAAAACTAAGTACAAATTGTATATAACAGGATAAATTGGAGATAATCAATAGAGGAGAGCAATAGGGATTAAAATCTGGAAACCATTTATCACATGAAAAAAGCAGACTTAGAGGATGAATATGACAGTATTCAAGTATCTCAACATAGAAGATATATTTACTTCTATATGGTATCAGGAATGGAATCAGAACCATCATATATGGAAGTTACAAGTTACATTTGGAGCTAAATATGTCCTATAAGAGTTATTCAAAAATGAATTCTCCATCACTGGAGAAATACAAGTAGAAACTATAAAACTACCTGTTGGAGGTAGTAAAGAAACATAGGTCTTGGAAAAAGGACTGGAATAGGCTAGATATCCTCGGGTTCCTCTCACAGAGATAGGACTCCGAATATCTTCTAAGATTTTATAAAACTCACATTTACATATTGCTTTTAAGATTACTCACAACAACTCTGAGAAGTAGGTAGGTACTGATATCCCTCAAGGAGTCTAACTGATTTGCCAATGGTCCACAGCTACAAACTGCTGAAACCAGGATTCAAACCTAGGTCCACCACACCAGTATGCTTCTCGAAATAAGGGTCCTTACATTATGAAGTACAAAATGGATAATTTTGATTATCTTAAAATGAAAAGTTTTTGCACAAACAAACCCAATGCAACCAGGATTAGGAGGGAAGCAGAAAACTGGAAAAGAATTTTTGCAATTAGTGTCCGTGATAAAGGCTTCATTTCTAAAACATATAGAGAACTGAATCAAAATTACAAGAATACAAGTCATTCCCCAATTGATAAATGGTCAAAGAATACGAACAGGCAGTTTTCAGAGGAAGAAATTAAAGCTATCTATAGTCACACGAAAAATGTTCTAAATAACCACTGATTAAAGAGATACAAATCAAAACAGCTCTGAGGTACCACATCACATCTATCAGATTGGCTACCATGACAGAACAGGAAGATGATTAACACTGGGAAGATGCAGAGTTGGAACACTAAGTCATTGCTGGTAGAGCTGTGAGCTGATCCAACCATTTTGGAGAGCAATTTGGAACTTTGACTAAAGGGCTACAAAAATGTGCATACTCTAACCCTAAAGTGCAATATCCCTTCTAGGACTGTATCCCAAAGAGATCACAAAAATGAGAAAGGGTCCCACATGTACAAAAATATCTACAGCGGCTCTCTTTGTGGTGGCCAAAAACTGGAAATCAAAGGGGATGCCCATCAATTGGGGAATGATTTAACAAGTTGTGGTATACGAATGTAATGGAATACTATTTGTGCTATGATGAACAGGAAGACTTCAGAGGGGCCTAGAAGGACTTTTATGAACTGATGCTGAGTGAAGAGAACAGAACCAGGAGAACTCTGTACACAGTAACTACCACAATCTGTGAGAAATTTTTCTGGTAGACTTTAGCCTTTTTAAAGCAATGCAAGGACCTAAAACATTCCCAATGGACTCAAGGCAAAATGCCTTCCACATCCAGAGAAAGAATTATGAAATTGGATCACAGAATGAAGTAGAATGTTTTCTCTTTTGCTATGTTTTGTTTTGTTTTTTCTCAAGGTTTCTCCCATTCATTTTAATTTTCCTATGCAACATGACTAATACGAAAATGTGTTTAATAACAATGTGTGTGTAGAACCCATATAAGATTGCATGCCACTCAGAGAAGGAAGGGAAAGGGAGGGAGGAAGAAGGGGGGAAAAAATTTAAGACTTATGGAAGTGATTGTAGAAAACTAAAACCAAATAAATAAATGATAAAAAGAAATGTGTTCTTAAATCTGTACGAGTATTGCATAATAAAAGTGTGTACTGATGTTTTCGGTAGATAAAATGAATTTATACATAGAAACAGATAAAATGCTAAAGCATTCAGTAAATGTTGTAATGAAATGCAAAGACATATTTGTGAATTAAAATGTTAAAAAAAAAAACACGATGGCTTTGTAAGTGGAGAAAGGAGACTGACTGGAGAAATGCTGTGGGGATAGAACTGATAGGAATGACAACTGACTGCACACATGAAGGAGGGGAGAGAGGAGACTGTGGTGCGATTACTTATGATTATTTTCCACTCAGAGAAGAGGGGGATTTAACATATATACAGTAAGCAAATTGGGGGCAGGAGAAAAGCACAAAAATCAGAATTTGAGAGATGGAAAAGCTCTCAGTAGTCATCTAGTCCAACTCACAGACTCAACTTGGAAGGTTCTTAAGATCCATAAACTTGGTTTTTTTTTAAAGATATGCAACCAATACAAAGATATAGAATGTTGTGGGTGTGTTTGAGGCCATTTCATTTCCTACTCCTCAAACTTTATTTTCCCCCATAGACTCTCCTATCACCTAGAGCATATCCCCCCCCATCTTCTCCAGTTCTCTAACTAGGTGAACCATGATCAATTCACCTCTGCCACTGTTTCCACCTGCAACTCCCAGTAAGTTTCTCCACCCCTCTATTCCCCATGGGTATGGTCTCCCCCATTATAATGTAAAACTACTTGAGGGTAGGAAACTGGCTTTGTTTTTGTATCCTCGGGTTTAACACATAATAAGCTTTTAATAAATGTTTTTTCATTCACTGAACCATGCTACTCCTCAGCTTTGGGGAAACCGTTTTCCTGGCTCCTTTACTAGTAAGACTATTACATCACCTCCTGCTCAAAAACCTTCAGAAAAGGATTAAAAAGGGTGGTAGCACCTGAGCTGAACCATGAAGGAACTTACGGAGAGAACAGGTAGAGTTGAAGAGAGAGTCAATTACGCCAGACTAATCTTATTTACTTTTTGGACAAGATTACTAAACTGGTAGATCATGTGAAGGCTGTAAATACAGTTTTCCTCCATTTGAGCAAAGTATTTTATGCCTTTGAGACTATTCTTAGAGAAAAGATGGAATGGTATGGGCAAGATGTTCTACAATTAGGAAGATTAGAAATTGTTTAAATAGTTCAACCTAAAGAACAGTCATTAATGGTTTTATTTCAATGTGGAATGATGTCTCTAGTAGAATGTCTCAGGGATTTTTCTATTTAACATTAATGTCAATGACTTGGATAAGACAGATGGAATGTTTATAAGGACAGCTAGCACACTAGATGATAGGCTTCAAAAAGAACGAAATGAACTAAAACTCTGAGCCAAAAAAATTTAGTTTAACGTGGATTAATTTAAAGTTTTAGACATATATAAAAAAATCAACTTCACAAGTACAAAATGAGAAAGGCATGGCTAGGTGACAGCCTTGTTGTACTTGACCCTGGTGGAACGGCCTCAGGATACTCTATTCAGTTTTGTTGTTCAGCTGTGTCCAACTCTTCATGACATCATGGACTACAGCACACCAGACCATTCTATCCTTCTCTATCTTTCAAAGTCTGTGTGTGTTTATGTGTGTTGTTCCCATGACACTGTGGGGGTGGGGTTGGTGGAGAACAACACAGAAAAGAGATTTAAATGTAATATGAGTGCTGATCTCATATAGTTTAGGACCTGTCACATGAGAGAGAGAATAGGTTTGTTCCTCTGGGTCTTACCAGGCAGAAGCAGGAAAAACAGAAGTTGCCAATAAACAAATTTAGGGTTAACGCAAACAAACAATCCCTGCCGAAGAGAGCTTTCCAAAAGTGGAGTGGGCTGTCTGGATGCCTACATATTGGGTATTTTGCAGAGAAAGATTCGGGTTCTGGGAGTCGTCTGCACTGACGACCACTGAAGCCCCCTTCTAATTGCTCTGGAACCCTAGTTTGGCTGGAAAAAACAAAGCGAGGCAATGTGAGATTAAGCTGTAAAAGTGGGATGGTACTAGGCTGTGGAAGGCCTAAAAGGTAAGTTGAGGAATTTGTTTTTGATACTAGAGGCACCAGGAAATCACTGAAGGTTTGTGAACGGCGAAGTAACATTGCTGGATACCTGCAGGCTGAGCAAAGGTGTCAAACATGTCCCGAACTGCCACACTCTCCACCGTACCTGAACCTGATTAATATGTAATTGGGAAATATTTAACCAAAAAAAGCAACACAACAACCTACAATGAAACACAGAGAACATTACGTTTTAAAACTAAGTCAATATGCTGACGCAGAGATCCTTACGTACAGACTGTTTCTATTTGGATTTAATACCAGTAGTGCATAGAAGAGACTGGAGAAAATTGAGAGGAGAAAAAGGGAAATCTTTCTGTTACAATAATCCAGGCAAGCGGCAATAAAAGCCTCAACTAGGGCAGTGGCAAAAAGGAGACGAATACAAGGTATTATAGATGTAGTGACATGACTTGCTATGGATTGTATTTGAAGGGAAGGAAGGGAGAAAGAATTGAAGATTGTCAACTGAATAGTACCCTAAATGGAAAGAGAGAAATCTGAACATATTGAGTTTCAATTAAAACACTCAGAAACAAGCCCCTGAATAATGATTGTACCATGGAACCACTGCTACATTAGAATGAACTTCAAATGGTAAAGCTGGTAGGATAACTACAGATTCAAAACTGTCTTAAAATGTTTCAGATAATTAAATATGACAGCTATTTCACGTTCTACAGAAGTAATTCATCATAAAGGCAGAGTTAAAAAAAAACATGAAGTTTGGGGAAAGGGTTAAGTCCTAAAGAAATGAAATATTATCAAGAAAAATACTGTTTATAAAATTTCATAAATGAACTTTTACAATTTCATCTTCCAGGTTTCAAATCCTACGGTCCCAAGAGATCCCAACAAGTGGCACAACCACACACTTACTGTCAAGAAAACCCATTAACCCATGTATGTGTATATATGCCTACAGAAATACCCGCACATACATAATGTGAATACATCAGCTGTTACAAGTAGCTGCATTAAACTATTAGAATTAGTTGTAAGATTTACCTTTTGAGTATAGCATAGGAAGAAAAAGTCCCTTAACTTGTACTTATATATGAATGTGAACCAGGATGACTACAGATCTTCAGTTCATGCATTTTCTGAATGAGTTTCAACTAAAAGTGGGAGAGAGAAGACGTAAGTGGGGCATGAGAGCTGACTTCCTATTATTTGGCAGTAGTCATGTGAAAAGGGAAATAGTATTTACATATATATATACACACACACGCGTGTACAAACACACTTGTATGTGTATAAATATGTATTATACACATTTGTATACATGTATATCAGAACTAAATTTCTACACACATAGATAAAGGTTAAGGGACCTTTCTTTATCTCTTATCTCACATTCAAATTAAAGGTTAATCTTACCACTAATTCTAACTAGTAGCTTAAGAAGACATTACTCTACTTCAGGGTGAAACATTGAAACTAATCCAAAATATAAAGAAACTAACCAACAAGCCCCATCTCTAGCACTCAAGTGGTCAGCTAAATCCCCACTCTTGGTAATGGCTCATACTTTTGATCTGGTTCCAATCCAATACTTTGCCTTTATGGCTCTGGTGAAAGCAAACTCTTTCTTACATAGTTTAATACCTATTTAAGTTAAAATACTACCTACTTTACAAGAGCACTATTTATCTAACAGATTCAAAATGAGAAGTGTTAAACAATCTAGCCCAAAAAAGAATTTAACCTTAGGTTACATTAATATAAATACAGTGTCCAGAACAAGCAATAGTAAACCCATTAAATTCAAATCACACCAGGAATATATCACTGTATATAGTTCTATGTTTCATATCTTAAGAGGGATACTGACAAACTAAAATGTACCCAGAGGAGAGTGCCCAGGATATTTGGAAATAATGGACACCTTGTCATATAAAGAACAAGAAAAGAAATGGAGGATTTTATCCTGCAAAGTAAAAGATATAAAAGGATGTGCTACTTGAAGACAACTATCTGCAATACTCAAGTCAAATAGGAGCTTTTAAATATTACTTCAGAAGGCAGGATTAAGACTAATACCTATTGGTCATAGAGTGACAGATGGCGAGTCAGAAAAACAAAAAAAAAATCTTTTTTAACAAATGAGAGTTGTTAAAAATCAAATAGGCTGTTTTCTTTGGCAGTAGAGTCTCTGCTATCAAAGATATCACAGAAAATACTTTGTAAATTGGGGAGGTTAGAATAAATGGTCCCTTCTGACTGATATTATATGATTTTGATAAATAAGTGGTTAAGCTCCTCCTAATACTTCCAATCTATCTGGTCACATCACACTTATATCAAAAGTGCACTTACTTTTTTGCCAGCACATATGAGATTCTTCCAGTTGCCCTGCAAGCCAAGGAGAAAGCAAGCACATGCCTCTGTGGTAAGGCCTAGGTGAGCCCCAAGATTATGAAGATGAGGGTAAGTTGGCATGTGTGAAAACAACCACTCATTAGTAAAGCAGCTGTCTAGTTAAAAAGATTACATGAAAATTGTTCAAAGTTATGTCAAACATCTAGCTTTCAATCTTGTTATCTGTCATTTCTAATAATAACAAAATTGAAGGCTTTTTTACAAGAATGCAGACACATTCTTCCACGGACCACTCAGTATTTTCTCATTTCGCTTAAAAATAGGAAATAAAATGTGAGAAACATCATTGTCCATTTTCTGAACTTTTCCATATCCTGGGGCAGATGGGCAATTTGGTACAGGTTCACAGATCCAAGTTAATTCCAAAAATTAGAGAAATCCTATTAAAAAAAAAATAGAGTCAAGATGGGGACTGGACTTGTGATTTCATGAGTAAAGGAAACATCCAAAAAGAAAACGCACATCAGCACCTTCCACTACCATTTTCTAGTCTCTATTAACTAGTCTTCCAAAGCAGGATTTCTTAAACTTTTTCTGATGGCGACCCCTTTCTGCCTTTCCGCACCTTTTGTTAGCAGAGCTTGGCCTGAGGGCATGCACAATATAAAGTGGATGCTTTGTGTTTAGAGCCAAGTTTGGATTCATTACTTATTTGATTTTTAATTAATTTTTGGTTGTCCCACGTTCAGAAACCTAGCACTGTCCTAGAGTAGAGAAAGGGGGTGATTCCCCCAGGAACTCACAGCAAGGCTGTGTCAAAGATGACACTTGGAGATGAGGTCTGCTCCCTGTCTCCTATGGCACAGCTGCCTCTTGGCTAAGGTAAGAATAATGTTGCTAGTTCAAGTGAGTACTATGTATACCTCATATGAGAACTGTATTTCAAATTTTTCAAGTCATATTTTTGAAATTCTTTCCACTGGCTTCTAGAACCTTGTTTCGCTTCCCATCTAAGTCATCCTTCAGAGTTCTCTGCAAGCAGTACTACTACCTTCTGTTCCTACTGTCTCTATTGTGAGGGTAGTCCCTAAAGTTCTTAACTGAGGATCTTTGGAACTCTAAGATGTGAATGGGGAAAAAAAATCAAATATTTGTTTCAATATAAGTTTCCTTTTGTATTTTATTTCCTGAATCTAAAAATATCATTCCGAGAAGGTACATGGGGCTTCACCAGATGCCAAAGTGGTCCATGAGACAAGAAAGGTTAAGAATTCTTATTCTACAGTGTAGTCCTGAAAGCCCTCGGGCTCTTTTCTCTATGTTTCTTGACAATCTTATGTATCTACTCTCACTGGTTCAACACTATCATTGTTTGCAAAAATAACTGCCAAATTTACTCATCTTCTGAATATCAGTTTCAAGTTCTGAAGGTCTAGGGAATATTCTACCACCTCAAATATGATACGGCAAATTCTTCATCTTCCCTGCCTAATTAATAAACATTCAGAAAAATCCATTATTAGGCCAGGTCTAAAAAGTGTCAGCAAGCAATGCCTCTACTTACTAATTTGAGTTTTGCTTTCCATAGTAATTCAGATTTTACTAAAAAAATTTAATATAAAATAAAATTGAAAGCTGGGATTATTTCATTTTTGTCTACCCCTATGCCTAAAATACAGTAGGTGCTTAATATCTGCTAAAATAGCCTAACTGAATGTTTCTCTATGAGGATATTGTAGTAAAATACTCTTTTGTATTAATTTCATGAATAGTCAGCCATTAAACATTTATTAAGTGCTTATTATGTGTCAGCCACTGTGCTAAACTCTAGGCATACAAAGAGAGGCAAGATAGTTCCTGCCCTTGAAAAGCTCACCATCTAGTGGGAAATAAAACAAATAAATATTTACAAACATGCTATATACAGTATAAACAGAAAATAATCAACAGGGGAAGGGGTTCTGCAAAAAGTAGATTTTTAGCTGGGACTTAAAAGAAGCAAGGGAAGCCAGGAGGCAGAAGTGAGAAGCAATAGAATTCCAGGTTTTGGGTACAGTCAGAGAAAAAATGCTCAGACTCAAGAGATGGAGTAACATTAGTATGAAGAACAACACACTTCCTCCCCCCAGAAAGACTAGACAAGGGGCAGGACTGAATATTTCTCACAGGTCTGATAATTTTTTACAACTGCAAAGCTTAAAATACTTAAAGACTATCAAAGTTAACTTGATAGCTATGTATATGATGAAAAAAACTCTTTTCTACCCCAAATCTCCATCATCCTGGATCTTGGCCTAGAGCTGAAGGTCAGGAGGGACAAATAACTGCAGGTTGTTTTTGCTTTAGAACGTGAAAAACTTAATTGTAAAAAGAAGACATTTTCCTTTTGCCTGAACTCCCAACCAATAGGATTTTCAGGCAAAAGGAAAACATGTGCTTTAAGTGCCAACTGAAACTAATGTTTCCTCTTATCAATTCCAAAGAGAATACAGTGTAACACCATGATTAATATCAATATTCAATATCAAGGGGGTACACCTTGCAACTCTCAGTGAGCTGCTTTGGCCAGAAACAAACATCCCTTGTAAGCCAAACTTCTGGAGATGGATCTCCTGGAATTTATCAAGGTTGATCGGAAGAGTTAATGCTGAGCCTGCACTCAAAAAGCCTATCCTGGATGGTTAGTACCACTTGAGCTCGCACTCTGTGGGTGTAAATTTGAAGACCCTAGGGTCACTGTAACATACTATAGTGTAAAGCAATGATGAGCTTTCAGTGAGTGTCACATCATCTGCTGCTGCTTTTTAAAAATTGACACATTCATGCGATACCCAGGATGTTTCCCAAATTTAGTTGCCCCAAATACGGAGATTCAGATTTAGAAAGGCTAAAAAAACCTCATACCCATGGACAAAAACAAATACACACAAGACTACAATTAATCCCTGAATTCATGAAAACCACAGTGTGATATGAACACAAGTTCATTCTAGATCTCACCTAAAATTGTAGTATGTACGCTTAAATAGAACAGCTGGGGTATAAATTCTGGCCAGGTAATCCTTCTAATATCTGCACATGGGGAAAAGAGCCTGATAACAAGACAGTAAGAAACAAGAAATCAAATAATTACTGACTGAGTGATTTAAAGTTAATACTTAACGAAATGTTTCTAATTACGTACAATCTCTTAGCACTTGGTTCTTCTAAGACCCACTGGCTCTGGAATTAAAGGCCTTCAGTTCAAATACTTCCCTTGATCATTTCTATCTATGTGATCTCCACTATTTATGAGTTACTGAGTATTGCTGGGGAAAGTGATGAAATTGTGTCGACTGGGTCTCAAATAAATTTATGGGACATAATCCCAATAGGGCCCTAGACTGCAGAGAGGAAACTTCTCACTCACTCCAGAGGTTATTCCTCCCTCCTTAAGCTTTTAAGGGGATTACCTTCTGCGTGCCCTCAGGGAAGGACCTCCACTTACACTTCACAGAAAAAACAAGTTTCTCACCAGGAGTTCCCTCTTCTCTCCTCATTTCACTTCACTCAAACATTTTCCTCCATTATGTGCTCCTTCACTTCAGTCTTTCAAGAAAAGATGAACCTTCTTGCTAAGACAAACCTCTCTATACACACCCTGGATCCCATCCTCTCTCTCTTCTGCAGATTGCCATATTTTTCCCTGCTCTTTCGATTTCTCCCTCCTCACCCACTGGTTCTTTCCCTATTACCTACAAATACACTCACATCTCCCTATCTCTAAAAAACCCTCACTTGACCCTACCATTTCTGCTAGTTTTCGTCCTCCACCTCTAACTATGCAATTACACTTGAGAAAACTTTTACTGCCTCCACTTCTACTCTCCTGACCTTTCCATTAGATGGAAACTGTTCCCTCCATAATTACAAATGGTATCTTATTTGCCAAATCGAACAGCCTTTCCTTTATCCTTATCATTCTTGACCTCGCAGCAACTGATGCTGTTGAGCATTCCCTTCTGCTGGATGGTCTGTCCTAGGTTTTCATAACACTCTTCTGTTCTGGTTCCCCTACCTAGTCTGACTGTTCCATATCAGCGTTCTTTGCCAATTCTTTAGGTCACATCCACTAACTGAAGTTGTCCTTGGCCCTCTTCTCTCCTCTTTATACATTCTCTCTTATGGTGATCTCATTAGCTCTCAAGAGTTTAGCTATCACTTTTATGCAAATGAACCCCAGATCTTTATATCCTCAGGCCTGTTCTCCAGAATCACATAACAATTGCCTCAGACACCTCAAACTCAACATGTCCAAAACAAAACTCATTATCCCCTCCCAATCCTTACCTCTTCCAGGATTCCCTAGTAACCAAGACATCACCATACTACCACACACCCAGACTAGCAACCTAGATGTTAGATCATCTTTGATCCTTCTCTCACACTTATTCCACATACCCAATACATTACAAAGTCTTTGTCATTTCTACCTTCACAATATCTCTGTAATACATTGTGTTTCCACTCCTACAACCATCATTCTAAGCTATAGCAACAGCCTTCTGGTTGATCTACCTGCTTCAAGTCTCTCCCAATTGTAACTGATTCTCTACTAGGCTGCCAAGTGACAAGCATTTATTAAGCCCGTATCATGTGCCAAGCACTGTGCTAATAACTGGGGGATACAAAGAGAAGCAAAAAGGGTCCCTGCCCTCAAGAAGTGTATATTCTAACAGGGGAGGCAACTTGTAAACAATTATATACAAACAAGATATATACAGAAAAATTGGGAGATGTGGAAAGTCTCCTGCAGCAAGCAGGATCTGAGGTGAATCCTGAAGGAAATCAGGAAGTTGAGGAGGTGACATAGACCTGAACTTCAGAAGACCACATGGGTAGCTGAGGGGAGGATGGCCAGGATCAGTGAAAGGCGTAAGGCAGGGAGATCAGTGAGAGAGTCAATTCAAAAGACTAGGCATGAGATGAAGAAGCCCTTCCCCAGAGCAATGGCTCTGTGAGGGAAGGGGTTAGAAGGAGAATATTAAGTTGAAGATATATGAGGAAATTTGTGCTGTGACATTAAAGGTCAGGAGAGAAGTTAGGATTGGATAAACAGACCTGGATGAAAACTGAGAAGAAGCAGTCAGATGAGGAGAACTGAGAGAATAGCAGCATTAAAACATAAAAAAAACTCAAAGCAAGAGAAAAAAATATCAAGAAGAAAGTGATTAAAGTGTCAAATACTGGAGAAGGGTCAAAAAGAATAAGGATTAAGAAAAAATTCACTGGATTTAGTAATTAAGAGATCATTAGTAACTCTGAAGAGAGCAATTTCATTTGAACAGTGAGGAGGGAAGCAAGATTGCACAGATGAGAAGAGAATGACAGGAAGTGGAGGCACAATTACGAATGGCTTTCTTGACAAGTTCAGCCACCAAAAAGAGAACTAATGCAGGATGATAGCTCCAAGGATGGTCCCATCAAGTGAGTGCTAAGGGTGTCAAGGTGATTTTCCTGAAGTTTAGGTCTGGTCATCTCCAGTAGCTTCCTGCACTTCCAGGACCAAATATAAAATGCAGTTTGACTTTTAAATTCCTTCACAATCTTATCCCTAATTAGCTTCCTAAACCTTCTTACTCTATTCCCCTGTAAAAAGCCTCCTTGCTAGAGCTCACACAAGACACTCCACCTCCAGAGTGTCCACCATGGCTGTAGTTTCCCTCCCTCCCAGCTGCCAGTGTCTTTCCTTCTGAGATTACTTTTCAACAACTCTATCTCTGTGTATCCAGTTATTCAACATAAAAGACAGGAACTATTTTCCTCAGGCCTTGACACAGTGCCTGGCACATGGTTAGCAGTGTTTTTTAAATTTTATTTTTAAAATTATTTATTTTTAGTTTTCAACATTCACTTCCACAAGATTTTGAGTTCCAAATTGTCTCTCCATCTCTCCCCTCTGCCCATCCTGAGAGATTATGCATTCCAATTACCCCTTCCCCCAATCTGTCCTCCCTTCTATTACACCCCTCTCTTCTCTCATTCCCTTCCCCTCTATTTTCTTGTAAATCTAAGAGAGATTTCTATACCCCACTGCCTGTATGTCTAATTTCCCAGTTGCATGTAAATACAATCTTTAACATTCATTTTTAAAACTTTTGAGTTCCAATTTCTCTCCCTTCCTCCCTCCCCACCCATCCCCAATAAGGCAAGACATTCAATATAGGTTATACATGTGTAGTCATGCAAAACACTTCCACAACAGTGATGTTGTGAAAGACTAACTATAGAAGTGCTTTTTAAAATGCTTGTTGACAGACTAACTTTGGGCAAACCATTTAAACCTCCCATGGTTTGGTTTTCTCATCTGTAAAATCAAGGCATTAGTGTAGCTGGTTTCTGGGATCTCCAGCTCTAGATCCTATTATCTGAACCCAGAACATCTGTGTCAATGTTTTATAACATTGTACCTAAAAAGCATGCCCAGAAAATACCATGATTTCTCCCACCTTCTCTTCTCCGGGTACCATCACCAATGCTCTTCAAGTTTAAATTTTGTTTTTCTAAACAAATACCTGCCATTTGTTTGAGATAATATTAGCTGCTCTGGATTCAAAGACAAAAATGAAATAAATTGTTTATGCTCCATTAGAGGGAAACATCATTAACACACATAAATAAATACTAAGTATGTGGGGGGGAGGGTTGCACATGGAAGATGGCACTGGCCATTCAGGACCTGGTAGAAGAGGTGGCACTGAAAATGAGCTTAGAAGGACAGAATGTAGGAGTTCTATATGGCAACAGGTGAAGAGGAAGTTCACTTCTAATATGGGGGAAAAAATAGGAGACAAACAGTCATATAGTGGGAACAAGTTGTCTAGTATAGTCAAAATGTAAAGAAATTAAGCCTAAAAAAGAAGCCTGGAAGTAGAATGTGAAAGGTTTTAAAAACCAAAGAGAGAAATCAGCATTTTATCACAGAAGTAGTAGAAAGCCTCGGGAGCATCTTGCATTGAGGAATGACATGGTCAGTCCAGTGCTTTAAGAAAATCAATTTGGTAGTAATATGGATTGGAAAGGAGACAGAGGACAATCAGGTAGCTCCGGTCGAGAGACAGAGATAATAAGAGCCTGTACTAGAGTGGCAGCTACGAGTGGACAAGAGAGGACAAAGCAAGAAATGTAGAGGAGGTAAAACTGACAAGACCTAGCAACTAATTGGATTAGGAAAAGGTGAGTAAAAAGAGTTGAGGATAACTACAAAGTTGTATAACTGGGTCCCTGGAAGAAAAGTGGTGCTTTCATCAGAAATAAAGGAGTTAGGGAAAACGGGAGACTTTTGAAGAAAATACAACAAGTTCTGCTTTGGACATGTTAAGCTGAAGATGCCTACAAGACTTTCAATTGGAAAATGTCCCAGGGTTTGCATCTCTGCAGAGTTTAGGGCTGCATCATATACAGAGGTAGAATTCATCTGCACAAAGATGATAATTGACCCCATGGGAGCTGATGAGGTCACCTAGAGAAGCAAGGAAGGGAGAAAAGAAGCCCTATGACAGGGTCTGGGGATGGGATATGGATGATGGATGACAGACCACCAAGACTGAGGAGGGGCTAGACAGGTGTGAGAACAGTTAGGAGAGATCCATATGCAGGAGAAAGGGGTCAGTAATGTCAAAAGCTGTAGAAAAGTCACGAAGGATGAGGACCACGAAAAGGTCTGCTGATCTGGTAATGAAAAGATCAATGATAACTTTGAAGAGCAATTTCAGTTGCATAAGTTTAGAAGTCAGATTGAGAAGGGAAAGAAAGTATTTTCTAGGAGGCTAAGCCTAGGAAAGGAAAAAGAAATAGCTTGAGGGGATGGCAAGGTCAAATAAAGACTTTTAAAGACTAAGGGAGACAGGGACATATTTAGGGGCAACAAGGAAGGAGCCAGTACATGAGGAGATTGAAAACTGAAGACAGGAAGTCTTTGTAGAAGCCAGCCTGTTACCTTCATCTTTCATGTCAATTCTCATTTAAACATCCTTCACAGAAAGGCTTGGAACACACCCCTAAGGAACTCAAGGCTGCTGCTACTACAGATACCCAAGTAAAAGCCCCAAGTCCTTACTAAGGCCCGGCTCTTCCCTTTCTACCACACTCCTCTCGGCGTCTCCCCTCTATGTTGACTGCATTCCTACTGCTTCATTTTGCCTACTGTTACTAATTCAACTTAAACTTAATTTAATAACTTCTGCAAAAATAACTCACAGACTTCTCTTGAATTCCAGCCCCAAACTCTGATGGCCTGCTACCGAATAAAGAGAAAGAAGTAGCCTCTGTATCCACAATGAGGACAACTTCAGGATCTTAAATTGGTACCTGGAATATTTTCCTAAGTAATATCATAAATTGTCATTAGATACTACGAATCTGCATACAGTATGGGTTAAATGAGCATTGTAAGCTTTCCGAGAAACTTAAATAACCACTTGCAAACTTTCTGTGGGGGGAAATTACTTACAGACAACTAAATTAAATGTTAGAACAGAACCTATTAAGTCAAGAACTGTTCATATGCTAAGTAAGAAAAATCGGCCCTTTTCACAAGGCTTGGAGACCTGAATTATAAACTTTATACAATAGAGATTTTCCATTTTTTTAAACCATACTACCCATCCACATTATTATCAAGTGGACTTCTATAAAAAATTAATAAATGCTCTTTAGCATCAAAAAGGATGGGTAGGAATATTTTTCAGTTTAGAGAGGCAGGAAACAAATGTAAATCAGATCTGAAACAAATCATTTCCATTTAACCACTCTCTAGTGTACATTCAAATAAAAATACATCATCTTTCATCACATAAGCAAACTTGACCTGTCACTTCCTCATCTACACAAAATACAAGTATCAGGTAAAGAAGTGAACAGAAATCTTGCACACAGCTGGATCAACACACACTTCACCTCCAAAAAATGCTAAAGTACTAAAAATTCCCAATGCACCAATATTTCAATAGGCCACTTTGAATAGTAGGAAGGGTAGTGTTGTGAATTTACCTACAAGTTCAATTCTAGGACCTAAAATTAGCTAGTCCCAATTCAACTGGGTAGATATTAATATGTGGCCAAGTTTTTATCCCTGAACTTTTCAGACTAGGTGCACTGGACTCTACAATAGCCTACAAGTCCCCATTTTAAAAAAGAGACTGGTTTCTTCATTAGACTTTTAATTTTCCATTGTTAAAATATGAAGCATTTTATATTTGGCGCAGCTATTTTAGACAAAACATAATTTTATGCTCCACTGTTGCTCAAGCTGCCTAGAAATGTCACATTTCAGGATTGTTCAATGACACAAGTAAAGCTGTTAGATTGATAACAATTGTCTATCATTACCATCTGTCAGCTATTTTTCGAACTATGGGAAACAAGGTGATAGACAATCTGATTCCTTGTGGATAAGTATCCATGCTACACCATTACAACTGGTGCTAATTTACACTCTCCACAGAAATCTTCACAAAGGCATTCAACAAATACACAGTCCTTATGTCAAATAGTACACAGGCTGTTAAATCTAAGTAATAAGGAAGCACAAAAAGACAAATTTTGTGTGGTATGTATTGTTAGATAAGATATAAATTTAATTTCTAAAAGTAAGTTACAGTAAATCCAAAATATAACACTATCCAGAAATCAGGGGTACAAAAAGATGTAATTAGGTACAATTAAGAGGAATGCAGAGCCCTATACAGATGGCCTGATCCTCACATGAGACAAAGCAGAGAAAAGAAAAGGCTGCACTATCCTAGAATGCAAAAAGCCAAAACACACCCCCCCACACACACACAGGGAGGGGGGACATTTTTAAAAGAATCATTATGCAAGAAAACCTGCTAAAAACAGTTTTACAAGTAGACCATCCCAGCTTAGGTATATGTTTGTGCATTTTTAAAAAAGCTTCCACAGGTAAATGTCAAAGGCAGACTTTAGTCTGAAGCTTCTGATTCAGTTCAAATGAAAAAGGGTAGTAAGAGTTAACATTTCAGCCTAGTCTTGCATTGTCAGGGAAAACTTGTAATACATAAAAGCATCACAAAAATTCTCCCAATTCTTGATATTCGGCGTAAAGAAACTCCCTCAACTTGGTAAAGGAGACGTACACAAAGCAACGGCTACTTAACTGGTGCGGTCAGTCTGCCTCGACTCCGGACACGCGGGGATCCGCGGCAGACGCTAAACCCTCAGCGAAAGCCCGGCCACCCCAAGCTCTCCCCAAGGGCTCGGTCCCCACACCCCCCCAAGCCGCGTCCCCGGGGCCCGCGGTGACCGCCTCGGTCCTGGGACCTCTCCCCTCCCAGGTGGAGCCCGGGGCGCGCGGGCGGGGCGGCGGCCTCCCCCCGGCCCCCCGCCCCCCGCCCCGCCCGGGGGCCGCGCCGCGGGGACCCCCGCGCCCCCGCGCCGCTGCCCAGGCCCGCCGGGCTCCCGACAACAATGGGCCCCGGGCCGGCGGGCGCGTCTCCCTTACCTGGCCTTGAGGCCGCTGCCGCTGCTGCTGCTGCCGTGGCTGCGGCCCGGGCTCGGGCTGCCCCCGCTGCCGCCGCTGCCGCCGCCCCCGCCCGCCCCGCCGCTCCCGCCGCCGCCGCCCCCCGCGGGTCCCCGCGGCTCGTAGGCCCAGGCCGGGGCCGGGGCGGGCGCGGGGCCGGGGGGCTGAGCCGCGGCGGGGGCGGGGGGCGCGGGGGCGGGGGGCGCGGGCGGCCCGAGCGGCAGCGGCTCCGCGAAGCCCGGGCTCGGGTAGGTCCTGTCCATGCCGGGGCCGCGGAGGGCGCGGGCGGCCCGCGGCCCGCACGGGGAGGAGAGGCGAGGCGAGGCGAGGCGGCGGGGGCCCGGGGCTGCCCTCACATGCTCGCGGGGCCCGGGGGCGCGGGCGGCGGCGCCGGGCCCGGCCCGGCTCGCTCAGGGGCGCGGCGACGGCGGCGGCGGCGGGGGCGGCGGGAGCGGCAGCGGCGGCGGCCCGGACCCGCGGCGGCGGCGGCGGCGGCAGCAGGAGGAGCGGGAGCCGCCGCTTCTCCCCATGTTGCTGGATTTCCCAGGATGCACCTCCCCCTCGCGCGCCCGCCCGCGCCCCCGCCCCCGTGCCCGCCCCAGCCCCGCCCGCTCCCTCGCCCCCTCGCGCGCACGCGCGCACGCCCCCTCACGCCGCCCCGCCCCTCCGCTCGCCTCCGGCCTGGCGTGGCCGGGCCCTCTGGGCTCCGCGGGGCGAAGCGACAGCTCCGCTCGGTCCTCGGCTGCGGGCCGTCCGCTAGCCCCGCGGTCCGAACCGGGCGAGGGGCTGGGCGGGAAGGCCGAGGCGCCCCGGGGACGTGCCTTCCGCGCTCTGAACCCCGCGAGTGACGGGGGCGGGGTGGGGGTGTGAGCGACGCTGGGCCGGGCCCTCCTGCTGCCCATCCGCCCCGGGGACCGGCAACGTCCGCGACCCCCCTCCCCGAGCCAGCCTGCGGAAGTCACCGCCGCCCCTCCCCCGCCCCGGGCTCCCGAGCCCGGAGGCCGTCCTGGGGACGGTGAGCCCGGCGGAGGCTTCCCAAAAGCCGGCGCGGCCTGGCGGACCTGGCGGGCGTGGGGAGGAGGGGCGTGTGGGAGGCTCCCCTGCCCCGAGCTCTGACTCGGCGGGCGCTGCCCTCCCTTTGTGTCCCTTCCTGGGATGAGGGAGACCCTGCTTTGTCTCCTGAAGGCCCCGGAGCCGAAGGAGACTAACGCCGGCCGCTGCCCATTTGGCCACTTAAGCCTAACGGAAAGTAGAGAAAAATTTACAATTAAGATGGGCTCCAAGGAATGCCTTTAGCTCTAAAGAATACTCGCCCATCGTCAATCAATGGAGCAACTCAAATCTGATCCCTTGGACAAAGTGAAAAGGGAAGGAGGAATCCAGGAACCCTTCGAGGAGACCGCGTGAACTGGATACAGTATCACTGGCTGTGATCTGAAGTATCTGCTTAGACTTTGGATAATTGGATAATTAATTCTAAATGACCCATTCAGAAGCCACCCCCGTCTTATTGTCTGTCATTTTTACTCTCGACCTCCCCGGCTCCAGGCCCACCCCGTACTTTTGTTGCTTTAAAAACAGAGGCATTTGCAACTCTCCCGAAAATATTTTGTTTAGTCCAAGTTCATGCCATTCTCTTCCTGGCGCCTACATCCTTTTGTTCCTATTCACCCCCTTTTTTGCAAGTCTATTTGCACCTGGATTGATTAGAACCTGGTTGTGGACTGAGAGAAAGGTCGCTGAAGGAAGAGAGTGATTGCTATTTACAAATGAATCCAGACGTGTGGAGACACCGGTGACCCTGCCAGTTTTATGCTAATTCCCATGTACATTAACTGTGGATTCCTTTGAAAAGTAGCATTTCCATGGGGAGGGATTTAATGGATACTAGGGCAAAGGGAAAGAAATCTCCTTTACAATATTATAATTTGCTTCTTGCAGACTTTTAAATATATTTTAAACGCTTTCGCTGATATATTCTAAAACACTTTTCTGGAGCATAAAGGTCTGAGTTGGTAATGGTGAAGTTCCTAAGTATTTCATTACATTGAGTTTGGGAGGCCCACAGCCGATACTCAGTAATGCGGGCAAAAACAAACAGCTGACCATAAAGCTTTCACACGGCTACATTGTTTATGACCCCCTAAATTAGAAAAAAAAGGGGGGGGATGGGACACTTTGAGGAAATTTCTTTTTTAGTTTGATAGTGGAACTGTGACATAGAAGGATACAGAAAGTCAGTCCAGAACCCAGGGTGGGTTCATTCATATACTGCCTCTAACATACTAGCTGAATGACCATGGGCAAACCATTTAGCCTTAGTGTTCTAAGGCTCTCTCTAAGATAAAAATTGCCGAGAAGATGCCAAGTTTTCTAACACAGAAGTTCCTTAGACCAGTCAAATCCCAAGTGCAGTCTCCAGCCTTATTTTCTATATATTTTGGAAGGTTTCTTGATCCCCCTTAATGTTAGTGCAATCCCTCTGAGATTATCTTCAGTCTATATTGTGTTATTGTTTAGAAGTTATCTGCCCTGTTAGATTATTAACTTTTTGAGAGCAGGGACTGTTTTTACCTTTTTCTTGGTACATAGTAGGGGCTTAATACATACCCATTGACTTGATTTGACTTTTTTGCCTGTTAATTGGTTGTACTTATTTTCCACACAAGAAGCCTAACAGTATATTAGATAACCAACACAGAGGTACCAACAGATAGATACCAATAGCATCAGTAGATTAACAACAACCAAAAACAAACACTTTACAAAAATTGGCCAAAGTGTGCCCTACCACTCTCAATTCTAGTTTCATGATCAAAGTGATCCAAACAATCCCTTCTAGGGCCTGCTCTGTACAACATCAAACTATTCCCTACACATGCTATTTTGGATGTACCCAACCAAATTTTTGCTTTTGCATGTGAAATTAAATAACAAAACAGCTATTGCTTGTCCCTCCTGAGCTACTATAGTCAGATGATGAACAGCAATCATACTCCACCCCTCAGCAATGACAACAAAAGGAGTCAGATTTACAAAAGGACAGAAGCTTCTACTACTAACCTAAGTCCTCTCCTGCTAGGCATTTACCATGATTCTGGGTGTTGAAAAAGGAAAGGGAGTGAGGGAGCTGTGTCCAGAAATATGGATAGGTGTGTGAGATGGGAGTGTATTGGGAAGGTATACTATGAACTGGAGGTGAGGGCCTGTTTTCTCCCATCACTTCCCATCCCACCTCTATCTCTACAGAATGGTGTAGGGAGACTATATGGATGGTTGGAATAAAAATAGATTTTAATAAGTTCCAAGGAAGGGAAGTATGGTGAAAATTCAGCTTAATACAATTAAATGGACACTACTCTGTGCATAGTGCAGTGCCAGGCGTTGGACATCTAGCATCAAAATGGTAGAATAGTAGGAAGAAGTGCAGTGAGTTCTCTACCCCCATCCCCCACCCCAAAAACTACTTCAAACAAATCTAGAAGTACTTGAAAATCATAATTGGGAAATCCAAAGCAAAAAGTCCCAGAGAGTCATGTTTCCAACCTGATGAGTATATGGAGAAAGAGAGTTCTGAGGACACTGAGGACAGGGTCCAATAAATAAAAAATTATTGTGTGTTTAGCCATTTTCAGTCTTGTCTGACTCATCATGACTTCTGTTAGGGCTTTATTGGCAAAGATACTGGAGTGGTTTGCTATTTTCTTCAGAAACATTTATTAAGTACTTGCTGTATATCAGCCACTGGGCAAAGCATGAGGGATACAAAAAAGGCAAAAGATAATCCCCAAAATCAAGGAGTTTATAATCTAGTAAAGGAGACATCACACAAACAAATACATACAAAGCAAGCAATATACATGATAAATAGAAAATAATTAACAGAAGGAAGGCACTAGAATTAAGATGGGTTAGAGAAGGCTTCCTATAGAAGGTAAGATTTTAATCGTGACTTAGGAATCCAGAGAGGTCAGTAGTCAGAGTTGAGAAGGGAGGGTGTTCTGGAGTACATGCCCAGAGCCAAAAGATGGAGTGTTCTGTTTGTGGAACAGCCAGGAACCCAGTGGGCTGAAGAATACATGTTGTAGACTAAGATGTACAAAGCCTGGAAAGATATGAGAGCTAGTTTATGAAAGGCTTTGAATTCCAGTCAGAGGACTTTGTGTTTGATCTTGGAGTTTATTGAGTAGGAGGGTGGCTTTAGGAAAATCACTTTAGCAGCTGACTGAAGAATGGAGTGAAGTGGGGAGAGAACCTGAGGCAGGAAACCCACCAGCAACTATTGCTGTTTGGGCTTGAGATGAGGATGGCCTAGGTGAGGGGCAGTCATGGACCTTAGGGCTATATGTGTGTTGGGAGCAAGTTCATAAGTAAGCAGTAGTTATGTGACTTAGAGCCTAGAAGGAGAGTGGAATCTCAGTTCCAGCCTGTAACTCGGTTTGAAGCCTATAGAGAAAAACCAAGCTGGAATCTCAGACTAAAGGGAAGCCTGCAGTTCTATCCCTCTGAACCAGCAAAACTTTCTAACTAGTTCACAGAGTCTGAGTGAAGTAGGCCTGTCTAATGTAACTCCAAACAAAAACACCCAGAGGCCAGGTGTCCAGACCCAAAGGAATGTCAGGAACTTGCAGAGCTCCGATCAGAACAGAAATCAGACTTTGCCCTGAATTAGACTTTTTTGAGGGTACTAAAATCTTGTATAGCCTAGAGTTGAGTGAGCTATCCTTAAGATATAACTGGAATACCCCACTACTCATTACCCAAGAAAACCACAGCAAAACCAGTCTAGACATTTCCTTCAGAAGCGTGCAGAACCTGGTCCTAACATAACATCTGAAGTCAGGAACAGACTAGAAGGAGCAAACAAAGAGAACTCTACCATTAAAGCTACTATGGTGATAGAGATGTTTCAGACAGAAACCCAGAAGAGAATGGTTTCAGAACTTCTATAAGCAAAACCTCAAAGGAAAAGATGGCTTGGACACAAAATCAACTAGAATTCCTAAAAGAAATAAAACAAAAGTTAAAAAAAAGAGTTAAAACTTTTAATAAATGAAATGAGAGCACTGGAGAGAAAAAAGGAAAAGAAATAAGAATTGAGAAAGAATAGGAAAGGGAATTATCAGCAGAATGATAAAAAAAAAGGTACAAAATCCTACCGAAGCAACAAACGCCTTAAAAGTTAGAATGCATCAAATAAAAGCCAATGGCTTCATGAGATAAAAAATATTAAAACAAAGTTAAATCATTGGGAAAACAGAAGAAAATATAAAACATCTTATGTTTTAAAACAATAGACTTAGAAAACAGATCAAAGAGAGAAAATTCAAGAATGATTAGACTAGCTAAAAGATGACCAAAAAAGAACCTAGAGATGATGGCTCAAGAAAACTTGAAAGAATACTACCCAGATCCTTAGAACCAGAGGAGGGCAAAGTAGAAATAAAAAAAATCCACTGGACACCTTTTGAAAGAAATTTCAAAGTGAAAACTTCCAGGAGGTTCTAGATCAAAGAAAAATACTTCAAGCAGCCAGAAAGATTTCAAATACTGACGAACCATGGTCAGAATCACATACTACTTGGCAATCATCACTAAGGCAGAGGATATAGGCTCATTGCGGGGAATAACTTACCCAGAAAAAGTGAGCATAATCCTGCAAGGGAGAAAATGGATGTTTAATGAAATAGAAGAGTTTCAATCATTCCTAATGAAAAGACCAAAGCTGAGTAGAAACTCTGAAATGCAAACACAGGATTCAAGAGAAACATAAAAAGGTACACATGGATGAACAATTGCAAAGGGCTAAACAAGGACAAATTGCTTACATTCTAACTTGCATATTGTATAATCCTTGTAATTTGTATATGGAAATTCTTTGTCTCTCTATCTCTCTGCCTCCATCTGTCTCTCTGTCTCTGTATGTCTGTCTCATTTAAAGTTAGAACAAAAAAAATTGCTCACCTTGATATATTCTCCACTCTAGCTGTTCTGGTTTTCTTGCCATTCCTCAAACGTGACACCTCATCTTCTTTTGCCATATCTTTGTACTGTTTGTCTTCCATATTTGAAACATTCTTCCTCTTCTCCACCATTTTTTGGAATCCCTAACTTCCATCAAGACTCAGCTTAAGCACCATTTTCTGCACAAGGCCTTTTTTGATCTCCTTGGATTCTAGAGCACTGTCCCCAGGGCTAACTAATAGGAAGGAAGGGAAAGAGAAGGAAGAGAGAGAATAAACATTTAAATCATGCCTACTCTAGGAACACTGTGCTAAGTACTTTACACATATTATCTTATTGCTCTTCACAACAACTTTGCAAGGTAAGTGTTGTTATTATCACAATTTTACAGTTGCAGCAAAACAAAAAAAGTTAAGTGACTTGCCCCTGGTCACCTAGCTAGTAAGTATCTGAGGCTAGATTTGAACTCAGGCCTTCCTGACTCCAGGCTCAATGCTCCATACACACATTAGAATGTAAACTCCTTGAAGGCAGGAACTGTTTTCATTTTTGTCTTTGTATACAGTGTTTAGTATGTAGTTTGATAGGGATGGGGACTAGACCTATGATTTCCTTGGTGCAGGGAATTCCAGGATGAAGAAACTCAGTCAACTAATGCAAGTTAGCAGCTTTCCTATAGCTTATAGAATTAGAGAGCAGCCTATGTTACGGAGGGGTTAAGTGACTTGCCCAGGGTCACATGGCCAGGGTATGTCAGAGGCAGAACTTGAACCCTGTTCTTCCTAGCTTAAAATTTAATTTCTCTATCCAGTACATTTCAACAAATATTTGTGAATTGATTGGGGGCAAAAGGATATAGAGGTTGCTAAGATTCACCTACTCTTTATATCCTCTACAAATATTAGATTACCTGTTAGTATTCTAAATGTGAGATCTATATCCAAAGATTCATGAGCAGGCATTGTATTGGAGAAACTGAACTGAATCAGTCTTGATATTTTCACTATGAATGAATCTAGAAGACAATAGGAAATTATTGTTCATTAGAGAAATAAAGGAGTCATGGAGTTAGTTTTATTATGCATACAAAGGTATCAAGAAGCATCATTTAATGGAATGTTTCATCATCTTGTATACCAGGACTCATGAAAAGTATTTGCAAAAAAGTTACCACAGAACTAATTACAGCTTACATCCAAGCCCCGAGTTCAGAGGGTGGGGAGGTAGAGAAAATGGGTCCCTCCAAATTAAAGGAACATATACTTTGATGATCCATGATTATGCCCTGCCCTACCAAGGTGGGCATGGAAGAGGACAGTAAATGTGTCTGTGTTTGTGTGTGCACATGTGCATGT
Organism: Potorous gilbertii; assembly: GCA_028658325.1. Classification (NCBI taxonomy): domain Eukaryota; kingdom Metazoa; phylum Chordata; class Mammalia; order Diprotodontia; family Potoroidae; genus Potorous; species Potorous gilbertii. The sequence continues at coordinate 253,364,600 of CM053772.1, read as the reverse complement.
ACACATTGGAAAATCTGATTCAGAAGTAACAATTGAAAGAGGCTAGAGACTTTTGGACTCCACAGAACCCTCATATCATAAATAATTTCTTCTAGAAAGGAATGCTGAATGTGACAAATTTCAAGACAGTCAAATCACCTCAGAAAAAAATGAGATTGATTGCAGTATATATGTGTATGTATCCCAATCTTGACCAGCTCAGAAGGGTTAAAGACCATGGTTGCTTTTTCATTCCATTTTTAAGATTATGAACTTGACAAACATCAATAAATATTATCATTCCATGTACAAGAAGAACAAAGAGGGAATTGAATAACAAACCTTGAATCTCATCTATAGTTTTTTTTAAAAACAATTTTAACTTAGTAATATGTTAAATAATTTTGACATAATAATTCAAGCTCCGTCCTACTATTTACTCTCTCTTTGAACTTCTGCTCTCTCCTGTGTATGCTATAAATATTTCATTAATACTCTTTAATTTCTTTTCTTATTTTTTGGCATCACCATTAGGGCAGTTAGGTGGTACAGTTTCTGGAGCTGGAGTCAGGAAGACTTGAGTTTGAATATTACCTTAGATAGGTATGATCCTGTGCAAGTTACTAAACTTCTCTCTGGTTCAGTTTCCACATCTGTAAAATGGCAATAATTATAGCACCTATCTCATAGGGTTGTTGTGAGGATCAAATGAGAGTGTGTGTGTGTGTGTGTGTGTATATATATATATATATACATATATATATATATATATATATATATATATGTATGTATGAATGTTAAATTGCTTTGTAAATGTTGACTCTTATTAATACATCTCCTAACAAACCAATGAAGAACAAAGCAACATCAATTCTAACAAGGAAACATGGTCACACAAAACAGACCCCATATATTTGACACGTTAGAATACGTAGGTCTCATTCTATATACCTCCAGATATTACATTTCCATCAGAATGTACATAGTATGCTATATTATTGGTCTTGTAGAACTGTGGTTGTTCACTGCATTAATCAACATTTTTTAGTCTTTCAAAGTTGTTTTCCTTTGCTTTATTATTGCATAAATTCCTTCCCTGCTTCTCTTTTACTTTGCATCAGTTCATACAAGTTCCCTCCCATTTCTCTGAATCTATCGCTTTAGTTATTTCTTTCAGTGCAGTAATATTTCATTTCATCCATATACCATAATTTACTCACTTTTCCTGTTCATCAGCAGATGGACACCCACTTCATTTCCAGTGCAATTGATAATGTTTTTACTGACATAAAACAGCTCATTACTGATTTGTGAGTCATTCCTGAATGGATGATACCAGATCCCTGAAGTGTTCAAGTAAAGGTCAAACTTAATACAAAACTAGAATAAATAATGAAATGAGAAAAAGAAATGGTGTACAATTAAAACAACCCCTGCATTATCTAAACATATCATGTAAAGTATGAAATAGATGAAGGAAAGGACATTAATACAGCTATGACAATTTCCTAAAGAAATTTAACCAATGTAAGTTAATATCCATAAAAAGGAGACCAAAAAAAGCAACAAGTTCAGAAACAATCTCAGCCAATAAACCCTTGATCTTTCCAAGTGGAGAACGTTGATAGCCCAGTCCAATATCAGTTTAGAGTATAAACTTATTTGAAAAAAATCCTTCTAATACTGGAAAATTATGAGCAATATCATATAAAGAAATGACAAGCAGAAGTAGAAAGGAAAACAAATTTAGAGAAAGCTTGGCAAGAGACCCAGCTAAACAAAGTCATCTTGAGAGTGTGTAAGGATAAAACCAAGAAGAAGGCAATAGACAGACAAAACATGACAAATATATAGAGACTTTTATAGTATTCTATTCACCATCAAGAACAATGAAACCATTCCATTTGGACTCCAGCACTGCAGTCTGAGATGTGCTATAAAACATAGTAGAAATGGCATTGAAGAAAACAGAGATGGAAGAATACTGGAAAGGTAGGAGAGGCATGTATGTTGTGATGGGCTTTAAAAGTCAAACAGGATTTTACACTTGATCCTGGAGGTAATATTGAGCCACTAAAGCTTATTGGATAGGGAGGTGACATCGTTATAAATGCTCATTATGATGATCAAATGGACAAGCAAAAAGAAAGACAGCCCCTAACTTCAAAGAGTTTCCATTTCCTGACATACTCAGCAAGGCTCCATCCAGTCTGTAATTGAATATGTGTAGTGAGGGGAAACCAATGACCTTCTGAGGGAGCTACGAAATGTTCACAAGTTTATCCTGACATCAAGTCCAAGTTTGCTTCCAGTTCTGTCCTCTGGGGCCTAATAGGATGAATCTGATTCCTCTTTCACATGACAACCTTCTTCAAATACTTGGAGACAGCTGTCATTTTTCACTAGCTCTGAAATCTTCCATTCTCAGGGTTAATATCGCCAATTTTTGGTTGGTGTTTATTTTTCTCAATTACATGCAAAAAATTAACATTTGTCTTTTAAGATTTTAAGTACCAAATTCTCTCCTTCCCTTCTCTCCTCCCTTATTGAGAAGAAAAGCAATTTGATAAAGGTTATACATGTACAGTTATACAAAACATATTTCCATATTAGTCATTTTGCAAGAGAAAATAGACTAAAAAAAATCAACCTAAGAAAAATAAATAAATTTTAAAAACAGTATACTTCCATTTATATTCTTTCTCTGGAGGTGGATAGCATTTTTCATTGCAAGTCCTCTGGAATTGTCTTAGATCTCTGTATTGTTAAGAATATGTCATTTGCAGTTGATCTTCATATGAAACTTCTGTTATGGTGTACAATGTTCTCTGGGTTCTGTTCACTCCACTTTGCATTAGTCTATGTAAGTCCAAGTTTTTCTGAAGGCATTCTGCTCATCATTTCTCATAGGACAGTAGTTTGCCATCACAATCATATACCATAACTTGTTCAGGAGATACCCAACTGATGGATATCTCCTTACTTTCCAATTTTTTGCCACCACAGAAAGAGCTGCAAAAAATATTTTTGTAGCTATAGGTCCTTTTTTCTCTTTTTTAATCTCTGTGGGATACAGACCTAATAGTGGTATTGCGAGGTCAAAGGGTATGCAGTTTTATAATCCTTTGGGCATTGTTCCAAATTGCTCTCCCAAATAGTTGGACCAGTTCACAGCTCCACCAATAGTGCATCACTGTTCCAATTTTCCCATCTCCCCTCCAAAATTTGTCACTTTCTCTTTCTGGCATATTAGCTAATCTTGTAAGTGTGAGGTGGTACCTCAGACTTGCTTTAATTTGCATTTCTCTAATCAATAATTATTTAGAGCAATTTTCATACGATGATAGATTGCTTTGATTTCTTTAGGTGAAAACTGCCTGTTCATATCCTTTAACTATTTACCAATTGGAGAATGGTTTCTATTCTTATAAATTTGACTCTATTCTCTGCATATTTGAGTGTTGTATTTTGTCAAAAGATTTTTCTTCATCTATTGATATAATTATATGATTTTTATTGTTTTTCTTATTGATATGATCAATTATGCCAATAGTTTTCTTAATATTGAACTGGCCCTACATTCTTGGTATGAATCTCACCTGCTCATAATGGATCCTTGTGATATATTGCTGTAATCTCCTTGCTAGCATTTTATTTAAAACTTTTGCATCAATATTCATTAGGGAAATTGGTCTATAGTTTTCTTTCCCTGTTTTGTTCTTTCAGCAAATACAGTACCATATTTGCCTCATAAAAGGAATTTGATAGGACACTTTGCCTATTTTTCCAAATAGTATACACACACACACACACACACACACACACACACACACACACATATATATATATATATAGAGAGAGAGAGTATACTGGAATTAATTGTTCTTTAAATGTTTGGTAGAATTCACTTGTGAATCCACCTGGTTCTGGGAATTTTTTCTTAGGGAGTTCATTGATGGCTTGTTCAATTTTTTTTCTAAAGGTAAGGTTATTTAGGTATTCTATTTCCTCTTCTATTAGTGTGGGCAATTATATTTTTGTAAATATTCATCCATTTCACTTAAATTGTCAGATTTATTACTATATAATTGGGTAAAATAGCTCCTAACAACTGCTTTAATTTCATTTTCATTGGTGGTGAACTCACTGTTTTCATTTTTGATACTGGTAATTTGGTTTTCTTCTTTCTAAAATCAAACTTACCAATGGTTTATCAATTTTATTGTTTGTTTTTTCATAAAAACCAGTTCCTATTTTATTTATTAATTAGTTCATAGTTTGGGGATTTTTAATTTGTTCTTTTTCTAGTTTTTTTTTTGGTGCATGTCAGGAAGACGAGTTTAAATCTGGCCTCTGACATTTACTCCCTGTGTGACCCTGGACAAGTCACTTAATCTCTATCTGACTCAGTTTAATAGGCAAAAAAAATAGCACCAACCTCCCAGAGTTGTAAGAGTCAAATGAGATAGTATTTGTAAAGTGCTTAGCAAAATGCCTGGCACATAGTAGGTACTTAGTGTTTGTTTCCTGCTTTTCTTTATATGATAGCAATTTTAAAGTGCTTCAACATCCTGGTTCACTTTTTCCATGTACCCTCAGGGTTTCTAAGTGTCCTTCTTAGAACTGAATCTAGGCCTCCAGAGGTGGCCACACCAGGGCAGACTTTAAGAATACTTACTTGCATATTCCTAGAGGTTCTACCTCTCTCAACATGAACCTTTTTTTCACCACCACATCACACTGCTGACTTATATTGAGTTTCTAGGTGATTAAAACCCTAGATCTTTTTCCCACAATAGCTGTCTAATCGTGTCTCTCTCATTCTACATTTGGGAAGATGCACCCAAGTGGAGAACTTTCTATTTATTCCTTCTGAATTTCATCTTATTACATTCTCTCAGTACTACTAACCTGTCAAAAAATAATTGGATCCTGACTCTGTCGTCCAGAGTATTAGCTGGCCCTCCCAGTCTGATGTCATCTGCACATCTGAGAAGCATGCCATGGCATCATTAGCTTACTCGTTGATAAAATGTCAATCAGAAAAGAACCACACAGGTCCCTGGGGCATGCCCCTAGACTTCTCCTGCCAAACTGACATCAAACCACTCATTTGAGTCTGTCCATTCAATCAGTTCCAAATCTTAATTGTATTATTATATAACCAATATCTCTCCATCTTTTCCACATAATACTATAGCAAGTGCTTTGCTAAAATCCAAATAAATTCCATCTACCTTAAGCCCCTGATTGGCTAGTTTAGTAACTACAAAAAAAAATAGCTAGCATTTATATAGTGCTTTAATATCTGCAAAATACTTTTCAAATATCATCTCATTTTATCCTCATAACAATCCTGGGAAGTCGGGGCTATTATAGCCCCATTTTACAGATAGGGAAACTGAGATATAGAAAGGTGAAGTGATTTGCCCAGCATTACTCAGCTAGTAAGTATCTAAATGCTAGATTTGAACTCAGGTTTTCCAGACTCCATGTCCAGTGATTTATTCACTGCATACCCTTGTTCCTCTAGGTTATAAACAAAAAATGAAGTAAAGTTAGACTGGCATGAAATAGTGGAAAAGACTGTAAGCCACATGTGAAATCCTTGAAAAAGGAGGGAGAATGAACTGGAAGCTGGCAGATGGCAGCAATAAGGACCTAGAATGGGTGATACAGAGAAATAGGATGAGCCTCAAAGCCGAAGAGGTTGCAGACTGACGATGGCAGAGGGAGGACCTAGAAATGGTGATAAGAAGCAAAACTATATAGACCTCTCCTTCTGGTCATGTGTTGAAAGCAAGAGAGAAGGGGCTCCCTGTACTGGAGAGGATAATTGAGAACCTGGTATTTTCCAGGGGAATCCATGTTTCTATGAACATAAGAAAATGAAAAGTGTAAGAAGAGAACTGTGATGAAAAGTTTGTTAATGAGAAAGCACAAGGCACTATGGAAAAGGAGGACAAAGAAGGGTTATGATTGAAGACTGATAAGGTTGGGCAAATCTCTTAACCTCTCCGAGATTCAATTACTTTATCTGTGAAATGAAGGGTTTGAACTCAATGACCTCCAAGATTTCTTCCAGCTCTAAATTTATGATTTTATGAACTTAAGGACAGACTTCTACATTCTACTTCCTATCCTTAAGTTCATAAAATCATAACCACAGAACAAATGGGAGCCCTTAGAATCCTATAATGACAGAGTGCTGGGACAGCACTTTCAGATGCATCCTCTTTCTAAACGCAACTGCCTTGAGGCAAAAGTGGCAGGGCATTTATGCCAAGTGTTTGAGTGGGTAAATATCTGTTGGTCTGGTTCTTCAGATCAGCACTAACTCCATAGCTTCACTTGATGGAAGAGTATGAGGTACACTGAGAAAATACCCTATATGTGTAATGTGCACTTGGTTCTTGGTCATTCAAGGAGGCCTGGATTAGACTAGACAAGGACAGTCAAAGTGAGATGCTGGGACTCTGAGGGGCACAGGAACTCAAACCTCTGGTTTAGGTCTGGATGGAAGTTAGATTGTACAGGATCTGTTGGCAGCAGGGCGTTTGCCTCTGGTTTAGGTGAAGTAAAAAAAATTTATGGTGGTCTGAGCAGGATAAGGGATAACAGAGAATATTTTACCCACCAACAAAAATGTGCTTTACATAACTCTGTCATCAGTTCTGTGCACATAGCAGGTATTTAATAAAGGACCACTTGAATTGGACTAAAAGATGAGTGATTTTACTGAAGATAACCTGTATGTCAAACTGCCCAATTCTTAGTATTTGCCAAAATGAACATATCTTCCCCTAAAACTTGCTTTCTCTTCTAAATTCCCTGTTTCTATGGACATTCTCTTTGCCTTTTTCCTCTCCCTCACTGATCTCACCTCTTCATTACATACATCTCTTGCATTCATCACCTCCTTTACTTCCCCACCACTACACCTTCTAATTTAGGCTCTGCACCTGGATGATCTTAATAACCTCTTGATTCTCCCCTTTCTAATTTATCATTTATATGGCTCCCAGATAGATCTGGTCATGTCATTATTTCACTCAAAATTGTTCAGCAGCTCCTCATTGTCTACTGAATAAAGTTCAAACTGTTTGGTGTGCCTAGATTTCAAAGTCCTCCATGACATGCCACCGTTCTACCTCTCCAAAGCCTCTACATTGCCATCAACTTGGCTGACTTGTTATCCCCTATATACATACCATATTTCTCTAGCCCCATCTCTCTCTTATGATGCTCTCTCTTCTTATTTTGCCTTTTCGATTCCATCCGTTGAAATTCTACCCCTTTTAATAATTCAATATTTCAAAGAACAGAGATTTCATTAACATAGTTACCCACCTCTCACTTCTTGTTCAGTAGATACAGATTGCATTTCCTCTGTGACTTAGCAGAAGGTGTTTGAAAATTGGTATGGCCCCCAAATTCAGTATCCTGAGGCCAACCTAATGAGTCAGTCCGTCAGCCCACAAGCCTTTATTAACCTCCTGCCATGTGTATTCAAGACACCGGACAAATAATAATATTTACATGGTATTTGCTTTGTATCGGGCTATTATCTCATTTGATCCTTCCGACAACCTTGGGAAGCGAATGTCGTTATTCTCCTTTTACAGATAAATAAACTGAGACCAACAGGCTGTGGCATGCCATGGTTCACACAGCTAATAAGTTCTGAGGCCAGATTTGAGCTGGGGTCTCCTTCGCTCCAGGCCCAGTACTCTATCTACTGCAGTACCCCATAGCTGCCCCATAATATTTACTTTTTCACTAAAACCTAAATCTCTCCAAACTTAACTTGAACAACATACGGCCCTACCCTGAAGAGGGTAGAAATCTCTCTTCCAGAATGTGGCAGAGTGCAGGTGCTTTGTGTTTGTTGTTGTTGAATATGTTAGGAAGGCTGTAAGGGTTGGGGCTGAAAGCCTGTAGTATGTGAGGAGGAACAGTAGACCTCTACTTGATTCCTCCTTTTTGTCTCTGCCAAGAGAAAACTGAAACATAAGGAAAACAGAAAGAAAAAAGAAATCCAGGCAGTCCAATTAGTAGTGTCTTTCTTTGGCTCTTGCAATTTTAAAGACCAACTCTGATTTCACTCTTCCTTTGGGGTATGCGCCAGTAGTTAAGTTCAAATACAAACATAAAATTGGCTCATGGTCTTGCTTTTCCTGTTTCTGTCATAGTCCCATCATTTTAGTTACCCAGGCTCAACATGGCTTTTCATCTTTGATTTCTCATTCTTTATATCTTAATATCTAATCAGTCACTTGTCATATGTGTCCATTTCTAATTCCATGAACTTAGATTAGACATTTACCACTTTATATGATGCTATATCCTTTCCTACTCATTCTGCACAAAATTATCAGAAGGATCTTCCTAAAACATGTGTTTATTATATTGAAAATACTCGGTGAGCCTCATTATCTGCAGGATACAATCCAAATTTCTTAACTTAGCTCTTCAAGCCCTCTACAACATTCTTTCCCAATTTCTAATATCAATGAATAGAATGCATCTGTGTGAACTCTGTTCCAGATTGCATTGATTCGGCTGCTGTCATCCCCATGTACATCCCAAAGTCCATGTTTTGGTTATTTTATTTCTTTTGTGGGATTGCTGTTTCTCTATCTAGAGTATCTTCCCATTCCTGTCTACTTATCCAAGTCCTATCCAACCTTCAAAGACAAGCTAAAGTCTTACCTCTTCCATGAAACCTTCCTTGAGCACTTTATCCCACAGTGAATCATCTCCTTCCTGTGAACTTTTAGCAACTGTCATATGGTCTGCTGATTTGTCACTCAGACACATACTGCCTTGTGACCAGAGTTCCAGCACCTCTCCCTCCAGGCATTCTGTGCTTTGGGAGAAGCAAGACTTTGATGATGGCAGTGATCAGGTGTCAGGTACCTGACCTGAAAAATTGGTGAGGAACGTATACCTCAAGATTTCTAATGAATGTGAGTTTTGGTCAGTGTTGCTAATTGCAAGACAGTCTTGGAGAGGTGTAAATAACAAATTCATCCTTCTAGTGCCCAACTTGGTAATGAGCTCTTCCAAGCTTAGTTAAATTGGCTTCAGACCAATTCAGACCCAGGCAATATAGTTCATCCCTAAATCAACTCAGCATCTTCCTGGCTTATTAAGTCTGCTATTCTCCTCCCCAGCTTTTTCTTACACTGCCATTCACATTGCTTGTAGGTCCTGCTAGGGCTTGGGATCTGCTTGCATAACCTTGAGAAGCCAGGGAACATATCACAGTAAGGCATCAGAACAGGATTTTAGTGGAGGTGATGTGCTGAGCAGAGCAAAAGTGCCTCTGCCCACAAGGTAAAGGTAAATAGTGATTTCAGGCAAAATGATGAAGTGGGTGATGTTTACTAACCTCTTCTTTCTTTGACCTACCAATCTCCTGCACCAGTGGTATTCTCAACACCCAGGATACAATAAATTAGTAACAACTTTTAATAATAATAACTGATATTTACATAATGTTTTACAGTTTGAAAAATACTTAATCTACATTACCTCATTTGCACCCTCAAAGGTAAATTTTAGGACATTATTAGTTCTTTCATTTTATAGGTGGAGAAACTGAGGCTCAGAAGGATTAAGTGATTTGCTTAAGTTTTTGAACCCAGCTTTTTTTGGCTCCAATTCCAGCTCTCTATTCACTCTACCAAGCTAATACTTAATACAAGCAGAAAAGTGACCTAAGCATTGAGTTTCAGGTCTCCTAGGTCAGGGGTGGGGAACTTGTGGCCCTCTAGTTCCTCAAGTGTAGCCTGAGGGCCTACAGGGTCACATGTGACCTCTAGGCAACAGGTTCCTCACCCCTGTGTTAGGTAATCAAAGGAAAGGGAGAAGATGAAAATTCCACAGAACAATGATGAATCTGGAAAATACAGATTCCCTACTGATAGACAAGTCTGGCTAGGGAAAACAGGTTTTTGTCTGTGTGCATTGGATGACCCCTCCTCACACCTATTTTGTTTTAGGGGTATCTTCTTAGAACCCCATGGGGAATGGGGCAAGTCCTTAACAAGGAAGTGTATAAACATTCTGAGTGTTCAGATGGCTGAATTTCAGGAGGACCAGCAGAATGCTTGGAGGGGGAGGAACCTATGCTTTGGTGATGGCAATGGCTATATCTTCCATCCTCATTTCTCTTTTCACCAGGTCACCCCAAAGATGAAAGTGATCTTTATTTATCAGCCATCTCCAGTTCAGCATGAGAGAATTCAATTCAGTTTAACTCATTTATTAGTGGTGAGAGGTGGTGATTGACACTTTTTTAAAAAAAATTATTTTTATTCTAAACATAACAAACACCAAATAATATGGACATGTCCTTGTGCATAGTAGAACATAAGCAATAACAACAAACATTTATTAGGCACTTGCTGTGTGTCAGGTACTGTGCAAAGTTCTGAGAGTACAAAAAAAGTCACAAACATCATCCCTACTTTCAAGGAACACACATTCTAATAAGAGAGACAAAATGTGAACAATTATTGTGTGCAAAGTATAGACAAATCTAAATGAGAATTCATCTCAGAGGAAGGCAGGGGCTGTGCCAGGATATGGAGGCTTGCATATGAAATTGCAGATCTTTAATATGCATAGTAAGACTTTCTTTTGAACTATATAATAAATTTAGCCTGTATCTTTCAAAGCTGTCCTACTTGTTCATGCTTTTTTTCTGTCTCTGCATTAAGAAAATGCTTCAATGATCCTCTTTTCTTTTTTTCCATCCTATTCCATTTATTCCTCACTCTCCCACCTTTTTATTTGGAAAACAAAACCAAAAATGAACAAAAAAGACTCATAACAAATATACACAGACAAGCAAAAACAAATTCCTACGACTGTGTCCAGAAATATGTCTTATTCTGCATCTTGAGTCTATCACCTCTAATTCAAGTGTCATTATCAATCCTCTGCAGTTGTGATTGGTCATTGAATTGCATCAGCAAGACAGTGTGGCATGTATAGCCATTCTGTAACTGGTTATAGTCAGCTGACCCCTCCCTGAAGAGGAAGATCACGATTTTCTGTTGAAGCATTCAAAATGGCCTTTCAGTTTCAGCCATATCCTTATGGCTTCCTCTAGGGACTCTTTCACTTCCAATGTCTGGGAGAGACACAATGGAGCCTTCTCCTTCCTGAGGCCACAGGATCCCATGAAAGGGCAATCCTGGATCCTTGCCTCCATTTTTGTTCTTTTCTTTTTAGATGAAGGGACTGGAGCCACGATAGCTTTGTGAGTTCTAAAGGTTGCTTGAATGCCTTGGGATCCTTGGGTTCCAGTTGGGATGTAAATGTTGTTGTTATATGTTATATGTTAGCAACCCCTTCTGGAGAGTTATTCCTTGTTGGTAGTATTCTGTGACCTACCTTTTCTCTCACCCCCACCCCTACTCACGTCTCCCTCTTGCCATTTAGTGACTGCAACTTTTATTGCTTAGAATCTGGTATTTCACAATTTATAGCCAGAGTGCATCACTGTAAGAACACTGGTATGGAAAAGAGGGGATTTTGTTTCAGGGAGGAACTTGGGGTTTATTAAAGGCCTTCTGCAATTTCTCAAAGGCAGCCTAGCCTGTTTTGCTCTTCTTCTTCCATTCTAAGCCTAGCTTCTGTGTCTGTCCAACAGAGTTGTACTAACTGGATCCAACCCAGGACCCCCAACAAGCCATTTCCATATTTTCATAGGCAATTTTGCAAGGGAAAGAAGAGACAAGGGGGAGGAAGACAGAGTGTGGTGGATGTGAGAACTAAGGAGGTTTCAAGGTCTAGAGGAGGACAAAAACTTGAAGCTAATTGTGAACACCATATATGGTTTAGAAACTGGATCAAACTCCTGTCTTTATTTAGTCAGATTTACTTCTAGTATAAATCACCCTCCTCAGCGATCTCCATCTCGGATTGCTGCCAAAACTTGTTTGGTCACACCCAAATCATTTCTCTAAATATTGTTACATTCCATTATATAATATATTATGTAACATTTTATATAGTTCTTTTAGTATTTAGTAGCCCTTCAAAAATAGCAACTGAGTAGCATGGTAGCAAAGATAAGCACAGAAATTTGGAGATAAGTTCAAGCAAAGACCAATGAGTGGACAAGAAGGTGAAAAATGAGTACTGTGCATAAAAATTTGTGGGGCATGAGGGTCTGGACTCACAGTCTCTTCCTGCTCTCATATATTATCCCTTATGGGAAGTGCTACTTAAATTTTTTCCCTTCTCAGTGCAGTTATTTCTCAATATTTCTCTACCCTCTTAACAATAAAAAATAACTAAGCAAAACCAACTAGAAATTGACCAGATCTGATCTGATACAATATGCAACCTTCTGTTGAGAGGAAGTAAGTATGTCTCATCAACTTTTCTCTAGGACCAAGGGAGTTATTACAGTTCTTTTCTTTTTAGTTTTAATTTTCAGTTTTAGTTTTCGTTATAGCAGTCATTTTGTATATTTGGTTCTGTTTACTTCATTCCACATGAGTTCACACAAGTCTTCCTATGATTTTCTGAATTCTCATATTTATCATTTCTTCAGCAATTAGTTATTCTATTATATTAATATGCCACAATGCTATTCCCCATCAGTGGACAACAACTTTCTGTTAACCACAAAATAGTTCTGCCAAGAATATTTTTATATGTAGAGGACCCTCCTTACTTTTCTCTTTCTTTGGTGTTCAGTTGTTTTCAGTCGTCTGACTCTTTGGGGTTTTCTTGGCAATGACGCTGGGATGATTTATCATTTCCTCTCCAGCTTATTTTATAGATGAGGAACCTGAGGCAAACAGAGTTAAGTGATTTGCCCAGGGTGACATAGCTAATATGTTTCTCAAGACAGACTTGAACTCAGGAAGATAAATCTTCCTGATTCCAGGTCTGACATTCTTTCCACTATGCTAACTATACTAACCGCCCCCCCTCTCTTTTAGATCCTTCTGATTGGTAAAAGTACACCAAATCTGTTGTTTGTCATTTGTTTTCAAATAGGACTAATGACATCACAGGTGATGTCTTGACTTACGCAGGAATTAGATTTAAGTCTTCAGCTGCACTCCCTCTTCCAGAGTCATGGAAATGCAGTGGCAGGACAAGTCCAGGTGACTGGCAATGGCCCAGGAAGCAGTGGATGACCTTGGCATCTTTAATGCCTGATCATGTTCTAAGCCTTCAGCTATCTTCATGGCCATTGGAACAAACTATTCTCATCTGACCATTCTACCAGGGAAAATCTTCACATGCTTGAGTTAGATGTCCCCCTAATTCATCAAAAGGTTTGAGGCCTGGTGGGTTGTTTTAGCCCATCTGTCTAGGCAGTTTTCCCAGGGTCTGGTTGTTGTACTGTGAGGGACTCTTGGAGCCACGTCCCTCACTGGATCTATCTTACCCCAGACTCACCATGTTGTTCTCCAGGCATTTTGCAGGCCCTTCTTTGCTTTTTACCTCTATCTCTGAGACCAATAATAAAATCAACACTATCAGTCTTCGTGTAGCAAGTATTCTTCCAGAGCAAGGCTGGCCATATGTACCCCTCAATATTCTCTAGGTGCTCCTGAGGAGTTCTGAGGTCTCTTCTCTAATTCTACTAGCTTAATATTTCAGTCTGATGTTCTTCAATCATCTCATTGCACCCCCCTCTTCAATGTTTAAGCACCAGTGGTTAGCATCTCAGTTATATTTATCCAAGTAATTTCAATTAGCTTTTACAAGAGATATTAACTTTGAGGGTACAGCAAAAAGAGGAGAGTGGGCTCAGATTTAACAAGCTTTCAGGTAACATCGATTCTATGAAGTTTACTTCCAAATGTGACATCAAAAGTGGATGAGCTTTTGTGTCAGGTGCAATTCATTTGGGTCCTGAGGGTGTTCAATATGGGCTGATTGCACAACAGCATTTGCTATACTTCCAGACCTTCTATTAACTTGTCTCTTGACTTTTTGAAACTCACAAGGCTGTAGTGTCCAATCTTCTTCACTTAAAATGGAAGAATAAACAACGAGGAAATGACTGAAGAGCATGTTCATGCACCACATGTAAGCCTTGGTTGGGGAGGACCCCAGGCCTCTGTATTGTTTCTCACCACAAAGCCACCGGACTGAAGACCTCAAACCAACAGAAAGGATGAAGTTGACGAGTACCTTTTGAATGCACCTATAGCTCTGGCTGCAAAGCCTGAAAGAGGCTCCTATTCACCACAATGTTAGCAGACCAGAACCAGTTATAGAATGTCTGTCTACACACGCTACAAAATCTGTGTGGGAATTGTAATGGACAAGAACTTTGCACATGCTTGTGATAACTGGGTTCATTAGCCAGTCTCTCATTAGACCAGGAAGGACTGTCAGTTAATATCCTTGTTGTTTCATTCACTATCCCTGTAAACACCTTGATCTGGTCTCCACTTCCCCACATGTGATGTTATCTTCCTATTGTAGATGTGGTGTGGGAAGTGATACTGGAGATTCCAAAGGCCTTGCCGCTAGGCTGCAAGTTCAGGCAACACCCTCAGGTTTACATATAAGGAAACTGAGACACACAAAAGTGCAGTTGAAAGAGGCCTTAGAAATCTAGTCCATTCCCTCATTTGTAGCTAAGGTCCAAAGCGCCTTGCCCCAGTCACACAGAGAATACATGGTAGAGCTGGGATACAAAGCTGGGGCCTTGGATTCTATGTGTAGTTTCTGTCAGTACCATCCTTCCAGTAGGAATTGGAGCTGAGATCTGGGGATTCCAATTTAGGCCTTCAGATTACAAAGCCAATCCTCTGTCTCTCTGTCTCTCTCTGTTCTGTCTCTCTGTCTGTCTCTGTCTTGATGTCTCTCTCTCTCTCTCTCTCTCCCTCCCACCTGTCTCTTTAACCAGATCACACTAACCAACATGACTGGCATTTGAATACAATATTTTACCAAGAAATTAAGAATCTGTACCTCTTAATTATGCTTGTTCTTTACCATATTACCATTAACTCTGTTCTCCTCTAAAACAGAGTTTTAGGGTTTATCTACATAATACTAACATTAGAATTATAGATTTTTAAAAATAAGGTTTTTTTCATTATGTAAAGAATTCATTACTGTATGAATTAACAAAGTATTTGGTTCAATTGTGTTAAGTAGTTATGTGCAAAAGTAATTTTCTTTTTGAGGTAGATTAATGAGATTGTTGACATTCCTTAGAAATTTTTTTTTAATCTCAGTGTTGGCAAATTTTATGAGTCAACTGCTTAAGTATTAGGAACTTATTTATGAATGGCCTATGAGATCACCTGAGGTCTCTTCTAACTATGTATACATTTAGGCAGCTAAATGGTTTGGTGGGTAGGCCAATCAAGCCTTGGTTAGATGTATGACCCTGGGCAAATTACTTACCTCCTGCCTGCCTTAGTGTCCTCATTGGTAAACTGAGGATAATAGCTCCTAACTCCCAGGGTTGTGAGTATCCAATGAAATCGTATTTGTAAAGTGCTTTGTAAACTTTAAAGCTATATAATGCTAGGCATTATTATGTCAATTCTGTCTAGAGTATTTGCTGTCTGAAGAATAATCCTCCAAAATGAATTGTCCTGTACATTTACTTTTAGTGAAGGGAAAATTTTTTTCGTCTATTCCTCCAAATTCCATGGGACAAATGTTTGAGTTAGAGGAACATGTGAAGAAAGGAAGGTTTAGGATAGGGCAAACTCGGACAAATTTGTGAAGCTGGTGAAGTTTGTCTTATCTTTGGCAGTCTCTTCTTTCTTCTCTCTTATAAGAATAGCCAGCATGTATGAAAAAAGAACTTTATATAAAACTACTTATCCAAGCCCTACCCCCCCCCCCACCCCGCATAAAAAAACACCCTCCTGTGGTAGATGCCGTAATTGTACTCATTTTACAGATGAGGAAAGTGGAGTCAAATTACTTGCCAAGGGTCACATGGCTAGCGTATAAAACAACATTCAAATTGAGGTCTTCCTTATTCCCAGGTCCCATGCTAGTTCTCTCTACTATATCTTTTCCACCAAAACACTGAGAGAGCAGACTTGCATAGATCATTACAGAAACAAAAATTATGTGTTAACAGCAGTTTAATTTTTTTTAATTTCAATATTTAGAGAGAAGGTCAGCTGGAGCTCAGCTAAACTGTGACTTTTTGTTTTACTTACTTGACTGATCAAATCTGGTTTATAGATATGGACAATCTGTTTTATCCTGTATGGAATTTGGATTGTGCTCATGGAGACATGCTAATAGAATTTGGAAGATGAAGGGAGATGGGCATCATTTTCCTATTTGCAACTGACATCCCGGGTCACCTCACAAGTTGTTTCCAAGCAGTAACTATTAAACATGTCCACAAATCAATGTGCAATATGATCAGCATTCTTGACTTCATGTATATTGCATTGTTATCACTATGATAAATGCATTCATCCAGGTCTCCAAGTGGAAGCAAGATGTGGTTTGGAATACAATGTGCCTCTGCTGTGTTTTTGTGTTATTGAATTAAACCCAGCTGCAGGCCACAAATCAGAATCCTGTTTGCAGATGAAAAACAACGTAACAAAACGATATTTTAAAACATACTATGACTATGGAGAGGATCTGTGATTTTATCAGGATGGACAATTCTTGATAAGGGAACACCAACTTTCATGCAGATTGCACCCTGTATATTACTTAATAGTTGCTAGGTGTACACAGAGGCTGGGGGACTAGCCCTAGGACACACAGCTAGTATATATCAGAGCAGGGATTTGAATTTAGGTCTTCCTACTATCCAGTCCTGCACTCCATGCACAATGCATCAATATTCAACCTTGAAACCATTCAGAGACCTTTTTCCTAAGTCCTTGCTCCTCAGTCAGCTGTGTTCACCATGTTGGTCCCCACAGGCTGATTTGAAGCTATCCACAGCACAGTCCAATACAAGTCCAATATTCAAACTCAAATGACAACTTGTACCAAATAAAAATTTTTTTAAATAGCAAAGAATACAATAGTAAAATAAAGCTACTAAAATACTACAATAAGTAATAAATATTTACTTAGTATAAAATGCCATTACAAATCAAGTTTATTATACAGATACAAAAATGTACACAATAAGAAATGGTGATTCATGATACAATGAAGACTTGAGGGAAGGCATGCTTTTAAAAAAGTTCATTGTTCCAGTGGATAAAAATACCAGTACATATTGGGAAGACTGCCTTACATAACTGGAGAGAACCATTTAAAAATGATCAGAAATTTCTGAGGGAAGTACACAGCATGGCACATCGTTGCATTAGAAAAAATATAAAAATTAAATTTCTATAGTATCAGGTTACACTAATGTAGAAATCCAGTCTTTCAAAATGCAACTGAATAGAACACATGGCAAATGGATCCATTCTAAGGGAGTTGAGAATTAAAATGTTTTACTAACTGTTGATTTTATGGTTTTTTTGCCATTTTGAAAATTTTATTTTTAAGTATACGATATTTAAATCTTCTCCCCACTCTCCTTCTCCTGAATAAAGCCTTTAGAACCTGAGATTGGTTTTGAGAAAGGTCCAGCCGTGGAAGCCTTTGTCTTTAAAAAACTGAATGTAATTGTCACCAAAAGCTAAGCTTTTCCATCCTCAGTCTCTCCCCTCCCCCCACTCCATCCTAGATTCTCTCTTCAATAATAGACACACTAAAAAGCAAGAACAAAATCCTGCCAGAGGAATAATTGACTCCCCTGGGAACAGAGGGGGTAGAATCAATAATTAAGGTCAGTCTTCAATTTTCTATTGACATGACTGACCTGCAATATGGACATTTCTCAATACCCTCATTAAAGTATCTGAATATGTCGTAACAACAGATCCTGGAAGATAAAATTGGTAACATTTTGGGTCATATTTTTTAAATAAACCATTTGGGAAATTTTAAAATTCATTGTAATTCTTAGCTTACCTCCCTCCCCTGTTGCCACTTTTTGTAAACCTACTGTTTCTTGTTTTTCCTCATGTGGGAGTTGCCTCTCATCAATGAAATCACAGGTCCAGTCTTTCTCCCTATTGTTTCATGCTATGACAGTATAATTGGAGTTCTGTCCTCGAACAAAACTGTCTAAACCAAGGTTTTGCACATGGTGGGCACATAAAATATTATCTGACTGGCTGACTTAATGCCCATGCCTGGAAGAGAGGGACTTTGGTCCACTCATCCAGCAGCATCGAGATCACACCACCCAACTTAGCCACGTGTCATGAAGAATTTTTATCCACAGAAATGACAAACATCCCTCAGAAAATGAACCAATTGCAGTCATATATATACACGATTCTACAAACACATACATATACACACACATAAACACATTTCTAAATTGCTTCATATCCATTAATGGCTTAGTACAATAGATGAGTTCACGTTCAATGAAGATGTAAAAACAATCATAGAAGTGAGTTTTTCTTCTAGAAATTATACCAGAAATTAATGCCCCATATCAAAAATGCAAGAATGAGCTGGAATGGAATTCTGAAACAAGTTTTGGGGAACAATTCAAGGAGTTTTTAGTTCTGCTGGTGTGGCATTTAGAATCATAAACAATTCGATTTCCTACACAAATAAAAAAAGCGTACCCACTCGTATTTTGTTGGAGGGGAGGGAATACATTATTGCAAATTTCAAAAACAAAAGAGGGTAAAGGAACCCCAAGTAAGGGGCAAGACCCTCCCAGCTCCTATGCCCTCCCCTACCCCCATATACAGAGGTAGTTTAGACCACAATAACACAATGAAGATACAATTATTCATTTAAACTTTTCTAGTTTCTTATACTCTCTATTAGAAATGTATAGAGGGCTAGAAAGAGTCAATACACCACAGACAGAATTCTTTTTTTTTTTTAAAGGGTTTCCCTTTGTGAAAGTGAACCACTTATCTCCTGGACTTGGTTGACCAGGTGGCATCATCACACAGAAGCTATTATACTGCTGTGATTTATCAGCCTCTTTCAAATCAGATTGATACAAAGTCTTCATTCCATCCAACCTCTAATTTAAAATGAAAAACAAAAAGCCCCAATCCTATCTAATTATTTATGAAATCTTGTGCTCAGTGGAGCTCTAAGAGATAGCATTTTGAAAGAATGAAACTATGCGATCTCATAGGTAACATTAACCAACAGCAACCAAGAAAGGAATAAAAATAAGCAACAGGGGGCAATTTTAAAAATTATAATAAGTTACTATTGAAATGTTGCATTTACTATAGCCATTTGTCAATTAGGGTCTTCCCTATTATGAACTGTAGAGATACTCTACAATTATGATGGATTTCACAGTTCCTCTGAAGATGAATCAGAGATTATTTTATATTAAAGTTTTATGATAAATGATAAGTGCCAACTGCATACAGCAGGGAGGGAGTTAGAGGCTCTGAAGCTAATTTGGACTTAGAGTTTGTGTGTCAGTGGGAAAGACTCACAAAAATTTCAGAAGAAAAATTCCATTGTCACTTAGAGGAAAGGCATTTTTTAATCATCAATTTCAAATAAGGACACACTTTCACTAACACACCATTATGTAATGTGTGATCTTGTGAGCAAGATAGGAACTTGAACAAAAGCTTCTGTCTCAGTTCTGCCACAAACCCCCTCCAGGACATCTGTTGTCTTAGTTATCCATTGTTCAAGGCAGAAAATCAGAAGGTATGGGAGAGAAATAAGTCCTACAAAGTCTTCATACTAATACAAAAAAAAGTGTTATGTAAAATTAGTACATAATTATTTATGGTATTTTTTGGTGTGTAGTCAAAAGAAAAGGCTACTTTTCTCAAATTAAATATGAAATTCTTGGTTCTGCCACTTATGAGTTGGAAGACGTTAGGTAGGTGCTTTCCCTTTTAGGGCTCTCGGTTTCCTCCTCTGTACAATAAGAATGTGTAACATCAACCTCTGACTGTGACTTTGTCACTAGGTTAGTGACAAGTTGGTCATACAATGGAAGGGACACTGAAAAAGGTGCCTAGAGTACAAAGCCTTTCGAAATTTAGAATGGCAAATATCTTATTTTTGCCTCTCTTGAATAGTTCTTAAAATCCAAGAATACAAACCCCGCCAACTTATATGTGATTTATATTGTTTAAACCAACCGTACCACTTTGGTTAGCATGCATCATCAAACTGACATGAAGTGTGGTTTCCCCCCATTTAAAAAAAACTGGTAAATTATCATATAAAACATCAACAAAAAAGAAGGTCACAACTGACAAATATTTAAGGAACAGAATCTTCTATTTCTCATCTCAGGAATATGCTGTTGTCTGACCTCACCCCACAGGGGGAAAATATGAACATCTATACATCTATAGAGAGAGTTCAAGTTCTTGTAAGTCTTTCAGTAAAGAATGACAGTAGAAGAGAGGATTGTAGGGAAACTGGGTTGAATGAGCAATCATTTTAAGTGTGCCTTGACACCTGAGAAAACATACTACAGAGAGGCAGAGGGTCACTGGTGACAAAATTGTACACATCTTAGAACATAGATAAGAGGATAAATAAATTATGCCTTATGGATTAAACTATTAATTATGAGATAGAATAAAATTCCCAACCTGAGTAATCTCATATGAACCAAGTATGTAGTCACGTAGACAGAATCCATCTATTTCCTCATGGGACAAGAAGATTCATACAGAATCCAGAGATTCTCAGTTGTAGAGACATTTTTTGGTGACAAGAAAGAACTACAATTCTAGCAGTCAGCTAACAAATTTGCAACCTTGTGTTACTGTGTCCAGACCCTCCAAGTTCCAACAACAGTAGCCATTTGATCAGAATAAAAAGGTGCTTTTCCCTTCTCCCTACTAACACAGCTGAAGTAGTCTCTAAGTACAAATACCTAGAAGGAACACGGTGCTATTTCATGTAATCATCAGGATTCTTTTTATGTTTTAAAGGTCACTGGTTCATCCTGAGATTTAACAACTTTTTACAAAGTCTCCTTTGTTGGAGATTTAAAATATACAGGGGACAAAATGGTATCTTGACTCAAGATGACTCAGAACAAAAGAAATTCTTGTATTAGTTTGGTTCCCAACACATCCACTCTAGAACTCTTTCTCTGATAGGGGTATGTTGCTTGTCCTTCAGAACATTATAATTACTGAGTTTTGGGCTAATCTAGCTGGGCTGATGATCTGGAGACTCCTAAATCAAAATCGGTGCCTGCCTCTTAATTGCACAAAAACAAACAAATAAATAAGGAAGCAAATTCACTCATTATTCTGATGTCAGAGATAAAAGTCTGGATATCTGGAGCAAATGCACAGTTGTCATGAAAGGCACATGTTCTTAATACCTTTACAGAAGTGAACTGGCCAGCCAATGAAACTACTGGAGAACCGGGTCATGGCGTCTTCTTCGAATAAATATCCATCTCCCACACTGATACTGGTTTTAGTGAGAAGGTAGAGACATAGACTTTTTAAACACCTTAAACCCTCTTGCTGGTCCAGGATAAGGAGGAGGGGGAACATCATATTTTCCAGTCAATGCTACAGCTTGTTCATAAGATGGCAGTCCTGAGTCCTCCAAGGGAAGAGGTGGTGGAGTTAAGGCAGACTCCTCTGGTCTTCTAAAGAGAATAGTTGGATGATGTCGGCTGGTTCTTATATAGACAGCTGAGGAACTAAACAGAGACATATCAATAGCATCAATTTCATTTTCATGCTAATAATAGACATTGTTGATGGTATTTCCAGGTTAAAGAGTATGGTTTTCTTTTTAAAAGTTTTTATTGATTACTTCTGTTTTTTATATCATCATAGCTATCTTCCATATCCTTCTCCTTCACAGAGAGCCATTCCACATAACAAATAGTATTTTTAAAGAGGAAAAAAAAACCCAGTACAACACATGTACATGATGTAATAGCTGTGGACCGCTCACTTCCATAAAGGTGTAGACTGGGGGTATCTTCTAATATTAATCTGTTTGTTTAGTTGTTCAGTCATGTCCAGCTCTTCATGTTCATGACCCCATCTGGAGTTTTCTTGGTGAAGATACTGGAGCCGTTTTCCATTTACTTCTCCAGCTCATTTTACAGATGAGGAAACGGAGGCAAACAGGGTTAAATGACTTGCCCAGGGTCGCACAACTAGTAAGTGTCTAAGGTGGATCCTCCTAACTCCAAATCCAATACTCTATCCACTGAGCTACCTAGCTGCTTCTCACATCAAAGACTGTGTTTTTTATGGTAAAAGATGGAGACAGCTTGGTGATGCAATGGATAGAGTACTGGATTTGGAGACGGAAATGCCCTGAATTCTAGTCCTGCTCCAGACATTCATTAGTATGAGCCTGGGCATGTCCCTTAGCTTCTGTCTGCCTCAGTTTCCTCATCTATAAATAGAATAACACTCCTACCTTCCAGGATATTGTGAAGATAAAATGAGAAAATATTTGTAAAGTGCTTTGCAAACCTTACAGCATTATATAAATGGTAGTTAATATTTTCTTATTATTATAACTTGGATATTTATTATAATGAATGATAATATTCATGTTATAGTTACTCATAACTAGTTGAAATATAATTAATTCTATCAACAATATTACGACTATTTTGTTACTATTATAATTAGAATCTTTGTTATAATGAGTTATATTATATTATAATTATTCATAACTGGTTGGAATATAATTAGTTCTAATAATGTTATAATTATTCATGAATATTAGTTGTATGATATTGAACAATTAGTTATAATTATCCTATAGCTTTATGACTTTGGACAAGTCACTTAATTTCTCTGGACTACAGTTGCCTCATCTATAAAATGAGAAGGTTGGATTTCAGCTGTGACTGTGGATGCTAGGATGAGATGATCTCTAAAGTCTCTTTTGGCTCTAGCTATAACTTTAAAAATTTGTCCACTGACCTCTCCCTTTATTCAGTCCTTCTATAACCATTGTTCTCCTTCAGTGACTCTCAGTCCACGCTTGATGAAAGGTCTTACAGCCCAGATCCCTGGAGCTGTCCCTCTGCCTCTGGTTTCTTTCAATCTGAAAACTGCTCCCGAACTAATCTTTGTTAGACATCTTTGTAGATGGTCATTCCCCTACTCAAAACCTTTTTTCTAGCTCCACTATCTGTCCTTCAAGGCCTTCCATAATCTAACATCAGTCATCCTACCTAGTTATTCCCCTCTCTTCCTTAAAACAGAAGGACCTAATCCAAGTCAGTCCCCTCACTGTCAGTGAAGAACCCTTCCTTGATTTACAGCTGTGCGTTGCAGACTCTTCCTCCATGTAAACCAAATCCTGTGCATTCAAGTCTGGTTTAAGTCTTTTCTCCTTCCTAAAGTCTTCCTTGATGATTTCAGTCTTTATTTTTCCTCCTTTTCTTTTTTAAATTAAAAGTTTTTTAATGAAGAAAACTTCTCTTTTCTTCCTCTTTACAATTTCCCCAGAACTTATCATTTGGACCACCCTGCTTTTGGCCTGGAATCATGATGGGGTACTTGGTTCTTGTTTAGTCAGTGTCTGACTCTCTGTGACCCCCTTTGGGGTTTTCTTGGCAAAGATACTGGAGTGGTTTGCCATTTCCTTCTCCAGCTCATTTTACAAATGAAGAAATTGAGGTAAATAGGGTTAAGTGACTTGCTTGGAGTCACACAGCTAATAAGTGTCTCAGGCTAGATTTGAACTCAGGAAGATGTCTTCCTGATTCCAGGTGAAGTGCTCTATCCACTACACCACTTAGCTGACCAGTATAGGGTACACCCAATGAAAAACCTTCCTCTGCCAATGCAGGTTAATGATTTGCCCAGGGCCACATAAGTAGAATGTGTCAGAGTGGAGATTTAATTTAAAAAAGAGAGAGAGAGAGAAATAAGGTCTGAAGTAGTCAAGGATGACTTCACTAGCATGCAGTTTTACACATGTGTTAGCTTTGTCTAAGCTCTGAGATCTTTATATATGCGCCCCCACCTCCACCCCAATCCCCAGTATGTAGCAGAGGGTTCAGCCTCTTGAAATGTATTGGGTACTCAATTAACACTTATGAAGTGGTTGACATGAAACTTGGTCCTGGTGTTTGAACTATCATCAGCTATTACTACAATTACAGTTATTTTCCCCAGTCCTTCTGATGTATACATTTTAAACATACAATTTATAGTTTGTGATAAGTGGTTTTGTTAATGTTGGGGCATGTCCTCCCTCTCAAGCCTTTTCAGCAACTACTTATAAAAAATTAATTGCATTTAATGATTAGATTGTAAGCTCCTTGAGGTCAGGGACTATCTTTTGCCTCTATGTATCTCCAGTGCTTAGTATCTGGCACATAGTAGGTACTTAACAAATGTTTGTTGACTGACTGACAAATGTTTAGGGACTAGTCAATGACATAACTATGGTCATTTGAAACTGGTTACTGAAAATTCAGAGACAATCTCTAATGCTCACATCAGCTGATGAGTACAATTTCCTCTTAATCAGATCTAATAAGGAAGACAATCACTGACTTGTGTTTCTTTTCTCTTGCCTTTGAAAGTTAAGAGGCAGGGGAACATTGTGGAAAGAAGTAACAGTGGACAAAGAGGAAAATGATTGAGGTCCCAAGCCCTGTTTGACTACTTCCCAGGCAAATCCTTGACTTCAGGGAGCCTCACTTTTCCACCTGTAAAATGGGGATACTCCAAGTTGTATCAGACCTACTTCTAGGATAGTGTGAGGAAAGCACTTTGAAAATTGTAAACCATTATCTAATGCCAGCTATTCTTTTTCGGGAGGAAATGATGAATAATATTGTTAAAGGGTGAGGCAAAGACTGGATGAGACATGGGAAAGAAAGAGGGGGGAAAGGACAACAAGAGAAAAAAGGAACAGGAAGAGAGGGAGGGGAGAAGGAGGAAGAGAGGAAGAGGTAAACCGAGTGACTGAGACAGAGACAGACAGAGAAGGGAGGCAAAGGCTTGGCTAATTCATAAACTGGCTAATCCTCTCTGGACTGATAATGGACCTCTGGTGAGGCTAGCACAAGTGAGTTCAGAAGGCTTAGCACACACTTCCTCTTCTGTCAGAATTCTGGAATGTCTTGATGATAAATACTCATCCCCTTCTTAATGGAGTTGAATAGCCCTCCATTTGGGAGGGAGACAAGCCCTCTGTTTGCCCACAAGGCTCAGGTATGTCAGATAAGGCAAACAAATAGAACTTCTTTGCCCTAAGCCACTGGATCAAGCAAGTGACAAGTCCTTATCATAAACACATTCCAGGTTGTGCTTCAATTACAAGTCATCTTAAAGCAATCTGCCTTTTCATTGTGAGAACAAGGCAGCAATTATATCAGAATGTCAATGAATGGCTCCAGTGTTCTGGACAACATCATACATCCATTGTGAGTAGAAGGAGAAAAAACATTCTAAATATTATTTTCTAGAAACACTATTATGGGCTCATTTAAATGAATTCATAGTTATCCCATCTTGAAATGAAGAACATGACATTAGGCACTTTCTCCCCAAGACAACTGAGAAATGAAACGATCTTATACCAACTATTTATCTGGAAGGTGTTTATGGCCAAGATGATGGAATAATGCTCTGATTTCAACTTTTGAAAGAAAAGTAGGCATTGAATACCATAGTTTTCCCCAAACTTTTCTGCCAATTATCTTCTCTGGAGTTTTCAAAAAAATCCTAAAACTTTGCTTATGTTTAGATTTCAAAGTCAGGGGCTACTTTATCTCACAGCAATCCTCTGCCCTTAATCTTTCCCCCAGAATCCTACACAAACAGGATTGCAATGACAGAATGAACAGTTTAACTGGGGACTTCGGAAAGACTTAGGGCTCAAAATTTATATTGGCTGTTACCCATTCCCAACAAACCACTGAGAGATAGCTGCAGACTCAGCCTCTAGCCTTGAATTGTTGATTTCTCCCCAGCTCTGGGAGACTTCCGCAAAAGCCCAGATCCTGTTGGGAGGCTGCAGTCCCAGCTGGGGTGATGAGAGCTCACACGATACTACTGGGCAGGACCTACCTGGGTTCAACGACACTGAGGCCTCCCCAGATAGCTCGCTGTGGCCCCAGGAAGTGGGGTATAGGCAGGTCTGTCCTTAGACTTTGGTGAAAGAAGCAGGACAAATTCAGGTTTAATGGAAAGAATGTAGCAGCACAACCACTGGATCCTAACGTAGCTTCCCAAAGACCTGGCCTAGGGCTGGCCCCCTCATTGGGTCAGAAGTTGGGCCAGTTGAGTGGCTCCTCTGGGTTAGATAACAGAAAGTGGGGCATTGTTTCCTGAAGGCCATGACTGAAATACATGTGTTACCAAGAAGGAGAGAAGGCTATCTGTCTTCCCTCTGGCTCTCTCCCATTAGCACACACAAACACTTTAATAACACAAAAGGGCCATGGTTTCATCAGCGTAGGTTCCTCTAGATTGTGGGGAGAGGACCATAGTGTTCTTAACCTGAGGTCTTTAGATGAAACGAAAACCCTGGGGCTTAAAAAAGATTTAGGGACCTGAGGTCTTGAGACTGGTACAGAGTTGGTATTAAACCCATGGTATGCCAAGTACAGCCACCTCACTACCCCCCTATAAATATCTAGTTACTTTAACAATGCAGAAGCTCAATAGAAATAATTTTCAAATTTGATGAAATATCTAATTAGATGCATCCTATAATCTAGACAAAATAAAGATACCTATGTCCACTGTACCACATTTCCCCTCATGGTCTACATGGGGGACAAAAGAAAAGGAGTACTTCAGGAAAAAAAGTGAGGAAAGAAAGAGGAGGGGAAAGATAAAAAAGGAAGAAAATGGAAGAAAGGTGCAAAATGAAAAAGAAATAACCGTAGCAAATTAAATCAGAGCTAGACCATCTGACTCCAACAATTGTAAATGTTGGAAACAGAACCATATGTGCCAGTGTGGCTTTTAGAAAAGATACAAGAATATTTTCTTATTATAAGAGTAAGGAGGGAAGAAAAGAGGGAGGGATATAAACATATTTCATGTTCTTCTTGCTAGATAAGAATGGACAGGGATCATTTTCTCCCCCAGCATCTAGCATTAAATATTACAGGTACTTCAATGAATGAGGATAGAGGAATATGGTTAAAAAGATAGGAATAAGTAAAGAGGTTCTTAAAAGATGAATGCTGTTTACTTCCCCATTGTGTCTCCCATATCTCATTATATTTCTAGAATATCCATACCATTTAATTCAACTTGACACACATTTATTAGGCTCCATTCCTAGCAAAGTCATGGGCTAGGTTTCAAGGAATAAAAAAGCCCCAAACATAAGTCCCTTGCCCTATCCCCAGGATGCCCCCATTTGAAGAGTTTATATCAGGTAGAATGGATGATATGTAGTGGCAGAAGCAACAGCAGCTTAGGGGTGCTGTTAGTAGCTGAGGATGGCTTACTATCAAATGAAGGCCCAAGGAAATTTCACAGACTGAAGAAAACTGTTGAAGGTCTACGGATTTGGAGACATGGGTGGATGGAAAGAAACTTATTTGCTGTACAGATCCTTGTGACTTTTACTCTACATGGATTTCTTTCTTTATACTGGCATAGCACGACCCAGCCACAAGCACAGAATATTACTCTAGCCCTTTGTGTTCTCTTTTTTTCATTGTTCTCTTTCTTTAAGGAGTGCTTTATTTTTGCTCTGTTTTCAAATATTTTATTTTTTCCCATTACATGTAAAAATAATTTTTAATACTCATTTTTTGAAATTTTGCGTTTCAAATTTTCTCCTTTCCTCCCCTCCCCTTCAATGAGAAGGCAAGCAATTTGATATAGGGTATACATGTACAGTCATGCAAAACATATTTCCATATTAACTATGTCATGGAAGAAAACAGATCAAAGGAAAAAACCCAAGAAAAATAAAGAATTTTTTTTTTAAAAAGTATGCTTCGATCTTCATTCAGACTTAATTTGTAATTACATCTCTATGAGTATTTTGTATGCTTTGGTAGACTGATCACCAGATACTCTATGGCTTTTGTGATTATTTCATATGGGATTTATATGAGCTATCAAAGGCTATCCCATATCTTCCTACTCCCAGACCTAAAATTTAATGGAAACAATGGGTTATAACACTATTGAGGCAGGGAGTGAAACATCAAGAAGGAGAATTGTTTACTTTCTCTCTGCTTCATTTATCTCTGTTGGTGAAATAGGAATAAATTGAGTCCTTTACCTATTAATGAGGTTCTTTACTTGGGGTCCATGAACTTTTTAGGTCATTTAAAAAAGAAATGTCTTTCTATATTAATTATAATTTTTTTTAAAAGTTTAATGGGTTCATTGGAATGGGAAAGTTACTTAGTAAATTTGAAATTAATTTGATTTTTTAAAACTCATGCCTTTTATAAAGAGGATGCCCTTAGCAATCTCTTCTATGATGGAAGGATATTGATCTGTAAAGTGGTAAAAGAGATAAATACTTCAAATATCTCCTAAAGGGAAAAATTCTTTCCTTTATAGAAAGAAAAGATAACTTTACTTACTTTAGAATATTAATTAGGATAAAACTTGGCCTTTTTTTGTATTTATCAAGTTCATATATGTTGATTTAATTCAACACACCTTTATTAAGCATTTACTTTGTGTTATGTGCTTAGTACATAGTCACTGTCTCCAAGGTTCTGTCCCCACATTCTCTATTAACTCAACATTTCCAGACAAGAAGCATTTGGCTGATGCTTACTATATGGGGATAGGGACTGGAGTTCTGATCTTACTGGCATGGGGCACTCCCATGAGAAAAGCTCCCTTTATCAGTAGAGGTCAGCATCCTTTCTGCAACGAGATGCTTGAGAGATTATGTGATTTGCCCAAGGGCCAAAAGTCAATATTTGGAAGAGGTAGAACCCAGGTAGTCTTGGCTTCAAGGCCAGCTTTCTACCCACTATATTGAGCAGCTTACCTACTTATATGCAATTAATACAAAACAACAGCAGTAACAAAAAACTTTGGAACTCTTTCTGAGAAACCATCAGTGAAAGTTCTAGAATACATAAATGGGGTAATGAAAAGAATCTCACGTGGATTCGAATCCTGACTCTCACATCTCCCATGGCAGAAACACTGGGTAGGTAAGTCTGTTATGTCCACTTTACAGATGAGGATACTGAGGATACTCAAGAGAGTTAATAGGTGCACTACCTATATCACAGGACTTTTATGAGGAGAGTGGTAACAACCCTTAACACACTATACAAATCATCTTTTATGAGAGAAAAAAGGGACACGCTGAAAGGAATATTAGGAGTCATCCAGTCGAGCCCATTCATTTCATGGACAAGGAAGCTAAGGCTAGAGAGGAGAATTGCCCATGGTCAAAAAGCTGGTCTGGCCAAGCATTTCAGCTAGAACCCCTCTCCTAACTTAGTCTGGTGCATTTTCTAGCCCTTTCTTTTCTGTCACATGCTTCTGATTTAGATCAAGAAGGGACCTCACAATCCAACTGTCCAGTCTGCTCTTTTTACAGTAAGGAAATGGATTATGGAACTGTCAGGTGATTTGTCCAAGGTCACAAAGACAAGCAAAGGCAGCAAGGCTGAGATTTGAGCCCAGTTTCTCCACCTCCCAATTTAGATCTCTTTCTATTGCAAATCAGAAACTTCTCAGATCAGTATTTATGGCAACATCTTTGTTAAGCAGGGCTCAAATTTTATGTGATCCATTTAGTTGACCAAAAGAGCAGTTTGATTCAACAGATTTGCTAGCTTGGAAAAATAATAACAGCTAGTATTTATATACTGCTTCACAAACATTATCTCATTTATACTAAAAAAAAAAAAACTTTGGGAAGAAGGAACTATTATACATTTTACAAACCAAGGCGGGCAGAGGCTAAGTGACTTGCCCAGGGTCATATGGTATCCAAGAAAGCATTTAAACTCAGGTCTGCCTAGCTCCAGGTTCACTCCTCTGCTCACTGCCCCACCTAGCTACCTCTAGATATCAGGGAGGTATGAACTCAGTCAATCAAGGATTCATTAAGGACCTACTATATACCAGGCCTGATGCCAGTTTCCTCTGTGTAATCCCAATTGAGTAAGTCACTTGTCCTGTTTCGTCTCAGACAATTCCCAATGACTGTTGTGGCTCTCCATTAGGCAGGGGCAGTTCCCTACCCTGAAGAAATCAAAGATGCTTCTCATATTCCCATGTTTGTTTACCCATCTATAGTCTAGGGATGGGAAATTTGTGACCTTGAGATCACATATGGCCCTCTAGGTCCTCAAGTGCAGCCCTTTCCCCTGTTCTAGTCTAAAGTGGCCAGATTACGGCTGGGCTAATGATCAGTCTCAGGGCATGGGTATTTTGCTCAAAAAAGATGTGTAATATAAATAAAAAGAAGGAACAAAGACAAAGTATAATGTCCACTTTCACTGGAAGAGTCCTCATTTTGTTGCAAATGTCACTGGGTAAAGGGTACCACTAAGGAAAGAAAGTCAGTGGATTTGGGTGGGGAGATAGGAGACAACTGAGGAAAAGCTGGTAACTTTACCCAGTGACATAAGAAATGCCAAGCTTTCATCCTTTGGTGTCTTCCTTTTCTAGGCCACAATTCATTCATTAAATAGTTTTATAGATACCTGTTTATCTGAGCTCTGCTTCTTATCCCCTCAAATCTAGACCTTCATATTCCCAGCACTTAGCTCTGTCCCACCCCCACAGTAGATACTTAATAAGTGCTTATTGCAATGAACTGAAAATAAAATACTTTGAGATTAAATGACTCGAAGCTATCCTAAAAGGCAGCCCTGACTGCTCATCTCTGTTAGCCAATTCACAGCAGAGCTGGGGTGAATAAACATGAATTTACCATAGCGCATTTAGTTCACGGTGCCTTTCAACTGTGAGTAGATATCTCTTTACCCACTATCTTTCCAAGAATGTGCAATAACTAAGATGAAAATGAGCACATTTGTTTTCACAAGAGTATGCCACTTTGAGAGGCTACATTATGGTATAGTAATTGTGGCCGTCAGGAATCTCAAGGTGGACATTTATTGCTGAATTTCCATTGTCCATTTGTAGTAGCCCATATTGCATGCTAAATGCTATGTCACTTTGTCAGTGAGTATTTATCGTTATTCTTCTTCCCAAAACTGAGATTTTATCAGTGTAGGGAGGGGAGCTCTCAGAGAAGGACTCTACCCGTGTAGATCAAGTCTGAGAGAGTCGACTGGCACAAAGAAATTAAATGACTTGCTCAGGGCTACATAGCTTTGAGTCCATTTCACCAGTGTTGTCAAGCTCAACGAGAAATGGGGGCCACTAACCTGTAAAACTCACTAACGAGGCTACATATTGACTTAGTTTTAAAATGTGATGCTATCTACATTTTATCACATATTTATTTTAAAAAATTTTCCCAATTATGTTTTTATCTGGTCTAGGATAATACTTAGGAGGCTACATGATTGACACTTCTGCGTTACACCAATTCTCCTACGCCACTTGACAAGTATAATATAATAAAAGGCCATTTCATATACAATAAATATGATTTCTGTCTTCATTGACTTCTTATCATTTCTAGTATAAAACACAAACTTCTCAGCCTAACATTTAAAACTCTCCCCAGTCTAGATTCCCATATACCTCTCCATGAGATTGTTAGTTCCTTGAAGGCAGGACCAACTTTCCCTCCTTTTTGTGTTCCTAGAACTTAGCACAGTGACTGGCACATAGTAGGTGCTTTAAAAAAACATTGATTGATTTTCCATATTTATTTAATTTTACTGTACCTCACAAACCCTATCTTCCAACCAAACAAATCTACTTATTTTTCCCTGACCTTGAACCTCCATCTTTCTTCTCTAAGTCTCTGCAAAGGCAGACCTCACATGCCTAGAAGAAATTCTTCTTCTTTACTCCTATCTCCTAGAAATTGCCCCAGCTTCCTTCAAAGCTCAGCTCTTGATGACTGTCCCTTGGATCCAAAGCCTCTCTTGGTCCTCTCGGCTGTTAATTGAATTCTTTCTCCTGGAATTTTCTTGTATTTATGTAGCTGTCTTTTTAATTGTAACCACCCCTTTACTGAGAACTTAAGTTTTCTGAGGGCAGGGCCTGCTCTATGTTTTCTTTGTGCCTTGTATTGGCACATAAATAGGCGCTAAATAGAATGAATGTCTGGTGAATTAATTGAGATAAGAGTAGGTCTGGATCAGCAGTGAATGGGACACAGAGCTCCATTTCTCTGAATGTAAGTTCCTTGGAGGCAAGGAGTGGGTGGTTTCTCATCTTTGTATTTATTGCTACTTCCTTGCATCATGCCATGAATTACAGTAGGAGCTTAAGAAAAAAAAATTTTTTTCCAGTGTGTAGGGCCTTCAGTCATTGAGTCTAGTCATTATCTGAAAAGCAATCCCCACTACAATATATCTGACAAGTATCTGTCCTATCTTGGCTGAAAAGCTTCCAATGAAGGGGAACTCACTACCTCCCCTGGTGGCCCATTCCCCTTTTGGACAGCTCTAACAGGCTGTTTTCCTGACCATTCATTGATGCTGGTTCTGCACTATGGAGCCAAGAGGGACAAATCTGTAGGAAGCTGGTTGGCACAGTGCCCAGAATGTTGGATTTGGAGTCAGGAAGACCTGTGTTCGAATACTGCTTCAGGTTACTATTATTTGTGCCTGAGGGTCATTGAATCTCACTCAGCCTCATCTATAAAACAGGGATGATGATGGCCCCCACCTCCCAGGACCACATGAGATGACAAATGCAAAGTGCCTGTAATCAGAGAAGGGCCACCATTTGCTCTGTATCACATTAGCAACACATCCAGGCAAGCTATAGCACCCAACTTAATTCACCAGGCATTCATTTTTCATATGCTGACTATATGCCTTAAAACACTATAGAAATGCTAGCTATTATAATGAATTCCTCTTTCACATGCAAACTATAAAGTGTGATATAAATATAAGATATTATCATTGTTCTTACTGGGATCTAGTCTCATGTCCAGAGCCAGGGGACAGATGTTAAAGTGGTCTACAGCTAACAATACAGCCGGTGTCATCTTCTATTGAGAAACGTTTTCCGTTATACATACCATGGTTGTCTTCTTCTTGTACATTTGGTGATGCAGAGATAGTAACCAAGCAATCCAGTGATAACCAAGAACACTCCAGCTGCAATTAATCCAGTCAGAAGTCCCATAACATCGATCTTCTCTCTCTCACCATCTTAAGGGAAATTATTTAGTCAGCTTTGGGCAATGTCCCTCTAGCAACTGCAGAGCACATCTATAATCCTGAATGTCTCCTCAATCTAAGCACAGACCGGCACTCTGCATATTATTAAAAAATGATGCCTTGCTTGTAGCAGTTGCTTATAAAATATCTTCATTTCAGCTTCAAAACAACCCTAGAAGTTAGGCGCTATTAATATCCCATTTTTACAGATAAGAAACTGACACAGAGGCAAACTGACTTATTCAGAGTCACCTCTATAGCAAGTGTCTGAGGCAGGATTTGAACACAGGACTTGGTGAAGGTAGGCAGCTAAGGGGTACAGTAGATGGAATTCTGGACCTGGAGAGTCAAGAGGACCTAAGTGAAACCTTGCTTACTAGCTGTGTGAGCCTGGGCAAATCAATAACATCTGCTGCCTCTGTTTCCTCATCTGTAAAAATAGGAAGAGTACCACCCACTTCTCAGGGTTGTTGCTGTTCAGTCATGTACGACTCTTTGTGACCCCATTGGGGTTTTCTCGGCAAAGATAATGAAGCGGTTCACCATTTCTTTCTCCAGCTCATTTTACAGATAAGAAAACTGAGGCAAACAGGGCTAAGTGATTTGTCCAGGGTCACACAGTAAGAGTCGGAGGCCAGTCTGAACTTATGCTATGTAAGGATGAGATAAGAAAATGTTTGTAAAGTGCTTTGCAAACTTTGAAGTGTTATAAAAACGCTATTATTTTATTTTACTTATTATCATGGTTAAAAATCTGCTGAAGACAAATCTATCTGTCTACTTGGTCTGGTATAACACTGAAATTATTTTCAAATGGCATGTCTAGATCCCCAGCTATCATTTATATATCTTTTTTGAATTTGGTTTTGCCTTTTCGGTCTAGGACTTCATTGATACAGGAGCTGTTCCACTAGTAAGGAAACTTTCTCTTCCAGTGCACTTTTGTAACCCTTCTGCAGTATGAATATTAATAATGTGTGACCCAAAGAGGACGAAAATCATAGAAACAATATCTCCCCTGCTCAGTTTCATTGGGTAGCAAGGACTTGGGTAAATGTGATCATCCCTTGAGGGTGGGGCCACTGTAACAGAGTCCACAAGGTGTCTGGGGCCCTACCTGGGGAACTGAAAGAAAACCTGGCAGGATAAACAGCTGGAGATAATCAGCTGAGATAAGAAAGAGGATCCCCCTCTCTGAAAGGCTCTAAACTCAGCCTAACAATCTTACTTTATCCAGGTTGTTGGCAGGCAGTAGTTAAAAAAAATAAAAATATTTAGCCACTTGACTCTGGCGGAGAGCATTCAACTTGTACTAATATAAGTCTAGACGTTGCCTACTTCCCTTCTGTAGTCTTCAAGAGTCACTTAGAAACACGGTGCCAGCCAGGAGGAAGTCTATTATCTCACTCCCCTAGTATCTCACTAAACTTGATTTTCAATACCTGGGCATTGGAGTTTTACCTCTGTCTCAGCAGGGTACATAATTGGCAAGTCTTCTATAGACTAAAATCACCGAGCAACAAGCAAACTTAATGTATGGATCATTAATCACAAAACTGAAGTTTATTATAAGGGGAAGGAAAGAAACCAATGCTCTTAAATTAGTTCTTGACTCACCTGATCTTGTGCGTGGTCCTTGAACTGAATAATCCTGCCAAAATGCCATCTGTAAAAGCAAGCACAAGTTTAACGAGGGAAGTATTTGCTAATGATTTTATTTAGTACTGCCTAGCGTTCTCACCAACCAAGGAAAAAGATATGGCATAAAAAACTAAGGGTGGGTAACGTCCAGGC
Source organism: Potorous gilbertii (assembly GCA_028658325.1). Taxonomy (NCBI): domain Eukaryota; kingdom Metazoa; phylum Chordata; class Mammalia; order Diprotodontia; family Potoroidae; genus Potorous; species Potorous gilbertii. Next base: position 253,329,580 of record CM053772.1, on the reverse strand, counting down.
ATGTGCATCAAGGACCACTGTTTGGCCCTGGTTTAGCCATGATGGTAACTGACTGACAGGTGGGAACTGCCTGGTCATCCTCTGCTGCCTTTCTCATTACCCCCGACTCTAATTTGGGTGAGTAAGCGTTAGTGATAATCAAAGTAATTAATTAAAAGGCATTTTAAAGCACCTACTATGTGTCTGGCATGTTGTAGGCACCGGGAAAAAAAACAAAATGAAACAGACCCTGCCTTCAAGGAGCTTATATACTTTGGTGGGAGATATCGAGTACCTATATAAGTTTATGTAAGATAAATTCAAAATAAAAGGGAAGTAATTGGAGGAGAAGGGCCTGCCAGCAGCTGGGAAGGAATGAGAAAGCCCTCATGGAGAGGTTGGTGTTTGAGTTTTTAAGGAAATAAATTCTAAGAGAAGGTGAAGATAGAGTCTATTTCAGGGATGGGGGAGAGCCTGGGCAAAGATACAGAGTTGGAGAATGGACCAGTATGAGGAAATGGAAGTAATGTACAAGAGGAGTGGAAAGGAAGATTGGGACTGAGTTAAAATGCTTTAAAAGATAAAAAGTAGTTTACAATTCATATTGAAGGCAATAAGGAACCAGTGGAATTTATGAAGGCAGAGATTGACATCATTATACATGAATTTTAGGGGAGAAACCATTGTAATGGTTTTTAGAAGGATAGATTGATATAGGGAAAGACTTGAAGTGGCTGGAGAAGAGGCTATATGCTATCCTAATCCAAGGTACTGAAAGAGGTGGGATGGCCCGATGAAGGATGGTCTATACCTAGTACAGGCCAGTTTGCTCTAATTGGACAGAAGCCACCAAGACCTCAGAATCAATCAAGAAAGGTAATATCTTAAAGGCATTCCTAAAATCTTTATTATTTGGAAGAAAGGACTAGGACTTCAACTGACCAGGATAAAAGTAGAAAAGACTGTATGAGTGTAGCAAATTACCTTTGTGTGCCCAATCAAATTACAAATACTAAGTGATGTCAATTACAATTATGGCAGACAGAGAGGAGACCAGCTCCCTGGTCTCCACGTATGCATAAGAATATTTAGAGAGGCTCCTAATCGACTCATGAAGAAAACAGAATCACATGAGGCAAAATTATTAAAGGAAATGTGATTGATCTGCAAAAGAGAAGGTTATAGGTATGGGACCTATTCATACAGGGAGAGCCCTCAGTGGTTGGTCATTTCCAAACAGGATAGAGGTCGAGCAAGAAATAATATAATTAGACTTAAAACTTTTATAATGAAGAATCAAATAGTGATGCAGGTAACAAGAGACATAAGGGGAGGTCCACGCACTCCGAGGAAATCTTTAAAACCAGCATCACAAGTTCACATATGGCTAAAGTAGAGAAGTGCCTCCGTTGGCGGCTAGACAAGGGAAGAAGCATTTATTAAGTTCCTACGATGTGTTAGGCACTGTGCTAAGTGCTTTACAAATATTTGATCCTCACGACAACCCTGGGAGGTAGGTGCTAGAATTGTCCCCGCTTTACAACTGAAGAAACTGAGGCAGACAGAAGTTAAGTGGCTCACCCAGAGTCACATAGCTAGGAAGTGCCTGAGCCCACATTTGAACTCAGGTCTTCCTGATTCCAGACCCACGTGTTCTATCCACTTCGACACCTATCTGCTTCAACTAAACCAAGTTATCTCCTGAAATATTTTTCAACTTTCTATTCTAAATAAAAGAAACGTTAAATGTTAAATGTTAAAGTGAAACATTAAGCCCACCTAAACAGATGAGTCAATACTTTGGTAATTAGTACAGACCCAGTACCTAAAAATATCAGATGAGACAGAAATACATCAAGTTGATGGTTTAAAAGCATTTTAAGACCTACAATAAGAATGTAAATAATTTCCAAAGAAAAGACACTTTGCTATTGAATAACCACTTAATGCTTCCAATCAATTCATGAAACAGCTATGTTACCGTTTTGTGTTCATCACCAAAGATTTCCCTTGCTTCCTCATAGTTGCACAGTTCCTCATAACATTCTCTTTCCAGATCTCCAGGAGTAAAGAGTTCGAAGTCAAATCTATTGTGGAGGAGACGTCTATGGATGAAGACACTGGCTTCTTCTTTCGATGTAAAGACTAGTGAAGCAATAAAAGGTTTTAAATGAGGACCATTTAAAATCAGCTATAGAATAATCCCCTCCTTCCCCTTCAAAGAAAAGTTAACATCAGTGTTACAGTCATTATTACCTCTTATTTTACAGAGGGAGAAGCTCAGAGCAGTTAGTTCACTGACCTACTTGCCTGTGGTCACAGAGCTAACGTAGCCTTTGTTTCACAGTGGGGAGAAACATTTTTGTTGTGGCTAAATGATATCTAACTTCTGACAAAAGGGAACTGCTGTAGTAAAATATTTTTTGCCAAAAAAGTAATATACTAATAATTTAAATGAAATTCATTGTATCTGGAGGAAGGTTATATACAGAAATTTGCTCAGTATATAGAGGTCCCTCCTTTGCCCCCAAATACACACAAACGTTAAGTGGGGTATGCTGAGGCAAGCTCATACCGATGAAAGCCCATTGTTAAATTTTCATTGTGAACACTTACACCTCAGAAATCAGGAAATTAAGACGATCTATTTTTTTGATTGTCTACTTAAGAAAGTGATGGAGTAAATATTAATAATACAGATAAACTTAAAAGTAAGTTGTTCACATTTTTCTTTTCTTTTGAGAGTCAATTGGCAAATATGTACCTGCACAACCCTGGTCATTTGCATAACACAGTAAGTTGTTTTAAAGACATATTCTTTGTTTTTAGATGCTTATTTAATTAAACAAACCCAAAGGAGTCTGAAGTACACAGGCAAGACGTCACCCCACCCCGCACCCCCCCCAGCCACTAGTTTTTTGATTGAGGACTAAGACTGTGGCATGATAAACAATCATTAAAATGAGGGTCAGGAGGTCTGGGATCTGCCACCAGTCAACTATGTGATCTTGGGAAACTCACAATGTCCTTGGATCTCAATTTCCTCATCTCTAAGTATGAGAGGGTCCTTAAGGTGTCTTCAAAACTTCAATAATTTTTACAGGAAATTCCAAACCCTCCTACTACCTAGAAAGGGATGATGTTTGCAAAGGCTTTTATTAGTCAATTTCTCCATGCATCTTCTTCGTGATGGTGACTGACAAATATAATAGGGCTAGTGATGATTATATTTAAGTATTCATAAATGTTTTCTCACACTAGGAAGCAGAATGTTAGAGTGGATACAGGTATGAGCTGAGAAAAACTAGATTGAAATTCTACCTCTAACACAGTTTCCCAAAAGTCCTAATGAAGCTTTAACTTTCAATAGTTTAAACTGTACTGAGTAGCTTTGTGACCACATAACCTCATAAGATGTGTAAGGTAACTCCCTAGGACTGACTAATCCTCTGGAAATTCCACAGCAGAGATCCTTTCCCCATTCTGTACAAGCATCCTATGAGATAGGTAGAGCAGGTTATACTAGCTCCGTTTTTACTCATGAGGAAACTGAGGCATGGAGTGGTTAAATGACTTGACCTGGGGCAAAAAGTTAGTATCTAGTAACAGTACTAGAACTTAGCTTTTCTGACTCTTAAGACCCAATACTCTTTCTTTTCTTTTTTGAAGTTTTTACAGTTTATTTATGCTCTGGTGAAAATTCATTATCTTCATGGATAAACATCATTCTTAGGGTCCATTATTCTTTCTTTTTGCCAGCACTGACACTGGCCTGTGCAGTACTCCTGGCTCTCCTCATTCTACTCCTGTGTTCTTTTTGCTGCTTTCTTAATGTCTTTTTCTTCTCATACAGACCATATCTTACAAGTCTGTGCTTTGATTCACTTTTCTTTGCATAGTCTATGGAATCATAAATCATGCCAAAGACTGTTGTTTTGCCATCACCAAAATGGGTTCTGAATCCAAAGACAAAAATGATGTCTGCAGTTGTTTTGTACATCTTAGCCAGTTTTCCTCAAACTTCAGTCTTGGGCACTGTGGCTTCTCCAGCAAGAAGGACATCTATAACCATCTGTTCATGCTGAAGAAAGCTGTCATGAACTTCCTGGTTCTGATGACAGGGTCATTCATGGTGGTGGCTGGCTCCTTGACCAGTAGGAAAGGTTATTCTTTCTTTTCTTTTCTTTTAAAATTTTTATTGATATTTTTTGTTTTCACATGACCTTTATCTCTGAATATGTCCCTCACTACCCAGAAAGCTGTCAAAGAACAAAAAATAAAACCAACTCAGTTCAACAAAACTAACCCATCGATCATCTGAGTGAGGTTATCAAGCTTTACGCTCAATCCCCTGCCTCTGCAAACAAGGGAGTAAGGTGCATCTTCTCATCTCTTTTTAGGTTCCAGGCTTAGACGAGAGCCCTTTCCATTACACCAATCAGCCTCTCCTATAAGTATCTATAGTTTTATAGACATATTGGCTGGAGTACAAAATGAGGCTGTATTACTATTTAATAGTTAAGACCCATGATTTTGTCAGTGCAAATACTCCCTCTACTGGTGCCTATCACAACATCTCTTTCCCTAAGGAAATGTTTTTTCTGAGCTGCGGCCAATCTTCCAACTAGAAATCTCGTCAAACTTATCGGGGAGGCTGACTGAGAGGATGACAGACATTCAGTCCATCACCGTATGGTAGAGAATAACAGCTGTCATTTATGGAAAGCTTTAGGGCTGGCAAAACCTTTCCATGTATTATTTCATTTGAGCTACACAACAACTCGATGAGGTGGGTACTATGTGTCCATTTTACAGATGAGGAAACTGAGGGTCATAGAAGCAAAGTGATCTGCGTATAGACATGAAGTTACTAAGTGTCAGAGGTAGTTTGGTGCCAGGTCTTCTTGGCTCCTGGTCCATTTTTCTATCCATAATGACTCTTTCTTCTGAGACAGAACCATACAAAATCACATTTCAGAGGATGAAAGGGACCATAGGGGAAAAACAAAATAAATAGATTTTTTTTCCAACTGTTTTTTTTCAATTGTCAGGTAGACAAAGTTGAGTGAGTTTGTTCCAGATTAGGAAACCCGTAACAGAAGAGCTGCTGATCCACTAGGAATATTCTGGAAATTGGATGTTAAAATGTTTGGTCTTGTTCTCATTTTTCCTAAACAAAAATGTAGAGACAGAAGGTGTTTCAGGCTAGAACAGAGCATTGGGCATTGGTTACCTGACTTCTACTGTTTCAGCATCAGGAAAAACTGGGTTCAAAATCTACCTTGGACAAAGTCACTTAACCTTTGGGGGCCTCAGTGTCCTGATTTGTCAAACAGGGAGGAGATGCCAAAACCTATAGCACATGCCTCACAGGGTTATTATGGCATTCTGATAAGATAATATAAGTAAAGCATTTTTAAATTTTAGAGGGATATATAAATGTCAATTATTGATATTTCTTTTATCCCTCTTGGCAGTCTCTACAGAGTCATTTTTTTTTTTTGTTTAAACCTTCAGTCCACCTATTTTGAACTTCTGATTGAAACAAAGTGAATTTGAAGGCAAACTTCCCTAATCAACTAAACTAGTAATGCCTCTACTTTCTCTTAAGACTTTTTTTTTTTAACCTCTCCAGCCTAGAAGTAGCTAGGTGGCAAAGTAGTTAGTGTACTGGGGATGGAGTTAGGAAGATCTGAGCTCAAATCCAGCCTCAGACTTTTACTAGCTGTGTGACCCTGGTCAGGTCACTTAATCTCCATTTCCCTCAATTGTAAGAGGGGAACAGTACCTACTTCTTGTGAGGATCAATGAGATAATATATGTAAAGTGCCATATAACGATTGTTGTTCAGTTGTGTCTAACTCTTTGGATCATACTGCTCATGCAGTTTTCTTGGCAAAGATACTGGAGTGCTTTGTCATTTCCTTCCGCAGGGGATTAAAGCAAACATAGGGTAAGTGATTTGCCTAGGGTCACACAGCTAGTAAGTGGTTGCATTTGAACTCTGGTCCTCCTGACTCCAGACTGAGAACTCTATCCACTAAGTCACTTAGTAGTCTCATTTAACTATCAGCTATTATTAATAGCATGGCCCTAGCACAAGACTTTTGATCTCCCAACCAGAATTCCCTCTCTATTCAGTTTACATTTATACCACCTTAGGCTGTTGTATAGTCAGCTTTGTCCCCAAGCCCTACACTTCAAATGCATAATTTGGGATCCTCCACTCCTTTCTTTCCTGTCCGCCTTTCCCTTCCATTCAATTTTTCCAAATGCCTGGCATAGAGCAGGTGCTTGATAAATGCTTGCTGATCGATTGCCTGATTAACAGGCTCATATCACCTTTCTTCCCCTCACTCCCACCTCTGGCCCAACTAAGGCTTCCCTTTCCTTGGTCATATTTCCCCTTACCATATCACCATTCAATGATTAACATAACATCTCCATGGATCCCTCTTTCGGTATAAGGAAGAGGGATTGGAAACTCAGCCTAAAATTCATAATGAGAAGGTATTTTACTACACTGGCATAAGTGGGGGCCAACTTTATGCATATGCAGCTGCCAATATGGTATGAGCTCTATCAGTGCCAGGAAAATTTCCCATTCTGATACCTGAAATGGCATTCCTGTGAGATAAGGATCTTCCCCAGTTAAAATGTAGACAGCCCTGGAAAGGATAATGTATTGAACCACCCTTTGAAGGAGTCATAATTTCATTGGTGTGGGAGCTAGAAGGATCTACAGAAGCCATTGAGTTCAATCTCATTTTATGGCTGAGGAAATGAAAGCCCAAAGTGAACTGCCCCTAGGTCACACGGCCAGTGTTGGAAGAAGATGAAGAACTACACTTTGGTGGTGGGTGTAGAGGGACTGACTGAGAATGCCCTGGGGGAAGGTGAGAGGATGGTGGGAAGCCAGGTGACCCAGGAGAGCCTCCTCAGCAACTGAGGATCTTTCCATTATCCCAAGATATCTCCCAACTCCTTCAACTCTGTAGACAGCCTTCGTGTTGCTGGAGTCAAAAGAATACATCCCCTTGGCTCTAAGCCTCTCAGAATTTAGCTAGACTGGGTCTCAAATAAAAAAGAATCCACCTCCATTCCTCCCCTTCACATCTTTCCAGCTTGGGCAGGAGGCTGTTCTGGAGTTTATGTTCTTGGGCAGAACCTTATCAGTCATTAAAAAGTTAGTGTGGACTCAGTCCGTGTGTTCTTTCCAAATGATGGCTAGCTAACAAGTTTAGATGGAAGTTTGGGGGAAAGAAGGAAGAGATAGGTCCAGAACCTAGGCACTACCCAAAAAGGACAAGTTCAGTGGGAGCCTGTAAGGCACCAGACAAACTATCTACTTCTCAATTTTGCCTAGGATCAGTCTTGGTTCAGGGCACTCATCAGAGGTATGAGTGTCAGATGCCCCTAGGAACCCAGAATTTATGTCAGACTTCTGAGTTATTGATCTCTTAACCTAGCTTTCTTCTCCACTCTCCACCTTTACCAGAGTAACCATATCATTTTAGACCAGGAAAATGTCTTGGGGATCTTGCCTGATACCTGAGGGCTAGACTGGTAAAAGTGTGTAGGGGTGTGTGTGTGTGTGTGTGTGTGTGTGTGTGTGTGTGTCCAACCTCATGTACCTAAATTGTAGTCATTTATACTAGAAGCCTCTATAAAATGAGAGGATTGGGCATGATAGCCTCGGAAGCTCCTTTCAGCTCTGGAACGATGCCCCTTAAGGGCAGAAACTTTGCCTTCCTTAGTATATTTCTTAACCGCCACACTGTGCTGTATACATAGGAGGTGCTTGTTTATTTATTAAGACAGGTCCTGACTTAGACACCAGATCTCTCCTAATTTTCCATGCAATAGTTTGAAATTCTTCTAAACAACAACTCCTAGTTATACCTTCTGACTCCAGGCACTTTCACTGGCTGCCCTGCCGCCTCTGCCTCAAATGCTCTCCCTCCTCACCTTCTGTAAGAAGTGCCCCCACTCCCATTCACCCTGTATTTATCTAGTTTGCACACTTTTGTTTGTATGTTGTTGTATGTTGTATGTTGTCTCCCCAACTAGACAGGAGCTCCCTGAGAGTCCTTTGCCTTTCTGTGTCTCCTCATTGCTTAGCACATACTAGGTACTTAATAAATATTGACTGTCATACTGTGATTACTATATAGACCTGATTTAAAGAAGTGTCACAAACCTATTTGCAATAGCTGGGGAGACCTTTATTTAATTAATCACAAATATTCACTAGGATTTAAATGTACATTTATCATATTAAAATCCATGGGGAGAAGTCCTTTGATTTGAATTAAAAAACAAACTAGGTTATTGTAGTGGATACAGTGCTGGGCTTGGAGTCAGGAAGATGTGAGCTTCGAACTTGGATCACACACTTCCTAGCTGGGAAGTCACTTAATCTCTTCCAGCCCCAGGTTCCTCATCTAAAATGGAGGGAAAAGTCCCTACTTCCCAGGATTAGGATCAAATGAGATAACATGTAAAGCGCTTTGCAAATTAGAGAAATTACTATTACCGTATGAGTTCAAAGTGCTTCGGTTGGTTGATTACTCACGCAAATGTGGTGTTTTAGCTCAAACACCAGATTTTTCACTTTTGACAGAAAACATCTTGTAAGATGTGGCTATAAGTTTTTTCTACAAGTACCAGTGATTACCGTCTTTCCCTGCATGCGCAGGCTCTCGGGGACTTCTTGGGCAAGGAGGAAACGCCAGAGTCACCGCCGGCAGAGTGCTGAGCAGCATCAAAATTTTAAACATAGTCTGGCATCTGTCGGATAAAAGATGTACATTTACTACAGCTCTCGTCTCCAGCCTCCAGGCAGCGCCCGCGGAGGCAGCGCAGTCCCACTCGTTTTCAGGCCGTTCCAGCCGGTCCTAAAGCCCCGGCACCCTGGCTGAGCAGGTTCTCTCCGGGCACCCGGCTTCCCACCATTCTCCCACCCTCCCCCAGGACATTCTCAGCCAGTCCCTCTACACCCACCACCAAACCTCCAGTCCCTGCCTGGGAGACCCAGGCGCCCCCAAGGAGTGGCTGCGGGGTAACCCCGAAGCGCATCGCTCCGAGCCAAGCCCAGTTCCACCGCCGCCACTTGGGGCAAACCAGAAACCAGCGGTTAGGGTCCCACCACCTCCCCGCCTCGAGGTGTAGGGGCTGCCTGGCAAGTTGGTCTCCAGAAAAACAAGTGAAAAGTCACCTTTCTCCTACAGCCTGCGCCCCCGGCCAGGTGACCCAGGAGCCAGTCCCATCCCCCAGACTCTTGCCCCAGCCCAGGACTAAGCAGGCTCCGATTCCCAAGTTCGGGTCCCATCCCAACCCTTCCCCTAGTCTGAGGGTTCCGAGGCTCTCTTTACAGACCCCACTGTCCCGGCTACTAGAGCTCGAGTTCCAGAACGCACCCCTCCCTCCCGCATCGTCATCCTCCGGGTTAAGGAGGTTCCGATTTCAAACTCCAGCCCCAGGTGCCTCCCCCCCCCCCCCGGGTTCTTTCCCCGTCACCCGGGTTACAGAAACTCTATTTACCACCTCCACCCTCACATTCCCCCCGGCTCCCGCCCGCTCTTTGGGATTGCCCAAGT
>CM053772.1:253254196-253319502 GCA_028658325.1 Potorous gilbertii | reverse complement strand
CCCCCGGCTCCCGCCCGCTCTTTGGGATTGCCCAAGTCCGGCTCAGACCCCCTTCCCCCGGCCCGTCCTCATCCCCAGGATTTACGGACCTCCCCCCGCCGCTGGTCTCCCGAGTGACCGAGGCTCCCTTTCCAAACTCCAGGCCACCCTCCGCGCCCGGCCCCAAACTCTGCGGTCGCGGCCCCTGCCCAGCCTTACGGTACCTGGGGCCGCCCACACATGCTCCGGAGCCGCTGCCGGGTTTCTGCCGGGCCCGGAGTGGATCCCGGGCTTTGTCGCGGACGCCCCCCACTTCTCCTCTCCAAAGCAGTCCGGCCCGTGGAGCCTGGGAGCCTGGGCTCGCGATCGCGGGGTCAGCCAGCTGGCAGCCGCTCAGCCTCGCTCCCTGGCGAAACCTGCTGCTCCCGGACGGGACGGGTGCCCTGGCTGCGGGGCGCTCGCGTAGGGCTCACTGCGGGCCGCTTGGGCTGGCCGGGCGGCCTCCTAGGCGCTTCCTGGAGCGGGCGGAGTCCCGGGCGCGGGGGGCGAGTCCCCGACTGTTCAGTCTCAGCAGGTGGCTTGGCGCGCTCACGTGTGCCCGCCTCCAGCAGCTCGGGTGGCTGAGAGCTCAGCCGACAGGTAAGGACGACCCGATCACCCGCTTCCCAGCTTACGGAGAAACTGGAGCGGAGTAGAGGCCCGCCCCACGCTCTGAGTCGAGCTGGGCTAAGTCCAAGTGCTTCTCGCCTGGCTCCCGCCTCACCTGGGGAGGCCTGAGCTCCTGCAGAGGCTGCCTTGCAGTTGTGGGTCGAGCGCACCGCATCCTAGCCTGTGGACCTTTCTCTGCTTTAGCTTGTGTGCCCTCGGATGAGTGTTTGACAAATTTCTGGTCAATAGATCGAGTGTTTATTAGGCACCTACTATGTGCAAAGCACTATGCTAGGGGATCCAAGTACAAAAAAATAAAACAATCCATACCTGAAATGGGGTGAGAACACACATTACTTAGGAAACTCACGCAAGCCTATTGTGAACTATAGAGTTTGTCAATGAGGCAGATCAGATTCCGATTTGATGGGCAACCAATCAATGAAACAGACACATCTGCACAGCTGGAAATGGAGGATGAAGATATAATTGGTGTATTCCCGCAGCCGACAGGAGGCTCTTACTAAAAAGAATCGACAACTCTGCTCCTAAAGAAAACTATACATTCACAATTAGAAAACCAAGCTTTGGTTTATCCACATCCTGACTACTGCAGTATAGTTTTCTCTCTGCTTTGATCCCCTTCCCCCATCCCTTTGGTGTACATAAAGTAATTGGTGTATGTGCACAGTTATAATGCGTATTTTTAAAAACTGAATGGTCGATGGTATGTTTTGATCAACATCAAATGGAGATGGGGAGGGGGATAAACAAACTGGTTCTGTGAAAATATCCTTTTTCTCCATTAGTGGCATACTCATTCAACTTTGATCTTTATATTCCAATAAGTTATTTTGCTCTCACTGTTTAACAACAACAACAAAAAACCCACAAAAAAATCCTTTCATAGCTTGTTTGATTGGATAAATTCAATGTTTTTCTTTTATCATTGTAAAACAAAGGAAGATTTTATAACTTTTTTTTTGTATGTAACTGTTACATGTAGGGCAATTTCTGTTTCTCAGTAGGGTTAAATTACCATGAAGAAATTGATCCTAGAGAGTTTTCTCTTCAAGTCAAATATCTTGTTATTTAAATGAACTTCTCGTTTTAAAAAATAATCATAGCTATAGCACTTACTATATTCCTGTTCGAAGCACTTTATTCGATCTTCACAACAACCCTGGAAGGTAGTTGCTATTACTACCCCTATTTGACAGCTGAGGAAACCAAGACAGATAATGCTTAAATGACTTGCTCAGATCAGACAGTGTGTAGGGTTGGATTTGAATGGGTATTTCACATTCCAGGCCAAACACTCAATCCATTGAGCCACATGGAGTCTATTGAGTAAGGGAGACATATAGTCATACTTGCATTTAAGGGAAATTATTTTGTCAGTAGGATGTAGGATGGAGTGGGAGGACCAAGGGGAGAGACTTGAGACAGTGAGACAAGTCAGCAGGCTGCTGGCTGTTGCAATAACTTAGGTGAGTGCTGATGAGTGCCTGAAAACAAGGTAGTACCTGTGTGAATGGAAAGAAGGGATTGGACATGAGAGATATGAAGGTAGGAAAAGCAAAATATGGCAACTAAAGAGATATGTGGAATGAGGGGGAGTGAAAATTCCAGGATAATGCTGATCTTATGAACTTAAGATACTGGAAGAATAGTGTGTCTTTGACAAAAAAAAGGCAATTTGGAAGAAAGGAAGGTTTGGGGGAAAGATAGTAAGTTCAGTTTTAGACATGTTGAGTTTAAGATTTCTCCAGTACATCTAGTTAAAATGTCCAACAGACAAATGGTGATATAAGGCTAATGCTCAGAGGAAAGATTGGTATATAGTTCTTGGTGGCATCTTCAGAGAGATGATGGTTAAACCTGTGGGTGCTGATGAAGTTACTGAGAGAGTATAGAGGGAGAAAACAAGGTATCCCAGGACAGAACCTTAAGGAATACCCACAGTTTAGGGACAAGGAAAGTTTCAGGGCTGAAGGATGTAGATTGAGGCAAATTAGAAGTGAGAAAAAGTCATCATATTTGGTATTTAATAACTTTGGAGAGAGCAGTTGTAGTTTAACAAAGTCAGAAGAAAGTTGATTGCAAAGGATTGAGAAGTAAGTGAAAGGAGAGGAAGTGAAGGCAGTAAATATAGGGGGAAAATGGATGTTAGCTGAGAAAGGAAGAGATAAAGGACAATAGCTTGAGGGGATGGTAAGGTTAACTAACTAGGTGGCCCATTAGGCCTAGAGTCAGGAGGACTTTAGTTCAAATCTGGCCTCAGACACTTGCAAACTCTGTGACCCTGGACAAGTCATTTAACCTTGTTGGCCTCTGTTTCTTCATCTGTGAAATGAACTGAAGAAGGAAATCACAAACCACTCCAGTACCTTTGTGGAGAAAATCCCAAATAGTGTTACGAAGAGTCAGACATGACTGAACAATAGCAGCAAAGGGTTAAGTAAAGGTTTTTTTTTTTTTAAAGGATGGGGATTAGGTCATGTTGGATGGCAATCAGGAAGGAATTCTGATAGGGAACTGTTGACAGTTTGAAGGGGAGGGGAATAACTGAAGACTTAGTCTTCTGGAGAAGACAAGCAGAGATGAAATCTAGTGCAAATGTCGATTAAGCAAAAATGTTGATCTTGATAAGGAAAAGAAAGCATCATCTGTTCGTCAGAGCCTGAGGGAAAGGAGGAAAGATGGGAGTCTAAAAAAACAACTTTTTATGAGGAGAATAGGGAAAAAAGGAAATTCATGTCAAATGTCCTGAATTTTTTTAGTAAAGGAAGAGGCAAGGTCTTCAGCTGAGAGTAAAAAAAGGAACAAGTGTGAAGGGCTTGAAGAAGGAAGGAGAATTTGGAATAGCTTCTGTGGGGTGGGATTTCTTAAGTTCTTGGAAAACAAGGAATCCACTAGAGAGAAATAAAAGGACTTCCTTGGTGCAAGAAGGGCCCAGTTAAGACCAGCATGGTTGTGAGACTTCCTCCAACTCTGTTCAATATTTCATGATTAGGAAGAGAGGATGTTGAGGGCTGGACTAATCCAGGGCTGAGGTTTGGCGGGAAATAACCATAGGGAAAGAGGCAAAGGATCCCAAAACAGGGGAAAATGTGGCAGTGAAATGGCTAACTTCTGAATGGAAAAGTAGGAAAATGAAGTTATAGCCTGTGAAAGTACTAAAGGGTAGACAGAAGGGAGATCCTAGGTGAACAGTCAGTTTAGAATTAGGCACAGGGAGAGGTGGAATGATAGGAAGTTATCATCAGATAGAGGAAGGTCAGAACTTCTAAGCAGGTAGACCATTTGTATATAATGGCAAGGTCTAGAGTGTGATCATCTGTAAAATCCCTTCCAACCTACATTCTATAATCTTATTTGCTGCTCCCCTGCTCTCCAACTACTTTATATTTAACATGCTTGTATCTATTGTGTGTTTTGTATTTATTGTATATATACTTTTATATACATGTTACCTCCCTATAGAATGTAAGTTCTTTGAGAGTAGAGATTGTTTCATTTTTTTTTTTTACTACCTAAACAATGCCCTTTGAAGAGTAGGTGATTAATTGTTGATTGATTAATTTCAAAAGGAAGGATATCCTAAGTCAATCAATAGACACTTATGGAACACGGAGGTGTCCTGTAAACATCTTGAACTCAACCGGTCCAAAATCCAATTCACCATCTTTTCCCCTAAACCCCTGCCTCCACCTGACTTCCTTATTTCTGTCAATGGTACCACCATCCTTCTGGCCAAACAGGTTCACCACCTGGTGGTCATTTCCTGTTCAGATCTTTTATCTCACCTTTTCACTCCCATATCCAATCAGATAGAAGTCTTGTTAACTTTACCTTTACACCTTGTCTCACATCTGCCCCCTACTCTCTACTTGCACAGCCATCACCTTAGTTCAGACCTTAATCTTTTCTCTCATGGACAATTAGAATAGCCTTGTCATCGGTCTCCTTGTTTTTAATCTCTCCCCTTTCCCGTACACCCTCCACACTGCTGCCAAATTGATGTCCCTGAAACACAGGTATGACTTCGTTAGGTCCTTGACCAAGGAGGTTTTTTGTTGTTATTCTGTTGTGTCCTACTCTCCATGACCCCATCTGGGGTTTTCTTGGCAAAGATACTACAGTGGTTTGCCATTTCCTTCTCTAGCTCATTTTACAGATGAGGAAACTGAGGCAAATAGGATTAAGTGATTTGCCCAGGGTCATAGAGCTAAGAAGTGACTGAGAACAGATTTGAACTCAGGAAGACTCCAGATTTAGCTGTCTGTGCACTATGGCGCCCCCTGGCTGCCCTCTAAGAAGCTTAAGAAAAGTGACTCAATCTGGGTCCATGTATAGGTTTCCGGGAGTCTATGAACTTAGATGGGGGACAATGACATATTATTGGTTTCTCTTATAGTTCTCTTTGTGATATGAATTTAAAAACACAATTCTGAGGAAAGGTTCATAGACTTTACCTGAATGCCCCTCAAAATATGTTAAGGATACCTGCTTCTGCAGCTCCCTATTCCCTTTTGTTGTTTAAAGCCTGACATAATCTGTCTCCAGACCTACCGGGAGACATTTCACATGGTTCTTTCCTGTACTATCTATTCCAATGACATTGATTTACGTATTCCACCCCGCTGGATAACACTAAATTTTCTATATATACTTTTTTTTTTACAAAGGATATTCCTCATTTCTTGAATACTCTCTCTCTTTTCACCCCTGTCTTTTTATCCTCCTTGAAGGCTCAGCTCAGGCGTCTTCTCTTACCTGAATGACCTCCCAGTGTTCCTTCCCTCCACCAAATTATTTTGCATTTACTATATTTATTTTTCCTTTTCCTGACCTGTGTTCCTTGAGGGTAGGCATTTTTGGTTTTTTCTTTGCTTCCCAGACTCATAATAAATAATAAAAACCTTAATGGTCATAAATACATTATTGTATTATAATAATAATACAGACCTTATTATAGAGAACTGATTTACAGTGCAAAGCTACCCATGGATGGTAACACACAGGGGAAGAAATGCTGAAAATCAAGAACGCTATTTTCAAATGTTGGAAATCAAGAACGCTATTTTCAAATGTTGGTCAGGGCTCAGAAATTCCACAGTCAGATTCTGGTCTTGGAATCATAAACTTAAAGAGATGGAAGGAACTTCATAGGTCACCTACTCTAACCCCTCATTTTACAGACAAGAAAATTGAGGCCCAAAGAGGTGAAAGAATTCCTCCAGTGTCACAGAGGTAGTAACTGTTAAAGTCAAGATTCTGTCCAGAGTCTTCCCTGGATTTCATCTGATGTTCTTTCCACACTACATTGTCCATCGTCCCTTTTGCCAGTAATACTGTAAAGCTTTAACTTCATTTTGTAATCTTGACTCTCTCAAAGTTTTAGCAAATTTAGGCAAAATTCTCTTACAGCAATAGTATTTTCTGTGTATACAATAAACCTGTGGTTTCCAAACAACAATGAATAATGAGGGCAGCTCCTTTTCTTTTCTAACAGAGAGCCTAAAGGATGCTGAGGGCAGCTGGAGCTTACTCCAGGGTATCAAGATCAGAGAGCACTGAGAATACTTGAATTCATGGGGACAATGGAGTTTAGCATCTGGTTAGCAAGACTAATTAGACAAGATGAGGTGAGATAGGAAGGTACCAGATTGAGACTGATGGAAAAGGAGATGGATGCAGAGTCGAACAAGAAGAAGAAAACTTCAAGGTTCCCAGGCTTCCCAGACAAGGTCAAAGCTCATCTCTGTAATATTGACATTCTACCACTGTTGGTATATAGCAGCAAACCATGGGATGCAACAGTCTCCAAAGAGTAAACATGACTGCCACACAGAAGGCAATGAAGAGCAGTAGTGTACCAAGCTACCGCTGAGAAAGCCCAGAGAAGAACAGGAATAAAAGATGTCATCATAGGAAGAGAATGAACTGTCATGTGCAAGAGTGAGGATGAGAGGAGGATAGTCAGGTGCTCCAAGGGTCCCTCTGAGATGTCAGGAGGAATTGAGGAACACCAATAGTGAGAGACTATGTAATGTAGTGGATAAGGTCCTAGACTTGGAGTCAGAAAGACCTGGGTTCAAGTCTTATCACAAACACTAGCTATGTGCTTTTGGGCAAGTCTTCATCTTTCTCTGCCTTAGTTTCCCCATCTGTGAAATGATGGGATTGGATCTGATAAGCTCTAAGATGCCTTCTACCTCTAAATCAATGATTTTATGAATTTCTGGAAGGATATGGTCAAAAGTCAGGATGGATAAGAATTGGACAGACCTGAATGTATTGCAGTCTGCAACCTTGACCATAGTATTCAAGTCTATGAGATCAAAAATCCATTATTATGTCTCCTCCTGGTTTTTCCTCTCTTCCCTGGGGACAGAAACAGTTTTCATTGTATTTATGGTGTCTGGCACACAGTAGACACTTAAATGCTTGTTAACTAATTGGTGAGCAATTAGTATGAGATTCCCTCCCACCATACTGGAGCATCCCCATCAATGGTCTTTCCAAAGCCATCGTCCTGCACATCCTCCTCCCCAGATGAAGGCAAGCTTCATGCTTCTCACCTTATCCTATTTGCACAGTCATAACTAGCCACTTTTGTAGCCAGGATAAGAATCACAGGGTAGTTATGGCTCTGCTATTACTACCAGTTATGAATAAATATTACTGCATAAGTGACATCTAACTTTTTGTGCAGATAATGTAATTGGTAGGATTAGAAAAAATAGATCTTGGACATTGTCTAAGGTTCTGTGTCTTGATCAGGGTAAATTGAACTATGCAGGAAAATGCCTGAAGCCTCAGTTTAGAGGAAATAGCTTTATTCCATCAAAGGTACTTATAAAACTAAATCTTGAAAGAAGAAAATTTTAAGAGGATTGGGGACAAAGAGAAATGCAGCATTATATAAAGATAAGGATTGGGGAGAAAATGAGAAGAAGAGGGAGATGGGGATATCAACTTTGATATCAACAAATACGAACTTTATGATGAAATTCCTACATAGCAGAGGCATCTACCCACACATCAGTGAGCCACAGATGAAAATAAATAGAACTTTGTACTCAAATCAAATAGCTCAAACTACAGACTAAGAGAGGAGGGTGAGCATAGAAATAGAACTGCTAAGGTTTGGAACTATGACTTCTACATGTTTTCATTACACTAGGAAATCCTAAAGAATATTATGGCACATCAATCCATCAATTATTCAATCAATTCAATTCAATCATTTATTAAGATCCTATACTATGTGCCAAGCACTGTGCTAGGTAATACAGATACAGAGACAAATTAAATAGTCCCTTCCCTGAAAGGAATAACAAAGGGAAGCAACCATACCCATCCAAACATATACAAAAATATAAATAAGTAAATGCAAGGGAAGTACTAGTGCTAGGGACGGTGGGATTGTCAGGAAAGGAAATGAAACCTGAGGTATGCTTAGAAGGAGGCTAGGAATTCTGATACCAGATCTGAAGTCAGAAGGTAGTATATTCCAGATAGAAAGGATAGCCTATAAACAGTCATGGGGATGGAAAATGGAATGTTCACCTTGTTTAGTGTGTTTGAACTGTCGAGTGCAGTTCTGTTTTTAAAAACGTAGCCAACAGTAATTTGAAATGATAACAAGTGCTGCTAGATGATAATTAAAGTTTCTTCTAATGCTCAACCTGCGAACAGAGGAGTTATTCTTAGTTCACAGAAACTTAGCAGAGGACAAATAATTGGAGGGGCACTCACTGTTCATGCTCGGGCTGAACCAATATAATGAAAATGACTAGACTAGGCGCTCTTGGTAAGGCCTGGCTCATTTTGGATTGGAGTGAAATGAGATATTTGTAGAATTTCTAACTAACATTCAACAAGGGAAATTTACTTAATAGTAGCAAGGAAAGGATAATAAGCAATAGTAAAGATTGATCTATTTGAGCCTAGCTTGTTTGCTTCTGCATTTGGCATGGTAATGCACCTGGTTAGAAGCCTATATTAAGCCTGGCTTCTCATGCACTGATTTTTGTATTTAGATAACCAAGACCTCTATCAACTATTATTAATTAAGAACCAATTAATTAGTTCTTTGGAACATTAATTATGTGGGATTTTTTGAGAGGCAATAGGGGTTGACTTGTCCAGGGTCACCCAGGTAGTAAGTGTCTGAGGCCTGATTTGAACTCTGGTCCTTCTGGCTGTAGACCCGAGCTCTATCCACTGTGCCACCTAGTTGCCCCATCATTAATTAAGTCTTAAGGATAGTTTTTTGTTGTTGTTGTTTTTTTAAGGAGCAACTAGCCTTGACTAAATGAAATAAATGTTCTCCCATGACACTAACTTAATTTGCAAACCTAGTGTAATGTGGAAGGACAGACATATTGGGGTTAAATGGCCAATACAGAAACAAAGAAAAGAGAATGGTCTTACATCTTCAAAGGAGAATGTCTTTGAGGGTGGCAACTGTCTCATTTTTGTCTTTGGATCCTTATCACCTAGCAGAGTGCTTTGTATATAGCAGGGGCTTAATCAGGGCTTATTGACTTGGATGTGTTCAAGGGTCCTGATCTCCATTTCTATTGACCTTTTAGAATCAATTTCTTGTCTTGTAACTATTTCAACAAAGTGAATAGAAGCAGCACAGAATAATGGAAAGAGTGAATTTGGAGTCAGAGGACCTGGGTTTGGCTACAATTTACCACTTCTTTGGTCTTGGGCAAATCAGCTCATGACTGGGCATACACACACATAGTGCCTATTATGTGCCAGATGCTCTACATTATCTCACATGATCCTCATAATAACCCTAGGAGGGAGGTACTGTCATTATCCCCATTTTACGGTTGAGGAAACTGAGGTGAAGTGACTTGCTCAAGGTCACACAGTAAGTATCCAAGGCTGGATTTGAACTCAGGACTTCCTAACTCTAGATCCAGTGCTCTGTACTTGTCCCTGTATTTATGTCTGTATTTAGTGAGGGGCTGGACTTGATCAGTGATGTCAAACTGAAGTAGAAATGGGAAGAGGCATACATAAGGGTCCCTATATTGACAGCTTAGGAGGCAGCATGGGTAAAGTACTGGACTTGGAGTCAGGAAGACCTGAGTTCAAGTACGACCTCAGACACTTACTAACTGTGTGAACCTGGGCAAATCACTTCACCTTGTTTCCCTCAGTTTCCTCATCTGTAAAATGAGCTGGAGAAGGAAATGGCCAACCATCCTGGTATCTTTGCCAAGAAAATCCCAAATGGGATCATGAAGAATAGGTTACAACTGAAATGATTGAACACATTACGTATGTTCTATTGTATTTTTATATATTGTTAAATAATTCAGCTTAAATGTTTATATATTTGTATATATATTCATATATTTTGTTAAATAATTTCCCAATACATTTTAATCTGGTTCTGCCCCATTTGGGAGTACTGCTGCCTCATTGCTGTCTACTGTTTTCAACACCTTTGGACTTAAATCATCTCAAATGTCCCTTTTTAGTTTTAAATTAGATGCTTCTATGAAAAACCTTACCTCACTTCAAAAAAATTCAAAGAGCTCCCAAGTATAATCCCTTTGGTCATTACAACATATCTGCAAATGACCCTCATTTAACAAAAAAGGAAAATTGAGACAAAGACAAGTTAAGGGATTTGCCTACAGGCATATAGTTATTACACAAGGAAGGCTGAACAAATTCCCTAATGTTGGGTCCATGCCAAGCCCTGGATAGTGCTGGTTTAGCCCTCTTGGAGCTATGGAATAAACACTTAAATTTAGAGTCAGAAGATATGGGTCCAGATTCCCACCCCAGTATTTATTAACTATGTGACCTTGGACAAGTCCCCTAACTTCCCTGGGCCTCAGTTTCCTCCTTTGTAAAATGAAAGGTTTGGGTTAAATGGCTCTGGTGGTCCCTTCCAGTTCTAAATCATCAATCCTTTAAAAGAATACCGGAGGAAAGAGTCAGAAGGACTGGAAACCAGAAACTGTCCTACCAGTCTGCTGGGATGCTTGGACCAGATGATCTTTAAGGTCCCTCTGGGTTCATGAGAATTGCTTTAAGGAAAATTACTGGTAATAGGAAAATCGCAGCCAGTGCAGATGCCTAAGGCTTTTGCAACCTCCACACCCTGATTGCTTGTGTTCATATTTGGAACCGGAGCAACCACTTTGGGGCACCTGATGTCTCTGTCACTTCCAGCCCTGACATTTCAGTTTCTTTTATTTTCTGTCTGCAATGTGCCCAACAACATTAGACTGGGAAAATGAAAGTCTTTCACCAGGAACAGGCTGCTTGTGCAACAGTCTGGAATTTTCAGGGGAACCCAAAAAGCAAATAGGTTAAGGGTCTCTTTGAACAAGGCAGAATGCCGAACTTAAAAAAAAAGAAAAGGTGTATTCATGCTTTTGCTTTTTTTTTTTTTTTAGTTCCTTTTAAAACCAATCATTTCCTGATATTCAACACCACAAGCCCCCATTCACCCCATGGAACCTTCCCTTGTCACAAAGGAAAACAGTTAACTGAAACCAGGCAACGTAGGAAACATTTTGCAGCTTTATTCCCCCATTTCTCCAAGGAAAAGACTGAAGCAGATCATCTTTTGCCTTGTAATTGGCCTCACTGTCTTTTAAAAAAATAAGGCTTTAATGTCATAACAAGTTAAGATTCCCTTGCCTAGGGGGAGTCTGATATATGCCCACATGTATGTGAATAATGATAATTAAATAATAGAATTGCTTTATAAAATTCAACATTTTAAGTGCCTACTGATTATATACAAAGCCCAGAGCTAGGTGCTTAGGGAGATACACAGTTTAGATAAGATGAAGTCCCTGCTTTCATGGAATTTACAACCTAGTAGTTGGACATAACAGATGTTCAGTCATTTTTCAGTCGTCAAATATATTGGGGTCGTTTGCCATTTCCTTCATCCTTCTCAGATGAGAAACTGAGGTAAACAGGGTTAAGGGTAAACAGGTGACTTGCCCAGGGTCACACAGCTATTAAGTATCTGAGGCCAGATTTGAACTCAGGTAAGCCTTCCTGACTCTACTCCAAGTACTCTATCCTCTACCACACCAGCCTGCCTTACCTACCCCACAGAGCTCAACAAATATTTGTTGGTCAGTTAGTTGAATCAGTCAGTGTTGATTCAAGTGATTTTGGTAGCCCCATTTCCTTCAGTCATTAGTACCATAAACAGTTGGTGTTCAGTGATTTTGTTAGCCACTTAACTGCCCAGAAGTACCTCGTGATAGAGGTTTAATAAATACTTATTGAGTGAAGTAATTCCTTTTTCATCTTAGACATCTTTATATGGCTATCTTGTGTGTAGATAAATCAAATGTTTTTCAATTAGGAGGCTTGCTTTCTAGAGAGTTTTCCAAACTTCCAGGAATATAGATATTTATAGGTAACTATAGAGCCAATTAGGTGCTGCAGTGGAGAAAGTTCTCGGTCTGAAATCAGGAAGACCTGAGTTCAAATTTGACCTCAGATGCTTGCTAGCTGTGTGATGCTGGGCAAGTCACCTCACCTCTCACCCTCAGTTTTCTCATCTGGAGAAAGGGCACAATAATGACATCTACCTCTTTGGTTGTTGTGAGGTTAAAATAAGAATATTTGCAAAATGCTTTGCAAGTCTTAAAGTTCCATGGAATGTTAGCTATCAGTATTAACGTACAAAATGGTTTTCAGTAGTACTGATCTTATACACACCAGACCATTGAAAAAGTGTCCCTTCCACATCTATGAGCTGTGTCTGTGTGTTCATCCTTTGTTGCTAAAGAAGACCATGCCATCAGAGAAATGATGACATGACTTGAACTTGACTTTGTTTTGAGGGAGGGAGAGCTGTGCAGGTCACCAGCCTCACTTCTCCTCCAGAGTCACCTGAATCCAGTGACCAGATATCAGGATGACTGGAGATGACCCAGGATGAGGCAATTGGGGTTAAGTGACGCGCCCAAGGTCAGACTGCTAGTGAGTGTCAAGTGTCTGAGGTGAGATTTGAACTCAGGTTCTCCTGACTCCTGCACTGGTGCTCTATCCACGGCACCAACTAGTTGCCCACATCTATGAGTTATACAAGCTATAAAGGGTTAGGGTTAGTGTCTCTGGTTTCAAGGTATGGTTGAACTGCTCAACCATCCCTGCCTTTGCCTCATCATTGATGACAAAATGGTGAGTAGCAGTTTAAAAGCTTCTTAACAGGGTGGTTCAAAAAATTTTCCCAGAAAACCACTCCTTATGGCTTCTTAGAAATGATGCGCTACCATACCCCAGCCCTCTAGCAAAAGTATTACCCCTAACAAAGTGTCCATTCCAGACCTAGCTGCTGATGAATTGATAGGGTCACAAAGTAAATATGCTCTGAGGGCAAAGGAGGAAACAAAGTCTTTCATTGTTTACAGATGGAGACGAGCCTGGTGTTCTCAATGATCAGGTCTAGTCAGGTGAAAACTAATACAGATCCTAAATGTAGCACAGGAAGAGGTATTTGGTCCAATCCCTTCCTTTTACTGAACAGGAAATAGTGGTCTAGGGTAACAAAAAAGAAAGCTAGGTTTTGAACCCAAAACTTCTGCTTCCTGAGTCTCTTTTTCACAGCAACATGACGCTGCCAACAGCCAGGGCTGGCGTGAGATTGGGCAGTGTTGCTGTATTTCCCATGATGCTCTGCATAGCCTATTCTCTAAGTCAAGGTCCTTTGGAGTTCCATAAGAGAAAAAATACACATTCATAGCCTCAGCTTGTTCAGTGTGACCATTTCCTCTGATGCTTATTCAATACCATTAAGAATATATAATCTTTTCAGAAGAAAATGGCATTTCTCATTGGAGTCATTGAGGGCTGGTAGAGTCCTAGTGGATAATGAAGATTTCTGTTGGTTCTTCTGTAATACTGTGTGTAGCCAGTGACACAAACATTCTATCCCTAATCCTTCCTTTCCCCACTCAATGTGACCCCTCCAATCCAGCCCTCCCTCCCTCAAAACAAAGTCAAGTGCAAGTCATGTCATCATTTCTCTGATGGCATGGTCTTCTTTAGCAACCAAGAATGAACACACAGGCACAGCTCATAGATGTGGAAGGGACACTTTTTCAATGGAAGATCTGAGTTCAAATTTAGCCTTAGATGCTTAAGCATGTAAGGCCGGAAAGTATTTTAACCTCTGTTTGCCTCAGTTTCCTCAACTGTAAGATGGAGGTAATAAGAGCACCTACTTCCCAGAGTTGTTGTGAGGATCACCTGAGATAATTCTAAAGTGCTTGGCACACAGTAATGGTAGCTGTGTTATTACTACTTCATGGCATGGTGAACAGGCAGCAGTATTTGGCACAAGTATCACAATGACTTACAGTCTCGCTTTTCCTTCCAGGGTCTCTCACTCGTAACCTCTGCCTGAAGTAGCATGGTTTGGACAATCACCTCTTCCTTCTTCTGTCTGTTTAGGTGTTTGGGGAGGAGACCCCAAATGTTTATCTCTAGACTTGGGCTGCATTCAGAGAAGTTTCTGTGAAAGATTAAAACAAATCTAAAGAAAATTTACCAACAGAAACTTCCCCTGCCATCCTTCTTATACAAGACATGGTTGTCAGATTTGTTAGAGAACATGTACCTGTGATTGGAGTCAGGATCCAGAAAACTGTTGGGCCAATAAATGATGGACCTGGTTGAAGAGTGGAGATTCTTTTCATGTGTGGATTGGACTACCTTGGCCTCCTCCAACTCTCAAATTCTATGATGCTGTAAATAAGGTGAAATTGACCCAGGAGAAATGTCAAATTTTACAGAGTTAAAAAACAAATCAGCATTCCATATACAAGATGGAGAGGCATGGCTAAACGACAGTTTCTCTGAAGAAGATCTGGAGGTCAATATGAGTCATTAATGTGATGTGGCCTCTAATAAAGTTAATGCTATTTTAGGCTGTATTTTTTTGAAAGGTATAGTATCCAGGACAGGGCAGCTCTGTTAGATACGTGGTAGAGTGAAAACAGTGCTGGTCTTGGATCCAGAAAGAACTGAGTTCAAATCCACCTGCAATACTTTCTTGTATGTGACCCTGCATTTCTCTCTCTCAGTCTCCATTTCTTCATCTGTAAAATGGGGATGATCAATAGCACCTACCAAATGAGATAATATCTGAAAAGCTTTTGCAAACCTTAAATCTCTATATAAAATGTTAGCTCTCGTTAATGAGGTAATCTCCACTAAGTGGTTATGGTCAAGCCACTTCTGAATTATACTGCTTTATCTGGAGCACTATATTTAGGTTGTTCTGTCATGTTCAACTCTTTGTGACTCCATGGACCATAGTTCTCCAGTGCTGTCCATGGGGTTTTCTTGGCAAAGATATGAGAGTGGTTTGCCATTTCCTTCACCAGGGGATTAAGTCACACAGCTAGTAAGTATCTGAGGTCAGATTTGAACTCAGGTTTTCCAGATTCCAAGCCCAGTGCTTTATCCACTGAACCACCTAGCTGCCTCATTTTAGGCATCCTCAAGTTGAAACATGTCTAGAAACAGGTTATCAGGAGAGCGAAAGCAAGAGAGAACATGTTCTACAAAGATCAGTAGAAAGACGTGGGGATGGTTAGCCTCAAGCAGAGAAGGCTTGGAAAGAATCTAAGAGCTACATGTGAAAGACTGTGTTATAGAATGGGGATTAGATTTAACTTTGTCCCCGCCCAAGAGGGCAGAACTAGTTGGTATTAGTGGAAATTGCAGAGAGGCAGATTTCAGTTTGATATTAAGGAACTTCCTAATAACTGGAACTGTCTAGAAGTGGACAGGTCTATTTCACAGGGGTGGCAGAATCCTCCCCATTGAAGATTTTCAATCGGTGGTTGGATGACCCTTTGTTGGGGGTGCTTTGGAGAGGATGGTTGGTCAGGTTCAGGTTGGACCAGGTAAGCCACAATATCTCTTCCAGGTTTTAGATTCTGTGGTGCCAGTGAATTATTTAAAAGTTCAGGCAGAGAGGGTGAGGGCAAGAAAGTCCTATGTTTCTGGGTGAAAGGTCAACAGCAATTTCATAGGCTGTTGTAAAGGGTATTAAGACATAACAATGCTCATCGGAAACTGAATCATTGTGGCTGAGTTGCACCTGTGACAGAGACTTTTGTCACCGATTAGCATGGAACAGAACACAATTCTCCTTATAACCGTAACTAATTCTCACATTCATCTCTCTAGTTTCATCATCTTAACAGAGACCCTGTTTCACAATTTCACTTCGCAATTATGCCACAAAGTGGGTTTTTTTCAACCTCATATTAATGCCAGATTTATTTATTTACTTACTTCTGTCCATGTTGTATCTCCCTTATAGAATATAAGCTCTTTGAGGTCAGGGGTTTATTTCAGAGTTTTTTCTCCTTCCTTCCTTCCTTCCTTCCTTCCTTCTTTTCTTTATTTCCCTAGTAGCTATCTCAGTGCCTGGAACACAAAAGCTGTTTAACAAATGTTGAAATGAAGCAAAATATTTTCTAAATGTAGATTAAAGGAGAAATAACATTGTTACTATTCAGCCTTTTTCAGTTGTGTCCAATTCTTCGCGATCCCACTTGGAGTTTTCTTGGCACAGGTTCTAGAACAGTTTGCCACTTCCTACTTCAGTTCATTTTACAGATGAGGAAACTGAGGCAGAGTTAAGCGACTGAACCAGGGTCACATGGCTAGTAAGTGTCTGAAGCCAGGTTTGAACTCATGAAGATGAGTATTCCTGACTCCAGGCCCTGCTCTCTATGCTCTGTGGGCCCTAGCTGCCCTAGAGATCACATAGCAAATTTGCTTAGAAGGATAATGTCTCAACGTAGAAGTTGACATCAGAAGGCAGCCTGATATCCTGGAAGAAGCGCTGTATATCATGGGTCAGGTGATCTAAGTTTAGGTGTTGCCACTGACTATCCTGGATCAACTTCTTTGGATCTTAATTTGTTTATCTGTTAGATGAGAGGGTTGTGTTAGATGATATCTAACGTCTCTTCCACTTCTGAAATGCTTCGATTCTATCATTTCTCTGCCCAAAGTTTGAAAAATAATGTAGGTAACTCCTTCTGCTTTGCTGAACTTGGTAACAGATGAGATGCAAGAAAACGAACTCTTCCCTCATTGACAGAGACAGACGACACTTCTATTTCCATTAGTGGCTAAAGAGCTAACATGAACACAAGTCAATGAATCATAATTCTGTTGGAACTTGTATTGTTAAGGATGGTCATTTAAATAATTTCCTCCACCCCCTTCACTCCCAGACTCATAGAGTAAGCAAAGGAAAGGGAAGTGTTGTCTGAGTTCTGAATGCAAGGAGAGTCATCACAGGTTCATTTACTTATAAATACTAATGACTTATTTTTTCTTAATTTTTATTGATTTTTTTGTTTTTACATCACTTTCATTTCAGAATACCTTTCTCATCTCACAGCTAATGAACCTTCCCTTATAAGAAACATTTTTAAAAGGGGGAAAAATAGTTTACCAATCTACCTACCTAGGGAGACCTAACCTAGGATCTGTGAACTTGTTTGCTAAATATTTTGATCAGGGCATTTCTTATAGTCAGTTTCCCCCATAAATGTATGCATTTTATTTTATACATTAAAATACAGTACTTTGAGGAGTGCATGGGCTTCACCAGACTGAAACAAAGGTCCATGATGCAAGAAAGGTTAAGGACTCTAACCTGTTCTGATAATATATTCAGTCTTTCATGCCCATGATCTCCCACTTCTGCAAAGATAGATAGACAGAGAGAGAGAGAAAGAGAAAGAGAGAGAGAGAGAGAGAGAGAGAGAGAGAGAGAGAGAGACAGAGACAGAGAGACAGAGAGAGAGAGAGAGAGAGAGGGAGACAGAGACAGAGAGAAAGAGACAGACAGAGACAGAGACAGAAACAGAGACAGAGGGAGACAGACAGAGAGAGAGAGAGATAGAAGTATTTTCTGACCTCTTCTCAGGGGTTTTTATTAATTATACCCCATTCACTTCCAGTCTTTCCATTTGAGTTAATGACTATAAGTACAATATAATGACAATGTGTGCAAACTGTAGCTTAGGACAAATAGCACTGGAAGTATAATTAGGACTCCACTGATTTTGCAAATTGTTATTCTCTGACATGGAAATTAATAGGGACAAAAACTTTTGTTTTGCCTTCTTTGACAAGTCTGAATTCTCTGCCATGACAATTATATAATATAAATATAGCAGTCACATAACACAGAAACCATATCCATCCTAATATTTCCTATGTGGAAAAATTAAACTATTACATTTTTCTGTCTATATTTTTTGTCCCCAATGACTCGTTTTTGTAAAAGACAACCATAGATCATCATCACACAGATCACATGATTTAGAGGTACCCTTACTTTCTTCAGGGATTATGGGTCTCAAGTGGGAAGGGACCTCAGAGGTCATCTAGTCCAACTCTTTCATTTTACAGAGGAGGAAACTAAGGCCCAGACAGGTTAAACGACTTGTCCCATGTCACAGAGATAGAAAGTATCCTAGGTGGGATTTGAACCCATATCTTCTAACTTTAGGGCCAGTGATCTTTCTAGTGTACCATGTCCTCCTCACCATCTCTTTTTCTCCCTCCAGGTCTACGCATTATTACCTTTCAACTTGACTGGCTTCCTTTCTGAATGTGGATCTCTGATTGAATTTATGCATCGTTTCCCTCTTCTATCAATTGGTGGTTCTTTCAGTTTTGCTCTGCCTCAGGATATGGAACTATAAACTCCTGTGGAGTCCTATGGTCTGGAACCCTTCTGGTCTCCCCTCCCTTCCTTCTCAGTAGCACTTTGCCTGGCCCTCTTCATTACACCTACATCATAACTCCTTTTTCTTTAGATATTTGGGGACTTATTTCTCTCTCCTCTTCCCTCTGCAATTGTACATAGGATCATGGATCAAGAAGTAGGAGAGACCTCAAAAACCATTTAGTTCTCTCTTCCCATTTTACAAATGAAGCCCAGAGAGGTTAAGTGACTTGTCCAAAGTCTCACAAGTCACCAGCTAGGCCTGTCTTATATTTGATTGTGAGCTACTTACAAACAGGGTCCATAGAGTATTTATCCTTGGATTCTTATTACCTAGTGGCAAGGCCAATATATAGCAATAATAATTCACACATACACATATTCAATAATTCAATTTAATAAACATTTAGTAAGTGCTTATTGTGTTCACTGTTCTAAGGGCTGGGGACAGATACAAAAAGAAGTAAAAGACACTCCCTGCCCTTAAGGACCTTACAATTTAATGGCAGAGACAATATCATGCAAACAAATACATAAAAAGCAAATCATATACAGGATAACTAGGAAATAATTAAAAGAGGGAAGGCACTCGGTATTAAAAATTACTGAGGGCTCCAGTATATACTAGATTATACTGGATTTATATACTGATTATTTATATATTTATATTATTTATATATTGATATTAATATATTAGAAATTAAAACTGCTATTATACATACAGCAATATGATCAACTATGAATGAATAAGCTATTTCTAGGCAATAAATAATTTGTCTCCAACAATTCCTAAGGGCTCATAATGAAAAATGCTATCCACCTCCAGACAGAGAACTGATGGAGTCTGAATGCAGATTGAAGCATAATTTTTTAAAAACTTAATTTTTCTTGGTTTTTTTTGTCTGTATTTTCTTTTACAATATGAGTACTATGGAAATAAAAAAATGAAGTGCTTAGTTTCTGAAAAAAAGAAACTAAACTGCTAAAATTTAAAAGTAGTATCTTAATTTAAAATAATAAACCCATTGTATGTTAATATAAATAACATTTAAAAATAAAAAACAACTGTTTTTCAAAACAAAAGAATTTAATGAGAAGAGTGGCATTACTCTATGTATTTTTGCAAATCATTTTAATGTCTGCCCTAACAGAAGATAGCTTGTCATATTAGTTGGGTTGAAATATATGAAGAAAATCCAGCCTCATACAGTTATGGAATTGGAGAGGAGTATTTTAATAGGCAAATAAAATTTTAGTTTTATTAAGAAAATAGTTTTGACCTTGAAGACCCCTCGAAAGGTCCTCAGGCATCCCCAGGAGTCCATAGACCACACCTTGACAAATGCTGCTTTAATTGTTTACAACAAAGGATCCTAATAGACTGTCAGATCTCTGAGGTCAGGTACTTGGAATTATCTAAAAATCTTTGTATCTTTCTTAGGCTGACTTTGGAGTCAGAGGCCCTCTGTCATTTACACCCTGTGTGATCTTACGCAAATGGCTCAGACTTTCGAGTCTCAGTTTCCTTATCTGTAAAATGAAGGTGTTAGACTAGATAAATTCTAAGGTCTCTTCTGGTTCTAAATCTCTGGTCCTATGAAGCATGTTCTTCATGTGCACATTGGTAATCCAGTGAGTTCTGCTGATACCACTTATGTAATGCCTTTAGTCCAAGGTGCTTAGTGCACCTTAAATGCTAATTCATTAATCTCCCTTAATCTTGACAATAAAAAATGTTCTTCATTTCCTGCATGGACCAACAGGTGCAGAGTTATAGTGGGACCTATTCAAGGTGATACAATGAGTCAGGAGTAGCTTTGAAACTAGGGTTTCTGGTTTCTGACCTGTGTGTCTTTCACTTTCAGACCTTGCCTTTTGAGTGATAGTTAATCATGTAGTCATTTCATTTAGGATTCACTCCCTATGACTCATGAAGTGTTTCTTTTGCTTTTAGTCATGATTAAGATGCTAGATTCAATATTCCATATGGTTAAACTGTAATTAATCTCTCATACAATGCAGATTCCACTCAAGACAAATCCTGTCCTAATTTGGTTTTGTTGAATGTTGTTTGAAATAAAAGAGCAGTAGACTGGAGGTCAGAAGAGTTAGGTCCTACTCTTGGCCCTGCAATTATCTCTGCACTCATAGGCTAATTCAAAAGATTGTATTTTTTTAAAAAAAATTCTTATCATAGGGTTATTTCCTGATGCCCTCTCTGCCAAAGGATCTTCTCTAGTAATAAAGAAAAGCAGTTGAGAAAAACTCATCCTGACCATCACACAGCATATAAAACATTCTTTATTCACAGTTCCCCATTTCTCTGCCAAGAGGAGGAAAGTGTGTTTCATCATCTGTCTTCCTGAACCAAGCCTCCTCCACAATCCTGCCATAACTAAAAGGACCAGATTTTCATACCTCAAAGGATCAAGCTGCATCCGTTGACTCAGAATTTAAGTACACTTCGAAGAACTAAGCATCATCAACTGATGCGGTGCATTTTTAAAATCCATATGGAAAGAAGAAAGAAAAGAAACAAGCATTTACTATGTTCCCACTATGTGCCAGGAACTGTACTAAGTGTTTCACAAATATTTCCTCACTTGATGCTTTTAATCATAAATAATAATAAGCAATATCAAATAACCATTAAATAATTAATAAGAAAAAGTAATAATAAATATTGTATTATTTTAAAAATATTCTATTTTTCCAATTCTATGTAAAAATAATTTTTAACATTCATTTCTTAAAATTTTGAGTTCCCAAATTCTCTCCTCTCCCTTTCCCACTCATTGTGAAGGCAGGCAATTTGATACAGGCTACACATGTGCAGTGAAGCCAAACAGATCTCCATATTAGCCATGTTGTGAAAGAAAACACAGACAAAAAAAGCCCCATGAAAAATAAAGTATGACAAGAAGTATATTTTGGTCTGTGTGTAGACTCTATCAGTCCTTTCTCTGGATGTGGATAGCATTTTTCATCATAAGCCCTTTGAAATTGCCTTAGGTCATTGTATTACTGAGAATAGATGCTATTATTATAGCTGGGGAAACCAAGGGGGACAGAGGTTAAGTGACTTACCTAGGGTCACACAGCTAGTTTCTAAGGATATATTTGAACTCAGATCTTACCTTCAAACCCAGTACTCCACTCACTACACCACTTAGAGGCAAAGAAAAATATAGTAGGGTGAACATTTTTATTCAGAAGTAAAATGATAATATCTGCTTATAATCATTTATAATTAAAGTGTAATACAAAATACATTTATAATTAAAGTACATAAATATATAATTATATAATATAATAATACATTTATAATTAAAGTATATTTATAATTAAAGAGGAATTATAGTAAAATTATTTTTAAAATTGCATCCACTGACAGTCTTGGTCCTTCTAGTGTATATCTTCAGAAAGTACTGATTGAACATTTGACTTCTCTGCTCCAATGCTTCTTCTTGCTCAAAGGTTAAAGTTCACTTAGTGTTTTATTCACGGCCATCCGTAGTCTGACTCTAACTTCTCTTCATAGTGAACTCTTCACTGTGGTCAAACTGATCTCCTCAGTGATCCCTGAAGGTATCCTATGGTTTTCAGCCTCCTTTCCTTTATGCATGACAGCCACCCCATCTGACATTCCATTCCTCCTCTGCTCCTTCTAGTCAAATGTCTATTTGTATGTTGTATAATTGGGGAAGAAAAAGATATGAATTTTGTTACCCTCCTCTCTCTCAACAACTTCTATTGAGGTCCTTTTTGAAAACTTGACATTTAACGATCTGAGTGAATGGATGAACCCATGCATGCTGGTGGTGCTATCTGATCATAGCCCCACTTCGGCAAATTCTGTCTGAATTGGTTTCCTTTGTCTAGAGTGCTGATGAGATGTAAATTTCATCGGAAGAGTTTATTGCCTCATCCATTCTCTTAAACATGACTCTCTGGATGTCTGCCTCACAGTCCTGCTTATCATCAGTTACTTATCTTGGCATTTTATCTGATTATCTCATGCTAAGAGTTTCATTGCCAACTCAAGTCTCTGAAGTTGCATTTTCCTTCTGGGGGCTTTGAAGGAGTCAAGGGAAGTTGCACGGCTGATTAACATGTCATGAACCTGGTCTCCGAGGGCACCAAGGTTTAGATTTGCCCAGGGCAGTGAATGTCCTGGGTTATTCTTGATCACAAAGAACAATCCTTTCCCATAGACAATTTATGCACTGGGATGGTGTGGGGGGTGAAGGTTAATAGAGTGGAGGTAATAGAGCACTAGAATTGGAGTCTGAAAATGGAAAATCCGAGTTCAAATCTTGATTCAGACACTTCTACTGTGTGACCCTGAGCAAATCACTTAACCGTTCTTTGCCTCAGTCTCCTCATCTAAAACTGGGCTAATAACACCTACCTCATTGGGTTATTGTGAGCTTCAAACAAGGTAATTAGCATTGTGAAAAGTGCTGTATTTTTACATTGTGAAAAGTGCTAGTTTTTATTATTTCTTCAGATTCAAATCCAGACTAAATTTCACTCCTTAATTTCTGAAAATCCTCCCTTTTAAGATGCTCTCATTTCATACTTAGGATTAGAACATTTGATTTATCTCATTTCAACCACCCCTAAAATAGAGATATGATTTCCTTTAATTTTTTACCAACTTATACCAAGTCTAAAATTTTACAAGTTGGAATGGACATTAGACGCTGTTTGATTCAGCTTCTTACTCCAGGCAGTTGAGAAATGGCCCCCATGACCTGCTTGTGATCTGACACACAGAGCAAGTATGATAAGGGGTCAAAGCTCAGTTGTGCCTTTTACTGTGGTACTGGATTTGGAGTCAGAGAACCTTGTCTGGTCCAAATCCTGCCCCTACCACTTATGACTCTTGTGACTTTGGGCAAGTCCCTTAACTTCTCTTATCTAAAAATGAAGAGTTTTAACCAAATGCACTCTGAGCTTCTTCTGCCTCTATATTGATCACCTGATGACTCATGTGAAAATATAAAAAATTGCATGTAATTGTAAAATAATTTCCACTAAAATAACATGAATGTAGTTAATAGAAAAAGTTCCTTAAAAATATTTATAAAAATCAATTGTCCTTATTAACATATGGATTTAGGTGTTAATGGATTTGGGGTATGTATTAAAAAAAAAGGATGTAGCTTGTCACCCTTAGCTCCTAGTAGAACAGTCAGAGGAGTTATTTTAGTTGTAATAGAAATTCAACTGTCTTGTGACTACCATGACACTCAATCTGAGAACTGATGACATTGTAGAGGTATACTGTTCTGATCTGTTGGGTCTCATATATCAGTAATATTTTACTTAATGCTTGAAGGTTGTGATGGGAGCAATATTCTAAGGCTCCTATCTCACTAGAGTTAGGCTAGTTTTTCCTTAGAAGGTACTGAAACTCTCCTGAAGATCTAATTGACTCAGGGGACCAAGGCTCAGACCATGAAGTTGACTTCCTGTTCAACTGAGTACAAAAGAGCCTTGAAGAGCTTTAGTTGCTTCTGGATGCTTGCCAATGGACCATCATGGGCAATACAGAGGCAGGCGAGTTGGACTCAGATGAATCCACCAAGAGTCCTTGCTAAACATCTTTCCTATGCTATGGATGAGTGAATTTCTTTTCGTTAGCTGTCAGTTCTTCTAAGACTGGTTCATTTAATTCCAGTACAGAGTCTGAGGTTCTAGATTACTTTGTTCAGCCCTTATCTACAACCAAGGTACAAATATGGGCAGCTAGATTGTGCAGTGGAGTCAGGAAGACCTGAGTTCGAATCCAACCTGAGATACTTACTAGCTGTGTCACTCTGGACTAGTCACTTAAGTTTCCTTGCTTGTAGAGAAGCTCGAAAAGGAAATGGCAAACCACTCCTGTGTCTTTGCCAAGGAAACACCAAATGGGGCCATGTAACAACAACAAGAACTAGGCTTCTTGTAAGGACCAAACGAAATAACTGCTTTCCCTTAGCACAGTGCTTGGCAGATGGTAAGCACTATAGAAATGTTAGCTGGCTAGCCAGTCAAGGACATACCATGCTTGTGAACCAGAATTCAATTCAGTCAGACTCTTATCATCTACAAATTGTTGTTGTGCCAAGTGCTAAGAATACAAAGACAAAAGAGAAACACCAAACCAGCTTCTGCTCTACCGAAGGATACAAGATACATTCCTTATCTCCCAAATAATTTCCTCCCTGGAAATTACCTAATATTTACTTTAATGTATTTTGTATTTACTTCCATGTGTACCTGTTGTTTCTCCTAGTAGAACATAAGCTTCTTGAGGGCAGGGACTGGTTTGTTTTTATCCCTACTCATAGTACAGTAGCCTGGTACATAGAGGTTGCCTAATAAATCCTCCTCATCTCATTTGGACTTCATTTAGAGGTCTCCTGTCTTCACCCTGTCCCACATAAAGAGATAACCTTTGTCCTTGGAAAAGCAAACCTTTCTCCATGCACAAGGGATGCTATTCCATCTCACCTTCTCCATCAGATTGGCCTCTCTCATTCCCACTCTCTCACTATTTTTCAATTTCTCCCTGTCTTCTGGTTGTTTCCCTCCTGCCTTGGAATGCCCAAGTATTTCCTATTCTCAGAAAACCTTGATCCGTCCATTCCTGCTAACTCGTCTCTATATCTTTCCTTCCTTTGATGACTAAACTTTTTGAGAAGTCCATCTATAATAGATGCCTTCACTTTCTTTCTTTTCTTCTTAATGTCCACAATCTGGCTTCTCCTTATCATTCAACCCACACTGCTCTCTCCAAATTTACTGTGAATCTCTTAATTGCCAATTCAATGACTCCCCCCTCAATCTTCATCCTTCTTTACTCTCTTCATCCTTTACCACTATCCATCATCCTCTTCATAATCATGTCTCTAGGTTTCTAAGACACTTCTCCCTCCCAGTTCTCTTCATATCTAATTCATTTGCTGGATCTTCATTCAGGTCATGCCAGCCGATGGTACATGTCCCCCAGGGCTCTGTCCTGGGTCCTCTAATCTTTCCCCTTTATACTATTTCGCTTGGTGATCTCATTCATCAGCTTCCATGGATTCAATTATCTCCTTTTCACTGATAATTCTCAAATCTCTATCTGTAGTCCTAACCTTTCTCCTAACTTCCAAACTTGCATTTCCAAATGCCTAGTGAACATCTCAAACTGAGGTGCTTGGACCCCAATTCTAAAATTTCTCTCAAAAAAAAATCACATTTCTCCCTAGCCTCAAAACACTATCCCAAGAAGTTTCTCCCCAACCCAAGGACATGGCCTACTCCAGCAACAACCGTTATCTCCCCTCCTGAATTTATAGAATTTATTAGTCTGAACCAACCAGCTGTGTACTGACTGAACTGGCTGTGTACTGGGTCATAACAACATTTACTACTCACCAGACAGTCATATATATCCTAGACTTAGACATATGTATGTATACTCCCTTACATTTATCTTGTCTAGCAAGACATTGATAAGAGCAGCCTGGTATTCCTTAGTCAGTCCTGACTGTTAGTTGACTTATTGAAGATTCAGGCCTAAAAACCACACCCCCATGTAGTATCCCCTTGGGGTATTTCCTGATGAATTCTGGATAAAATATCTGCTCAGTAGATACCAAAATTCATGTTCCTTTAAGAACTAATCACTCCTTAACCACTCCCTAATCCCACCCCAAATCACCTAGTTACCATACTTGGCACGTTTTACTATAGAATATCCTATATAAATTTTAACTGTACCCCTCTAAGGTTGCAGATTCCCTAAGAATTCTCAACTCCTGAAAAGTGTAATAGATCTTTCTCACCTTGACCCCAACAGTGCAAGAATCTATGAATTCCTTTCCAGATGGCCCATACAGGGAACTCCAGTCTTGGAGTTACTGTACCTTTATTGTTCTGGCCCTCAGCACAACTATGTGTCATCAACATCTTAAATGCAAAATTTCAAAAACTGAACTATTTATCTTTCCTCTCAAATTCTTCTCCCTTCCCAATTTTCCTGTTACTGTTGAGGGCACTACCACCATCTTCCCACTTATCCAGGCCTAGCTGTTATCTAGGACGACTCACTCTCTCTTGCTTTCTCTCCACTCCCATATCTAATCGGTTGCCAAATCCTGTTGATTTTACCTTCTACCTTTATTTCTTGGTATATACTTCCTCTTTTCCTCTAAAACTGCCACCAGTCTGGTGTAGGCCCTTATCACACAGTTAAAATTCTACCTTCAATAGGAACCTTTCTTGTTCTGCCTTAATTCTAGTGCCTTCCCTCTGTTATCTCCAATTTATCTAGGCTATAGTTCATAGGGGCAGCTACTAGATATAGTGCATAAAGAACCTGGCCTGAAGTCAGGAGGACCTGAGTTCAAACCTGGCCTCAGATACTTACCAGCCATGTGATCCTGGGCAAGTCACTTCACCCTTTTCTTACCTGTAAAATAAACTAGAGAAGAAAATGGCAAACCAGTCCAGTATCTTTGCCAGGTCCTTCTACTCCAAATGCAGTATTCTTTCCTATGTCGAGATCTGGAAGAGCTGTGGTGGGGAGGGTAACAGAGAATCAATCAAAGAATAAAAGAGGTTGCCATGTACCAATAAGGGTCCAGTTAAGATTAGACATAGATATTTAGTGTGCCCAGATGGCATAGTTATAGGATGCAGTTAATACGTATAATAAAGTACTTTCTTTTTCTCTTCCTTCAGATTATTTAATTTATTTACTTTAATACTCTTTTAAAATTTGAGTTCTAGATTCTCCTCTTCCCTCCCATTCTTCCTCCACCCATTGAGAAGCCAAACAGGGTATCAGTTATACATGTGAAATCATAAAAAGCATATTTCCATTTTAGCTATATTTCACAAAAACCAAAAAAATTAGTGAGAAAGTCATACTTCAGTTTGCCCTCAGAGTTCATCAGTTCTCTCACTGGAGGTGGATAGTATTTTTTCATCATGAGACCTTTGGAACTGTCTTGGATCAGTGTGTAGATCAGAGCAGTCAAGTCCTTCACAACTGATCATGGTAACAACCCTGCTGTCACTGGGCACAATGATCTCCTAGTTTTCCTCACTTCATAAGGTGCTTTCTATATAAATGTTAGCTATTATTTATTATTACTACTATTAAAGGAGTGGGGAAGGTGGATGTGTGAATAATCCGGAGCCTTTATATGAAAAGAGAGCGAGAGACTCAAGGTTAAAGAGGAGCATCTAGTTTAACAGGTCAATCATAATGTCAGCACAAAATAGAGACAAGCAAGCAGGTGTGATGGAGGGACTGGCAGAACCAGGAGAAGTGGAGGGACTGGATATCATGGTGTAGATGAGAGACAGGTTGAGGAGGAGACAGAGTGGAAGATGAAAGGTTAAGAGCTGTGGATCCAACCAGGTGACTTCTCAGCTCAAATGCATATGGTCCTCCCCATGACGTCTAGGATGAAATGCCAAACTCCTTCCATAGTCTGAGCTGAAGCTACTTTTCCAGCCTTATTTCACGTCAGTCCCTTCATGCACTCTATATTGCAACAAAAATGAACTTCTGGAATTTAGCAAGTGAGATCCCATCTCCATACATTCGCTTATGTTTTCCCCCATTCTTCCAAAGTACTCTTGCCTCAATCCTACCTTCCTAAATCCTCATCCTTCTCCAAAGTTCAGCTTTAGTAGGTGGGCAGCAAGGTGGTTCAGTGGATAGAGCTGGGCCTGGAGGTAGGAGAACGTGAGTTCAAATCTGACCTCAGACACTTACTACTTGTATGACCCTAGGCAAGTCACTTAATCCTGTTTGCCTCAGTTTCCTCCTCTACAAAATGAGCTGGAGAAGGGAATGGCAAACTATTCCAGTATTTGTGCCAAGAAAACCCCAAATAGGGCCATGGAAAGTTGATATGACTGAACAACAACATTACCTCTTCTGTGAAGTCTTCCCTGAATCCCCCACATGCTAATCTTTCTCTTTTCAAATTACCTTTAATCGATTTATCTGTGTACATTTTATACACACATACCACCCCTTCCAAGTAAGACATCAACAGAAACGTTCATTAGTATCTACACCACTCACATATACTAGATGAATAAAAGTGATTGTTAAATTGTTTAGGCTCCTATCATGTCATACCTGGGCTCTTACAATAGCCATTTAAGTTGGTTTCTCTGCCTGAAGTCTCTTTCCCTCCAATTCCTTCTGCCCATGCCATCATTCATATTTTATCACACCTTTTGTGTGTACAGAATTGGGTAGGTATACTCTAAAGGAATACAATTTTAGATAAAGCACAGTCATTGCTATTTAGGTACTCACAGTCAAAGACATGAGCAAAGTTGACTGTAATGTACAATGGGAAAGAAATAGCTGGGATTTCACTGATCACAAGACACTCCCAGCTGTTGCTATTTCTTCTATTAAAAAAAAAACCCTCTCTAGATTCTGTCATAGCCATGAGCTGTCATTTCTCTTTCTCAATAAATGATTATTGATATATTGATGAGATCATAGAGTCATTTGAATACTGAGTACCTTATCTAAAGGATTACTTCTTATCTAATACCTGGAAAAGGGAAAAGAAAAAAATCCTACTGTATAGACACTTAGAGTATTAAAGAAAAGTCTGTGTGTTTTTTCATCTGCTTTCTTTTTTTTCAGACAGGATGGTCTTGGACCCTGGATTCCAGTGGAACTGTATGGGGAGTCAGGAGACCTAGCTTCTAATTGTGGCTCTGTCATTAACTGTGTGATGTAGGGCAGATCACGTTACCTGTCAGTCTCAGTTTGTTCATCTCTAAAGCAAGAGGATTGGATTATATAATTCCTAAGGCTCTTTCTAGCTCTAAAATTCTTTGGCAA
Organism: Potorous gilbertii; assembly: GCA_028658325.1. Taxonomy (NCBI): domain Eukaryota; kingdom Metazoa; phylum Chordata; class Mammalia; order Diprotodontia; family Potoroidae; genus Potorous; species Potorous gilbertii. Next base: position 253,290,223 of record CM053772.1, on the reverse strand, counting down.
TGATTAATTAAGTTAGAGAATCCAATCAACCAAAAAAGAGTATGCATGTATATTTATCACTTTAATAAAGATATATTCTATTAATTTGGGAAAGTGCATGAGAGCATTAATTTTACTCCCACAGTCTTAATGAAGAAATAAAGAAGCTAATTTTCCATTACCATTCAAGGGGTAAGCCACTCCTTCACACACTGAGAAATTAATGTAACAGATCCAGTCAACTGAACAGTTTATGCATCTTTTCCCTTTCCAATTCCAAATGCCAGATCTGTATTTTACATAATGACCTTAAGAGAAGTTAGATAAGAACGTTTTTAACTTTTTTAAACTTAATTTTATATTATATATAGTGTAAATGTTAGGATTCTGTTTTTAATTTTGGTATTATATCTGTTTTAAGGGTCATGGCTAAAAAATTCATCAGCTAATGCCTGTCTGGTGATGCTATGTGGGTTAGTACAAAAAGCCCTGGTCTTTTTTGCCCTAGTCTTTGTTGCAATAGACTGTCTGTACTGTAGACATACCTCCTACTCCTGCCTGGGATGCCCTCCCACTTGTGAAATCTTCCATACATGGAACCTTCCATGTGATATCCTTCTACGCAGCTTCACTTCTTGGGACATCAGAAGAAGCCAAGTGGAGATGTCTGAGCACCTCCTGATAAAACTTGTATGAGTCCAATAAGTCACTCCTCAGCACTAACTTTTCTCTGGGTTTGGCTGTTGTGCTAAATGATAGACTCTGCTATGGACTCCAGTTACTGAATCTCTGACTCTTTCATCCTTTCAAACATCCAAGATCAGATCTGGTCTGTTTCATTTCTGATACTCATTTACCTAGGATCAAGAAAGAATGTACAAGGCAGAGACAAAAACAGAGTTGGCATCATGTGCCACATGGCAGGGCAGGTGGGAGAAAAGGTAGTTCTGGACACTGCCTCCCTTCACACAGAGGCTTATGTCATTTTTCCTCTTCTCACTTGAAAACCATCAGGGAAAACTGATTTTCTCTGTTGAAGACTCCTGTATATACCCACATTCAATTCTAGCTTAGTAGATAATTATAATGCTCTTTGGCAACACAGAAAATAGGATGCCTGTGCATGTTCTTAATTAAAGAGGGAAGGGGTTCCATGCCTCCATGTGCATGTGGTGTAAGGACTGAGCTCTCACTGGCTGGTCCCCGCTGTATTACAATTATACTGGAGGAACTGATATTTTTCTGAAAAGCCAGAAGGCAGCCAAGACTATGACAAGATGTTCTTCTTGCCGTAGCTTGGTTACAATCAAGTCCAAATCTCTGACAACACTCCTGGATATATGCCTTCCCTGTCCTTCCATTTTTGTATGGAGATGTTAGCTGGTGTCCAGATTAGGGGAGCAGGTGTGATTCAGTTATCTCTTTCCCATTTCTCCCGCCATCCCTTTTTTGGCTCCTACCCTTACATGTCTCAAATTAAGCCACAGCCTTCCCTTACATGAGTGCCAATGAGAACTATTCTCTAAATCAATCAATCGACAAGAGTTTGCTCGGTGCTGGTCTAGTCTTCGGTGAAATTCCCTTTACATCTCAGGACCACTGCAACAGAATGAAATGCTTAGGAAAGCTGATCCTTAGAGAACAAGATGACCTTTGCCAAGTGCCAGACTCAAAGCCTTTCAGCTTGGAAGAGTTTGCTAGATGCAAATACCATCAATCAACAAGTATTTACTAAGCACTTCATTTGTTCCGGGCTGTGCTCCGTCAGTCAACTAGCTTTTATTAAGTACCTACCAGGCACTGTGCTAAGTCCTAGGGATTCAAAGAAGGGCAAAAAATATTCCCTGCACCCATGGAACTCACAGTCTAATGTAGGTGAAACAACATGTAAGCAACTATGTACAAACAAGATAGAGATAGGATAAATTGGGGGTAGTCTCAAAGGGAGGGTGCCAAAACTAAGGAGGACTGGGAAAGTAACTTCTTGTGGAAGATGGAACTTTAGTTAAAACTTGAAGGAAGTCAGCAGGTGAAGAGGAGGGAAAGAATTTCCTGCTGTCCCCATAGCCTATGAGAAGAGAGCCCAGAACAGAGCTTTGGGGACGCTTGGGGGCAGTAAATATTAAATTTACTCCCCAAAATGGCAAATTTAACAACTGACTCCAAGTTTAATAAACATTTGTTAATATTTTCTCCATAACTTTCTTAAGTTGAAGCAGTCAGCAAAACAATAAATCAGGTCCTGATATGCTGATTTCCTAGGCGTAAGTGGTTACACTGAAAATTTAACAATGGATCTGACTCCTAGACCCTCCCTGGTTAGTGGGTTTGACCTGGATGAAGATTCAGCAAAGGAGACAAGAAGAAGGTAGGAGAAGAGCCAGAAGACAGAGGAGGGATAGGAAATCAGAGAGGAGAGAGAATCAAGAAGAGGGATGACCAGTAGTGTCAAAGGTTGCAGAGAGGTAGTAGAGAAGAGTAATAATCCAGAGAAGGCCTTTGGATTTGGCAGTTTAGAGATCACTGGTCACTCTGGAGTGAACATTTTCAGTTGAATGATGAAGGTAGATAGACTGCAAATAGTTAATATTTTACATGTAATTTTTAACATTCATTCTTTTCAAAGATGGAATTCCAAACTTCCCCTTTCCCCCCTCATCTCTCCCTTCTTGAGCAGCAAGCAGTTTGACAGAGGCTATATATATATATACGATCATGCAAGCCATTAGATTGCAAATAGTTAAGAAAAGAGTAAGAGGAAAGAAAGTAGAAACATCTATTGGAGATGTCCTTTTTGAGGAGGTTAGACACAAAAAGGAGAAGAAATATCAGATGACATCTAGCAGGTGTAGACAGATCAGGTGAGCATTTTTTGTTTTTCAGATGGAGGAGAAAACATGGACATGTTTTTATGTAGTAGGGAAGTAGCCAGTGACAGGGAGAGACTGAAGATGGGTGAGAGAGTAGGGATGATACAGAGGGAGAAGACAGACTAGAACATGATCACTGTGTGTGTAGAGGCTTTGTCTGGGCAAGGAGAAAGTCCATCTTTCGTATGAAATGAAGGAGGAGGAGATAGTGGCAGAAGGGATCTGAGTGGTGTCAGATGATGAGGAGAGAGGAGGGAACTCATAGAAAATGGACTCATTTTAAAAAAAAATTAATTTAGTTTCCAACATTCACTTCCACAAGTTTAAATTTTCTCCTCTCCTTCCCCACTCCCCTAGACAGCATGTAATCTGATATGGGCTCTACACCTATGTTCCTATTAAACACAGTTTCACATCAGTCATGTCGCACAGCAGAATTATAATGAATGGGAAAAACCATGAAAAAGAAAAAAAACAAAGCAAAATAAAACAAAGAAGGAAATAGTTTGCTTCACTCTGCATTCCAACTCTTTAGTTCTTGCTCTGGATGTGGATGGCATCTTCCATCATGAGTCCTTTGGAATTGTTTTCGGTCCTTACATTTCTATCAAAATCAGTCATCGAACACTGGCTGTTTCTGTGAAAGACGTTCTCCTGGTTCGGCTCATTTCACTCAGCATCAGTTCATATAAGTCTGTCCAGGATTTACTGAAGTCTGCCTGTTCATCATTTCTTGTAGCCCAAGAGTATTCCGTTACATTCATATACCGCAACTTGTCCAGCCATTCTCCACTTGATGGGCATCTCCTCAATTTCCTTCTAGATGGCCTCACATTTTTCAGTGACCAATGAAGCAAGGTTCTCAACTGAGAGGGGAGGTAGGTATGCAGGAAGTTGTGAGAGGTTGTAAGGAAAAAAGTTTCGAAGATCCTCTGTGGGGAGAAGGACTGCTTTGCTGTGGTGAGGGCCCAGCTGAGCTTATGTGACAAAAATTTGTTGTGGACCTGGTCAGCTCAGTTTCATGATTTTCTCTAGCTTTGTTCAGCAACACATGGATAGTCAGAGCAAGCCAAGCCTGGGGTGGAGCCAGACAAAATCTTCATTAGAATAAAAGGGCAAGGATTCAACTGGAGAAGAAGCATATGGAATTGAAGTGGTTCACCCAAGGGCCAAGATGGCAAAAAGAGGAGGGCATAGCCCATGCAGGGATGATGATTTCTCTTGGCCTCCATTCTGGAAGAGGACCATGACGTCAGGAAGATGATACCTTGACATGCAGGTGAACTGGATTGAAGTGAGTCAGGGCTGGGCAAAGACACCAGCCTCACTTTCTTCTCCAGGGCGTGGGTCCAGGGGTCAGATATGGATCAGGATGACTGGAGATGGCCCCTGAAAGGATGATGATGAACTGAGAAAGAACTGAGCAATGGAGGGATTCGAGGTCACAATGGGGACAAAGAGCAAGTTTTGGAGCAGGGACCCAAATACAAGGAATGAAACAACCCCTATTTGGAAAGAAAGAGGAAGACCAAAAGTACGTATGATATATACAATATAAATGTAAAGAGAATAAATAAAAACATAGATGAAGTAGTTAAATACAAGGCAGTCTGGGAGGGAAGACACTAACAGCTGGGGAGAGCAGGGAAGGTTTCACGTAGAAGAAGGCGCTTGAGCTGCATTTTAAAGAAAGACCGAGACTCTGTGAGATGGAAATAAGGAGGGAAGCCTTTCCAGGCATGGGGGATGGTCAATACAAAGGCACAGAGGTGGGAGATGGAGTTTCTTGCATAAGGCACAGAGGCAAAACCAATTTGGCTGGATTAAAGTTTGCAGGAGGACGAGTAATGTCCAACAGGGTGAGAAAGATAGGTTGGGGCCAGGTTGTTAAAAGGCTTTGGAAGCTAAACAGAAGAATTTATATTTTATCCTTGAAGCAGCTAGCGGTTATTGAGCAGAGGTGTCCCCTGGTCTTTACGCTCTGTTGGTTTCATCTTTGAGGACCTAGGATCACCCTGGAGCCACAGTGAAGATAAAGCTTAATAGGAGGGAGGACCTTTATGTTCAGGGAAACAGCGTTTCTGTTAGCTAATTTACTGAGCACACAGTGGTAGATGTGATCTTTGCTCAATGAAGTTTTTGAGCTAAAAGCAATTTCTATTTCCAAAATATTTTGTTTTGCTTTGCTTTTTCTCCTGAGAAGCTTGGATCCATTTGTGGCATGAGTATTTGGGGAGGTTTTGCAGCAGCAGATATTGTTACTTTCATTTCTAAGATTAAGAATCTGATGGTTAAGGTCTTGGTAAAGAACACAGAGAACTCAGAACTCCTTACTCCTGTTTCTTTTCCAGACATTATATTTGAACCACTGTTCAATTACGACGTAAGCAAAATTTTGTATTAAATTCTTATTTTTGTCCATCCCCTTTCTAGCTAAAAAAAAGTGTAATCTTGTATAATGGTTTATATGGCCTTTTTTGAAATTGTCAGATAAAAGTTTGTGTGTTTATGTATGTGTATATGCATGTGTGTGAATATAGATGCTTGTATAGTCACATGTATACAGATACATACATAACTGTACACACATGCACACACATATTTCATATATATGTACACATACATACAGAAACATACACACATGTATTTCTAGACTTAAACAATGAAATCAGGAGGAAGAGAACTGTGGGTGCAACTGCTCTGTCAGATCTGGGGTATAGCTTACACATGTTCTACTATGTGACATATTTTGAAAGGCAGTGGGAAAGACCCTCCCTGGCAAAAATTCTTTTATTCTACTCATCTGTTTTGGTTTAAAACACTGACAACTATTTCAAAAGACATCTGGTCGCAGTAACATAAACCATTAACTATCCTTGATACTCTAGTTCTAAGTAGTTAATAATTTTATTATGAAAGAACAGGGGCCTGAGAGTGTATCACTTAGGATAGGGAAGCAAAAAAACTTTTCATGACCCTTCCAGTTCTTAGTATTATCCACCTGGAATACTGACCCTGGAGACAGGAAGACCTGAGTTCAAATCCAGCCTCAGACACTTACTAGCTGTGTGCCCTTGGCCATATCACTAAACCAGTTTGACTGAGTTTCTTCATCTGTAAAAGGATTGTAAAATGAGATATTTATAAAGACTTTGCCAACCTTGAAGCAGTGTATAAATTAATTATTATTTTATATATTATATGTATAATTATATAATAATTATTAAATATTTTGTATATTGTTTCCACCCAGAGGAATATTAAGTTTCTTGAAAAGCTTTCTGTTCTCTTTTTGTCTTTGCATTTGCAGTGTCTGACATAAGTGTGGGGAACTTTTGGCCTCCAGGTCACATGTGGCCCCATAGGTCCTCAAGTGCATCCCTTTGACTGAAACCAAACTTCACTGTGAAAAGATCAGTCAAAGGGCCACACCTGAGGACCTTGAGGGCCCCATGTGGCCTTGAAGCCTAGGTTCTACACCTCTGAAGTGGTCAATAGATGTCTAATAGATGCTTATTGAATTAAATGGAATTAGATGGAAATGGGAAGAGAGGAAAAGAGAAGTCTGGGTTCTCTGCCCGCAGTGGAGAGTCCAGCATGCAGTTGTTGTCTGTCCTTCATTCTCAGAGTTAATCACGACATCAGGGAGGTGATGTCATGACGTGCAAGCAGATTGGATTTAAGTGAGGGAGGGCTGTGAGCTTGTAGGGAGAGATGAGAATGAAGAAATTGGAGAGTAAGGGGCACTGAAGAGAAATTCGACCTGTTGAACTACTTTACTTAGGGTTAACTCTATGTTCTCAAGTCATAGACTTGCAGGGTTGTTTTAATGGACTTCTCACAGGTACTGAAAATCACACATAGACAAAACGCCAAAGTGCATATCATATGCATATGGACCTAAGCATTGTCCTCAAGAAGAATTCCCCTGATTGATTTCAGGTTTTTATGCTCCTGGTCTGAGGATTTCTATTTAAATTAGATTTCCATTTTGCATCTAGGTTCTTGCACTTGGGCTGACTTCACAGGGCTGTATGCATGGGGCTCCCAAGGCATTTTTACTGCATTTTATAGCGACTTAGGTTTTAAGAGATCCTTCATCCTTCTTCTGCACATGTGGAATTCCTATTAATGTCAAGGGGATTTACTGTGATGGAAATGAGGGGAGTCGGTGCCCTTGAAAAGTTTCTGAAGTACTCTTCCAGTTTATAAATGGCATTATATGTTTATGAACATCTTATAAAATTTTAAGTAGCGAGAACATGAGCAGAATAAAAAGCGGGGATTTTGAGAATAAGTTTACATTAACATTTGTAGGGAATCGGAGAGGAGAATTGATGTGATGCTGTAGGAGACTGCCTTGTTTTTCCCCTTTACAGTTAAAAGAGGGCTCTTGGGAAAAGCTCACTTGGGGAGAGCCCACTGGAGTGCCTTTTTTGGGGAAGGAGATTTAAATGTCTACACCAGGGGTGAGGAACATGTGCCCTCTTGATGGAGTAGGTCCATACTTGAGCACCTAGAGGGCCACATGTGGCCTTGAGGTCACAGGTTCCCCACCCCTGATCAGCACATTTCTCTGATTCCATTGAATATCCCCACCCCCCCACTCCCAGCTACTTTCTTTAAGATGGTCTTTTTTTTCCTAGTTTTTTTACAAGAGGTTCTTCTCCCTTTCTCCCTCTCACAATTAATTTCATGGGAAAAGGTTAAAAAGAAATCCTATATTCTGCCAATGGAAAGGTGAACATTTGAATTTTCATTATGCACATGGACATCTTTTCTCTGTATTGTGCTAGAGAACCAACAACAAATTCTTATTCCTCACTTTAAAAACTTCCATGAGGAACACTGTTACCTCCCTCCTGTTCATATTTATCATTAACATAGTCAATTCAATCCAGAAATTAAAGTGCCTACTATGTGCAATATACTATTAGGGAAGAGAGAGAGATAAAAAAAAAAAAAGGAAAAACAGCTCCTCTCTGCTCTCAAAGTACCTGTAACCTGATTTATTGTATGCAAATAAATACATATAGATTATTATTTTGTTCCGTCTGCCTGGTGTATGATATATAGTAATCTATGTAAAATATGCATAATATATGCAAAATATATGTAATATATGTAGGATGTGTGAAGAGTGGTCTTGGCTATCAGTGGGTAGGGTGATATTAAAGAAGTGTGAAAGGTGCAGTAAGACAAGAGATGATACAGAGATTGGAGACAGTCCCCAGACTCAGACAAAGTGGGATCCGGTTCTCCATGGTAGGGCCTGCCACTGGCAATCTATTCTCCCTGCTCCAAGAGGAGCTAATTGGAGGGCAGTGCCAATAACAGGACGGCGAACAGAAAAGCATCGGCCTTTAGGATTTCTCACATGGGATCCTGAGTCCAAGGCTCACGCCACAAATTGCTGGGGCCAGAGTTCCTAAGTCTTCCAAAGATTGACTGGCTCTACTAGATGTGACTAGAACATCAATTGAAGACTGTGTTAGGGGCAGCTAGGTGGCAACGTGGGATGGAGTCAGGCCTGTAGTTAGGAAGACCTAAGTTCAAATCCAGCCTTAGACGCTTGCTAGTTGTGAGATCTTGGGCAAACCACTTAACCTCTGCCTCAGTTTTTTCAACTGTCAAATGATGTTAATGCATAGCACCTACCTTGCAGGGTTGCTGTAAGGATAAAATAAGGTAATATTTTTAAAGTGCTTAGCACAGGGCCAGACATAGCAGGTGTGCTTTTTTGTTGTTGTTGTGGTGGATTAGTCATGTCCAACTCTCTGTGACCCCATTTGGAGTTTTCTTGGCAGACACCGGAGTGATCCGCCATTTCCTTCCCTAGCTCATTTTGCAGACGAGGAAACTGAGGCAAACAGGGTTAAGTCTCTTGTCCAGGGTCATACAACTTGAAAGTATCTGAGATTGGATTTGAACTCAGGTCCTCCTGACTCCATGCCCAGCACCCTATCTGCTGTGCCTCCAAGTTGCTATATAATTGCTTATTTCCTTCCCTCCCTACCTCCCTTTGTGTGTGTGTGTGTGAATAATAATAATCTTATATAATAAAATAATAATTTTAACAGTATATCATGATCAATTAATATTAATAATTTATATAATACTTATGTATAAAATGATATATTTATTAATATAATAATATATTAATAATGTTTATGTCCCAGATCACAAGAGGAATGACATTAAGGGCTAAGCATTAGTAAGCACCTGACTTTGTGTTAGTTGATGAGATACAAGTACAAAGAATGAAACAATCCCTATTTGAAAGGAGTTAAAATTCCAAAGGGGGAATATTATAAGTACATATAAAAATATACACAGCATAAATATAAAGTGAATAAATGTAAACATGTACAAAGTAATTAAGCACAAGATAGTTTGAGAAGAAAGGCAGTTGGGGAGATGAGAACTGGCTTCATACAGAAGAGGAGACTTGGGCTACATCTTGAAGGAAGAAAGGGGTTTCTTGGGGCAGCTAGATGGCTCTGTAGTGGACAGAGTGATTAACTTGGAGCCAGGGAGACCTGAGTTCAAATTCAGCCTCAGATATTATTAGCTGTGTGACCCTGGGTAAGCCACTTAACCTCTGCCTCAGTTTCCTCATCTGTAAAATGGGGATATAATAATAGCACCTGCCTCCCAGGTTGTCATTGGGACTAAATGAGATAATGTTTGGAAATATTTACAAAGCAATTTGTAAATCTTAAAGTGCTATATAAATACTAGCTGTGATTATGAGAAGGTTGAGGTAAGGAAGAAATGCAGTCTGGAGAGGGACAGCTAATACAAGGTCTGGAAGGTGGAGGTTCTTCCCATTTGGAGGCATCCCCAAATACTATTTGGAAACTCTCCATCTAGGAGAGTCCACATAGAGCACATCCAAGTCATGACGGCTCTGGTGAATTCTATGCCAAGAATAAATATTACAAGTATTCAAACATGTTTTTATCAGTTCTTATGGGGAAGCAACTCCATTTTGCCAAGGTAACATGCCTATGGCTCAGGGAAATATAGAGAGTTCATAGGAGACATGGAGTTTTCCAGAATTGGGGGGTCTAGGACAGATTTTGATTGAGTAAATCCATGATAATTCACATCTCCCTAGATAGCAATCCCACTCTTTGGATGAGGTGGAGTAGTGGTCTGATATCCTCTGATGCCACAGTAAGTTTGGCTCCTGCCCAGCAGCTTTTTCTTAACAGTATTCCCCGTCCCCAATTATATGTAACGATAATTTTCAACAATCGTTTTTGTAAAATTTTAAGTTCCAAATTTTTCTTCCTTCCTCCCTTCTCTCCTCCCCAAGACGGTATGCAATCTGATATAGGCTATACATGTACAATCATGCTAAACATATTTCTACGTTAGTTATGTTGTGAAAGAAGGATCAGAACAAAAGGGAAAAACCACAGGAAAGGAAAAAACAAGCTAAAAAAGTGAAAATAGTGTGCTTCAATCTTCGTTCAGACTCCAGAGTTCTTTTTTTTGAGGTGGTTAGCATTTTCCATCACGAGTTGTTTGGAATTGTCTTGGATCATTGCATTGCAGAGAAGAGCTAAGTCTGTCATGGTTAATCATTGTACAATGCTGCTGTTGCTGGATACAATGTTTCAATTTGCTCACTTCACTCAACATCAGTTTAAATAAGTCTTCCCAGGTTTTCCTAAAATCCGCCTGCTCATCATTTCTTATAGAACAACAGTATTCCATTACATTCATATACCATGACTTGTTCAGCCATTCCCCAATTGATGGGCATCCCCTCAATTTCCAATGCTTTACCACCTCAAAAAGAAGTGTTATAAATATTTTTTGTACATGTGGGTTCTTTTCCCTTTTTTATGACCTCTTTAGGATACAGACTGTTGTTGGATCAAAGGGTATGCACATTTTTGTAGCCCTTTGGGCATAGTTCCAAACTGTTTTCCAGAATGCTTGGATCAGTTCACAACTCCAACAATGAATCAGTGTTCCAATTTTCCCATATTTTCTACAACATTTATCATTTTCCTTTTTTGACATATTAGCCAATCTGATAGGTATGAGATGGTACTTCAGATTTGTTTTAATTTTCATTTCCCTAAGCCAACAGTGATTTAAAGCATTTTTTCATATGATTATAGATAGCTTTAATTTCTTCACCTGAAAACTGCCTGTTCATATCCTTTGAATATTTATCAATTGAGGGAATGACTTGTATTCTCATATATTTGACTCTTGTCCAGCGCTTCTGCCCAGTGTGGTGGAGCAGACTGATACAGGATATTGACTTTCCCAGTATCTCATAGCTAAAGAAGTGTTGAGGCAGTACTTGGGTGTCCCAGACTCCAGGCTTGTCACTTGTCCACTCTGACACCTAGCTTCCTGATAGAGAGGCAGTATGCTGCAGTGGACAGAGAGTGGATTTTGGAGCCAAAGAGATCCAGGTTCATCTCTCTGCCTTTGACATATACTAACATGTGACCATGGGCAAATCACTTAATCTTTTCATATCCCGGGTAATTTGCCTTTATTTTTAGTTATAAACACACTGCTGATCTGAATTAAACTGAAGTGGTTTCCACTTTGGGGCTTCCCTTCACCAATGAAATCACATGACTAGAGCAAATAACTCAATGAACGAATGAATGAAACCAAGTTGTAACAGAAGGTTTTTGAGTAGAAAAACAAGACTAAAACGACTGTGTTTTGCCTCTTTTTGTATCCCCACTGCTTAGCACAGTGCTTGGCACTTAGTAGGTATTTTAAAAAATTGACTGGCTATTTAAGAAGTTCTCCCTGTTCAAGATGGACAAGAGTGGGAAATAACAGGTGAGGAGGCCCGTTAGGAGGCAGTGAAAATAGTCCAAGCATGAGGTGATAATGATCTGAATCAGATGTTGTCAGGGATGGAAAAGGAGAGAGGGCATTGAGAGGTATTGAAAAGGGATAGTTGACACGATTTTGCATCTACTTAGAAGTGGAGTATGAGGGAGAGAGGAGTCTGAGAGGATTTCAAATTTTCCAGTCCAAGGGACCAGAGAATGGGGAATGCTGTAGGTTCCATGCCTAGGAATAAGAAAGTCAGACTGAGGAAAGATAGGGAGTGAAGCTTCAGAATGCCATAAAGATATGGATTCGGAATTCAAGTATGTTAGATAGAGTACTAAAATTGGAGTAACAAGTTTTGGCTTCAAACCTTCCCTCTGAAGCTTCTGCTTCCCAGTTGGGTGATGGATCACTAAGTAACTGGGACTTTTAATAATTCCTAGGAATTATTAAATAAATGACAAACAGTTGTAATTTGTGTTATCTGGAAGAGTTCTCACAATGGGAATTCCCCATGCTGACCAAAAAGACAGATTGAGCATTTATTAAGCATTTGCTGTATTCGAGGCATTGTGCTAAGAGCTGGGGATACAGATATAATGGAGCAAGTCAGTACTTGCTCTCAAGGAGCTTACTTCTAATGGAAGGAGACAAGATACAAAGGGGAAATGGAATGAAGAGCTGAGGGGGAGGGGTGTAGGAGGAGGAGATACTGAAGTAGACGAGATGTAGAGATGTCCAAGAAATGCCACAGAGGCCTGGTTTCTCATCAAGATAAAGTGAAAGTTCATGTATCAGAGCTGGCAAAATCACAGATCTTTCTAATATTTGCAAATGTTCAGAAACAAGTAATAGGATGTACAATTACTCCCCCGCCAAGTTTCTGATTTCAAACTTGACAAATATTTGAATAACATTTGGCACCTAGCATTGTGCCAGGCTGGCACATAGTAGGTACTAAATAAATACTTGGTGATTGATTAATAATATTTGTTATTTTTCCCCAGGCATAATAAATAAATTTAATAATAAATTTAAATAAAAATTTTAAATTTAATTTAAAATAAATTTTAAAAAAATGAATTTAATAATTTTAAAATAAATTTAAAATAAATAATTAAAAAATAGATTTCAATAAAAATAAATCTAATAATTTAAAAAATATTTAAAATAAATACAAAATAAATTTAAATAAAAATCTAAGTTGGCACAGTTTAATTTACTAAGTCCAAATTACATTTAAATCTATCTGTTAACATATTGGATTGGTCATCTATAATCACATTTTGATAGTGACATAAAAATAACCCATATATTTAATGTATTTTAATGTATCTGATATGTTTTCTTTACATATCAAAGGGAAAAGCTGTGATGAAACACAGCATAAAACATCTACTTTTATAAGTGCTTCTAACCAAACTAGTATTGTTACCTTCTATAGAAACTTGATCATTGACTGAAAGCAGGGAAACAATATTGCTTAATTATAATCCAGCCAAGCATATATTATCCTATTACAGTACTGTAATTTAGGAATTTGGTTTCAGTACATTGCTGTGTAAGAATTTAGAGTTGACTAGTAGAAACTTGTCAGCTTACACTGGCGAACCCGTAATAGCCTATTATTTAGCAACCTAAAACTCATAGGAAGTCATTATATCCTAACTAGACTATGACAGATTTTAACTTACTTCAGGCCTGTTCATACAGGATACAAAGACTGTAGTTAAAGTAATCCCTAGACTTTGAGAACTATGTTCATCTATGCCTTTTGACCTATGCCAAATGGTAATAACATTCATTCATTCAGTAAACATTTACTGAACAACTACTGTTATTTGAGAAGGATATCTGACAAAAGCTCTCATGTTATCTTGACATCTCAGTGAACAAGATGGAGAAACCTGTGCTTGGGCAATACAGTTAGTCATAGTGATTAAGTAGCCAAAGAGTGTTGATTTATGACTCGATAGCCTGCTGATGGCCTAGACATTCCCAATTTCTTTAGTAACACTTGTTTGTCTATCCCTCAGGCTTCTCATCATCTCCATCACCCTGTATTGGACAAGCTTCAGCTTTTCTATGTCTGATAAAATTTGGAAATTTAACATCGTACTTTACACAGAACAAAGGTTGTTCCTTGGTCACACAATGACCTTCTTTTAAATTTTTTAAAATTAAATTTACATTTTTTTCAAATGGAGAGCTACTTTTTCCCTCTTCAGCCTCTCCTTTACCTCTCATGCCACCGTCACTCTCCCACAAACAGTAAGAAAAACAAAATCTTTTGTTATGAAAGCATAGTCAAGTACAAACAAATTCCTCGTCGGTCATGTCTAAAAAAAGGTCTCAATTTGTACTGTTATCTATCAGAAGGTGAGTGGTTTGTTTCATTAAAGATCTGCATGAATTTAGTTTATTGTGTTGATCAGAGATCCTAAAGCTTTCAAAGTTGATTGCCATAAAATCTGAGTATTTCATATTTCTTGTAAATATTCATCCATTTAATTTAATTGATTATTTTTGGCACATAATTGGACAAAACATTTGCTAATAATTTCTTTTGTTTCCTCTTCAACTTCCATAAATTATAATTTTTATTTTTAATATTATCAATTTTGTCTTTAAAATCTTTAGCAAATAACATTAGCTCATGTTTCATCTGTTTTATGCATTAAACTAAACTAGTTCCTAGTTTTATTTATTAATTCAATGGAATTTTTTTTGCAATTTTGTTAAGCTCTTCTTTAATTTTCCTTATTTCTATTTTGTGCTTATTTGGTCTTTTTATTTTTGTTTTTCTCTTTTTTAAAAACAGTTGCACAAGAATTAATTGTTCTGATCTTTCTCTCTTTTATTGGCGGAAGTGGGGGTTTTGGCATGATTTTCTACTAAGGAGTGCTTTGGTTTTCAAAAGTTTTAGTGTCTTGTCTCATTGTTATTTTCTTTGAAGAAATTATCATTTTTATGATTTCTTTCCTTTGACTTGGCAGCTCTTTAGATTGTTATTTTATCTCCATTAATTTTTTTCAAAATATTTTTTTATTTTACTTTTGTATTTTGTGAGGTTTTTAATTTCTTATTACATGGTCAATTTTTGTAATATGTAATATGGAAATGTTCAATCGAGAATATGTATATTCTTTCCTCTTTCCATTCAATAATCATCAGAAAGCTATCATGTATAATTTTTCTAACTTTTTTGTTAGATCTTTAACTTCATGCTTATCTTTTTCTTTGATTTGCACATCAAGATCTCCAAACAAAGATACTATTGTAGTTTTTTTGTCTATTCCTGTAATTGAGAATTTACGCTGTTTAGTGTGGGTATATATGTGTGTGTGTATGTGTATATATATATATATTTTCAACAATCACTTCCATAAGTTTTAAATTGTCTCCCTCTCCTTCCCCCCTCCCTTCAAGAATATTTCTTATAAACAAAATATTATTATTATTAATCCATTTTGCTAAGTTCTGTTTTATGGGTGAATTCATTCCATTCATATTTGTGTTTCTAATTGTTAACTGTGCATTTCCCTCCATCTTATATCCTTTCCTCTTTTTGCCCTTTGTCCTGTTTTCAAAGATGATGTTAGTGAATGAGAAGGAATATATGATCAGTCCTAGTGATTTGTAATTCAAGCGATTTGCTTCTCCTCTACTTCTCCTCTTCTCTTTTCCTCACCCAGGTTCCGATCACTGGCTCTTACACTGTAATACCCCCTTTACAATCCATCCTCTAAAACTGAAGTTTGTTTTGCTCGTGATAGATTCCTCCTGATTCTACCCTCTCTCTTAAACTTCTCTCTTCCCTTTCCTTCTCCCTGCCTATTTCCCTATTGTGACTAATATATTACTACGTCAGACTTTTTGTGTGTTTCTGTACGTATGCGTACACGTGAGTCCATGTTCTATTTTCTTTTGTCTGGTTTGGATGAGTGAGGTCCACGTGATAACCATTCATCCCACTCTTTTATATTTGCATACTTTTATTCTTATTCACCCTAACTATGGCACGTTGTAAATTCCAACCCTTTCCTTTTTATTTCTTAACCAGAGTGTTTCTCTTTCCTTCCCCTTTTCTTTCCTTGCTTAGAATCATCAGAGCAGAACAAGACCATTTTCAGTTCCTGTACTTGTTTTTTTTCTTCATTTCGTGACACCTGAAGACACTAGATTTCAAATGTTCATCGGTTTCTTCTCTCCCCGTTATAACGTAAGTGCTTCATCATTGTTTAGTCCCTTCCAATTGCTCAACTTTATTTCTCTTTCTACTTTCTCTTGCAATTCAAGGTTTCTACTCAGCTTTGATCTTTTTATACCAAGAATGCTTAAAAGTCCTTCATTTGACTAAATGTCCATTCTCCATTCCCCTCAGTCCTAGGATTATATTAAATTTTTCAAAGTGGTATACACTTGGCTGTAAGTCTTAAATAATTTGTCTTTTAGAATATGGTATTTCAAGATCATCTTTTCTTTATAATAGTTGCTGCCAAGTGGTATGTGATCCTAATGGTGTGTTCCTTGGTGTTTGAATTCTATCTTTCTGGCTGTTTACTTGCAGTGTTTTTCTTTGAGCTGAAAGCCCTCAATCTTGGCAATCACTTTTCTGGGAATTTTCATTTTTTTTTCTCCCAAGAGTGACGAGCAGATTCTTCCTATTTCTACTTTGCTTCGTAGTTTTAGTAAATCTTAGCAGTTTTCTTTTGTTATTTCTTAAAATGCAGTATAATGGACATAGCACTGGACCTGGAATCAGGAAGATCTGAGCTTGCATCTGGCCCCAGACACTTCCTAGCTGTGTGATGCTGGACAAGTCACTTAATCTTTGCTTCAGTTTCTTCATCTGTAAAAGGAGGATGCTGATAATAGCACGTACTTCCAATACTTATAAAGTGCTAAACAAATATTACTGTCGTTGTCCTTGCTATCATTCTGAAATTATTTCTCCTTGGCCTCTCTTCCTTATTTCTGTTTCTTGATAGTAGATGCCTTACATTTTCTTCTAATTTTTTGGTTCCCCTGTCCCCCAAGTTTCTTGATGTCTCATGGAATCACTGAGTGCTGGCTGGTCTAATTTTCAGTCAGTTTGTTACTTGAGCAAGGTGTTATTTTTTTACTTTTATCCTAAGTTCTTTATTTTTTCCCCACTACTTTTTTCTAAAGCTCTTATTTCACTTATAATTTCATTTGTTATTTCTTATTTAATTTTTTCTAACTATTCTTATAGTCCATGTGGCCATACTATTTTTTTTCTCTGAGACTCCTTGCAATCATAAAGAGTCACTTTCTTTTTTGTGCTTTTGCCTCTTAAGCATTTCTTTATAGTGCTTGGGGCCTAAAATAAAATCTGTCTTCTACGAAATTCACTCTTTTTTTCTCACTGGAATAATTTCTGCTTGTATCTTCATAGTTTCATTCTGGAGGACATCTTCTTTGGATATCCACTCACATCATTCCACCTTGGCTCTTCTCTCCAATTATTTCTTTTTCTTTCCTTCCATGCTAGGCTCACTGGTCCCACCTAGGGGGTGGGGCGGGAATAAGCCTTGATATATCACCTTTGTGCCAGGCACTGTGCCAAGCGCTTTTACAAATGTAAATTCATTTGGTCTTCACGAAGATTCTATGAGGTAGGTATTATTATTTTTGCCTCCATTTTACATCTAGAAAACTGAGGTAAGTGAAGTAACTTGCCCAGGGTTACTGTAATGTTAATGATATTAGATCTTCCCTGTCCACTAATAGGCCCCACATCCCACACCTGCCCAATCAAGTGCTGATTTCCATGCTGCTCTAAGCCAATCAAGTGCCCAGTCTTTGATTGAAAATAGTATATATTGGACTGTTTGGAGGGAAGGGTGTGGGCAGAGAGAGAAGCAGGCAGAGAGAGGAAACAGGTAGGGAAGGAAGAACTTGCCTAGGGGAACTTGCTTGCAATGTCAGTGCTCCCTGGATTGGTGATGAGTACCTTACTAAATCTTGCCTTCTGGTATCCTAATAGCAATGTTCCAAATAAATATTTGGGTTTTGTCTTGGAGGAGGAGAGTTTATTATATTGTGCCAACAAACCCTGGGAATACATATGCATATTCATAGGAGCTGCTATGGGTATTGCATGAGCATTACAGTTACACAGCTAGTAAATGTCTAAGGTCAGATTTGAACTTAAGTTCTCATGACTCCAGATCCTTTCTACTGTTACTACCAGCTGCCCCACTTCCAGGAATGAGGTTTGATTTATTTAGCAGGCAGAAGCAGACAAGACACAAAGAAGTAGGACAAACTCCAATTATGTAAATATGTGTGTATACACATATATAAATATATGTATAGATGTGTGTACATCTATACATTAATATAATACATAGTAGGGAAATGTGCGTTACTTCACTACCTGATATGAATATTTATGTACACACACACACACACACACACACACACACACACACGCAAATCTCTTGTGCTTCTTTTGCTTAATTGTTGAGAGCCCAAGGCCATCTCCAATGATGAAATATCAGCAGATTTTCATGGAGCTGCTAAAAACACAAATTAAAAAATCTGGTTCCTTAAATAAGAATGGTTATTAGATTTTTTCCTTCTTAATATTCTCATTTCAAGAAGGTGGCAAAAAAAATCTAGAATCACACCTGTCCTGTCCCTACTGTCCCCCTTTACCATTGGGAAAATTTCTGAGGATAGGAATCATTCCTTTAGGAGTGTATACCAAATGTTACAATGTGAGTGTTTAATGTCATGTGGTATAATGTTGGAAGAGTGTAGAAATGGCATTTGGGTTGTGCCTTTAAATTGAGTAAGATTTAATTAACACTCGTTATTTGACCTCCTTTGGTAGCTACTAACTCAGTTGACCCAATTCATTCATGGTTGAGTGCTCTGGACTGACCCACTGGTTGGGGGTGAGGGGCAGTGTGGAATCCCACAATGAAAGCTTAAACAAAGCATGCTTCCTGCCTTCAAGAAGTTAGTTCTGGGGTCAGAGAATTTGGGTTCTAATGTTTTCATCTGTGTGACATTGGGTAAGCTCCTTAAGTAGTGGCTATCCTTCTTCAGTTTCCTCATCTGTAAAATGGGGATACTAATAGCACGATAAACTTAGAAGCAGAAAGTGGTACAGTGCTGAGTTCAAATCCTGCTGCAGACACTTCCTAATTGTGTGACACTAGGCCAGTCAGGTAGTCCCACCTTGCCTCAGTTTCCTTATCTGTAAATGGGGATACTAATAGCACCCATTTCCTAGGAATTTGAAGATACAGTAATATTTGCAAAGCACTTTATAAACCTTAAGGTGCTACATGAATGCTAGATATTATCACTATAATGACCTCCAGGGGCCTCTGTTTCCTTAACTGGCTCAGATGTCTTTCAAGGTACTTTTGGTTCCAGATGATGATCTTATGATCTTATGCACTTATGAAATAATTTTCCTATCTCAGCAGATCTCACTAAACATAATTTAAATTATAGTACTTGTGCAGCTATTAACATCAAGGCCATAATTATTTCTGGGGTCCCATCCATATAGAATTCCTGTATGGTGTCCTCCAGTCCTTTACGGTTACCAACCATCGACATTTTAGATATGAAGTCTGCCCAAGTTTGCTCTCTGTGCTGGATACAAGTTAGGTCCTTTCCTGTTACCATAACCCTAGATTCTTGCAATAACAAATAGTAATTAACATACCAAGATGAAGCGTGATGATAAAATCACAGCTGCGAATTCTGAAAGTCATCAGCTTTGTCTTCACTTTCTATCACATCTTCCGTCTAACACTGGATCTAGAGACAGAAGTCCATCCGTCAGTCAATCAACAAGCACTTATGAAGTGACTACTATTAAGTGCCCCCCTGATTGCCCACTTTGCTTAGTAAACTCTGGGGACACACAGAAAGGCAAAAGACACTCCCTGTTCATGGTCTAGTGGGAGAGACAACATGCAAACAACGTTGTACAAACAAATATATACAGGAGAAACTGCAGAAAATCTATAGAAGGAAGGTTAGCATTAAAGGGGATTGGGAAAGACTTGCAGAAGATGGGACATTAGTGGAAACTTAAGAGAAATCAGGGGAAGTAAGAGGAGGAGATGAGGATGGAGAGATCCAGGCATAGGCGATATCCCAGTGAAAATAATTGTCAACATTTATTACCATGTGCTAAGGACTATACAATTACTTTCTCAAGTGATGCTCACAGCAACCCTGTGAGGTAGGAGCTATTATTATTTTTACTTTACAGATGAGAAAACAGAGGCAAAGAGAGGTTAAGTGGCTTGCCCAGGGTCACACAGGTCGTAAGTGTTTTAGGCCAAATTTGAACTCGGGTCATCCTGACTTGAGTTCCCATGTTCTATCTACTGTACCACCTAGCTACCCTGAAAATTCCCAGAGTTGGGAGATGGAGTAGAACAGCAAGGAGACCCGTGTCACTGAATCACCGGAGTGTCTGGTTTCAGATTATTTTATGAAGTGAATCATTCTGGGAAGTCATAAGTCCTCTGAACCTCTATTTCCTCTTCTGCAAAATCTGGGTAATAATGCCTGCAGCATGTGGTTTACATAGCCACTGTGGAGAACAGGTTTGGTAATGCACGAAAAATGCTTTTTAACACTTCTTTTGGATAGTAATATAGAAATAGGATCATACATCAGATCTGTGACCTTAGAAACGATGGAGTCCAAACCGTTTATTTCACAGATGAGGAAACAGGTACATCAAGATGAAGGGACTCCCTAATAATTGCAAATATTTAGAATCATAGAAATTGGGTACCTTTACCCAATTCAAACCTTAGCTACAGCATGATCACTTCTTCAACTCCCTTGCCAAGTAGTCTCTATTTTAAATATAGGGTCAAATAGGAAAACCCTCTGTTTTGTCTTTAAATCCACCCATAACCTGATCCCTCCCAACCTTCCTATCTTCTTACACTTTACACCCCACCACTTACTCTGAAATCCAGAGAAACAGTCTTCCCTGTGCTTCTTGAACTTGCATTTTTACTGGCTACGGATGCCCCATGTCCCCATGCCCCCTCTCCCTCCTCATGTCTGTCTGCCAGCTTCACTGGCTTCTTTCCTGTTCCGGTTAAAATCCCATCTTGTATAAATAGCCTCTCCTGATCCCCCGGACCACTAGAGGTTCCCTCTACTGATTTCTCCAGTTGATCTTGCACACAGCCTTCTGGCACATATTCTCTCCCCCATTAGACTGTGAGCTCCTTGAGAGAAAGGACTTGGCTTTTTTTGGTTGTTTTTGCCTTTCTCTATCCCCAGTGCTTAGCACAGTGCTTGGCATGTAGTAGCTGCTTAATAAATACTAATTGACTCATTTCAGTAACAGGAAACTCACTAATAATAATTCACATTTCTACAGCCCCTTGAAGTTAGCAAAGCATTTGACATACATGATACCATTTGAGCCCCATCATACAGCTCCATCATTTCCACTTCACATATGAAAACCCTGAGGTCCACAGAGATGTAGGGGCTTGTCCATGTTCACACACCTAGCCTAGAGGCAGCATTTGAACCTAAGCTCTGCCTTCAGGGGTAGTACTGTAACCAGGACCACGTGGCTTATCTCTACATCCTAAGACAACCCAGCCCATGGTTGGACAGCTGTGTTGGGACAACTGTGTTTTAAGAAGATCTTCATTATATTAAGATTATTGACTAAGGAGGTGGTGATCACAAAGTCAAAATGGCGTCATCAAGAACGAGTCATTCTGGATTAAATCTACTTGTTTTCTTTCAAGGTTACTAAGAAACAATCATGGAAATGCTGTAGGTATATTCTGCATAGACTTTTAGCAGAACATTTGGTGAAATGCTAATATTGCCATTGCTACTGGAAAATGTGTGACAATCAATTGCCCTGTGACTTTTTCATCATCCCTGAGACCCATTAGACTAACACTTCTTTCCCAGTCAGTTGAGGCATCACGACCCCCATTCAAATGTAAGCTCCTGAGTCAATAGAAAAGACAATATTTCCCTAAATTAATTTACTTATCTTGTACTATACTAATCAGGCTCTCCAAAAAACATTTTCACAGAGCTAGAAAAATAATAAAATTCATTGAGAGGAACAAAAAGTTAAGAATTTTAAGAGTTATAATGAAAGAAGGTGGAAAGGAAGAGGGGCCATCATTGCCAGATCTCAAACTGTATTACAAAGCATTAATCATTTATTTGACACAGACTAAAAAAAGATAGAGAGGTTGTTAATTGGAACAGATCAGCTAGGTGATTTACAGAAGCAAACAAATAAAATAGTATAGTGTTCAAGAAACCCAAAGATCCTAGTTATTGGGAAAAGGACTTACTATTTGACAAAAACTTTTGGGAAATCTGGACAGAAATCTGGCAGAAATGACGTTTATACTTTATACTAACACCTCAGACCACACACCAAGCTAAACTCCAAATTGTTACATGACCTAGATATGAAAGGTCACATCATAAAGAAATTAGAAAAACAAAGAAGAAATTTCCTGTCAGCTCAATAAACGGGGGAAGGATTAATGAGTACATAAGTTATAGAGATTAATTTTGGTTTTATAAAATTAATTCCACTCCTCCCCCCCAAACAAATCTAAGCACTGGTTTCAGAGTTAGAGCTCCGATGCTCCCTGTAACATCTGCCACCTGGGTTCCCTTGGGTAAATCATTTCACTTGCCTGGGCCTCAGTTTACCGATCTGTAAAATGAAGAGGTCAGACTGAGTGGTCCCTGAGAACCCTTCCAGCTTGGACCATTGCAGTGACCTCCTGACCGGTTCCCCTGCCTCAAGCCTCCATCCGGTCTCATCCATGCTTCACAAAGGTGCTCACATGACTTTCCTAGATCTCTGGTGTGACCATGCTGCTGTCCTAATTTAATCAAGTCACATCTGGCTCTTGACCCCGTGGGCTAATACTGTCCATGGGACTGTCTTGGCAAAGATATTGGAGTGGTTTGCCATTTCTTTCTCCGACAGATTGAGGCAAACAGAGGTTCAATGACTTGCCCAGGGTCACACAGCTACTAAATGTCCCAGGCTGCATTTGAACTCAAGTCTTTGAAAAGTAGCTCACTATCCACTGAGTCACCTAGCTGCCCCTAATCTCTCTAGGACCAAGTGTAAATTGGCCGCCAACCTGCCCCTGTGGAGCCTCTGGGCCCGTTAAACTGTCCTCTATGGTCCTCATACATGGTGCTCCATTTCCCGACCTTGTCTTTGCACTGGCTCTCCCCCATGCTTGGACTCAGCGCCCCCTGCTGCTACATGTGTCCTGGCATCTTCTAGCTTTCCTCAGGCCACGCCCCTATCCTGATCAGTCCTCAGGCCACGCCCCTATCCAGATCTGTCCTCAGGCCACGCCCCTATCCAGATCAGTCCTCAGGCCTCACCCCTATCCTGATCAGTCCTCAGGCCACGTCCTCAGGCCACGCCCCTATCCAGACCAGTCCTCAGGCCACGCTCCCATCGAGACCCATCAAGCCCTCCCTCCGTTTCTCCAAAGGCCTCCTTCCCTCCTATTCCACTTAGCTGTCCTCAAGCCCCGCCCCATCTCTCCACGTCCCCCCGCCCACCCGCTCCCTAGGCCCCACCCCCTGCGTATCCTTGAGCCTCCACAAGCCCCGCCCTCAGCTCCGAGAGGGCCTCCCCAAACTCCGCCCCTGCCCCGCCCCCTAGCGCGCTCCCGCGGTACTGGCGGGAAAAGCCAGTGAAGCTTCGCCTGAAGACGGTGCTGGCGGCGCTCTGGGCTAGAGGCCCCACGCCCGACGTCCCGGAGGGGATCCCCCAGCCGCTCGTGAGACCCCAGGAGGAATGTAGGTCATCCCAGGACATCGGTGGGAGGGCCTGGGCCGAGGCCTTGCCTCGCAAGTAATGCAGACGAGCTGACCGACCTGCCCAAGGTCACCCGGGTCGTACATAGGAGCCCAGATCTAGTGTTGTGGGGGCGGGGGGAGGGGTGTGTGGAGGCCCAGCCCCCCAGGTTACGGACGGGGAAACCGAGGCCAGCGGGCTGACAGGACCTGGCCAGGGGCCCGCTGAGGCCGGCAGTCACGTGTCAGTTAGTCTGGGGATACCGAAACAGGCAAGAGGGCGCCCCTGCCCTCGAGGAGCCTCCGGTCTAATGGGAGAAAAAGGATTCCCTGTGCAAATAAAGTCCCTCGGGAGGCTGAATGGAGGCTTGAGGCCGGGATGGGGGATGGGCGCCTGCCCCGGTGGGGGCGGGGCCAGAGACCGGAAGGGCGCCAGTTTGGCTAGGGGGGAGGGGCGGGGGTGTGAGAGAAGGTGATGTCAGACCACGTGCTGGATGCCGAACTACCCACTTCATTTTTGCTGGTGGCCGCTGGCGGGACTGCGAAGCCGTGTTAAATTACTAATATGAAGACCCGTGGTGGTTGATTTTAAAAAAATGGACTTGAATTTTATTTATTTGTGACATTTTAAAATTGTG
Organism: Potorous gilbertii; assembly: GCA_028658325.1. Lineage (NCBI taxonomy): Eukaryota > Metazoa > Chordata > Mammalia > Diprotodontia > Potoroidae > Potorous > Potorous gilbertii. The sequence goes on along the minus strand of CM053772.1, from coordinate 253,266,072 downwards.
GCTTATAGGCATCAGATGCTCTTCAGATTGTTCAAATTCTACGAAACGATTTCTGAACTCAGTAACCCCCATGGAGACCAAGCGTTGGAGGATTTCCTGGGAGGCCCTAAAGCCTTCTGTGTGGAGGTGGCTGACGCATCCCTAGTTTGATGTGTTAGGTTGGAAAGTGAGCACACACGTGTACATATAGACACATATGTAAATTTATGTTAGCATGGGCAGCTTTTATCAGGCTGTCATGTTCATTTCTTAATTCTACAGAATTATTTTAAATTGAGAGCGTTCAGTGCTGTGTTAAAAAACAATTGAAATGAAAGGTTTTTGAGCAACACGTGTTTATTTCATATAAGTAAATTTTAGTATATGTGTACATATACATGCCTACACAACACATGCTTATTTCACATAAGTAAATTTTAGTACATATGCGTGTATGTGTATGCATGTGTGTATACATGTATAATACCCATACATAGATATGTTTTTAAAGTGTAATCAGGCAGTGGGAACATGATTATGGTCAGTTTCATTTCCCAAGATGACTCTTCTGTGACCATTCATGACAGTGCCCACTAGGTGGCAGCAGTGTTTTTGGTTAAGGGTGCCCCTAGAGAATGTGTTACCTCATTTAAAATCCAAGTATTGCCTTGAACTGCAGTGGCCATCAGACTTTTGCAGGGAATAATGCTTAAGACATAGCTTTACATTAGCTTGTGGTGTATATTTAATACCAAAAAAAAATAACATTAACTGTGGAATGTTTTTCTAAATAAACAAAGGAATTTATTACATAGAGAAGATAATTTATCAGATTCACACAGAATATTTAATTTTTCTCACTTATTGGACAGAGTATTTGGGATCTGGATTTTAAATAATTCTGGTTTTTTAAGGTACTTAATGTCTGTTATGTATATTATCTGAATTTGTTGAAATTACTGGCATCCCAAAGGTCACTGATATTAAATATTCACATGATTTTTAAAAAGTTATGTTTTATGTATGGCAACATAACCACATCCCTTTGCATCAAGTGTCCTTTGTTACATAAAGGAAATATGAAAGGAGTCATATGTCTGTATCCTAATAGAACCTTTCATTGTTGATTGATAGATTCTGAATTGCCTTATTTTCACTGAATTTACCTTAATTTTTGAAATGTTTTCCTTTTCAGGGTTTAGGGTAATTTTTAGATGCTGGATTGTTCTCTTCATGTTAATAGAATTTTTATTTCTTTAATTTTTTCCTCTTTTCTTCCTGCTTTGTATAGAAAAAAGGCTATTCTGATTTTCTTTGTGTTTTTGCACAAATACAGCTTGTGCAAACCTATAAAAGAATTTAAAAATTGAGAAAAAAAGTGAGAAAATGTATTTTTGGGATGCAGAAAGATGAGAATTGACTTGAATTTAATTGTATCTAATACTTATATTTACTTAATGAGATAGTATAAAAACTCTGGTTCAAGAAAAGAAATTGATTCCTGCTTTGATTATATCATAGTAGGACATATTAAAGTTGTTATTTTTGGTAAATGCTACTATTCTATATGTTTCAGGTATAGTTTCATTGTTGACATTAATAGTTACGAATACAGGAAATGCTTGAATCAAGTCATAGCTCTATTAACAAAATGAAGGGAGTAATGGAGGCAGTTATCAACATAGATCAGACAAAAATAATGCTTTTTGTGTAACCTAAGTACTGGAAATAGTAGCAAGTATTGGCTAAATTTTGATAATTTTCTTAATTTTGTACATTGTTTTTACTAACTTAATCTGCCAAAGAGAAGAGTCAGTAATCTCTGCAATTATTTTGATTTCTCTGTAGATAAAACTCTAACAGATTTCTATTTAGCATTAGAGCTTTTGTCAGACTGCCAGGGATTGTCTTGCTAATTCTATGGAATTCTTTTAAATTAAGAAAGTTAAGTTCTGTGTTAAAAACCAATTTAAATGGAAGGTTTGAATAATACATGCATATTTCATAGTTCATAGCATATAGAATTTACATAGGTTTCAAACATTAATATTGAAGTAGATAAATGGTATGATAGATAGAGAACTGAGCCTGGAGCCACCAACACTTACTAGCTGTATGACCCTGAGCAAGTTACTTAACCTCTGCCTCAGTTTCCTCAACTACAAACTAAGTGTAATAATAGCATCTATTTCCCAGAGTAGTTGTGAGAATCAAATGAAATAAATAGCTTACCGTATCGCCTGGGACATGATAGGTCTTTAATAAATGCTTGTTTCCTTCCCAAATTATGTTAAGAAAACTTTCTATATTGTCTTAACAAGTTAACAAATGCAAAAAAATTCAGTTGTGTTGTTGTTTTGGATAAATTTTATTTTTGCTGAAACTTAAAGCATTAAATTACTGGTACCCTTGGTTCAAGGGTTCTTAACCTGAGTTTCATGGACTTGTTTTAAAGCTTATTTTGATAATTATTTCAATAGAATTGCAATTATATGAATTTTGTTTTATGTAGGCTTCACCATACTACTAAAAGGGTCATGTATCAAAAAAAAGATTGAGAACTGCTGCATTAGTTGGTTGTGTAGTTTCACAACTGCCTTTCGCATAATTAGAGTGTAATTCTGAGAATGTAAGCTACTTTTTTTTTGCACTTTATTTTTGGTCTCAGTGCTTTGCACACTCGGTGCCTGACACATATTAAGCTCTTAATAGATGTTGTTGATTGACTGATAATGAACTCCTAATTCTTTCTTTACTGCCACATATTCTGTCCCTTTAGTATCGATTTTTCTTAGATTTCTGGACTACCCTTGTACTTAATATGATTGGTTTCTATCAAAGAAGATTAATTATTCATGACATAAAATATTTTGCACTTGATCACATTTTCTAGAAGAAACTCAAGATACTTTTCGGACTTTTTCAGATTTCAAAATATGTAGATTGAGGATGCTAAGAATTTAAAGCAAAAACATTCAATTATTCAACAAATTTTTGAGTACCAACTGTGTTTCTTGAGTTATGTTAAATACAGTAAGACATCAAACATTTAAGACATAGTCCCTTCCTGCAAAGACATTACCATCTAATTTGTGAGATTAAAAATACATATACACATGAAATAGTTGTTGAAAAAGAAACTATTCCATATGATTACATTATGTGCTGACATAATAAAGTATTAAATTTTGTAGCACAAACAACAATTTACAAAAAAGTTCAGAAAAGGTAAAAATCATTGTAGCCTCTAGGAGGCAGAGAAGGCTTCACAAGGAGATGAGAATTGAAGAATGGGTGGTTTATGTCCTTTGTTCTCCATGAGGACCAAAATGACATCTCTATGCTAAAGTCAAGTTTCAGCGTGTCTGACTGGCTGATCAGACCAATAAAAGCTTGGAATGCTCTACCGCGGGTCCGACACAAGTAATTTGTGTGAATATTTGGGGTGGATATTCTAAAGTTGTGTATCCTGGGTTTCCTTTGAACTATTTCAATTCTGCCTTGCTCATAGCACACAGCACCTTCTCTGACGTTGGCACGCCATGCTGAGCGGTCCTCTTCCAGTGTCTCCCATGTCACACAATCAATTCCAAAGTTCTTAAGCGAGACTTTGAGAGTGTCCTTGTATTGCTTCTTCTGATCACCATGTGAACACTTGCCCTGTGTGAGTTATCCATAAAAGTCTTCTTGGCAAGCATATGTTTTGCATTTGAACAATGTGGCCAGCCTTTCAGAGTTGTGCTCCCTGAAGCAGTGTGAATACTTGGCATTTTAGTTCAAGTAAGGACCTCAGTGTCTGGTACCTTATCCTGCCAAGCGATCTTCAGAATCTTCCTAAGACAATTCAAATGGAAGCAATTCCATTTCCTGGCATGGCACTAGTATACTGTTCAGGTTTCACAGGCATACAACAGCACAACGGCTCTGTAGAGCTTCAGTTTGGTAGTCTCTCTAACACCTCTTCTTTTCCATACTTTCCTTTGGAGCCTTCCAAACACTGAGCTAGCTCTGGCAATGTGTGTTTGCATCAATATCAATGTGTACATCCCTGGAAAGTATACTACAAAGATAAGTGAACTTATCCATAGCATTCAAAACTTCTCCATTTGCTGTAACTGATGGTTCTATGTATGGATGATGTAGTGATGACTGATGGAGAACCTGTGTTTTCTTGTGTTAATTGTTAAGCCAAAATTAACATGAGAAGCAGAGAATTGATCCATACTTTGTAGCATCTCAGCTTCAGAGGCTGCACTGAGTGGACAATCATCTGCAGACAGAAAATCATGCACCAACACTCCCTCCACTTTGGTCTTGGCTTGTAGCCTTTTCAAGTTGGAGAATTTACCTTCAGTGATGTAGCTGGCCTTGATGATGTGTTCATCTTTATTGAAAGAATCTGACAAAATGTCTGAAAGCATCATGCTAAAAAAGCATAGGAGCAAGCACACAGTCTTACTTCACTCCATTGGTGACTAGGAAAGCACGAGAGCATTGTCTTTTATCCAGAATCCAGGCAAGCATGCTGTCATGCAACTTATGTACAAATCTGATGAACTTCTCTGGGCAACCAAATTTTGACATAATTTTCCATAAGTTCTCACTTGTATATGACTGGAAGGAGGAGTGACTTCTGAGAATGCATTTTCAGGAAGTTGGTAGGAATGGAAGTAGTTGGTAGTGATGAGCTACAGAGAGGGTTGTAGACCCTTCATTTGGTATGTTTGATACCATCAAGAAGGAAAAAAATGTTGTTAGAAAGGACATTTGCATTGAAGATAAAAGGAGACCTGAACATATCTGGAAGAAGAAAAAAAAGAAGTCAGTTAGTTGGGAAGGAGAGGTTAAAGATGTTGAAGGGATTGGAATAAGCGAAGGAGGAAACTCCTTACGGGTCAGCATCAAGGGGGCAATTCTTTGTACAGTTTTGCAAAGTCGATAGAAATGTGATAAAGTTTGTTGAACTGAATGTTTTAAAGATGTAGCAACAGTAATAAACTTATTCCTTCTGCCTTATCCCTCAAACAGAACTTTTGATATTAGTAATGAACCAGATATCCCTTAATAATTTAGAGGAGAAATCAGTGGAAAAATAGGAAAAAAAACGGAAAAGGTCCACATCCAAAGGAAGCAAAAAGAGGACGACAAGGCCTCTTGTCCGGTACGCCAGATTGTATCTGCTTTTGCAGAAGTGTGTATGACAGCGTGTGGCGGGGAAAGTCTCATTGCTTCCATTTTTCTGTACGTCATTCATCCTTCTTACTCAGAGAGGACCAATGACATCACAATGTTGGAGTCAGGGTACAGTGTGTTGGGCTGAGGCTGGGCAGTTGGATATGGACTTAGAAGCCTCGGTCACAGGCTGGGATCAAGTAGTCCGCATGGACTTTTGGGATGGAGAAGTCACTAGATTTGCATATCTCACATTTCCTTTATGATTCTGTTTTTTCTTCATAGAGCATGGCACTTTCTTTGTGCATGTCATGCTGGGCAGTCCTGTGTCAGCATTTCTCATGTCTCACAATTGATACTAAAATTCATAGCATGTGAGTCTGGTAATTATAAAAAACAATATTTGGAAATTTTTTTTAGAAAGACAAAAATGATTATTTTAAGGAGATATTTTTTAAAAATAGATTTTATCAGTAATATTTATATGGCCTAAGTTTCCCCTGGAACCTCCTCTGCTCTCTGTCAGAGAGCTGTCCTTTATAGTGGATAATTTTTTTTTTAAAGGAAAAAGAAACAATTTAAACACAACCAATCAACTTATTGAAAAAACTGACTTTGTAAACCATGGACCTTGACCTCCATAAAAAGAGGTGGCTAGGGTCTTCTTTGGGGCTGAAGTTGCTCTTTTTAATTTCATAAAATTATGTTTTTAAATTAAGACTATTTAATTTAATGTAGTGCATAATTATATAATTTAATACATTTCATTTGCAGTAACCAAATTTATTTAAAATTTTTAAACATTTATTTAAAATCTTTGGTTCCAAATTCTCTCTTTCCTTTTAGTCTCTCCCCTACCCATTAAAAAGCAATGTAATACCCACTAATATATGTGAAGTTATGTAAAACATTTCCATATCAGCCATGCACAACATTGAGTTCTGACTGTTTTGTGGTTGTTACTCTTTCCATTTACATTGTTGTCTTTATTTCTCCTGTTTAACTGACTTTGCTTACTTCACTTTGCATCCATTCGTTCAAGGCTTTCCATGGTTTTCTGTTTTCAAAATATTCAGTTTCTTTTTGAAAAATTTAATTTAATTTTTTTGTTTCATTTTAAGTTCCAAACTGTCTCCTTATCTCCCCAGACAGCACTAGATAAGGCCAGCATTTAACACACACACACACACACACACACTCCTATATATATATATATGTATATGTATATATATACATATACATATATATATATGAAATTATACTCTGCATGTTTCTCTTGATCAGTTCTTCTTTGTAGGTGGATAGTATCTTCTTCCATAAGTCCTTTGTACTTCATTTGAATATTTATATTCAGGATAGCTTAGTCATTCACAGTTATTCTCCAAACAATATTGCTGTTACGCAATGTTCTCTTTGTTCTGCTTATTTCACTCTTTATTATTTCAAGCAAGTCTTTCAGTGTCTAAAGTCAACCTGCTTATTCTTACAGCATAGTAGTATTCCTTCACAACTTGTTTAGCCATTCTCCAGTAGCAGGGCATCTCCTCACTTTCTAGGTCTTTGCTACCACAGAGAAAGCTGCTAGAAATATTTCAGAATGTGTAGGTTCTTTTCCTTTCTCCCTGATTACCTTGAGAAAAGGATCTCATAGTGGTATTGCTGGGTCAAAGGCTACGCACAGTTTTATAACCCTTTGGGCATAATACCTGATTATTCTCCAGATGGCTGGATAAATTCGCAGTTTCTTCAACGGTGTCCGCGTCTCAGTTTTCTCATGCCTTTGTCGCTATTTCTTTTCATCGTTTCCTCTGATTTTCCAGATCTTTTGTTTTTCCAAATGAATTTTGTTATTATTTTTATCAAATCCTACAAAGTATCTCTTAGCAGAGCGTTAAAATGTAAATTAATTTTGGTAGTATTTTCTTTTCGTTACATTGGCATGGCCTAGTCATGAGTGCTGAATATTTCTCCAGCTATTCAAGTTGTGCTCTATTTTTCAAAGGAACACTTTGTAATTGAAATTATGCAAGTCTTTTATGTGCTTTGGTAGGTTGATTCCCAGATATTTTGTGCATTTTGTATTTATTTGGAATGGGGTTTTCTTTTGTATGATGGTTTCTTGTGTTTTGTTATTATTATATAAAAATGCTTTTGATTTTTTAGGATTTATTTTATAGCCTGCAATGTGACTGACACTATTAGCTGTCTTAACTAGTATCTTTGCTGATTCCTTAGGATTTTCCAAGTAAACCATCGTACTAGCAAATAAGCATAGTTCTGTCTCCTCTTCATTGAGGCATTTAAGATGCCTTTCATTTGTTTCTCTTGTCTCATTGCTGTTGCTAGCGCATTTTGAACTATATCAAGTAAGAGTAGGGATAGTGGGCATCCTTGCTTCACTCCCATATTTACTGGAAAAGATTCTAGTGTATGTTTCCCCATTACATATGATACTTTCGTAGATATACTTCTTTATGAAATTAAAAAATGTGCTTATTCTATGTGGGTTTTTAGCATAAAAGAGTACCATACTTTGTCAAAGGACTTTTCCCTCCTCTATTGAGATGATCTTATGATTCTGGATGTTTTGGTTTTTAATATGATTAATATAATTAATTGTTTTTCTACTATTGGAGTATCCTTGTATCTCTTGCATAAATCTTACTTGGTCATAATGAACTATTTCTCAGCTAAATCACTGTAATCTGTTTGATAGGATTGTGTTTACATTTTTGAGTCAATGTTTTGAGTTGAATTTTGAGTTGAGTAATGATTGGCCTATATTTTTTTCTCTGAATTTTATCTTTCTTTGGTTTAGGTATTAGGACTATATTTGTCTCAGAAAAAGATTATGGCAGGTGCTTTCTTTCTCAATTTTTGAGAATAGTTTATGAGTTATAGATACTAACTGTTCTTTAAAAGTTTTATAGAATTTCCCTGTGACTTCATTAAGACCAGGCTTTCTCTTCCTATCCCTCACCCCCACCCCATAGTTCCCTTACAGTTTGATCTATTTCCTTTTCTGATACTGAGTTATTTACACACTCTAAGTGGGCTTCTGATAGTTTGAGTATTTTTAAAGGTATTCCTCTATTTCTTTTGTGCTATCTGTTTTGTTAGCATATACTATGCATACTGTTTTTTTTTTCTTTCATCAGATTAGCTAAGAATTTACACATTTTGTTGGTCTTTTCAAAGAAATAACTTTTAGGTTTTTTTAATCATTTCTTTGTGGAAGCTCTTTCTAATTTATCCATTTCCCCTCTAATTTTTAATAACTCCTCTTTGGAACTTATTTTATGTTTATTTGTTGACTTTCTGATTTAAAAAATACATATTCAGTTCATTAATCCCCTCTTTTTCTATTTTATTAATATATGTTTGTAAAGATGTTATTTTCCTGCTGAAGACAGCTTTAGTTCTTTAATTCACTCATTATTTAGGATTTTGTGATTATGTCTCCATTTGGGCCGCTCTATGTATCTATATCTGTCTGTCTGTCTATCGATTGTTTGTGGTCCTTAAATCAATTACTGTCTTTATTGCATTATAATTTATAAAGGCTATATTAACTTTTTGCACTTGCTTGCAGTATTTCTATGCCCTAGTACATGATCAGTTTTTATAAGTCATGTGTGGTGCTTTCAAATATTATATATTCTTTTGTTATCCCATTTAGAAGAAATCTTTTAACACTAGTTTTTCCAGGATTTTTTAGTTCCATACTTTCCATTTTGTTTGTATTTCTGTTAAACTTACCCAAAACTGAGAAAGGAATATTGAAGTCTCCTGCTGCATTGTGTTACTGTCTATATCTTCCTATAGCTCAGATATTTACTTTTTGAATTTGGATGCCCTGCATTTAGAGTATATATGTTTTATTACTGATAATGGTTTATTGTCTAAGATCTCTTTCAGCATACTATGTTTTCTTTGTTTTTCCCTTTTAATTTTTTGAACGTTGTTTTTGCTTTGCCAGCATGATTGCAGCTCTTGCCTTTTTGGATTCACTTAATGCAAAATTAATTTTTTTCCATATCCTCAGTTTTATCTTTTATCTTTGCTTTTGAAATGTGTTTCCTGTAAACAATAGATTTTAGGACTTTATTTTCTTATCCAATCTATCACTCTTTTTTGTTTTTTAGATTGTTTAATCCATTCACATTTTAAGTTATGAGTTAGGTTTATATTTTTTTCTCTCTCTCTCTATTTTTCCCCAAGTTGTGATTCTCCTCTTCTCTTTTGCTGTAAACATAGTACTGTTCCTTCAGCTACTTTAATCTTTTTTTAAGATAACCTTGTCCCCACTGTCTCTTCTCCCCTCATCCCTGATCCTTTCCTCTTCTTTGTTACTACTTTTTCTTTGTGATTTCATTTTTAATTCCTTTTTCTTTCTTTCTTCTAGCTAGTTATATAATTCTTCCTCTTTTCCCCTTCTTAGTCAAGTAGATTCTCCCTTCTCTTCCACTTCAAGTAGTCCTGTTCATTAGTTTTCAAATTTTCATTTTCCTTTAGCCCTTTCCAAAAAGGATTTTTCTCACGTTCTTTGTTATACATTCTCTTTTTCTGTCTACTCTAGATTCTCATTTCTGATTCACAACACCTACAATTATCTAGTCTATCTTTCCTCTGTGTTCTTCTTGCAATCAAAACTTCCAGATTCTCCATGCTAGGCTTTTCCCTCTGGGTTGTTTCTGCCCCTGCCTTGTGCAGCTTGCTTATCCATTGTGCCTCATCCCCAGAACATTGCCAGTTTTTGCAGGGGTCATGCCCTCTACCACATCCTTGATTATGCAACTCACTACTGAACTGTACCCGCCCCCCCCGCCATGGTTTCTCTCCCTCTGCTCCCTTTTGCCTCAAAATCTCTATTCTGGGTCCATGTTCTTCCACTCCCTTTGGTGCCAGTTATCCCCGGGTGTTCTAACTCCTCCTCCCTTCTGAGGTAGTGCAAGTACTTTTCCAGTACCCAATCCCTCCAGTTACATCCAATGCAAAATCCCTCTCTCTTCACAAAGCATCTCTCTTCACCTAAAAGAGCATTCATAACTGGAAACCCCTCCTATCACCAAAGCAAGGCTCTCTTCTTTTCCCCGCATTTTCAATCCTTTCCTTCTCCTTACCAAGTCTCTCTGCCATGTAATCCTTCTGCATTTCTGTTATTTAGGATATTTGAGAAGCAAATAATCTCTCCATATCTGGTTTTCTTTCTAGAAATGTTTAAAATGCCTCTTTATTATTGAATGTTCATATTTTTTTATGTATAATCAAGCTTAAGTTTGGAGTATAGGTCACACTGAGCTGCATCTTGAGCGCCATTGGAATATGTCTTTTGTAATATATCATATGTTATTCCACTCCCTCCTATGTTTTCTGGTGGTCTTGCATTATTCAAATGTATTTTCCTTTGTATTTGAAGGTCTTTCTTCTGATAGTATGAAGAACTTGTTGCTTATGAATTCAACAGACAAATATAACTGCTATGTATCTTGAACTTTGCAGCTTTGCATTATTTTTTGTACAATATCTGTACATTTTTAAAATTGGGGTTTCATTTTCTATATTCAGAAGTTCTTAACAATTCTCTTCTATTTTTTTCTTCCTTATGGTGTTAAGTCTTTTTGTCCTGTTCTGTTCTTTTGGGAGACTGTGATCCTTAAGTTGTCTGTATGTATTTTGTGTTCAAGTTTTGCTTGCGTGGTGAGCATATTTTCTTTTAATGTTATGGTTTTTGCTTTTCTTTTTCTAGATTGGCCTTTAGTTCTTTATATTTGCATTGCCAATCTATTATTCTTTCTTTTGTTTCTTTGGTGACACTTGCCATTGAAGATTTCAGGTTTTCTGTACACATTATTTTTGCTATGTAAGCCATAACTGAACCACTCAGGAACAGTGTGTTGTGTTTTCATGTTCTCACATTCCACAAAGTCCTCTGTCTTATTAAGTTTTGGATCATTTCCCTTTATTTTGCAGTATTTATTTGTAAATGCCTGAACTAGTTTTTTAGATCTGGAGGCCACATTTCCTCCTGTTGTTAATGCTTTCCCTCTTGATTTATCTGCTTATGTTCAAGGTATTTAGGTTTTCATCTTCCTGGAGTCTTTGGTAATTTTAGTCTCCCCTCTCCTCAATTATCCCTATTTAATCCCTGACTATTCCCTCTGATAGCAGTTTCCTCTGGGGTTGGATCTCAAAGCATCTCAGCTTCCTTCCATGCTGGGAAATCCATGTTCAACCAGTATGGGTGTCTTTCCCAGGTGACTTTTGGGTGGTCACCACTGTCCCCAGATGGATGCTTTGTTCCTTCCCTCAGGTTTAGTGAACTTCTGTACTACAAATGGTATCCTGTCCTGGTTTCATGTCCTGTCTCACTCCCTTGTTCCTCAGTTCTCTTGCCAGCTCCTATAGTTCATGAGGCCTCTAGCAGACCTTTGCTTCTGCTGTCTGTCAAGCTGTCTGTCTTTTACTGCCCAAGCAGAGCCAATTTCCATAGCTTCGATCCAGTGTCTCCATGCCATAGTAAAGAGTGAGGTGGACCAGTGTATGGCATTGTGTTGTGTGGCAAGCCCCTGACTGGGTGTTAGGTCCTTGGGTCTGCTAGTGCAGTATTGGGACCAGCAGCATGGGAGGTGGCATGTCTGATGAGCCTAAGGTCAGTTATCATTAGTTCATCTTCTGGGTTCTAGTTGTCTGAGACTATAGAGGAGCTGAAGCTGCTTCATCTT
>CM053772.1:253236696-253249196 GCA_028658325.1 Potorous gilbertii | reverse complement strand
TGAGTACAAACTGAAGTTTTTACTATAATTATGCTTCATCTAGCACTGTTGTTTAATCTTTTTAAAAATTTTTATATTGCAGGAACCAAATTCTATTATGGATAAAGACTTTACAACCGAGTCAACTTCCTATTCCCTTCAAAGTTCTTCAGAACCATTGTTTTCTATCCAGATATTAGAATTTAAAGCAAGTTTGTTAGAGGCATTAGAAGAATTACGCATGAGAAGGGTAAGCACTTTTTAGTTGTTATGATTATTTTAAAGAAAGTATTTGATTTTGATCAGATCTTTTATACCCCTTTAAAAATTTCAGAAATATTTCCCTGAAATATTAGTCCTAATGTAATGCTTTAATGGATCAGCAGTCTGTTCCAGTGTGAGTATTTTTCTAAAGATAAAGACTGAAGCCCACCAATGCTTTCTCATCCTGGGTGACCCTTGTCCATGTCTTTCCACTGAACTTCCATATGGGATCTACCCACTATGCAAATATCCTTATCTAAGTCTTTTGCCTTTACCAGGATATCCATGCAACACCTGGGCTATTTGTTACTCATCACTCTCCCTATATAACTGGCCACTTTCTTTTCTTATCAGACATTTCCTTGGTAATTTCTTTTATTCCACTATGCAAGTCATCTCTGATAATATGTAGCAGACTCCTTACTCCCACCACATCTTTCCATTGTTCTTAGTGTCATGCAGAATTCTAATTCATCAGAGATGGTGGTGTTCCATGACTTATCGCTCTATGATGCTATGAGAAGAATATAGATGTTCAAAGACGGCTTTTTGTTTCAGGGAGTAACTTGGGATCATTGACCGAATGAGCAACTTCCCAAATGCAACCTCTACTAAACACTGTTATGTGCTAGGCACCGTGCCAGGCACTGGAGGCACAAAAGCAAGAATGAAGCAACTCCTCAAGGAGCTTGTGTTGTAGGAGAGGAGGCAACATGGACATATATAAGTGGACATACAAAATATATGCAAAGTAAGCTACATGGTAATTTTTGTCAGGAGGGCACTAGCTACTAGGGAGATCAGGAAAGACTGACTGGAGAACGTGGTTCTTCATATGAGTTTTGAAGGAAGCAAAGGGGTCTAAGAGGTAAATGCATCCCAGAGAGAGAGGATATCCCAAGCATGGGGCACAGCCAATGCAAAGTCAGTTTGACTGGACCACAAAGGGTGGAAAAGGGGAGTGATGTCTAGCAGTTTGGAAAAGTAGGTTGGGACCTACTGGTATGTGAAAGGATTTTAAAATTAACCAACCTAAAGAGTATATTTTTTATCTAAAAAGCATTTCTTTCAATAAGCATTAAGTACCTGCTATTATACCAGATGTTTTGCTAAGTGCTGGAGAAACAAAAAAATGACACAATCTAGTTCATTATCTATCCGTTCAAGAAATATGTACTTAGCTCTGTGTAATATAGCTGAAAGGGCTACCCATACAACTGCATATCATAATCTGTACTCAGCTCAGCATTAGACCTGGCCCTGGGGCAGAGTTGTCCTGGCTGCAGATTGAATTAGGAATAAATGAACCATACCTCAGCCCTCTCTGGGAGGGATGTGGGTCCTTCTAAGACTGCAACACCTTCCTTTGACTGTCTGGGCAGGACCAGATTTGCCATCTGTCCTACCATTGTCCATGCATAGCCCAACCCCCACTATCATTTCCACTCTCACTTCTTACTCTGGTGAGAATGATAATCAAATCAACAGTCTCATTGCTCCTGTGAAGGATTTGGTACCTTGTTCTGCAGTCTTCAGAATCCCTATTCTATATTCAGAGTCCCAGGCTGCCCAGGCAGAAGCTCACTTTCCATACTGCCACCTTCTGCTTCTTCCTACTCATCCATCACATTCTTATTTCTCCTCTATCTATAGCCCAATCAAGCTTCCCTTCCAGTGTACCCTGTGGACCCCTTGTTCTTTTGATAAAAACTGCCTATTGCATTAGACTTCCAGGTTTCATGTTCTTCCATTTCTAAGTGAATTTCACATGATTTCACTTTGAACACTCTGCATTACAGCAGAATTTACTATTCTCTGAATCCAGGATTCCATCTCTTGCCATTGTGCTTTTGTCCTGACTATTATCCTTAGCATATACTCCCTTCTTACATCTACCTCTTAGAATCTTCACTTAACCCTTCTACTATCTGCTATGGAAAGTTTCCATAGTGATGATGCTCTTTCTTTCTTCAAAAAATGAGGTATATAGTTATCATTCTATTTGTATGTTGTATTCTCTCCTCCTAGATCTCTCCCCTATTTCATAGAATGTAAGCTTCCTGAGGTCAGACTTGTTTATTTTGTTTTTAGTTCTCCACAGTCTAGTGCCTTGTACATAACAGGGGATTAATAAATACTAGTTGATTTGAATTTCCCAAGTATCTTCCCCTTTCCTGTGAAGAGTTCACAAAAATTCCCATGAGACCTTCATCATGGCTCTTAAATGATCCCTGAGTTAACAGTCTTTTGTGTAATAATCATAAACACTTACCACTAAAACTTAATTGCACAGTGTTCCTCTAGGCTCATGCTTGCCTTGATACTTGCCAGGGTGTGTTCAGACTGCCTCCCCACACCTAAATAGAGGAAAAAGTAGCAAAAACAAAACTTAAAAGTGCAAAACAACAAAAAATTGTCATGGTCCCGGGAATTTTCATTTGGGGATTTCTTTCAGGGGGTGACCGGTGGATTCTTTCTATTTCCACATTAACCTGTGGTTCTGAGAGACCTACATTAGAATAAGGGTTGAGAAAGTTTTCCTATAGATGTTGGGATTTTAGCTGGGACTTGAAGAAAGCCAGGGAAGCCAGTTGGCAGAGATGAGGAGGGAGACTCTTCCTTTAATGGGAAGCAGCCATGAAAATGGGCAGCCAGCTGATGCAATATCAAGGAGGCTAGTGCCGTTGGCTCACCAAATATGTTGTGGGAAACGGGTAGAGAGAAGGAGGGGAGATGACCCATGACCTCCTGAGGTAATCCCTTTCACTTTTGGATGGCTCTAATTATTAGGACATTTTCCTTACATGAAATCTAAATTTGCCTCTTGGTAACATCTAACCATTACTCCTAGTACTGATCTCTAGAGTCAGACAGAACAAGTCCAGGACTTCTTCAGGTGAGGCAAAGTCCTAATTTGAAGATATCCAATATGTTTCTCCAAGTCTTCTCCAGGTTAAACATCCTCCAGGCCCCTATATCAAACCTCATGCTTTCTTCTGAATACTCTCTAGCTTATAAATGTCCTTTCTTAAATATGTCACCGAGAACTGAACACAACACATCAAATGTAGTCTGACCAGGGCTGAATACAATAGGAGTAGTACCTCTTTATTCTTGCAAGCTATGCTTTTCCTTCTTTTTCTTTTTTTTTTCAATGCCACACAACAAGATCTTACTAGCTTTTTTGGCAGCCAAATTACACTTTTTACAGAGAGCACAGTTCACTAAAACTGCCAAATTTTCCTCAGAGCTGCCCTCAAGCAATGCTTCCCTCATCTTGCACTGGGGAAGTTTAGTTTTTGAACTTAAATGAAAGTTTACATTTATTCCTAATAAATTCCATCTAATTCAGTTCAATCCAATATCTTATAGCCTGTCAAGATGTTTTTGAATTCTGTTTCTGTCATCTCTGTGTTAACTATCCCTTCTTGCTTTCATTCATCTTAAAAAATAACCAGTCATTGATAAAACTATCAAACATAAAAAGCATAGCTCTCTGAGGTGCGCCATGGGAAAACTCTTTACAAGTTGACAAGGATCCATTAATAATCCTCTAGATAATTATTCCGTCAATTCAGATTCATCTAATTGTGCAATCAATTATTGAGCCAACATTTCTCCATCTTTTCCATAATAAGAAAAACACACTAGGTTTTACTCTATAAGAATTCCTAGCGTCTCCTTCTAGAGGGCGTCTTCCTTAATCGGAGGGTTTTCCCTGTAAGGGCATCTCCCTCAAGGAGGCATCTCCCTTAAGTGGCCCTCTCCCTTGGGGGGGCAGCCCCCCCTCCCTTAAGGGGCTGCAACCTTCTTAAACTGCATCTCCCTTAAGGGGCAAAGGAACCCTCTTGGTATGTTGCGTTATCCCCCAATAATGCCTTTACTTGATTTGGAGGCAGCCTGAGCAAATTCTTTCAAGACATGCAACATGTACCCCAACATTTTGGGGTGACTCTAGTCCTTATCACTCTGAGCTACAATTTAGCAACTGTATTCCAAAGGGAAACAAGGCCATCTCTATGTATGGACCACTCTTGATGAATTTTTGTAAATTATTTCCTCTTCTAGATATACACTAACCATGTCTTTAATAGTATGTGCAAGAATTTTGCCAGGAATAGAAGTCAAACTTACTGGCCTGTATCTCCCTCCTTCCTGACTCCCCCTTCCTACCTCTTTCTTCCTTTGGAGTTCTTTGGGCAAAGCTGAATAATCACTTTTAGAGCATGGTGTAGAAGGAATTCTTTTCACATGCCTGTTGGCTTAGATAATCTCAGAGGTCCATTCCAAATTGGAATTCTGTGATTTTGTCATTTTAACATCTGGTATCTAATGAACTATATGAGAATACGGAAATGGTATTTAAGGATATGAAGCAGAGAAAAGTGCATAGATAAGACAAAATATTAGGTTGGTGGCAACATAGTTTTAAAGAAACTAAGGGACTGAGTTTTCAAGGTCTTGTAAGAAGGAGGACACTCCAAAATAATAAAATAGATCATTAATATCAAAAAAGGCAACTGAGAAGACATTAGCAGCTGGTGACTTATTCACCTACATTCTCTTACTTGTAAATTTCTTATAAGAATGCCATTAGCTTTTCAGTACTTAGATCTTAGATCCATTCCCTAGATGGGCAATGAGTTTCTCCCAGAATTGCATGGAAGAGCAGCTTGGGAAATGGCATAGCACTTTCACTAATCCTGAAGTTGTTCCCAAACATGAAAATCCATTCTTTGAGTGATTTTCTTGGTATTACCATAAGGCTGTGAATACTAGGATTTTAGAAGAATGAAAATTGCAAGTGCTGTGAAAGCTATCAGAAAGGCATATAGTTGGTACATATTGTCTGCAATACATTTTCAGGAATGGCCTAGGTATGGGGCTGGAAAAAATGGGCAGAGATAATAGATGGATACCTTAAGGATTGCACTAATGTCCAAAAAATACTAAAAGGTTCAGAGGAAGTTCTTCAGTATATTAGATGGATTTTCTTTGGAGGATATATGAAAGAATATAAACAAGAATTGCACAGGATAAGAAAATATGATCTGATTGCTATCTGTGTTGATTGAGAGAATGCTCACATCAGTGAGATCATAGATTTATTGAACTAAATGAGAGTGAAAAAGTTCTCAGAGGGTGAGTATAAAGAGAAATCCAAGATACTAAGAAATAAGCATCAGTGAACAATCACTGTTATGGTTTAAAAACCATGATAGGAGATAGAAAATGAAGAGTGATGTAAGAGAATCAGGTTGTGGTGGTAACAGTGGTTTCAGAGAAGTTATAGAGAATTGATTGAGGTGTAAAAAATATGATTTTGCCATTTAAGAGTGGTATTTTATTATGTGTGGGGAATTAAAGCTTAATTACATGGAGGTTAAAGAGTGTATGGATGGATGCGGAAATGAAAGCAGTGAGTATAGAGTACACATTCCATAAATCCAACTGTGAATGAGAGAACAGAAACAGAATGTTAGCTTCAGGGGACCATGGGGTGAAAGTTTGGTTTTCTCAGTTTAGAGGAGGTGTGTATATCTGGAGATAAATCAGAAGTGGGCATCACCTATTGATGATGCTTCTTCAGGGATAGCAGTAGGGAAAATGAGGGAAAAGGGACAAGAAGGCATCAAGAATCAATTTTTAGATGATCTTTAAACTTTAATTTGTCTGTTAGTATTTTAAATGTGAGATCCTTGTCCATTGACCAGTGAACGAATGTACATATCACTGGAGAAGCAGAATAATATCATTATTGACATTTTTGCTGTAAATGAAACCAGAATAAAGAAAGAAGTTACAGGTTAATGGAAAGGATGGGTCACAGATACTTCTTTTTTTAACTATTTAGTTACTTTTAACATTCATTTAAAAAATTGAGTTCTGAATTCTTTCCTTCCCTCTCATCCCTCTTTTACCCACTGCAAAGGCAAGGAATGTTATATCAATTTTGCATGTGAAATTTTGTAAAATATATTAACCATGTTGCAAAGAAGGCAAAAAAATAAAGTGGAATAAATATGCTTCAATCTGCATTTAGACTCCATCGGTTCTTTCTTTGGAGGTGGGTAGAATCCTAAATCCTTCAGAATTGTTTTGGATCGTTGTATCAATCAGAATAGCTAAGTCATTCACAATTGATCATCATGTAATATTGCTGTAACTGTACAATGTGCTGCTTACTTTACTTTACATCAATTCATATGTCTTCCCAAGTTTTGCTGAAGTTATCCTGCTGCTCATTTTTATAGCACAATAATATTACATCACATTTATATACCACAACTTGCTCAACTGCTCCCCAATTGATGGACTTCCCCTTAGTTTTCCATTATTTTGCCACCACAAAAAGAGCTACAGTAAATATTTTTTGCACATATAAGTCCTTTTTCTTTTTAAAAAATCTCTTTGTGATACAGATGTAGTAGTGGTATTGCTAGACCAAAGGTTGGTATACAGTTTTATAGCCCTTTGGGCATAGTTCCAAATTGCTTTCCAGAATGGTTGAAGCAGTTTACAACTCCACTTAACAGTTCATTAGTGTCCTAATTTTCCATTCCCTCCAACATTTGTCATTTTCCTTTTCTCTCATATTAGCTGATCAGATAGTATAAGGTGGTACTTCAGAGTTGTTTTAATTTTCTTTTCTCTGATCAGTAGTGATTTAGAGCATTTTTTCATGTGACTATAGATAGCTTTGATTTCTTTATCTGAAAACTGCCTGTTCATATCCTTTGATTATTTATCAATGAGGGAATGACTTGTATCTCATAAATTTAATTCATTTTTCTACATAATTGAGAAATAAGGCCTTTATCAGAGAATTTGATATAAATCCTCTCCTGCTCCCAGCTTCCTGCTTTCCTTCTAATTTTGGCTGAATTAGTTTTGTTTGTGTAAAACCTTTTTAGTTTAATGTGATCAAAGTTACCCATTTTATATCCTATGATCCTCTCTATCTCTTGTTTGATTGCAGATTCTTCCCTTATCCATATATCTGAAGGTAAAGGTTTTCATGTTCAGGTAAAGGTTTTCATGTTCACCTAACTTGCTTATGGTATCACCTTTTATCACCCTAAATCATGTACCCATTGTGACTTAATCTTGGCATGAGATTTTGATTTATACCTAATTTCTGCCAAATGGCTTTCCAGTTTTCCCATTACTTTTTGCCAAATAATTCTTGTCCCAAAAGGTTGAGTTTTGGGGTTTACTAGGTGACAATTGGCCTGTTTCAGTTATGTATTGTGTATCCAGTCTATTTCACTGATCTACCACGCTATTTCTTGGGCAGTACCAGATTGTTTTGATGATCACCATTTTGTATTACAGTTTGAGATCTGGTACTGTTAAGCTACCTTCTTTCGCATTTGTTTCCCTGCTGATTCCCTTAATATTCTTGATCTCACTGGTACTTCTTGGAGAGGTAAAGAAAGGAGTTGGTGTAATTAGTTTTTTTAAATCACATTCTAAAGGTAACGAGAAATACTATTTCATGGGATATCTAGTTATCTAATTTTGCAGTACTTAAAAGTATTTGTACAAAGACTACCATGCAAAAACTGAAAATTATGAATCAGTCTTAGTTATCAAAGATGAAGAAGTAGAGAATTATGAGAAAAACTCAATCAGCCTATCCAAATTAAATCAATATAGAATTGTGGGATCTTAAGATTCAGAATGGGAAGGGACCTTAGAGGTTTTGGAGCAGGGCCTCCTCATTTTGCAAATGTATTCTGAAAGTAACTTTGATGCAAGGATGGGAAACAATAAAGTTCAAATGATGGGGAAAGCATGGTTCAGGAAAATGGAACACAAGAGGTCATAGACTTATAGGCTACCCAGAAGCCACACACTTTTACATAAAGAATACTTCTATTGCAAAAGGAAACAGTAAGTACTAGACATAGTGATTAACAAGTAACATTGTGAAAAATGAAATAATTTATATTTTAATAGATAGAATAAAGATTTGTAATTAGTCTGAGAAGTATATTTCAATCAGTTGCCTGGGAGTACTGACTTCTCAATGCAAAGATCAGAAGTAAAAAAACAAGTAAAATGAGTAATGGGAAAAATACAGTGTGCAAGTGAAAGAATTCTGAGCTATTTAAACAAGTAATAAGTAATTGGAAATGGGAATTGATATAACAAATGACATCAGTGCCCACTGCAATTTAAGTGCTATAAATTTATTGCCACAGCAAGAAGACCAAAAGAACCTAAAAGGCACCTTAGCAAACATTTGACCTGCCAGATGGAAAGAAATTGTGGACAGAGGCAGTACCAGTTTAGGATAGGAACTTAATTGTAAAATCTTATGAAGAAAGATGTTGAACAGATGTACAGATGAGGGTAAAACTAGCTTAAAGAAAGCTTGACAAGAAGTTCAGTTAAGCGTAGATATCCCAAGAGGATTAAAGAACAAAAATGGAAGGAGGAGAACAAACAGGAGAAAAATAGAAAAGAGCTGTAAATATTACTACAATAAGCTGGTTTTTTTAATCAAGGACAAGGAAACCACGACATTTGGGGAGGTAGAAGGGCAAAGAAGCCACATTGGACCACGTATCCGTAAAAGACATATTGCTGGACAAAACACTATTGTGAAAATGCTGAGGAATCAATATATAAAATATCTGAAGGGGGAGAAGATACCAAGACAGTGGAAATAGTGAGACCTCACTAATAATAAGCCAGACTCCTGCTTCGTATTCCTGCTGTTTCACTTACACCAGTCTTTTTGTGTGTGCAAGTCCTATCTACAAAAGTGGCAACTTCATGCGTTGGGCATTAGTAGGGGATAAGAAAACTTACCATGGACCTTATCTTTACCATTTTTCCATTGACTAAGAGATGTAGAGAATATAAGGTTTTGCTTACTATTTGTAAATTATGAAAAAATTGATTTGGTAGTATCTTAAAGGCTCCTTCCCAACAAAGTGTTTCCCATTCATATTTCAAAATCATTTAAGATTCCTTGAAAGACATAACAACAGAAACAACTCTTAGCATTGACACTGATTATAAATAGCAAGTGAGACATAAAAAAAGGGAGATGTATACTCACCAAAATATACTCACTGTGATAGAGAGGAATTTTCACAAAGTCCAAGTTGAAGATGGTCTCTTGGTTTGTGGTAAGTTCTTTCAGATGTGTCTCTTTGTGGGTAACATTGTACTAATTGCATTAAACTCTGAAATATTGCACAGGTTCCTGCAAGAGATCTGTAATCATTCAGAAGAGTTTGGAAAGACCAAGTGAATGAAGAATGTCTTTTGTCCAGATTGCATATATTTGGATGGAAAATCTATAGACCTTGTCTGTTAGCGTAAATATTTGAGAGAGGTAATACAGATAGTCAAATAGTTGTGCTTGAAGTTGATCAGGAAAAAACTGGGCTGGATTGCTTTTGGAAAATTCCAAAGCTCCTTTAGTGATTTAATTGCAAATGCCTTGAATGATTCCAAGTTTTTCATAGACACAAAGGGTTATCTTTCTGATACCAATATTATTTTGGTGATATATGCAGTGAGTCATGGAATACAACAGTCTGAAGAATTAGAAATATATATCACAAGGCAATGGAGAAGTACAAAGTATGTGTGAGCAGGCTGCAACCATATAACTGATGAGGAATTTGAAAGATGAATAGAAATAAATGATCATCAAGGAAATGTATGATAATAAGTGAAAATAGGTTGGTCATGTGATGAGAGTGAGAGATGACAGATGGATCAGAGCCAGAGTGTTCCACTGGTACCCTTGAAATGTCAGGAGAAATTGAGGAAGATTTCCTGCACATTGGACAGTGAATATATGAGAGGGGCATGGACAACAGTGATACAGGATGAGGAGACATAGATAGATTGAAACCTGTTTTGTTGAAATAAATTCCCATATTGATAAGATTACAGATCCATCTGAGTATCTGAGTAAGGTATGGAAACAGTGGAGACGGAAATATTGAAAATGCTAAATAAAAGGAAGTATACAATTTAAGGGACAAGATCCTAGAGGAGAAAGATGAGATCAATAGCATCAATAGCCAAACAGCTAGCCTTGGAAAGGAGAGATAATTGTTCCTGTGAAACAGTGATAGGGAAGATGCTTTGAGTTGGAGAAAAAAGAATAGTGAAGGAGCTCTTGGTAGATGACTTTAACACTATGTCTATTTAATCTCTGACTGGGGAGAAAGTTTCATCAACCAGATTAAAAGAGAGTTGAGGGACTTGTGGAATCCTTACCTTGTAGGAATTTGTGGAGAAAAATAGTTGTATATCATTCATAGGAAAATCCTAGACTGTTTAGTACCACGTTCTATCTAAATTGGAGGCCTCATTTTACATTCCATTTTCCTCTGACAGATAGAAAAGCATGAGGGCAGGAATGGACTAAAAGGCTGAGGGAGCAGCTGGAGATCTTAATCTTAGACTACTAAAATTAGTTTTAAAAGGCAGTAGAATAGTAAGAATTCAACTGGAAAAATTCTTTGGCAGAAGCAATCAGAGGAATTTTTCATAATTAAAAAAAAAACTTTGAATTTGGCTCAGAAAACAGTAAGCCAAAAAACAATTTTAAGAAATTCCATTGGATTTGATTTTACTACAAATAACTTCATAATGAGTGATTTGAAATTTTTATACTTTGAAAATAGGTTTCTCACATTTCATTACATTTACTTGAAATCGTTTCTAAAGAAGCAGTTAGTACATTTTCATCTGTGAAACTCAGGTATATTCTATATGATAAAAAAGGATTATCTTATTTCACTTGAATTTTGGAAAAACAGTATAAAGAAACAAAATATTTTATGATATGAACAAATTTAAAAGAAGTTTTACACATGAGCATTTGAAATATTGTGTAAAAGTATTTTTGTACAAAACAAGAAATAGTTATATTGTTTTTAAAATATTTAGACCCTCTAATATATAAAATAATGGAAATTAAATATTTTGGTGACAATTTGAAGGAAATTCAACACATCATTGTATGAGATAAAAGTACTTCTATTTTTTTTAAATGATGGAACTAGCAAACACTGTACTACATACATATTTGCTGTGAACTTTGTAGAGCACATGTAGGATAGAAAAATGAGCTTTGGAGTTTCTTTCTTTTGATAGTTTTTCAAACAAGCTGGCTGGCAGTTTTCCCTCAAGGCTAATATATTTTTGTCTTGTGGTAGTCTAGAGTGCCAACCTGTAAAAATGACTTGTTTTTAATTTAAAATAATTTTATGAGTTTGTTACTTTGTGTTAGTATGTACTAGAAAGAAAACTCTTGTTCTATTTATATTATTAAGATAGGCTTAAACATTAGGGAATTGAAAGGGTTACTACTATAATTCTACTTTTAAGTGTTGTATTTATAGGTTACCTATGGTAAATAAGTTTTTTTTTATCACTAGCTCTTCAAATTTATTTTTTCAGTGATTAATTACAAATTTAAAACTAAAATAAAAGTAGGTATCAATAAATGAGGGGCGGAGCCAAGATGGCGGAGTAGAAAGACTCATATACGTTATCTCCGAACCCACAGCCCATGGATCTCCTGTAAAAAGAACTCCCAACAAATTCTGGAACAGTGGAGCCGTGCAGCAACGGGGTGAAGGAGATTTCTGTTCCAGAGAGCCCTGAAAAACCGAACCCAAAGATCCGTCGCGTACCGGACGGGAGCAGAGCCCAGGTTGCATGGCACTGAGAGGAGTAAGCAGAGCAGGCTTCAGGGACGGAATCTCCAGTGGACTCAAAGGTCCCTCCACCCACAGACGCACAAGTTAGTGAAAGAGACGTCTGGACGGGCTGAGAGGGGAGCGGGGTGTCTCCATGACTCAGGGCCCCTTGGGAGGCAGCAGCAGAGGCAGCGGGTGGCCAGAGGCTCCCAGAACAGGCAGAAGCTCAGCAGGAGCTCCATTATGGAAGGTCTCTGCATAAACCCCCTGAGGGAACTGGGCCTGGGAGGCGGCCCTGCCCCCATCTGAGCACCAGAACTTAAGCTCCCATTGAATAGAAGCCAGGCCTGCCTCCAAAAGCCCTGAGGCTGGGGAGCAGCATTTGAATCTCAGACCCCAAGCCCTAGCTGGGCGGACCTAGGCGGGGGTGGAGAGGACTCTCAGAAGTCAAGTAACTGGCTGGGAAAATGCCCAGAAAAGGGAAAAAAAAATAAGACCATAGAAGGTTACTTTCTTGGGGACCAGATGATTCTGCCATTCCTCTCTGATGAAGAAGACCAATGCTTACCATCAGGT
>CM053772.1:253168924-253236196 GCA_028658325.1 Potorous gilbertii | reverse complement strand
GGGGGGGATGATGGAAGGGAGGGCAATGGGAGGAGGGAGCAATTTGAAGTCAACACTTGGGGAGGGACAGGATCAAAAGAGAGAATAGCAACAATGCGGGGCAGGATAGGATGGAGGGAAATATAGTTAGTCTTACACAACATGACTATTATGGAAGTCATTTGCAAAACTACACAGATATGACCTATATTGAATTGCCTGCCTTCCCAAAGGGAATGGGGTGGGGAGGGAGGGATGGGGAGAAGTTGGAACTCAAAGTTTTAGGAACAACTGTCGAGTATTGTTCTTGCTACTAGGAAATAAGAAATACAGGTAATGGGGAATAGAAAGTTATCTGGCCCTACAGGACAAAAGAGAAGATAGGGACAAGAGAAGGGAGGGATGATAGAGGAGAGGGCAGATTGGTAATAGGGGAAATTAGAATGCTTAGTGTACTGTGGTGGGGGAGGGGACAAATGGGGAGATAATTTTGGAACCCAAAATTTTGTGAAAATGAATGTAAAAAGTTAAAAAATTAAATTTATATTAAGAAAAAATAACTAATGAGAAATACTTTAATTTAATTAAGCAAATATGCTTTCTCTATGTGACTGTTATTTCCTTTAACTATTACATGTCATGCCCTATTCTATATATGTTCCAATTTTACAGACTTAGCATTTCAATTGATTTATATTAATCAACAAATATTTATTTAGCATTCATTGTGTAGCTGCTGCTGTGTTAGAGACTATGAGTCATACAGAAGAAATATAAAACAGGGTCCTTGTCCTCAGGGAACTGATCATTTGATTGAAGAGCTGAAACTAACATGTGACTTTAACTGTAAAATGGAGATGATGATAGCACCCACCTGGCAGGGTTGCCAGGGGGATCGCAGGAAATATTTGTTAGCACTTGGCACTGTACCTGGCTCATAGTAGGCATTGTATAAATGCTTTTTCCCTGGAGTGATTAAGGAACAATTAAATGATAATTAGTATGTTTTTGACTGGCAAGTATGGTAGAAATTGCATGGTGTGGAAGGAATTCCTTTTTGGTTATGGGCTGTTCTCGAGGTCCACTGAGAACCCCTGTAACCTGAAATTCTGTTTTTCCAAGTTTAGAGAGGAAAAGATGAATTTGCATTAGAGAAGGAGGCTTCCTTGAGAAGTTGGGAATTAAATTCACCTTTGAAGGAACATTAGGATTGTGATAAATTGGCAGGAGGGAAAACTGCAAAGGGCTCCATAGGCTAGTGTAAATTGTAAATAACTAAGAATGAACATAGTCTGTTTAGTTGAGAGTGAAGAGATTGATTCTCCTGGAGAGGTGGTGTTCTTGGTAGAAAGAGAACTGGACTTGGGGTCAGGCTGCCTGGATTTGGGTCCTGTTTCAGATATTTACTAACTGTGTGATCTCAGTAACTTAACCTTTCTGTTTCCTCATGGAGAGAGATCATTGTGAAAGACGTATTTTACTATTGTGAAGAAAGTAAATTTCAAAAGCTTAAACTTACATAAGTGTGAATTATTATTTTTTGTGGGTAATAAGGTTGAAGAGGTAGGATGGGACCAGATTAGGAAAACCAGGCTGAGGAGTTTAGACTTGATATAATAAGGCAGTAGATGATTATTGTAGGTTCTTGAACTGGAAATGATATGTTGAAAACAGTGCTTTGAAACGACTACTGCGGCAGTGGTATACAGGAAGAACTAGAGAAGGGAGAGACTGTAGGCTGGGATAGTATCTAGGAGGCTGTTGGAGTAATTCAGGCTGGCAATGATAAGGCCTTAGACTATGCTATGGCAGGGGAAATGAAAAGACACTCTGTGTATGTGAATAATAAATAATAATTAAAAACAGAAAGACACAGCACATCTCTCTCCATACAACAGAAGGCCCAGACCTGGAACATAATCCTTATCAGTTTCCACACCTTGATATCCTTTTCTTCCTTTAAGGAACCAGTTAAGGCACTGACTGACCTATTCATAAAACCTTTCTTGATATCTCTAGCTTGAAGTGAAATTGATCTCTTATGAATCTCTTTCTATAGTAGTCTACATTCTGCCATGTCTTTTTGCATACGTGTTTGATTCCTTCTGGCTCCCTCCTGCTCCTTTCTGACAAAAATTTAAACTTTTTAGGATGAGGGTTTTTATATCAGTGTATTCATGGCACCTGGCACAATGTCTTATACATAGTTGTTGCTTAATAAAAGTTTGTCACTTAATAAATTCCAATTGAATTGACATGCTGAAATGAAGATTGGTATTTTAGTTTTCTTAACCTGAACTTTATTAGTCTCTTCTCCCTTACCTATTGGCAGAATGATTTATGGTAGAGTGAAAGGGAAGGAATTGAGCAAGCTCTTGCACTAGGGTGAATACTTGAATAAATTCTGGGATACACTTTTCCTTCTGAGACTTCACAGTACAATTATCTTATTCTAGAAAAGATGGAAATTAATTTTAAAAAATGATTCACTTATACTCTATTTGATGTAGCATTTCAAAGGATAAAGAAAAATGAACTCTGGATCATATTTTCCTATTATTCATATTTTTTTATTCTAAAAAATACATTGAAACAGTTTGTTTAAAGTGAAATTCTAGTCTTTAACACAAATACTAATGTTATTTGGAAAGTTATTTTAAGACTTTTATACTGTGTTATGTTTGAGATAGATTTCTTTTATCTCTAATCAAAAACCAAACTCCTATGAAAGAATGATAACTATTTGATGGAACTGCATGAAAAATTGAATAGTTCAATTTCGTAGGAGGTGTATTATGAGTTTGAAAAAGATAGTAGAAGTACCTAGCTGCAGTTTTGGCTGCCTGGTCGTGAGCCAGCTGTACTTTGTTCCTAAATCTGTTCAGGGTCAAGAATTGAAGAGGCCTGACCAATGCACAGCCCATCTTGTAAAACTACAGCCTGAAGCAAACACTTTAAAAAATCATGACACTTTCTAAAGGTTATAACGAGTAAATAAACCATCAAATTACTCCTCTTTTATTGTTTTTGTAAAAACACTTAAATCCTTGTAGTCCTAAGGCATATAATAAAAAATAAATAAATGGTAGGTTCTATTGTACTTTATTCAAGTTACACTGGATGCTCTTCCTAAATTTATTAACTTTTTTATGAGCAATTTAATAAACATTTTTTTAGCACTAACTTTTTCAAGTGCCTTGTTAGGTAGATGGAATGAAGAAAAATAAAAGTTTAAAAAAAGTAAAATGATAAGACTTTTCTGTAGAAATCATGAACTTTAATGGAAACAAATACAATAGTAGAGGCTAATTAAAACTGGTGCTAATGAATGAAGATAGTCACTTTTTAGGCATTTTGTTTTTGCTGTAGTGAGAGATATCCTGTACTTTACTGTTAGAGACATGATTTCAGAATAGTGAAATGTGATTTAATGTGGTTTACAGATACTGTTAGCTATGTTGTGGCTGGGTTTTTCCATGCAGTATTCTTATCAAATCAGTATCATTTATTTGAAAGTTAACAAAAATTCTCCAAAATGGTTGTGACTTCCACGATTGCTAATTGAGAAGGCCATTGTCTTTCTGCTTAGCTTATTTATCCACCTGAATTTCCATAACACTCGGTTTGTAATTCTTTTATTATAGTTACCTAAATCTACTTTATTTATAATAAACTTCTTGAGAACAGAAACTGTTCTTCATTCATCTTTGTATACCTCACATGCCCCACAGGCATGAGGAACTTAATAAACTTTAGAAGGAATGAATATTATATAGGTGGAGAAGAAAGTTGGATGAAGTCCTTTTGATGCATATCTCCCTATCAGCTGTCTTTTAGAGAATCTTTGGTACTTGTGAAGCACATATATTCAGTGTGATCTCTGACTTCTAGGAGTCTAAATTATAGATTCGTTGCAAATTTTTTAAAGTTGAACATTTAAATTTATGGGTTATTGCTGATTTAAAACTTACAAAGTTGTTCAACTTGTAAAATTCTGAAAATTATCAGTTTGAAAAAATTCATTCTCCTCTCCTCCTCTCTTGCTGTTGAAGCATCCCTTGTTACGAAGTTAACAAAACCATTCAGTACAGTAACTGTATCTGATAATCTGGATATTTGGTCTTGATAGTTACCCACTTCTCATGAAGGCAGAGGTATATTTTATTATCTATTCTCTAGGGTCTTCATTGATTTTTCATTCATTGGATGATTTTTAGCCAAATTGCATGAAAGTTCTGCATTCATATTTACTAAGTAGTTTTCTTCAAGGCATACTTTTAGTTATTTGAAACCTGGAATATTATTTCTGAAGTTACACTTTTTTCTTTGTAAGTAAATATACTTGCCTAAAATAAAAGTTCTGAGAAGGGAAAGAAGTAAAATACTGACATGTGTAGACATGTATAACTGACCTGTAGGATATTCCTGGCCCCTAAAAAAGATTGAAGGTCTCAAATAGTAAATACCACTCTACCTTGATAGTAGGTTTGGGAATTTTGAGCTTCTTTTTATACGTTGAAGTTATAGTTCTTATATGAAGTAGAGGTCTTGGAGAAGTTGGGGAAATGGTGGTAGCAAACAGTTTTAAGATCTAACAGTAGATCCCTAAATATCATCTGAAGGCCCCTGCTATAAAAATTTAGTAAGTCGACCGTTAGTCTTGAATTATTTGTAGATGTATTCTTAGCATTGGGGAGGAGAATGAACTAGGTTAAACTCTTGAGGGCCATGTTAACTCTAATATTTTAGGATTGTGACTGATTTCTTTGGGGATTTTACAATCCAGGTGGATTACACTATCATTGTTATCATAATCTAAGGCATTTATTAAGTGCCTAATTAGGCATGACTTTGTACTAGGTCATGTTCCCTGGAGTTTTACAACTGAAGGCAACACTGAAAAGGATAAACATGTAAGACAGACAGAAATAGTAATCCAATACCAAGTTAGGAAAGTAAATATATTTTACATATACATATATGTACACACACATTAGCAAAATAATGATGATTGTCCCTGGCTACAAGAAAAAAACAACAACTCTAAAGCAGAAAGCTTTAATATAAATAGATTTAACAGAAGTTCATGCATTATCTTTGTGGACAAGATGGAGAGGTGTAGGTAAATGGATTAAATGGATTAAAAACAGGTTGAATAACTGGACCCAATTTGGGGTGAAATCTCTAGTGACATATCCTAGGGGTTTCTCCTTGGTCCTGTGTTTCACTTTGCTTTTTAAATATTTTAATTTAGTGATTTGTGTGGAGGCATAAATAGAATACTTATCAAATTTGTGACTAATAAAAAGCTGGGAGGGATAGCTAATAGATTGGGTGACAATAGGATTGATATTGTTTCATTGTCTGTGGTACCTTTTAACAAGATGTAGTTTCCTTCCTTATCTCTTTTAGCTAGATCTATCTTTGTTTTTGCTTTGTCTGAGATCAGGATTGCCACCTCTGCTTTTTTGTACTTCAGCTGAGGCATAATAGATTCTGCTCCAGTCACTTATCGTTACTTTGTGTGCATGTGTCTCTCCTTCAAGTGTGTTTCTTGTAAATAACATATTGTAGAATTCTGATTTTTGATCCACTTTGCTATTTGCTTTTGTTTTATGGGAGAGTTTATCCCATTCACATTACTAACTCTGTATTTCCCTTCATCCTATTTTTCCTCCTGTTTGTCCTCTCTCAACTTTTACCCCTTTCTTCCTCACAAGTGTTTTGCTTCTGTCTACCACCTCTCCCCATCCGCTCTCCCTTCTGTCAGCCCTTCCCCCACCCTGTGCTTTTACATAATTTCCTCTCCTCCTACTTCCCTGTCAGGTAAGATAGATTTCTATATTCAACTGATTGGGTATATTATTCTTTCTTTGAGCCAGTACTGATGAGAATAAGGTTCAAGCCATGCCTGTCACCCACCTTCCCATCTTCTCCTCCACTCTAATAGGTCTTCTGTGACTCTTCATGTGAAATAACTTACCCCATTCTACATTTCTCTTCCTCCTGCATCTAGTATGCTTCTCTTTCTCATTCTTTAATTTTTATATCATTCCCTCAAACTCATCTCATACCTGTACCCTCTGTCTGTATATATTCCTGCCAGCTGTACTATTAGTGATAGAATTTTTAAGAATTACAAGTATCATCTTCCCATGAAGGGATGTAAACAGTTTAGTTCTATTGAGTCCTTTATGTTTTTTTTCCCTTTTTACCTGTTTATGCTTCTCTTGGGTCTTGATATTGGAGATTAAATTTTTCGTTTAATTTTGGTCTTATGAAAGCTTGAAATCCTTTTATTTCATTGAATGAATTGATGTATTATGCTTAATTTTGCTGGGTAAGTGATTCTTGTTTATAGTCCTAGCTCCTTTGTCTTTCAGAATATTATGTCCTATGACCTCTGATCTTTTAATGTTTCAGCCTGAGTCTTGTGTAATTCTAATTGTGACTCCTTAGTATTTCAATTGTTTCTTTCCGGCCACTTGCAGTTCCTTGACCTGATAGTTCTGAAACTTGACTATAATGTTCCTTGGAGCTTTTATTTTGGGATCTCTTTCCTGAGGTGATTGGTGGATTCTTTTAGTGCCTATTTTGCCCTATGGTTTTAGGGCAGTTTTTCTTGAAAGATGCTGTCTAGGTCCTCCTTTTGATTATGGCATTCTGGCAGTCCACCTCTGACATTGTCTCTCCTGGATCTACTTTTTATGTCAGTTGTTGTTCCCATCAGATATTTTACATTTTCTTCTATTTTTTCATTCTTTTGAATTTGTTTGATGTCTCATAGAGTCATTACCTTCCACTTGCTCACTTCTAACTTTTAGGGAGTTATTTTCCTCAATTAGTTTTTGTACTTTCTTTTCAATTTGACCAGTTGTACTTTTCAAGTTGTTTTCTTCAGTGGATTTTTGTATCTCCTTTTCTATTTGGCCAATACTGTTTGTTAAACAATTGTTTTCTTTTTCCATGCTGCTAACTCTTTTTTTTATAATTCTTTTGCATCACTCTTGTTTCTTTTCGTAATTTTTTCTACCTTTTTTATATGATTTTTAAGCTCCTTTTGAGATCTTCTAGGAGTTCTTTTTGGGTTTGATACCACTTCCTCTTTTTCTTTGGGGTTTTGTAGACAGGTGTTTTGACATTGTTGTACTCTTCTGCGTTTATATCTTGATCCTCACTGTCACCATAATAACATCCTAGGGTCAGATTATTATTTTGTTGTTTTTTTGCTGATCTTTTTTGGCCCATTTCTTGTTTTCTAAATTTGAGCTCTGCTCCTGGGATAGAAGGGGCACTGTCTCGGGCTTCTTGTCCCAGGGAAGGCAGGCCCTGACTGTTTACCTAATGTTGCACTAATGTTGCCTTGAGGTCTATAGGGGACTTGTGTCTGGTGCAGTGAGAGGGAATGGGGTGGGGGGTACCTAGTGCTGTTGGAAGCTTTACAGGGCTAGCAGCATACTTGGTGCTTAATTGGGGTCCTAGTGGTGGTGTCTGGCATGTGCTGAGGCCAGTGGGGGCATATCTGTTTTTCCACAGTATGCATTGAAGCACAGGGCAGTCTGGCTGCTGAAGGTTGCCTATTTTCTTGGGGCTATGCCAAAGCTCTTGGCAAGCTGGAGTCTGCCAGTTCCTCTAGTTATGCTCAGGCATGTGGGGGCTCCTGTTGTTGGTGTTTGCCTGCACCACTGCACTTGGGCTGAGGCTGCTGGTTTGCTGTGACACTTTCTGTCTTAGACTGTGCTCCCCTTTTACCCAAGTGAGATGCACCTTTCCTGCTGACCTTCCAAGTTACTTGGGTTCAAAGATTTTATCACCCCATCTTTTTGCTGGTTCTGCAGTTCCAGGATTTGTTTTGGGATGTTATTTTATGGTTGTTTGGAGGTGAATATGGGAGAGTTATGGTGATTTACTGCTTACTCTGCCATCTTGGCTCTCAGAAGTCCCAGTGAAACTTAATAGGGATAACAATAAACTGTAAATGGCTACTTGATTATAACAGGTCATATCATAAACAAATTAGAGGAAAATTGAAGAAGATATCTTTCAGACTGTGAACATGGGGAGGAGAGAAATTTGCAAGTAAGACAAGAAGATAAAATGACCTGTTTTTCTTATATAAAGTTGAAAAGCTTTTTCACAAACAAAATCAATGCAATTTGAATTAGAAGGGAAATTAACTGGAAAAAATTCTCTACAACAAATTTTTCTTACAAAAATCTGTTATGAAAGCTGTATAAGGAATCTATGGAAATATAATAATTAAAAATGTCACATAATAATACAATGATAACAAGTATATAAGAACAAGAACTTTTCCCAACAGACAAATAAATGGTCAGGATTATGATAGGCAATTTGCAAAGGAAAAAATGGAAGCTATCAACAATTCCATGGTAAATTACTCCAAATTACTCCCTTCCTTCCTTCCTTTCTTTCCTCCTTCCTTCCTTCCCTCCTTTTATCCCTTCCCCTTCCCAAAACCTTAAACCCAGTGTACTCTGAAGCCCACAGACTGGACAGCAGTAGGTCCCTGCTCAAGCTCCACTTAATGGTTGGCTTATAGTGATAATCAATAGTAACAGTTTCTGTTTCCCTCCCAGTTTGATTTAGTTATTTTTTCTTTTGTTCATTATAAGGGCCATTCTCTGATTACTTCTTAAACAGGCCTCTTTGCTCAATGGTTGCTACTTCACTCTAAGTAAGTACCTGAAAAGGCCAGCCTAAAAAGGCCAAGGTCTCCCATTGCATCCTGGGCCATTTCCAGTTATTCTGATAAATATCTAGTCACTGGGCCCAGATGACTCAAGAGGAGAAAGTGAGATTGGTGACACTGTACAGCCTTCCCTCACTCAAAACAAAGTCAAGTGCTAGTTATGTCATCACTTCTTTGATGTCATGGTCTTCTTTGAAAATAAAGGACGAACACAAAAACAACTCCAAGT
The DNA here is from genome assembly GCA_028658325.1 of Potorous gilbertii. Lineage (NCBI taxonomy): Eukaryota > Metazoa > Chordata > Mammalia > Diprotodontia > Potoroidae > Potorous > Potorous gilbertii. Next base: position 253,227,275 of record CM053772.1, on the reverse strand, counting down.
CACTAATAGTAAGAAAAACATCACAATAACTCTAAGATTCCTTATTAGATTGGAAAAAGGAAAGAAACTAGAAAATGGAAATTATTGGGGAATGCTTTGGGAAGACAGACATATTAATGTTCTCCTGATTTGGAACTGTAGGCAAAAAGTCACTGAACTTTATATACCTTTGACCCAATGATATCATTATTAGGCATGTACCTCAAAGAATTAAAATAAAGAGAGAAGGAACTTATCTATGCGAAAGTATTTATAGAAGTCCTTTTTATTGTAGCAAAGAACGGGAGCAAAGTGGGTACCATAATTGGGGAATGTCCGAACAGATTATGGCATATAAATGTAATGGATGATTCTTGTTTTAGAAGAAATGATGCATCAGTAGTTCATTGTTGCTGGAGTTATGAACTGATCTAACCATTCTCTGGAGAGCAATTTGGAGCTATGCCTAAAGGGCAACCAAACTGTGTGCACATCCTTTGATCTAGCAATACCATATCTAGGTCTGGATCCCAAAGACATCATAAAAAAGAAAAAAGAACCCACGTGAACAAAAATATTTATAGCAGTGCTTTTTGTGATGGCAAAGAATTGGAAACTGATGTAATGCCCATCAATTGGGGAATGGCTGAACAAGTTAATATGATTGTATGTGTATAGCCTATCTTAGATTGCATGCTATCTTCAGGAGTGGGGAGAAGGAGGGGGAAATTTTGGAACTCAAAATCTTATAAAAGTGAATGTTGAAAACTAAAAATGAGAAGAAATTTTAAAAAAGAAACATGGCTATGCTGAATTCAGAGAAACTTCAGAGATTGAAAAATGAAATGAACAGTAGCAAGAAACAATTTATACAGTAATTAAAATAATGTAAGGGAAAACAATTTTGAGAAAGCAGAACTCTCATTCATACAGATCATTCATGACTCCAGAAGACATGATGAAGCATGTCCCCCATTTCTTGGTAGAAGGGTGACAGATTAGAGGTCCAGAATGAGACATGCATTTTCAGAATGGCTGATGTATTCATCTGTTTTACTTGATTTTACTTCTTCATTATTTGATATTTCTCACTGTTTAATTTTTATAAAAACTAGTATTAAACATTGTTTTCAAAGCTACTCTGTCATCTATGCTTCCTTCTAAATTTTCTTTTATTCTCTACTGTTCACGTTTAGTATTTTTCCCTCCCCATTCTGCCCTAAAGGATGGGTGCTATTAGAAACACACACACACACACACACACACACACACACACACACAGAGCTATGTTATACATACTTCTATTTATCAGTTCTTTCTCTGGAAGCACATGGCATCTTCCTTCATAGGTCCTTTGTAGCTGATTTTAGAATTTATAACACTCAAAATGAATGACTGACTTATGGCTGTTACTGTATACAGTGTTCTCTTGGTAATGCTCATTTTGCTCTTCATTATTTCATATAAGTCTTTCCATGTTTTTCTAAAATCACCAACTTCGTCACTTTTTATAGCACAGTAGTATTCCATCACGGATCATGTGCCACAACCTGTTTAGTATCCCCACAATTTCCAGTTTTTTGCCACCACAAAGAGAGCTGCTATAAATATTTTAGAACAGATATATTCTTTTCCTTTTCCCCTAATCGTCTTGGCAGACAGATCTGACAGTGGTGATTATACCTGTTCATTGCAGTGAAGCTTCTGTTGTGGTGGGGGAGAGGACAGGTGAGTTGGTGAACTCTGATAGAGATACAAAAAGAATTAACCAAGGAAAGAACAGAATAATCAGTAAATGTTAAAAACATACACAGAGGAGAGGGGAAGGAAATTCAGAGAGGAATGGTAAGTAGGTCAGTTTTGTTGCTGTTTAATACAGGGTGTACCAAGAGTCCTTAAAACTGCATTGTATACATTAAAAAAAATTCCAAATCACAGAGATTCACAACTTCATGTGACTTCTGTTCTTTGTATTAATGTTCATGTTTGCTAAATTCAAATGAAAAATGAAAAAGACTTCATAGTAATAAACATAATCAACTTCCCATATTCAGTATGAGAGGTATCGAGAAAGTGGTTTGTCTGTGATTATCCATTCAGTATGAGGCAATTGTGTGATGTGGCAGTCAGAAAAAAGTCATTGTTACCTTAAGTTATAATAAACAAATGTGGTGGTCAGATTGAAGGAGTTGATAATGGCACTGTCTTTTGTCCTCTGTCACACCTTGAATACTGTGTTTAGTTCTGAGTGTTGTGTTTTAGGATGGACGTGGATAAATTGGAGAATGTGCTGAAATTAACTAAGATGGTGAAGAGCCTTGAGACCATGTGTCTTAGGCATTACTCATTCTGCCCAGGCCTGGGACTCTGTATGGCATTAGTGATATAAAGCTGTTACATTGAGGATTGGTTAAATGCATGAAGGTCCACTTTTTGGGTGTATCTTATATAAACCAGTGTCAAGAAGGAGGGTATAACTCTTTGAACCTGAGGGACGGTTTTTTTCCTGCTCAGACAGTTGTTATCAGTCTAGGTGCATTCCCATAGGTACAGATCTGGAGCACTGCACCTGTTTTGCCAAATGTTTGTATTCAGCAAAAGGATTTTTGTTTTTTATTGTTTTTTGAACTGTTTGCCTCACTAATTCAGTCTTTCCATATCCTAAACCATCACTTTGCTCTAGTATCTACCTGGACTGAAATAACATGCTGGGGAGATTTTGTCTGCAGAAGAAAGGACTTAATAAGAATCCTGCTAGCAAGTTTTCCAGAGATAGTCAAGCCAGATAACCCTTAGGAGAACTCCTAGCAGATTTTAGCAAAAGGGGCAAGAGAATTCTCTTTTTTTACTCTTTTCATTAACATTTTAGCAAAGTTCTAAAATCATCAATTGTAGACAAATTGCTGATGTCTATCAGTAGGGGTGTTTCCACATGGGTAACTTCTCGCAGAGATGCAATAATACCCAATCAAAACTCAAACCTCACCAAAGCCAAAACATTTGTGTGATGACATGTACTATCAGTAACCTATAGGAAAAATACTTAATTATGAAGTGTAATTGTTATCTATTTTATAGAGTCTCCATTAAAGTGTCTGTGATACTTTTATAAGGGTTGGGGTCTGCCTACTCCAATTAGAAACGATAGGCCCAGACTTCTTGGTCATCTCTGACTTCTCAGATTGCATCAAACAACCAAGCTGTCATCCCACAGTTCCTAGACATCTCTGTTGAATACATAAATTAACTAGAGGTATATACTAGTTGTGAAAAAAATCCCTAATTTGGAAGGAGTTAAATGCTTTAATCTATGGGATGACATGGAAAGTGTACTGAGATTGGTTGAAGAGAATTGATTAAGCTCTTTTGGAGCGTAGATAAAAGAGTAATGGTGTATAACACTTCTAGCCAAGACAGAGGAAATTACATTGTAGAGAAGGAAGAGTCTCTCTTTCCTACTTCTCATCTGCTTTGAACTTCAAATAGTCAGAAGATTTGGACTTCTCATTGGTGATGGTAAGTATCCCTGGAGGCTGATGGCATCATTTGCATTGAGAGCCAAGAGCAAACTAGATACAATGAGGAAAAAAAGCTTTAGCATTCCATAAAGGTACCACTCTTCACAGCCCAGGCGAGAGTGATTGTATTGATATGCATTTTTACTTATTGTTACTGTTATTTTGCTTCTTAATGGGAAGATCTTTCCCATCCAATAATAGGCTCATGTGACCTGCGTAAGGCCATGGAAGCCTGAGTCACATGAGTCAAGTAACATGGAACAGGAACGGGTGGAGCAGGAAGGGGCGGAGCTGGAGGAGAGCTGAGAGGAAGTTGGTCAGGCTAGTCAGAGCTGGAAAGGACAAAGCAAGCAGGCCGGTGGTACAATAACTAGTGTGAGTGAGAGAGCTTGTTTGTGAATTGGTTTAAGGGGGCTGGTTTGTAGGAAGCATAACAGAGGGAAGACTTGGGGATGGTAGTGCCCCTTGCATTGCTACCGTGTATGGATTTCTTTGTTGTGTGATGGGTTTGGTTTTCTGGTGTTGGGATTCAGCTTTCTCATGTTGAATAAATGTTTGGCTCTGCCTTCCATGTAGAGCATCCTTTGTATTTCTCGATTCAGAATTGTGCCGGCATATTCATAGCTGCCATGGGTGCTGAGAATATCTCATTGGCACTACAGGGATACTAAAGGAGAATTTCATGAAGACTCCAGGAAGGAAGACAAAGACTTTCAATAACCAACCGTGATCAGCAACCCTTTGGCTTCTTTCAGAATTTAAGCTCAATTTCCCCTGGACTCTGTATGTACTTGTGGGCAAAAGTGTCCCAGACTTTTGGGAGGATGTTTGTACTTTGGCTATTTCTACATCTTTTTAGTAAATATTTCTTTGTAATAGTTAATTGATACTGGTTGACTACATGATACTGGTAAAATATCAAGTGGTTAAACAATATTGGGGAACACAATGGTGAAGGCTTGTGAGTGATAGTATTAGAAAAACCATTTATAGCCCTTTAGTGTTACCTTTAGAGCCCTGGAAAAGTAGTAGCCACCTTCTGGTGACGTAGCTCACCAGTGTGAGTGGGAATTGGGAGATAGTCTTGAAAGGGGCTTTACACTTTAATTTTCGAATTTTTTGATGGATTTGGGATCTCATCAGCATAGGTGGTTCTTCCACTGATATGAATCACAGTATTTCCATATCTTCTTCCCTTATCTTGTCCATGTCTTTCTATAAATCTTCCATAGAGAATCTAATGTGTAGGAGATCTTGTATAGCTCTTTAAACATTCCCTGAGTAACAGTGTGGTAGTCAGTATGCCCAGCATACCTTTTCTAGTCCCACATGCTTTTTAATGCTGTCTTTTAGACCACTTCTAATGCAAGTCATCCTTGGCAATATACTGCAGCCTCCTTACTCCCGCAATTTGTTTTTCCATTGGCCTTTGAGTCACTTGCAATTTTCATTCTTTTGAGATATTGATGTTGCTTGATTTGCAGCTATTGTACATCATTGGAATTAAAGAATGTTCCTGGTATTTAAAAGATGAGCTTTGGTGGAACAGTGAGCATCCTTTAAACTCAAGGCATTGCTAATAAATTTATGATGACTTGTTGGACAATTTAGTTATAAAACTTTGACTTCTGAAAAATATTCACAATATTAAGATAATATGTAATCTATTTATAATGCACAGTTTGTAAATAACACATTTTAATTACATTTATAACTAAAAATATTTGGGATTATTTTCCTCCTATGAAGTCATAAAATAATCCAAATCATCCTTTTTTTAACTCATGAAGGAGTGAAGGGGAATATTTGGATTCGTTGTTTATATATTATTATACAAATAAAATTTGTTGCAATAACAAAGTACTATTTAGCATAGTAACAAAAATTTAATCTTATTTTTATTTTCTCTCCTTGTTATGTGCTACATAACATTTTTCATATCTGGAAAATAATTAGGAAATAATTATGAGTACCGTGCTTACAAAGTAAAGGCAAGGGGAGTGGGTTTTTAAAATATAAAAGGTCAAAGCTGGAAGGGATCTTTGAGGTCATCTAATCCATCTCATTTTACAGATGAGGAAACAACTCCAAATCACACATAGAGCTAGAACCTGAGTTTCCTGACTCCATGTTCTGTATTATTTCCACAATTCTATACTGTTTACCCATCAAGTGGGAGCACTGCTGATAGTCTGCAACTAAACAATTCTAAAGGGTCTAGCCCTCAGACATTACCATGTCAGAATTCCTAGGGACCTTTCAGGTAGTCCAAAGATAAGCATAAAATTTATTTCCACATAGTAAGTGGAAGTGTTATCAGTAGTACATAACTACACTCTTTTATATTTAAAAGGTAGAAATTCCTTATATGAAAAAATTACCTCCATTTGCTGATAAATTTAATTAAAAAATTTTAATGCCAAGATGTAACTGACTGAATTTAATTACATGTGTGAAAAATTGATTTAGGCACATAGAGGTGAGGGGAAAATAATTCAAATTTAAAGAATATTTAGAGATTTGTTGGATGACAGCTGACTGGCAAGGATTGCTGTTAATGTCTAGTAATAGAAGGTGGTATTTTAGGCATGTCCTTTATACCTACTGTCTCAAGGGTAGGAATGAATGGATGGTGAAAAGTGGAGGCAGTGCCAATAAATTGCATAATCTCATCCCTTCTTCCCCCCACAGAAGCTACTGTAGGATGAAATATCTATATCAGAAAATAAGATGGGCTAGTCACCTTACTAGAGTAGGAAATAGCAGGTTAAGTACTGCACTAGTACTCATGGAATGTGCTGAAACTCAGAGAAAGATGTCCCATGAATTGGGTAGATTTTCTGTGGATGAGTCATAGGAATGCATGGGAAAGACTTTCTTAAGAAGAAAATGCCAATCAGCAAGCATTTAATAAGCATCTACCATGTGCCCAAGCATAAACTGTGCTAAGCACTAAGGGATATAAACCCGAAAGTGAAATAACCCCTGCTTCAAGAAGCTTACGTTCTGGGGATAGAATGTGGAGAAGGAGCAGACACACAGTAGGTACGTTACAAGTATAAACAGAATATATGCAAAATGAATATGGTAGTTTAGGGTGAGAGTCCCTAGCATAAGGGGATGATGGTATAAAACAAGCTCCTACAGAAAGTGGAGTTCAGGCTGAATCTTGAAGGAAATTAGGAATTCGAAAAGGTGGAAGTGACAAGTGAGTACATTCCAGGCATGGGGGGATGGTCAATGGCAAGGCTCTGAGATAGGACCACAAAGTATATTGATAAGAAGAATGCTTAAGAAAACTGGCAAGGTAGGAAGAGACAGTTTGTACCCATGAATGGAACACCACATTGACATGGCTGGATCCACTGAAGAGGGGGAATAACTGAGAGTAAGCATGGGACACAGGATGATAATTTCCTGCTATAGATCTACAATATCCTGTTTGGTATATGGAAGAGAAAAGGGTACCAGTAGGAGCTAAGAAGCTCCCAGATGCTACTTATGCCAACCACTCATTTGTCCTCTGCCATGATTCTAGGGTCAATATTGGGAGGGCTGTTCCCTATTTCTGACTCAGAATCACACTTACTTTTTAGACCCTGCTTAAGTTCTAGCTCCTCTATTGAGTCTTCTCGAAATACCCTGGTTCATCCTTATTTCTCCCTTCTCTGGTGCCTCCTTCTAGAGCACTTATTATCTGTATTCTTCATTTGGCACCTGTAAAAAGTTAACTTGAGGCAGTGTGTGACATATGTATGTCTTATCTTTCCAGTTGCTCGTAACTTTATTGAGGGAAGGGACCATGTCTTCTAGGATCATAGACTTAGAGCTGAAAGGGACCTTGGAAGCCACAGCATCTATCACAGCACATTAAATATAGTAGGCACTTGGTAAACACTTTTTGACATATTCATTTCTTGACTGATTGATAAAGGTGGGATGCAGGGGAGGTGCCAGGCCCTAGGAGTCAGCATATTTTGGGCAGAAAGCCACTCTTTATTAAGGCCACAGACAAATAGATCCTTGTTCTATGAGCTGCTTGTGGGCCTTTCCTCTATCCTTTCACTGGCATTATTAATAAGGTCAAGAGGTGCAAAGTTGCCAAGAACAGTACTGTGTATCCCTGGGGTCCTCCCTTTCTGTAGATAACTGAGGCTCAGGGGAAACTATAGTAGAGGGAGTCTCCTCTCAAGGCTGAAGTTGTTATTTAATCTTTTTTGTCTGTAACAGACTCTTTGTTCCATAATAGCTTTAATGAAGCTGAGAAGACCTATTTTAAAGTTATTTAAAACAACTTAACATTAAAATTTCATATACATGCACAGTGATTATTTTGATTGCTTAATTAATTAATGGTTAATCTCTGTAATAAAATAACCATTTAGTAACCAGGTACAAAATAATTATTTTACTTAAAACATTTGAACTGAAACATAACCAACTTAAGTCTCATTCTCCAAGTTGCAGTCCCATATCACCAAATGCCTATTGGATATTTCAAACTGAAGTCCTGGAAATGTTTACAACTGAACTTATTATCTCCCCTCCCCCTGCCCCCCAGCCATCTCCTCATCTAGACTTCTCTATTTATGTCAAAATAATTTTGTCATCTTTCCAGTGTCTCCAATTCATAATCTCGGAATTATCTGGAGCACTCTTCACTCTTCCTCACCCCATACGTCCAATCAGTTGCCAAGTCTTGCTGTTTCTACCTTCCCAACATCTCTTACACCTGACCCCTTCTTTCCACTCACACAGGTATATCATCTCTCACCTCAGTTATTGAGATAGCTTCCTCATTGACTCCTTAATGCTTGCTGCATTCCAACCTATCCTACATACGGCTGCCAGGGGACTCCCCTGCTCAGCTGACTCCCATGTCTTCCTATTGCCTCTAGAATAAAATCTAAACTCCCCTAGTTTTTTCCTACAGAACCTAGACCCAGCCTTGGTTTTCAGTCACATAGGACATTGCTTCCTCTCCCATGTGTTGCAACCACGATGGCCTTCCTCTCCTAACGGCCTCGCTGGCCATCTCCAAGATCCAGAGTCACTCTCTTCTTTGCCTCTGCCTCCCAGACCGTCTCTTTTTAAGATGCAGCTTGGGCACCGTCTTCTGCACGAAAGATATCCAGACCTTCCCCCATACCCAACTGCTGGTGCTCTTCCTCCCAAACTGTCCTATATTTAATGATTGTATGTGTGTGTCCATCTATGTGCATGTATGCACAAATATATCTGTGCAAGTATTTATTAACTTTGGTTTTATATCTTTATATATGTGCTGCATATTTCTATTTGTTACCTATCTTATATGCCATACATTTACAATTATGCTGAGTATCTGCATACGTGTATATGCTATATGTTGTACTCTGTGATCAGTAATATTGTCATTCTTGCTGTTCCTTATACACAGTATTCCATCTCCCAACTCGAGTGTTTCTGCTGACTGTCCTCTATGCCCAGAACACTCTCCAATCTCATTTTTTCCTCCTAGTTTACCTGGCTTCCTTCAAGTCTCAACTAAATTTCTTCCTTCTGTAAGAAGTCTTTCCCTGTCCTCCTTAATCTTAGGGCATTCCCTTTGAGATTACCTGCAGTTTATCCTGTGTGTATCTTGTTTGTATATAGCTATTTGTCTGTTATCTCCTTGTAACGGCAAGACCCTATCATTCCCAGGATGACCTGCTGGTACAGGTTCTTGGATCTGCTTTTCTTAAAGGAAAGCAACTTTAAATGGGTCAGCCATCTTACTTTAATCAAACACATATCATTCACTTAGTTCAGGGGAAAAAAATCAGCACCCTGAACTTCAGAGAAAATGCAAATGGAAGTTATGAACAAAAATTATAAACAGAAAATAGCATAAAGGCCAATAAAGAGGGCTTCTGTCTGACCATAAGTGATACATACATCACAGATCAACAGACAGATCCAACCGTCTGACCATTACATACATACATAGTTACCAGAGACAGGAGCACCAACATCCGGGTTTTCAAAGCCAGGGGACTCCTTAACAGCTACCCAGTTTCATCTGACCTTCTTCCAGTGAGTGAGTCTCAAAGCAAAATGCTAACCTCAGAGTATATAGAGAGACAGAACATTCACAAACCTCCTGCTTCAGTGCCTGATTACGAAAAAGTATGAAAGCCTCCAAGTAAGCAAACCTCCCCAAAAACAAACTTGCTCTTAAGAGGCTCCTCCTGATGCCTATTAATGGTGGGAAAGATCTTTAACTCACATTAGCATTATACTCCCCCTTACACTGTGAGCTACTTGGGGGTAGGGACTGTTTTTTTTTTCTAATCTTTGTATTTTCAGTACTCAGCACAGTAATCTGACACAGAGTAGGAACTTAATAAATGCTATTTGAATGACTGACTACATATATTTTATATATACTTATCTTCCCCATTAGAATATGAACTTATATGAATGGGGAGTGCTTCATTCTTTACACTTGTGTCCTTAGTGCCTAATACAGTACCCGGAACATATTGGTGCCGATTAAATGCTTATTGATTGATTAATTGGTTGGCTGGAACAGAGTACACACTTAGTAAGTGCTTGATGAATGTCTAACTTGCCCAAGATCGCACAGATACCAAATAGTTGAATCGTGGATTCTGACCAAGTGTGTCTGTTCCTTTGATCACACCATGCGGCTTTAAATGTTATTTGACTCTGCCCTTCCATAATGATTGTCTGCTTTCTTATGTCCTTAGAACGTCAGCGTTTTAGACAACAGTCAGTAACGCTTGCTTATTATAATGCCTCACATAGACCAGTGATCTTGTTTGATCCTCACAGCAATCTTATAAGTTAGGTGCTGTTTATTATTTCCATTTTTCAGATGAGGAAACTAAGGCTGAAAGAGGTTAGATGGCTTGCCTGGAGTCATATAACTAGAAAGTATCTAAAGCAGGATTTGAACTCAGATTCCAAGCTTGTCCACTTTATCCACTGTGTTACCCAGAAGCCTGATATATACATCATAACATTATTTTAAAATTGCATAGCATTTTAAGGTCCTAAGGCATGGCAAATAAAGATACCTACATACTTCAGTGAATCTCTAAACCGTTTTGTCCATTGTATGATTATTAAAATGTGGCCTATTCTAAAGTATTGGTTGCAAAACCATATCTGTTCACATCTATTTTCATCCAATGTTCCTCAGTTTGTGTGGACATTATTCTCATCTTCATCAGATTTGTAGGCATGATATGTAGGAATAACTCAATAACAGTAAAGATAAAGAGCTTTTATGAGGTCAAAGATGCCCAAGACATAAATCCAGAAGGGAACTTCAAATACCTAAAGCAAAGACTCAAAGAAATACAAAGGTTCTCCACAAGAGCAGTTAGAATTCCTAGAAGAAATGATGCAAGAGTTTAAAAAAATGATACAAAAGTTTTTAAAAAATGCTAAAAATGTTAAGAAAAAGGAGAGATTTAGAAGGAGAATTAACAGTTTGGAAGAAGAGGTACAAAACCACAGCCTCTCTAACACTGACTATCCCCATCTTTTCTTAGCTTTGCCAATTTGCTGGCAGAATTTCAAACCCCAGAATGGTTTGGATTTTCATTTCTCTTGTTATCAGTGATCATTCAATTAGCAGCTAACTTTTTTCATTTTTTAAAACTAGGAGGCAGAAATTCAGTATGAGGAGCAGATCAGGAAGATAATCGTAGAAAAGCAAGAACTTCAGTGGCAAAAGGTGGGTGTTTTTCTATAAATTTCAGATGAGACCTGAAACTTATTAAGAATTTGGAATTTTACATTTGAAAATGTTAATAATTATCACCTCATGAAAATAAATATCTTAGAGCTAAGCCTTTCCTAATTCTCAGATTTTAACTGACAAAAACCTAAAAGTAAATGTTTACACCAAACTTCCAAACATTGTTATATTTAGGATAACTATGAAAATTAGCCTAAACTCTCAGTTTCAGGGTCTACAAATGATTAGGTCTTGCTTTAAAGAAATAAACCTATAGCTTAGTACATTGGAAATAGTTGTGATTCTAGGTTCCATTCCTATCATGGAAGTTTACTTCTTGTGTGACCTTGGGTAAATCACTTAACCTCTCTGAGCCTCAGTTTCCTCAACTGCAAAATGAGAGGATTGAATTCATGGTTCCCTTCTAGCTCTAAATCTATGCTGTTATGTTTCTGTGGACTGCAGTATGCCTTTATTACCGGAATCATGCTTCCTTGAGGCCATCTGTGGTGGAGTGGTAGTAGGTTTTGTTCAAGTCTTGACTCAAACACTAACTTATTAGCCGTAAGTAAATCACTTTAAACCCTGAATATCACTTATCTTATTTATAAAATAAACAATATCTGACCTGCTTTACCTCACAAGGTTGTTTCAAGGATCAAATAAAACAATGTGAAATCAATATTTAGTATACTGTAAAACACTATAAATTTAAAATGTTGATGTTGTATAGAGTAAATCACAATGATTCATTCCCTCAGTCTCTCTAGACCCAAAGACCATGTATCTGCTGATTGAGAGCTTCATAATTAGAAGGTACTCTGCTCATTTTTGATAGCCAAGATGTGTTTTTTTATCTAGAGAAATTATTTTTATATTTTCCAATCAAATATTCATGTTCTCTTACTTCAGTATATTTTCTACTTTGATGTTCTATGGAAACTTCTACTTTACAGGTATCCGGACAGTATTATTTCAGGTGCCACCCTCCTTTTCCCAGCTAAGTATGTGGTCTGATCTTATCATTTTGATACTAGTGCTGTATGTAGAATGTAACCTACTTGAAGACAGTCAGTATTTTTGCCTTTCTTTGTATCTTTGGTACTTAGCATGGTACCTGGAACATAGTAAACAAGAAATGCTTGTTGACTGATTGATTGGATACGAGTAATGGATTATTCTTCCTCATTATAGGTCTTAAAGCTAGATTTCATTTGGTTTACATTTAATTCCCTCCACACAGGAATCAGAACTCCTTCTTATTCCTTTCTCCTCATCTCACATCACTCAGACATCTTCCTCCACCATATCCTCCTTTACCCTTGTCACTCATGAAGAAGTGGACCTTCTCCTTGCCAAGGAAACACACTTGTATCTTTAGTCCTATCCCTTTCCATCTCCGGCACAGTGCCTCCTCTACCATCTTTACTCTTTTGATAACCTTTAATATATCTACTTATTCCTTCCCTGATGCCTAAAAATATGTCAGGTTAATCCCATCCTTAAAAGATTTTTATGTGATCCTGCCATTGCTGCTAGCCATTGTTCTGTCTCTCTTTTTCTTTTCCCCCCAAACACCATGAAAATTTATCTATATTGGTGTCTTCACTTAGGCCCCTCTCACTCCATTTTAAACCCTCTTCAGTCTTGACTTCTGATTTCATCATTCAACCTAATTGCTCTCTCTAAAATCACCAATGATCTCTTCATTGCTAAAGCCAATGATCTTAGGGGTGGACAGCCTGTGGCCTTGAGGCCACATATGGGCTTCTAGGTCCTTGGGTGTGGCCTTTTGATTGAGTTTTGCGGAACAAATCTCCTCAGCTCCCGTGAGTTCAGTTATCATTTCTATGCAGATGATTCCCAAATCTCTATACCTCGCCTCTCTCCTGAGCTTCACCAAATTCTCTTTGGCATCTTAAACTCAGCAGATCCCAAACAGAACTCATTATCATTACTCTCGAAATCTCTGCTCTTCTCATCTTCTCTAATACTATGAGGGCAACATCCAGGCTCACAGCCTCAGTATTAGTTAGACTTCTTTCTCAGACTCATTCCATACAGCCAATCCCTTGCCAAGTCTTGTCTCTGTCATCACAACATCTCTTGTATATGCCCTCTTCTCCACCACTCAAATCAGGCTCTCCTCTCCTCATGCTTTCAAGTTGGTCTCCATGCCTTAAATCTCTCTACAGTCAAGTAATTTCTCTAATAGGCAAATGTGACTATATCATTGCCAATTCAGTACATTCCCATGGCTCCCTCTTACCTCTAAGATCAAATAGAAAACCCTCCATTCAACTTTTAAATCCCTTCATAACATGGTCCCTGCCTGCCTACCTTTAGAGTCTTCCATATATTCTATGATTCAGCTCCACTGGTATACTTCTTCTCTCTCCCATTTCCATACCATTCCACTGGCTATTCTCCATGGCTAGTTTGTTCTCCCTCCTTACCTCTGTTTCCCAGCTTCCCTGCCTTCCAAACTCAGCTCTGTTCCCACCTTCTGCAGGAGGCCTTCCCTCCTTCTCACCTCTTGTCAATGCTATTGCCTCCCCTCTGACATTACTTTTTATTTATTTTGTATATCTCATACTTAGATTATTTGCCTATTGTCTTCTCCATTAGAATGTAACCTACTTGAAGACAGTATTTTTGCCTTTCTTTGTATCTTTGGTACTTAGCATGGTACCTGGCACATAGTAAACAAGAAATGCTTGTTGACTGATTGATTGGACATGAGTTCCACACAATAGAGCAGACACAGCAGAGTGCAGGGAGAGGTGTACTAGATTGGAGTGAGAAGACTTTTGTTCCAATCTTTGTTCTGCAATATACTGCCTTGCTATAGGACCCTGAACTTCTCTAGGCCTCCATTCCCTTATCTGTAAAATGAAAGGGTTAGGTTTCATGTTGTCACTTCATTGATATCATGCAAGGCCATCTTGGACTTTGATGTGGAAAGAACTTCATGGATCATCCAATCCATCCAATACCCCCTTTTTCTTTTCTTTCTTTTTAAAAATTATTTTTTTTAATGAACAAGCATTTATTTTATCTCCTAACCACTTCCTTCCCCTGCCCTCCAAAAACCACAAGAAAAACAAAATCCTTGTAACAGACGTTCATAATTAAGCAAAACAAATCCCCATATTGGCATGTTCAAAAATATGTCTCATTGCACATTTAGTCCTTTATATCTGTCCTGTTGTACAGTAAGAAGGGAGAAAGGGATGGTTTCGGATAAAATTGGGAAGAATTGAGTGAAGGTTATGATGCAGAGTGAAGTGAACAGAACCAGGAAAACAGTTTATAACATAATAACAACGCTGTACAAACAAACAACTTTGGAAGAGTTAAGAACTCTGATCAATTCAGTGACTCACTGTGTTTCCAAAGAATTGATAATAAAGAGTGCCAACCATGTCCTCATTTTAGGTAGTGGAAGCTGAGGTCTAGAGAGGCCCAAAGTGACTTTCTCAAGTTTATGCATTTAGTGAGGAGCAGGGCCGGAGTTCTAACCAAAGCCTTTATGACTCCGAAGCTTGAAAGTATACCACAGTAAACTCATTGTTATGTCTAAAAGAGCCACCTGTATTTTTAGTACATTCAGCTGAAATAACTTTTGAAAGAACCTGTAATTTTGCTTAAAATATTAAGAAATCAAAGGTCAGATGGTACATTTATTATATTTGTATATTTAGGTAAGTGGTGTTCGAGGTATATTTTTTGGCTAGTCCAACAAATTCTTCCAAACGTATTACAGTATGAACTTCTAAGTTCATTTTGTGAACTTTATCTCAAAGCTACTTTCTGGGAGTTCTAAAATGTAGTACATTTAACTAATAAGATTATTCCCTTGAGTGACCATTAATTAACAGCTCTTCTCCTGAAGGAAGGTCTGGAGGGAGCTATGTCCAGATTTTCTATGCCAGAATAATGGCACATATTGTGAAGGGAAAGAAAGTGACATCAGAAATAATTTATGTTGATTTCAAAAGAATCAGTAAATCTCATCACCAAACCTTTTAAAGTGTTTACTGTGTACTAGACATTGCTAATCATAAAATAAATTTGATTTTTGCAAGAGAAGGAAATGATACAGTTGAAATGCTTAACGTTTCTTTAAATTTAAAATGTATGAAACAAGAATACTTAGTTCTTTTGAGATTTTCTTTTAATGTGTCGCAATTTAAAAACAGGAAAATCTTCAACATCAAAAAGAAACACTAACAAAGCAGCATAAAGAAGCTATGGCACTTTTTAAAAAGCAGGTAATTAATAAAGATAGAAAAAAAGCTCTACTTTTAAAGCTTAATCTTTTTCTCTTTATGAAGATCTTATTCACTACTAGTCTGCATCTTCTCTAAAGACAGAAGAAAAGGAATGGTGAAGTTTTTGGTAGCTATAATAGATTGAAATGAATTATACAATGATATTGTGGAAAAATCTTTTCAAAATACCTCGAAATCCTTCTGGGTCCTTAATGACTTCAGTAATTTGTTTGAAAACTTTTGCCTTTCATTCTAGTTCTGTGCAAGCACCATTTTCCACACTGCCTCTGTGCATGTACGTGACATGGAAAACCGTAGCAGAATTTCTAGAGTGTTGAGAAGTTAGGATTGGTTGATGAGATAACAGTGGTGTTAAAGTTCAGGGGAGGTGACTCCTACAAAGCAGGCTCTCAGAGGAGCAGTTAGCAATAAGGAAGAGCAGTTGGCAACAGAAACCAATTTAAGAATTACCCTCACCTTTAGTTATTTGGGATTCCAGAGCTCTGGCTTCTGCGACTTCTCAAAACTTCCCTTCATCTCCTAATGATTTCTATAGTATTTCTGTGATTGTTTCTACACAGGCTTAGGTGGCACAGCAGATGGAGTGTGGGATTGGAGTGAGGAAGTCTCATCTTACTGAATTCAAAACCAGTCTCAGACACTTAACCAGCTGTGTGACCTTGGGCAAGTCACTTCCCCCTGTTTGCATAGTTTCCTCATCTATAAAATGAATTGGAGAAAGAAATAGCAAACCACTCTAGTATCTTTGTCCATAAAACCTTAAATGGGGGCCTGAAAAGTCAGAGAGAATTGAAAAATGACTGAAAACACAGGTTTAATTCAGTGTGCCCTGGAGTAAGGAGGATGCCCCTTGCAGGTTTTCCACCAAATTTATGTATCCTCTTTTTTTCCCTTTATCCCTCTTTTCACTTACAACAGACATTCCGTACACACACATCTATATATCCATATGCTTTCCCCACACAAATACACACATTTGTATATAGAATATGTGTGTTTGTCCTTGGTTGCAGAAGAAGACCATGCTGTCAGAGAAACAGTGACATGACTTGCACTTGACTTTGTTTTGAGTGAGTGAGGGCTGTGCAGGCCACCAGCCTCACTTATCGTTCAGAGCCATCTGAATCCAGTGACCAGATATTCATCAGGATGACTGGAGAAAACTCAGGATGAGGCAATTAGGGTTAAGTGACTTACCCAAGGTCACACAGCTAGTGAGTGTCAATACCACCCTGAATGCGCCCGATCTTGTCTTGTCTCAGAAGCTAAGCAGGGTCAGGCCTGGTTAGTACTTGGATGGAAGACCGCCTGGGAATACCAAGTGCTGTATATAATATACATGTGTGCAGAAGGGATATGAGATACATTATTATATGTAAAAGCACACACATACATATACACACATACATATAAATACTGTATATACATCTATCCATATAGCTTAAATATCTAACTGGAAAGAATTTTGGGAGTTGGCCAGAGATACTTAGAAGGACCTCTTATTTAAAGTTTCCTCTCAATACTTGACCAACTAGAGATTCATTTAGATTTTTAACCAAGTTTCTCTTTTAAAATGCCCCTGCTTTTATGCCCTCAGGGTTTAACATTATTAATCATATACTTTGTGTGAATTCTCTTATCCCCATATCTTTCTTCCTTATTTCTAGCTGAGGTCAACCTAACCAAGAGAATCTGAAGTTTTTTTGGAGGTTGGACTAATTTGAGAGAATGATAGGCTTAGGGATAACCTGATTGGAATGCTATAGAGAGAGGTTTGGGCTGCCAGAAAGCAGCCCATAGATTCATGGGACTGAAAAGCAGAAAGGAGTCCTGCTAGGAAAGTCATGAAACCAGAGCATTTCAGATCTGGAGGGCACCGATGGGTTAAGGAGTCAGATCACACAGCTACTTAGTGTCAGGTTTGGAACTTGAACCTGGTCCTTTGTCTCCTAGGCCCTTGGTAGGAGAAGGGTACATTTTTAAAACAAGTTTTATTTTTCAAGCCTTTCCCTGTTCATCTTGCCATTTCATGTCTCTAGGATTTAATTTTCTCATTTAAAAAATAAGATCATTAGACTAGAGTCTTTCAGTTAGAAAATTCTATGATTTTATGAAGGTAATATACATTATGATAGAAATGTGCATTTATTTTGTTAATTAGAACATAATATCTAATTGGTATATTGCTGTTTTGTATTTTTAAATTTTTCATTGTTTATCAAGTTACAAACAAGGATGTGTGCTGTGGAAGAAGAAAAGGTATTTATATTCATTCTTATTAATAATTTACAGTGTAATTGAGAATTAATTATCAAATGATAGGAGAGAACTCTAAAAATATTCTGCATTTACGATTGAATGTCTTATGTAATTACTTCATCCAAAAGATTTACATTTTTAAATATGGTAGCCTTATTTTGATATTAGATATTTGATATTGATTGAGAATACACCAACTAGAAGTATGAAGACATGGCCTAGAAATATACTAAAAGTGTACTGGGATTAGTTATTTTTTATGACTAAGATATGCGAAATGAATAATTCACAAGCTATTAAACAATTGCTGACTGTAGTAGAGAACACATATTTTAGACCTGTTAGAATTTAGATACCTTGTGATTTTTAGCATGAAGACCTTCTTTAAAAAAACAACTCCTGTTTTTTTGTAACTGTAGGCCATTTGCTATATACCTTATAAATGGGTATTTTTGGGTCCCCTCCACAAAGTCTTATTCCTCTATTGTGTTGAATTTTCCCTGGGTTCTTGAGCTCTGGGAAAGCTTTGGGTACAGTCCCAGGAGCAGACTGAGTCCGCTTCCTGAGAACCAGCCTAACTGAGTATGGAGAGGTAGGCTGGTTAACTCGGTAATGGATTCTTTAGCCATAGCAAAACATAAAACAAAGAAAACTTTAAAAATGGCCTTTAGTGCTATGTGGCACCTTCTGCTTCTGCAATCGTGGTAGCAGAAAAGGGGGCAGAGGGTGCACAGAATCAGTTTTTATGGTCATCTATAAACTTTAGTTGTTGGTAATCCAGAGTTGACAATCTTATGTGGCAACAGATTTAGGTAGCGAATATTAGAGATGTCTGTAGCAGTTGTGTGCTGTTTTCTGCCATTTGAGAGAGCAAGCAGCACTGTCATGAAATTGTAGTGTACGACTTGGCCACTAGATGGTGCTTTGGCCGCCTCTGAATTTTCTCTTCCTCTCTCCAGACCCCTTTGGCTCTAGGGGAGCCCCATTGACATTAAGCTGGTTTGTAGGGTTACTAAAAGTCTGTTGAAACGGTGTGGACTCTGCCCCAAGGTAACTAAAACATAGAAAATCTCTCTCCTTTCTGCTTGTTGAGGCCTCCACTTGGGCACTGGATTTGTCACTCCTTCCCTCCTCCCTCTTTCCCCAATCACAGCTCCCCAAGTCATAGGTTTGACAGTTTGCTCTTAATGGCCATGGGATTTATTAAAACCATCAGGTGGCACAGAAAGCCAAGCAAGCTGTAAAACAGAAAACTCTCAGGTGGTAAGTTACAGGATCTTTAACGCTTAAATTGTTTCTCTTTTCTTCCAGCTCTGGGTTGGGGGTCTTAAAAGGAAAAGATTAGATAAGTTTTGGAACTCAAAGTCCATTTCTTCAGTAAGTGCTTAGTAAATAAAAGAAGAAAAAAAGAAAAGATCTCATTGATAGCTGAATTCCTGGAAGCTGCTAATCTCATTCATTCCAGTTTGCACCTCATTGCCTTGGATCTCCTCTTGTTACTATCTGCCACCCCTGTCCTGGACTCAGTTACTTGGATTCCACCTGGGAGCCTAGGCTACTTTGAGTTCTCATTCCATTCTTATCATCGTACCTGTCAAGGCAGTGACACAGGTTGTTTTGGCCACTGATGAGGAATACTCAATATGAAATTTTTATGTTGGCTTTTCTCCCTTTTTTTTTTTTCTTACTTATATGGCCAAGAAAATCCTAACTGGAAATCTCTCCAAGGGCAAAGGAGTATGGCTACCTGATGACTTTAAAAAAATGTATGAACACATGTATTTCATAGCTTAGTTGAACCTCTAGAATATTTAACCTCGGTCACTTCTAGGAGGTCTTAGGAGATCAAATTTCACTTGTCTAGCAACCAACAAAAGAAAAAATCATATTGAAATTTTGATTAGAAATGAATCTAGAATACCAAAGGAAGTTGAAGATCGGTGGAAGGATACATCAGAGTCTCCTTGGAGAGGTGGATAAAAGAGTTGGTTTTATTGTGTTTTCAAAGGCAACAAGAAACAATTTCATTGAACATTTTTTCTATTAACTGTTTACAAAATAATTTTCAAGCTGACTGCTTCATATACATCTCAGATTCAATATATCTTAAAGCCAACTCATTGTCCATCTTTCCAAATCCACCTCTCCTCTGAACTTTCTTATTTCTTTCAAAGGCACCATTATCCTGCTGGTTACTTATTTCACAGCCTCAGGATCATCCTTGACTCCTTGCTCTCAGTCCGCATGTCTAATCAATTGCCCAATTGTATATTTCTACACCTGTAACATCTATTCTATTTCCTCTTCTCTCCATTCATGGAGCCACTACTCTAGTTCAGGCCCTTATCACTTTTCATCTGCACTGTTGTAATAACCTCCTAATTAGTCATCCTGCCCCAAGTCTCTCTCTTCTCCAAATTATCGTTTCTACCTTTGTTAAACTGATTTTCCCAAAGTATTTATCTGACCATATCCCTCCTTTTTTCAGTAAATTAAGTGTCTCTCCATTATCTGCAGGATCAAAGATAAACATCTCTGTTTGACTTTTAAAGCCATTCACAACTGGACTCCAATCTAATTATCTACTCTTATTATACATTGTACTCCTTGACATTCACTGCAGTCCAGCCAAACTAGCCCTATTGCTATCCCTCATATGCAGCAGACCATTTCCCACCTCCATGCCTTTGCATTGACTGCTCCCATTAGAGTACCTAATTTCCTATAAGCTGTGGATCAATTGCTACCTTCTACACAAAGCCTTTCCTAATTCCCCAGATGTTAGTGCCTTCCCCTTAAAATAACCCTTTATCTGTTTTTAGATACAAAATATGTAAATACATATCAAAGCTGCGAGGTGGTACAGTGGATAGAGTGTCAGGCCCCAAGTTGTGAAGACTCATCATCCTTAGTTCAAATATAGCCTCAGACACTTATGAACATATAAAATGAGCTGAAGAAGGAAATGGCAAACCACTCCAGTAACTGCCAAGAAAACCCCAAATAAAGTCACGAAGCATTGGGTGCAGCTGAAACATCTGAACCACAACATGCATGTGTAGGTAGATATTGTTTCCACTGTCTAGATTGTGTACTTGCATTCCCAATTCCTGGTATAGTGTCTGATACAAAGTAGGCATTTAATAAATGCTTGTTGATTGATATATTGAAAATAAATTATAGCTTATGTACCAACATCTATTGTAAAGGATAAGAATGTAAAAAAAATTCTATTAAGAGTTTGATAAAAATCCTCCAAATTATACTAACATACTTTGATACTTAGTAACATAAATGAAATAGTGGTTAGTAAAGGTCAGTAAAAAGTGTTAGAAAATATGATTCCAGGAATAAGAAATGAGAGGCCAAAGATTTATAGACTACAAAAAAACATCGCACCTATATATTATAAGTGCTTACTTTGAAAAAGCAGTTGATCTGCACTGGACTTGGTGAATACCAAGTAACATCACAAAATAAATACAAATACATACAATGTAGTTAAACATAACAAAGTTTGGGAGGAAGGACATAGCAGTGTGGAGGGATCAGGAAAGAGTTCATGTGGTGCCTGAGCTGCATCTTTTTTTTTTATTATTATATCATATCACTCCTTTATTATAATGAACAATTAAAAGGGGGGGGTGCAGGATTAGTACAGTTATGCTAAAACTGATGAGGACCCAGGTGGCTGGACATAAGATGGGACTGAGGTTCATAAGGTGGCTGAGACACATTTCAACATGATCTAGGGGCATTTCACTGTCACAGAACAGAGAAGGGGCTATAAAACACACATTGGCAGTAGTGTGTAGGATATATTGGAGTAGATTGAGACAGAGAGACCAATTAAGAAGCTGTTATGATAATCTAGGTGAGACATAATGAAAGTTGGACCTAAAATAGTAGTTATGTGAGTAGAGAGAAAGGATCAGATGTGAGAGATGTTGTGAAGGTAGAAACAGCAAGATTTGGTAACTGGACATATGGGGTGAGGAAGAGGGAAGAATTCAGGATAGTTTTGAGATACTTGAAAGCTAACAAAATCATTTTGAGAAAAATAGGAAAATTTGGATGAGGATGGGCCTTGGGGGATGACAGTGAGTTCAGTTTTAAACTTTTTGAGTTCAAGATCTCTAGGACATCAAGTTTAAATGTCCCATAGAAACTTGAGAAAAGAGACAAGGACTGAATATATAGATAAGGGATTGATCTGCAGAGAGATAATAGTTAAACTGCTGGTACTTTGTGAAGTTACCATGAGTTTACGGGGGGGGGGGGAGAGAGAGAGAGGGAGAGAGAGAGGGAGAGAGAGAGAGGAAGAGGTGGAGGAGGAGGAGGAGGAGAAGAAGAAGAAGAAGAAGAATTAAGGAAGAAGAAGAAAAAACTTTGTGGAATAACCACAGAAAGTTTGCAAGAAATGAATGATGAGCCAGCTAAGGAGACTGAGGAGTGGACAGGCAGGCAAAGAATAGTGTCATGAAAATACAGAAGAATGAATAAACAGGAGGTGAGGGTGATCACATAGGTTTAGAAGCTTTAGGACTAAGAAAAAACCATTAGATTTGGTAATTAAGAAATCATTGGTAACTTCAGAGAGGATATTTTCCACTGAGTGATTGTATCAAAAGCCAGATTGCAAAGTGTTGAGAAGTGAGAAGAGAGGAAGTACAGGAAGTGAGTGTAGACAACCTTTTCTATGACTGTGACAGGGAAAAGTGATACAGGGTGATAGTTCAAGGAGATTGTAGAAGCTAGAGAAGGGCTTTTTGGGGGAGAGGGTGATTTGAGCATGTTTGAAGATAGTAGGAAGGGAGCCAGTTGATAGGAAGATGTTGAAGATTTGAGAAGAGGGGAATGGTTGAAGATACAGTCTTCTAGAGAAGACATGAAATGATAGAATTATGCATAAGTGGAAGGGTTAGCTTTTGTAAGAACTTCTTAAAGAGTGTAGAGGGACTATGACAAAACTATGCCCCTATTAACAAAGCCCAAGATCTCATTGGCTTTCTTGGCTATCATCACGGTGCTTACTCCTAGAAAGCTTGCAGTCTGTTAAAAATCCTAGATTTTTTTCTGACAAACTTCAATTTAATCATGTTGCTTCAATTTTTATTTGCAAAGTTGACATTTTGAGTGCAAGTGTAAGACTCTAATTTATCCTTATTGAATTTTATATTATTGAATTCAACTCAAGGTTCTGTCAAGATCTTGTTCAATCCCAACTGTCATGTAAAGTGTTAGTTATTGGTCTTATCTGCCAATTGTGCCTCTATCCAAGCAGTTGATAAAGATGTTAAAGACTGAAGGGTCAAACACAGATCATTGGGGTACTCCACTGGAGACCTCCTGCCAAGTTGACATTAAACAATTAATGAATACTCTGATTCCCAACATATAACTAGTTCTGAATCCATCTAATTGTATCATCAGCTGGTCTGCATTTCTCTCTCTTCTCCAGAAGAATAGTAGGAGATATTTTGTCAATGCTTTGCTAGAATTGAAGCTGTGAACATTTTGTTAAAGGTTTGCTTTTCTTCCTTCTAAGAGCTGCTGCGATGCCAGGATGCAGCTCTTGGGAATAAAAGGCATTTTAAAAAATGCATTGATTGGAATTATGAATGTCCTTTCTGCCTTGTACTGACCTTCTACCTGTTTTCAGCCCGATATGCTTGTGGAAAATCCACTTATTAATTTACTTTGTGTTAGAATTTTCTTATTTGCCTTGCTGTCTTTCCAGTTATCTTCTTTCCTCCTTCCCCTGCCCTTTGCCCCAAATCTTTCTTGATCTTGTCCTTTCTCTGTCTCCTTTAGCCCTCTCTCGCAGAAGACAAGTAACACCTAAACTGGTATATAGACCTGGGAATGTTTTACTTTCAAATTTTCATCAATTTTTCCAAAAATCCTTTTCCCCAATTCAATCTGTGGCTTTTACTAGTCCAAATCACCTACGCAGTTTCCTCTTACTCAGCTCAATTCCTTTCTTTTCTCTTGTTCTTTTACCCACAACTTTCTCCCACAAAAACCAGAAAGATTTCACTCCATGCCATGGAACGCTGCAGACTCAGAAGAATTAAAAATATCTCTTAGCCTCATTAGTGTGTTACATGGCAAGAATGAGAGATAACCAATGAAAACTCCTGCATGCTCCACTGGTGTCTTCAGAGTATCAAGAGAAGGCAAGAAGGACCTCCTCAGAGCACCCTCTGTGATAAATTTATGGGGGGGACTCTGTTGTGTAGAACGGGACAGGATAAATGTACTGCAGTTTGCTTTGTTGGAGGAAAATAACCATACTGGTAAGATCGTAGGTTCATTTGATTATTGGGTGCTCATATGTCTAGAACTACTTCCTGTTATGCCTCTTTGCTAATCATCCTACTGACTCTCAGGTAGGCATGTTTCACTAATGAAGTGATTTGTAGCTGCGCAAATGCTTTCAGTTTTCATAGCAAAAAAAGAAACAACGCCTGAAACTTTAAAATATTTTAAAATTAAAAGAAATTACAACAAACAAATGTTTATTCTGTTAAATTTAATGTTTTAAAATAGGCCTTTACTCTTAAAGTCTTGGATTTTTAACTTTTTGTAATGATGTTTATACTTGAACATCAACTTTTGATTTAAAGGGACAATATCAACTTGCTTCAGAAATAAAAGAAAAAGAAATTGAAGGATTGAAGGAAACATTGAAAGGATTACAGGTGAAGTAACTTAATTTCATTCTTTTTTCCTTATATTCCCTTATTGCTCACATTCTTCCTCCTTCCTCTTCAGTGACATTCAGGCTTTGGCAGGGAAGTGGGGAGTGGGAGGGGAGGAGGTGCTTGACCCCAAGACTGTGCCAGCTCCTTCCCACACTGGGGAATTCACTTTTCACTGACCTCAGTCTCTGTCCCAAGTGACATTTTGGGGAATAGATGTGGCCTCAGATGTATGCCATTCATTCAGGCCCATTGGATCACCCCTTCCCACCCTTACCCCCACACACTGTTATCCTTCTTGTTCCAAGCTGACCATTTTAATATCACAATGTACTGCCATCCTACTCTCTCTTTCAGAGAAGGCTTTCTGCTTTCCTTGGTGCATGGGGATGCTGTACAGAGTTGAGTTCTTTTGTAAGCCCTGCAAGAGCGTGGAGGCAGGTGGGGGAGGGTATGATGAATGAACCCTGTAAGGATTAGTTTTCTTAGCTGCTAGTTCATCAGGTTGTTACCCTATTAGGGTTCTTGGTCTCTTAGACTATGGAGACAACTGAAATTGTTTTTATCTCTTGTGCATAATTCCTATTTTGTAGAGGTTTGAGAAGTTTTGAGAATCAGAGAAAATGTTTAGTCCTCCATCTTGTTGGTCACGAGGCCCAAAAGTCTGAAATACTTTTATATTTCTTAAACATTTCTTCAATATTGTATATAGCAAAACCTCAAGCAGCCTGCATCCTAATGGGGGAGAAAACATGTAAATCATAGAAGATTATCACAGAGGGGTTGTGTTCTACACAACAGAGTCCCCCCCATAGTAGCAGTTGAGAGTATGGAGTGGGACTAGGGAAGGTCTCTTAAAGTAGGTGAGATTAGAGGTGAGTATTGAAGGAAACAAGGGAAAAGAAGAGACGAGAGGGCATTCCAGGCCTAGGAGAGCGTCAGCACAAAAACGTGGAGTATTAGGTGTGAGGCACATAGAGGAAATGTCAGTGGAGCTAGATCATGCAGTGTAAGCACTGCAGAGCAGAGCAGAGTTTAGGAAGACTAGACTCATTTGAGTATTTTTCTTTGTGCTTTACCTCAATGTGTCTATTCTGTTAAAAAAATTTATCTTTATTACTATTTACTTTCTGTTAATTGTCCTGAAAAGACTTAGCTTTGCTGTAGTATGGGCTTGTAATCCCTACTGTGAGAAGGCTGAGACATTCTGAGCTATCCTGGATATTCTGATCCAGGCCAGGTCAGAAGTGGAGCAGGTCAAATCTTCCTGTAAGTGTCTGCTCAGTGAGGTAGGGAGAGGAGGAGGAGGAGAAGAAAGCTTTGTGAATATTCTACAGATTAATTATTACTGTAATTGTGATTCCAAATGAAATGTTGTCTCATTTCTAAATTAAAGTGTTTCACAGATATCGGTTATAATGGCGTTCTTACTGTCTTCGTCTTCAGTTATACCACTGTATTAGCATGTGGGGAAGTCACCATGGTACAAGTATGATACACTTGCTTATGCTGGGTATGTTAAAAGTGTTTCAAAGAGGTTTGAGGGGAACATGACAAAGATTTTTAGCAGAAGTAGCTTTCAAAACCAAAGATGAATGTAGGAAAATTATAAAAATCAAACATGATTTAAATGAAGAGATACAAGAAGATAGTGAAATTGAGTGACTTGCCCAAGGCTGATCACACAAGAAGGCAGTGGCAGAGAAAGACATCAAAGTCAGGTTTTCTGAGTCCCAACATAGTGTTCCTTCCTCCATCATTCCACAGTTTTTTGATTCTGATGTTAACCAATACCATTGGTTAACTTCTGACTTCTGAAACTGAAATTTAAAAAGAAGAGCTCTAACATTTCTCATATATATCTATATATACACACATATGTTTTATTATTACTGTTTTATTTTATTTTAATGTTTTATTTTCCCTCAATTACATGTAAAAACAGTTTTAACATTCTCTTTTTCAAATTTTGAGTTCCAGATTCTCTCCCCACCACCCTTTCCACACTGAGAAGGCAAGCAGTTTGACATAGGTTATATATGTGTAGTTATGCAAAACACATTTTAATGTAAGGCATGCTGTGAAAGACAACACAGAACACACACACAAAAAAACCTAAAAGAAAGTAAAGAAAAGGTATCTTTGATCTGCATTCAGGCTCCACCAGTTCTTTCTCTGGAGATAGACAACTCCTTTCATCATTAAGTCCTGCAGAATTGTCTTGAGTCCTAACATTTTAGGACTTAGAAAAGATGTGCTTTTCAGTGGTCATGGAAATAGGGTAAAGGTGAAGAACATAGTTTGTTTAAACTGTGACTTCCTGAATCTTTAAAAAATTACTTAGGGTGTATATTATATGCAATAAGAATTGTAGCAATTTAATTACATTTAGTAGTTGAATTTTTCAATTAAAAGAGTGAGTTTAGAAAATAAGGTCTGGATAGTTAAGTACTGGCTCTCCTATCTCCTAACTTTTTGGTCTAGTCACTTAAATTCTCTGAGCCTCAGTTTCCTTATATATAACATGAAGATGTTGGACAAAATTATCTCCAAATTCTTTTTGGCTTCTCTTCTTGCTGGACCCCCCAAAATATACTTTGACTATTTTGAACAATTTTAGCTAAACTATAGCAAGTTAGGTATACTAGAAACAAGAATGGGAAAAACCATAATTAAGTATAGTAGATGGAAATGTTATTTTCTAACAATTTGAAGATGTTTTCGTACATATATACATACATATATAGATATAAAGATATATCTGTTATTAGAAAAATGATAATTGTTATTATAGATGTTTTCAAAGATTTCATCTGTGAAATATTATTGTTTTTCAAGGCCCAATAAGGTTTCATGCCTTAAGAAAAATTAAATTCCTTGATTCTCATTAAATCTTTTTTTTTTAAGTATTGAGTTTCCTCTCTTAACTATAACACTGGTTGATAAAAGGAGCCTGTTTGTTAATATTGCTATTTACACTCTATTCTATTAACATTCCTTTTAAAATAAATTGGTTTCTTTTGCTGTCATTCTCTTTATGTTTAATTATCTGGTTAACGTAGAGAGTATGTTAAAAGCTTAGGAAATTCCTTCACATGGCTGACCTTCTGTGCAAGAGCTGGAAGGATTTGTTTTGCCTTGTTCAACCCATGACATAGTACAGGTGATGTATAGTGTACCTCATGGTCTGCTGAACATGATCCATGGACACCATAGAGCAATAAAAGTTCGAATTTTTCCCAAGTAAGAAAAACTTAAAGGAAGGATCTGTTAAGGATCTGATTTATATTGTTAGAGCAAAAGAAATTACTAGACAAAACCTCTTATACATGTGCATCACTTAGATTCTTCCGCATTGTTTTTTTTCCCCTCCCTTTTTCTCTCCTCTTGTCACAGGATCTTTCTAACTCGTTTTCCTTAACCTGCCTCTGAAAAAAAACCAAAAAACAAAAACCAGCAACCCACAACCAAAACATTGAAGAAATTATTTATTGCTTAATGGATACATCCATTGAGTTCTTTCCATGAGCATCTAAACAGTTTTCTTAAGTGCTTGACAAACACTTACTAGACTATAGGAGGCGGTGTTACACTGGGTGTGGTGGAATGTTGACAACTTCCATTCAAATAACTTGTATGTAAATCACTGTGTATGCAAGTCTTAATGACACCGAGAAGTCTGTTCAATGCAGCTGTTAGAGGAGTAACCCAATTGCTGATCTTTCTAAAGGATTTAGATAAATTAGTCCTAGCTCTGTCAGTGACTTACTGATACTTGGGCAAGTCGCTCATATGAGTGAGTTGGAATACGCAATAGCTAAGGGTCCCCTGTAATCCTAAAGTTCCATGTTTTAGAAGGCAGCTAGGGGATAAGACGGATAGAATGCTGCTGTGCCTTCAACGTTTATTAGCCGTAAGACTCCTTTTCCCTCTGCCTCACTTTCCTCACCTGTAAAATGGACACAGCAACAGTATTGCAGGATTGTTTTAAGGACCAAATGAGATAATGTAAGTGAAGTGCTTTGAAAACCTTAAAAGTGTTGTATAAATAAAAGCTTTTATCTTAATATTAGCAAATTTCAACTGAATTGATAAATTCAATCAATCAACCAACTAGCATTTACTAAGCACCTTTAGTGTTATTGAAAAAAAAATATTGTACTCTACATTTTTGGTAAAAACTTGCCAGAGGCAATTTATAAAATTATGTTAATTTTAACATTTCTGATTAGAAAGAGAAATCCTAGCAATCACCATGCCTTTAAGAATTGGAGTAATTTAATTAATAAATCATCTCTGGAAGGCTTATGCCCCAAAATGAAGATTATATAATGTTTTACTTCTGCAGTGCTAGGCCCTATGCCAGGTGCTGGGGACGTGAAAACAAAAGTGAAATTGTCTCTGTCTTCAGTGAACTGACACTCATTTGGGAGAGACCACATGACCATATATAAATTAATGTTATGTGAAGAGCATTAGTAGCTGAGAGGATCAAGAAAGGATTCAAGCAGAATGGTGGCATTCACACTAAATTTTAAGGGAAACAATAGATTTTGTGAAGTGACAACGAGGAGTGAGTATATTCCAGACATAGGGTACAGCCAGTGTAAAAGAAAGGAGACTGGATGTGGAATGTCATGTTTAGGGAGCAGCTAGGACATTCTGGCTGGACCAACAAGTGGAGGGAGGTGAGTAATGAATAACAAGGCTGGAAGGGTGAGTTGGGGTCAGGTTGTAAGGGACTTTGAAAGTCAAGTAAGTAGTAAGTAGAATTTTCATTTGACCCTAACCTTTGAAGCTTATTGGGTAGGGGAGTCACATGGTTAGACCTATCTTTTTGGAAACTTACGTTAGCCAAAGGGTGGAGGATGGACTGGAGTGGGGAGAGACCCAAGGCAGGGAGATTGCTTAGGACACCATTTCAATAGTGTAGGAGAGAGGTAATGAGACTCTGAACAAGGATGGTGGCTATATGAGTAGAGAGAAGAGGATAGATGTGACAGATTGTAGAATCAGAATTGACCTTATTTGGCTTCCAATTGGATCTGTCAAGTGAAAGGAAAATGAGAAGCTGAGGATCACTGATGTTTCAAACCTGAGCAACTGAAAGGATACTGATGCCCTAGACAGCAGTAGGGAAGTTTGGGAGAGGGGTGGGTTTGAGGGGAAAGATAGTAAGTTTTCCTTTGCTCATGTTGAATTTGAGAGGCCTACATCCAGTTTGAAATATCTAATCGCTATTTGGTGATGTGAAATAAGAGCTCATGAGGGAAACTGAGGCTGATATAGAGATCTGAGAGTCATCTGCACTGAGATAATTAAACCCATAGGACTTGATGAGGTCACCAAGTGTGAGTGTATGGAGGAAAGGGTCCAGGATAGAGCTTTGAGATAGACCCACAGAAGAGGACATGATATGGATGATGAACCAGCAGAGGAGACAGGAGAAATGATCAGACAGGGGAGAATCAAGAGAGAACAATGTCAAAAACATTTAGAGAAGAGATACGTTATGTTAACTGTGTTAAACACTACGGAGTGGTTGAGAAGGGTGAGGACTGTTATATTTGATAATTAAGAGATGATTGGTAACTTTGGTGAATTAGAGTTCCAGGTCTGGAGTTAGGAAGATGAGTTCAAATCAAGCCTTAGACACTTGCTAGCTAGTGAGCCTGTGTGAGTGAGTCACTAATCATGGCTTGCCTCAGTTCTCTCAACTGTAAACTGAGGATAATAACCACCTACCCCTCAGGGTTGTTGTGTAAAGCACTTAGCACAGAGCTTGGCTCATAGTTTGTGCTATGTAAATGCTTATTCCCTTTCTCCCCAACCTCCGCCCCATTTTGGTGAGAGCAGTTTCACTTAAGAATTTAGGTTGATTCCCCAATTGATAAATGGTCAAAGGATATGAACAGGCAGGTATCTATAGTCATATGAAAAAATGCTCTAAATCACTATTGATTAGAGAAATGCAAATTAAAACAACCAGTCAGATTGGCTAACCTGACAAAATAGGAAAATTATAAATGCTGGAGAAGATGTGGGAAAATGGAGACACTAATGCATTGTTGGTGGTGTTGTGCACTGATCCAACCATTCTGGAGAGCAATTTGGAACTATGCCCAAAGGGCTATATAAGTGTGTATACCCTTTGACCCTGCAATACCATGTCTAGGGCTGTATCCCAAAGAGGTCATACAAATGGGAAAAGAACTGACTGCACAAAAATATTTATAGCAACCTTTTGTGGTGGCTTAGAGCTGGAAATTGAGAGGATGTCCATCAATTCAAGAATGGCTGAACAAATTGTGTTCATTATATGAATGTAGTGGAATACTATTCTATAAGAAATGATGATCAGGAAGACTTCAGAAAAACCTAGAAATACTTATTATATGAATGAATGCTGAGTGAGGGGAGCAGAACCAGGAGAACATTGTATACAGTTACAGCCATAGTGTGTGATGACTAACTTTGATAGATTTGGCTCTTCTCAGCAGTGCAAGGTTCTAAGACAGCTCCCAAAGGCTAAGAAAGAATTACAGAGTCTGAATGCAGATTAAAGCATACTATTTGTTTCTTTTTTTGTTTTGCTTTTTCTTTCTTGTAGTTCATCCCATTGGTTATAATTCTTTTTCACAATATGACTAATGTGAAAATTTGTTTAAAGTGAATGCATACATAGAGCCTGTTTCAGATTGCATGCAATCTTGTGGAGGGGAGAAAATTTGGAACTCAAAAGCTTGTGGAACTGAATGTTGTAAACTAAAAATAAATAATTTTTTTTTAAAAAAAGAATTGAGGTTGAAAGCCAGAATGAAAAGGGTTAAGGAGTGAGACAAGAGACAAAGAGTACATCATATATTACATAGCGATGTCTCCTGTTGAAACCTAATGCCCTCTATTTAATTAAAAAGAGGAAAGGAAAACTAAGTTCCAGTCATGTCAACATGGAGTTTCTAGGGGATTTTCAAATGTGAAAAATTCTATTGTTTATAGAGAAATAAAAGAATGAGAGCAGTTCTTGAAAAAGAAGAAAATCCGAAATTGGGAAAGCAGTCTTGGCTCTGCAGCTCTCATTATGACATGGTCCAAATTCTTTCCTTACTCAACGTTTTTAAATGTTGAGAAATTTTTTCCCATGGGGATAGCTCCCTAAATACATACTAGACATTGATGGGAAAATAACCTTCACCTTGCAGAAATAACTTTTATTAGACACAGCTGAGTGTAACATCCTGCACTTTAAACTTGGTTTTAAGAAGTATAAAATGAAGGAGGCCTGGTTAGATGACAGCTTCTGTAAAAAGATGTGGAGGTTTTAGTGCATTTGCAGCTTATTTCAAGTCCATAGTGTGACATGGAAGCCAAAAACACTGATGAGAACTTAGAATGCCTCCCGAAGAAAGGAACGTTAATACTATTTATTGTACAACACTTGCCAGACATCTTCTGAAGGATCGTGTTTAGTTCCAGGTGCCACATTTTAGTAAGGCATCACCAAACCAAGTGCCATCAAAGAATGGTGACTGGTATGATGAGAGGATGGGAGACCATAGGATCCAAGAGCGGTGGGAGGAACTGGAATTGTGTAGCCTGGAGAAAGGAAGATTTATTGGAAATGGGCTATTGGGCTTCAAGCTTTTGAAGAGCTGATGTAAGACTTGTTATCCACAGGGCAGAATGAAGAGTGATGTAGGGAAAGTTTCATAGGGGAAGACACAGATTGAACCTAAAGAGAAGACTTCTGAGAATTAGAGCAATAGCACAGTGGTTGTCTTAGAAAGTAGTGGGTTCCTTGAATTGGAAGATCCCAAGTGCTATCTGACATGTCACAGACTGGGTTTCTGTTCAGTTGCAAGTTCCAAGGGCATCTGAGATCCTTTCTAACTCTGAGATCCTGCAATTCTGTGATCACATCTTTTCCAGAAAATGAGCAATAACCTGTATAACAGAAACAAGAGAAAATCAGTATTTGAGATTGAATTTTACAAAT
This sequence comes from Potorous gilbertii, assembly GCA_028658325.1. NCBI lineage: Eukaryota > Metazoa > Chordata > Mammalia > Diprotodontia > Potoroidae > Potorous > Potorous gilbertii. The sequence goes on along the minus strand of CM053772.1, from coordinate 253,194,795 downwards.
AATGCAACAATTGACACCTGTTGAGTTTTTAAAAGATGTTTATTACAGAATTGCAAAAACTGTATAGCTGAAAGAAACATTTCTACACTCAATACTCCAAAAGTCTTTGATTTCATAGCTGTGGGAAATTGTAGCCCATCTATAACTTAGTGGAAAAGTCTTAGAGATTGCCTGATGTTCAGAAGCTAAGGTAACTTAAGGTAAGTAAGGTGAATGCCAGAAATAGGATTTGAACTTAGCCTTTCCTGATTTCAAGGACAGCATTTAGTCCACTTAAGCCATACAGCCTTTCAAAATGTTAATGTGCCTGCAGAAATATTTCTGTGCATATTATGAAATAAATACTCTTTAAAGACCAAACTGGAATGCAGTACCCAAGTATGCCTATAATCAGATATAAAGATGTGCAGAAAAATAATATTTGGTCTTAGCTTTCACTTAATATGTTTTACAGTTTTATTTCTTCTTTGCTACTTTTTAGTGTGGTGTAGGATTTGGCATTAATTATGGTCAGTTGGGAAGAAGAAGACATCAAGTCAAACTTAAAATTTAGAAGGTCCTCTGAAAAGGTTGGGTTGGTTTGAGAGGAAGACTTTGATAAAACCTGATTATGAACTGTTAGGCAAAATGTACATGGGAGAGAAAATGGTGGCCTCCAAAGAATAAGAATGAGAATTCACTTGGTGGATGTACTCTGGATTCATATCTTATAGTAGGGAATTAGGGGTCGACAGGGTAGGTAGCCTTTCCAGCTTGAGCCGCCCTTTCATCCTTTTCTCTTTCAATCATCTTTGACCCTGTAATTTGGTATTATTATTTTCTCTATTTCATTTAAATGCTCTCTGAGGATATGTTCCCCATTCTCACAAATTGAAATAGATTATCAGCTGCTTAGATTGTGGTGGTGTGCAGAGAAATGTCCCTCTCCATAAGTGCGAAGAAATATCAGTCACATTTTTACTCGGAGATTTACTAATCAAAAAATAAATGTCATATAGAAAATGAGTTTACAAAATTAAGTTTTAACATCCGGAGGAATTTAAGTAGCTAATGTAAAAGTTTTTTCTTATTTTTCAAGGTTTCAAAATATTCTTTACAGAAGAAAGTAAATGAAATGGTAAGGAAGTTACACTATTTTTCATTATTTCTACTGTAATAATAAGGAACAACTTAATATTCCTTTCTATTAATGTAAAATTGAGATAGATTGAGATCAATAAAGTAGTTGATACTTATAAATTACTATCATTTTTTAAGATTGAACTCATTTAAAATATTATTCTCAAAATTATTTTCTAAATTTATTTTGAGATTGCTTAACATTTACCTTGTTAAAAATAAATTTTTTGAATAGCTACCAAATTATTGATAGAAATGGCAATATTTTAAAAAACTGCTTCATTTAATGAACTTATTATTTACTATGTATACAAACCTAAATTTTAAAAAATGTTACAGCCCTTGATTTTTAAAAAGAACTTTCGTTTTAAAATAGTGCTTTAGTTAGATAATATTTTAGCTTTACAGTACCTCAATGTGAAGCTGCATCTGAAAACCAAAATTAGGAAAAGACTTTCATTATTCATCAAGTGAGGGCTTACTGTGTGCCCAGCATTCTACTGTGTATCTAAAAATTAATATTTTAGTGTGAAAAAATAAGATTTTGTGGAATATTCTTGTTCATTCTCCCCTTATAGTTAGTTACCTGTGGTAGTGTGCCTTCTGAAAACTCTATTTTTTCCCTCTAGTACAGTACCTCTTTTCCATTTCCCTCTGCACAGGACTTCTTTGCAGAGGCTTACCTTATCCTAGCCTGATTAGAGAATGGGAGGATAGCAAAATTTGTTTTTGAGTTAAATCTAGGTTTGGTGTCAGGGAAGCGCTGGAAACACGAGAGGATGATTTCTTATGACATCAAGTACATAACTGTACAAAGTAACTGTTGTGCTTCTTGGAAACCATTTTTGCTGTCTTAGGAAATAAAAGAGCTAGCTGTATAAAGATTGCTAAGCTTGATTGAATAAAAGCTGTGAAAATTCTGCTGCTGTTCAACTGGAAAGAATAAAGATAATATTGTCAGACTATTATAAACTGTGATTTTAATTAAGAAGCTGAAAAACTAGAGTCCGGTTTAGCTTTAAGTACCATGACATTTGTACTGAAAGTCATCGTCAACGCTACAGTGGTTTTACACAAAATATGGTGAAATTGAATAATGTGTCCTTTGACCTGGGAGATAAGGCTACAAGTTAAAGATCAAAGGCAACATCAAATGTGTTTTGTCTTATTTCACTTTTAAATTTTATTAAACAAATATATATAATTTAAAGGATGTTGTGCTATTTAAAAAATCTCCATAGGTTTGTGTCACTTCTGGATTGCTTTTTGTTATGAATCACATGCTCACAGAAGGAGCTCATTAGAGTGGTAGTTATGGCGTAATTGCAATGTAGCTTTTTATCTAAATAGTAAGCAAAATATAAATTGCTAAAAGCAGATGTTAAATGCATGTCATATTTATTTTATAGCCACTGAGAACATTTAAATTTCTTATATAAGTGTTTAAAAAGTTGGAAATCACTTTTAAAAATTATTCTCATCTTTAACCAATGATTTTTTCATCTTTTTTTTGAGCGATTTAATGATTTCCTATGTTGTCAGAAGCTCTCTCTACCAATACATATCAGCACCTGTGCTATAATTTATCGTCTTAGGGAGTTGCCTGGGGCACTAAGAGGTTAAGTGACTTTCCCAGGGTCACACAGTCTATCTATGTTAGAGTCAGGACTTGAACTCTATTTTTTCTGTTTGTAATGGCAGTCCCAAAATGCTTTATAGAATTCACTCCTGTTGTGTGATGCTATGGCAAGCCTAGATGACCAAGATATTAACTGGAAATAAGATGCTTATCCATGACCTGTAAATCAAATTTTCAGGGCACTAGTATATAAAATATATAATTTGGTGCTCTGAAAGAAGTAATTTTGAAAATAATCCCCTGGAGCTTTTCTCCCTGCTTTTATTTCCCATGGGTAAGCTATTTAACTTGGTTGAATGGTACCTCCAGAAGACTTAGTGAATTCCTAAGTCTTCTGGAGGTACCATTCAACCAAGTTGTGAATAACTAAATAACTAAAATAACAAATAACCAAATAACAGAGAATATTGAAACTGCCATTGATAATAAACAACCATTACTCTAAAATACTCTCTTCCCCAATAAGAATAATTCCTTTGCCTCATGAAAAAAATTCATTATAATCATTATTTTTAAAAAAAAAAAACAACCAATGATACCAAACTCTAGTGTGACAAAAGAACCACTATTTATAATCTAAATATTGGCTTATTAAGTTTACCATAGGGAAAAATCTAAATTTTGATCAGTGATTACTTTGGGGACTATAGTGTCTCATTAGGTTCTTCATATAGTTTAATAAGGGGATTGAAAACATTAAATTTCAATTACAGGACCTAAAACCATGTCATTCCAGGATCATTCTAAGAAATTTAACCAATATAAGATAATATTTAGGTACACTGGGCATATTTGAAGGGCTGGCATTTAGAAGATGGATTAGACTTATTTTGTGTGGCCCCAGAAGGCATAATCGTGAAAATTATGGATCAGCAAATTTGAGACCACTGCCAACCTTGGGGACAGGAAGGTTTGGGTTCAAGCCCTATCTCTGACACATACAGGCAACTTGACCATGTTACACTTAACTTCTCTGCCTCCCCAGGCATCTCCCTTTATAACTGTTGTCATAGAATGGAAGAGCTCCCTCATTTTCTGTGAACCTATGAATGCTGTCTGTATTGAAAAGAAACAATTTTTCTTAAGCTAATTAAATTTTAATAATGAGGCATTCAGTAAAATGAACAATGAAATAGCCACACACTTTTACATAGTGTTTGTTAAACTAAAAATACAGACATAGCTTTCTTTGTTTTTATAAATAACACTACCAACATGTTTATATAATGTTATACCTTTATGTAGCTTTAGGTTATCATTACAGGTTAGAATTTGCTTGATAATTATAACTCCAAAGATGAAAATCTCTTAAAAGAATAATCAAAAAATTGATTTTTAAAAAACCATGACAATAAGGTTAACCAAAGAAATTTGTACAGCAGCTTGCAAAAGAGGAGATAAAAAAGTTCAAGTTCTATTTCTGAATTTTTATCTTGGCATCTACAATTTGGTGACAATAGAATTGTTAAGGGAAATTTCTTTGATCTCTGGATATCTTTGAATTAGGTGAGAAGGTGTACATGTTTTATTTTATTTTAACCAGCAGATCTACTCTTGAAGATTTGTAAATCTGATTTTATGAATCTTTTTGTAAAGTCCTACTCTGATAAGCAGTTCTTGTAGAATTGACCCTGGGTTTTCAAAGGTAATGCTAAGGGATCCCTCCATCACCAAGATTTCTTTCCATGTTCTTCCTGACAACCAAATTAATATAACAGATTGCATTTATGTAAAGCCTTCATGTTTACAATGTGCTTTCCTCACGATAACTGTTTAAATGTACTAAATAATTATACTTAATATAGATATTATTACCTCATTTTCAGATACTCACAAAGCTTAAGTTGTTCAGTTACTATCAAGTATGGGAGCCAGGATTTGAATCCAGGTCTCCTGCATCCAAATTTAGCAGTTTTCTGTTATACCATGGTGCCTCTCAATTCAATAAATATTTGCCATGTACAGTAATTATGATGTGCTGTGGGGAATACAACATGAACTAGACATGGGCTGTCTGCTCTCAACTTACAGGCTAGTAGAGAGATATAAGACAAATAAGCAAGTAAGCAAAGTATAAATACAAACTATAATATGGCAAGTGTTATGAAAGGAGAACAAAGTACTATAGGGGATTAGAGGAAGGAGAAGTTGTGTAGCTGACAGGATGAAAAAAGGCTTCCTAAAAAGGAAGGCATTTGAACTGGGCCTGAAGAATGGTAGGATTTGTACAGAGGCAGGGTATTTCATGTGGTAAGAAGACCATGAACAAAGGCAGTGAGAGGTGAAGTGCAGGACATATTCAGGAAATGATGACAAGTCCAGTTTGCATAAAACATAGGGGCATAATGAGAAATAAGGAAAGGAAATGTAAAGTGAGGTCAGAGCATGCAGGACCCTGAATGGCAGGCTAAGGAGAATGGGCTTTGGCTTTGTAGGCAGTGGGTGTATGCTTCCTGAGTACTGCAGCCATCTTTCTTTTCCTTATTTGTATCCCCAGGACTTAGCATAATGCCTGGCACATAGTAGGAACTTGATAAATGTATACTATTTTACAGTATTTATTGAAATTGTTCAGGGATTTAGTTGTTTTATAAGACAAGCTTAATTTTTATGCTAGAAAGGAGAGTTAAAGACATTTAGATGATTAACCAGAAAATTGCTTTATTTCTTTTCTTCATTTGCCTCTTGATCTTGAAAAAAAAATTGGATACCAGAGAGATATAGCCCCCAATGGGGATTTCTTATGAGAATAACAAAATTACTACAAAAACTATGCTTATCTAGATTTAGAAGTATCATAAAACCTAAATATTTCCATATATAATTTTGAGAAATCAATAATGTGTGTACTCTGGAATTATTTGTCATAGTTGTTATGAAATGATTCATCTGCCTAATGTTATGTACTGAAACTGTGTGTTAACATTTCATAATTAAAGTTTAACATTTATTCCAAATAGGAACAAATGCTGCAGTTACACTTTTTGGCTAAAGAAGATCATCATAAGCAACTGAATGAAATAGAGAAATACTATACCACAATCACATGTCAATTTGGAATCGTAAAAGAAAGTCATGAAAAGTTAGAACAGAATGGTAGGTGTTACACTTTAAACATTTCATATATTTATTCAATGAAAAATATTTAAACTGCTTTAAATGAGATGATTAAAATGGGTTTTACTGTAGTTTTCGGTAAAAAAGGCAATTTGAATACTGCTTAAATTCTTTCCAGCTGACATTTCCAAATGACATCATCGTCATTTTTGGTTTAATTTTTATTTTCTCTGGGCAGATGATTGTATAATAATAAAGATATGGCATATTTAAAGTATAACATTTTTCTAAATATTTTTTATCTGTTTGCAGTACATGAAGCAATCCAGTTAAATAAGAGACTGTCAGCAGCAAATAAAAAACTGGAATCTGAAGTATGCAGTTTAAAACAGGTATGAGCCATAGAGTTTTGCTAGCATTCTATGAGATTTTGTTCTAAGATTGAAAGACAGTGTGGGATGGTAGAAAGAGACCCAGGAGGCCTGGGTTTAAGTCCCACTTCCAGACACTGAACAAGTAGTTTAATCTCTCATTTCCCCAGGCTGTCAGCTGCAGAACAGTCTGCATTGGCATAGTTTCCTCTCTTGGACTTGTCTGTGCCAATGAAATCCCTGGTCTGATCTCCCCAAAAGTGGTTTGAGATTATTAGTCTGGTAGGATAATGGCTGAAAATTGTGATGTATTTGTTAGTAGGGCTGCAAAAAAAAAAGTGTTGGTATGGTAATATGAACTTTAAGTTGTCTGATTTTTCCTAATTGAGCCACAATCTCTCATTCTTATTCTTTGTGACCAATGGCATGAATTGTGAAGATGTCTTACAGAGCCAGTAGGACCTTTGACATTTGTCTGGTTATTAGCATTTCTAACAAATTGAAACAAATTAGACATCGACAGATAAAATGACAACTATTGCCCAATTCCACTATAATTCTTATAGCATTAATTATACTATATTGTGGTGGAATCATCATTGCAATCCTAACCCTGGGGTTGAGAGTCAGGAGTCCTGGATTTTATTTTAACCCTGTCCATATTGGGAGTTTGACCATAAGAAAATCTCAGCCCCTCAGTGTTATCATCTGTTAAATGGGCATATTATTTTCCTATCTGTCTATTTGTAGGACATTGTGAATATGAAGTAACAATGTCAGTGTTTTCACTTTTAATAAAAAGAGAGCCAGACTGTCAGGCAGGCAGATAGCAGACAGAGCTAGTCTTGGCTCTCCACTAAATAATTTTGTGACTTTGGGTCATTCCACACATTTTGGCCTCAGTTTCCTCTGTTAAAAGATGAGAGTCTAGATCAGGGGACCTTTTGGAATCTATGAACTTGGATGGGAAAAAAAAATTAGATCTTTATTTTCCCTAACTTCTAAAAGATATTTAACATTTCCTTCAATTATGAATAAAAATAATACTCTGAGAAGGGTATTAGATTTCCCCAGGGGTCTATGACTTGAGAAAGGTTAAGAATCCTGGAACTAGGGGTAGAGCCAAGATGACAGAGTAACAGCATGCTTTCTAGAGCACTGTCCCCAAGCCCAGCCAAATACCCATAAAAAATGACTCAACAAATTCTGGAGCTGCAGAACCTACAGCCCAAGACAGCCTGGAAGGTTGCTGGGAAGTAACCATCATGCCATGCTGGGAGCAGAGCACAGTTCAGTGTGGGCCACTCTGTCATAGACAGGACATGAGCAGGCCTTGGAGAGACTGAATCTCTTACACCTGTGGCAGTTTCTAGCCCCAGCCTCAGGGCAGTAGAGGGGCAAGGGAGCTGAGGAACTCGCAGTGGTCACAGCAGCAGGGGCAGGGGCAGAGACAACAACTGTTTCTGGAGCTCTAGGCCCACAGATTGTGGGGGAATCGAGCAACTGACAGCACATCCCCACCCCCACTGGAAGCAGAGATCTACCTTGACAAGGAGCTCAAAAGTCAATGGCTGGGGAAATGAGTAAAAATGAGTAAAAGCAAAAAAAAAAAAAAAAACAAAACCAATCAAACTACAGAATCTTACTTTGGTGACAAGGAAGACCAAAACATGCAAACAGAAGACAACAAAGTCAAAGCTCCTCCATCCAAAGCCTCCAAGAAAAATATGAATTGGTCTCAGTCTATGGAAGAGCTCAAAAAGGATTTTGAAAATCAAGTAAGAGAAGTAGAGCAAAAATTGGGAATCGAAATGAGAATGATGCAAGAAAATAATGAAAAACAAGTCAACTGCTTGCTAAAGGAGACTCAAAGAAATGCTGAAGAAAATAACACTGTAAAAAATAGACCAAACCAATTGACAAAAGTGATCCAAAAAGCCAACAAAGAGAAGAATGCCCTAAAAAGCAGAATTGGCCAGATGGAAAAGGAAGTTCAAAAGCTCACTGAAGAAAATAATTCCTTAAAGATTAGAATGGAGCAGATGGAAGATAATGACTTTATGAAAAAGCAAGAAATTAAGGAATGAAAAAATAGCAGACAATGTGAAATATCTCATAGTAAAACAACTGACCTGGAAAAGAGATCCAGGAGAGACAGTTTAAAAATTATGGGACTACCTGAAAGCCATGACCAAAAAAAGAGACTATTCATCATCTTTCAAGAAATTATCAAGGAAAATTGCCATTATATTCTAGGACCATATGGTAAAATAAACATTGAAAGAATCCACCGATCGCCTCCTGAACGAGATCCCAAAAGAAAAACTGCTAGGAATATTATAGCCAAATTCTAGAGTTCCCAGGTCAAGGAGAAAATATTGCAAGCAGCCAGAAAGAAACAATCTGAGTATTGTGAAAATGCAATCAGGATAATACAAGATCTAGCGGCTTCTACATTAAGGGATCAAAGGACTTGGAATATGATATTTCAGAAGTCAAAGAAACTGGGATTAAAACCACGAATCACCTACCCAGCACAACTGAGTATAATACTTAAGAGGAAAAAATGGTCATTCAGTAAAATAGAGGACTTTCAAGCATTCTTGATGAAAAGTCTAGAACTGAGTAGAAAATTTGATTTTCAAACACAAGAATCAAGAGTAGCATGAAAAGGTAAACAGAAAAGAGAAATCATAAGAGACTTACTAAACTTAACTAAAGTTGAACTGTTTACATTCCTACATGGAAAGATAATATTTATAACTCTTGAGATTTTTCTCAGTACTAGGGTAGTTGGAAGGATTATATACATATAGACAGTGTAAGTTGACTAGGAAGGGATGATAGCTAAAAATAAAATTAAGGTGTGAGAGAGGACTAATATATTGGAAGGAGAAAGGGAAAAATAGAATGGGGCAAATTATCTCTCACATAAAAGAGGCAAGAAAAAGCTTTTTCAGTGGAAGGGAAGAGAGAGGAGGTAAGAGGGAAAAAGTGAACCTTACTCAAGGCATCACATTTAGCTTAAGGAGGGAATAACATGCACACTCAATTTGCTATGAAACTCCATCTTACACTACAGGATAGTGGGAGGGAAAGGAGATAAGCAGGGGGTAGGGAGATGATAGAAGGAGGGCAAATGGGATGAGGGCATAATTAGAAGTAAATACTTTTGAGAAGGGATAGGGTTGAAAGAGAATAGAATAAATGGGGGGCAGAATAGGATGAAGGGAAATACAGTTAGTCTTGCACAACATGACTTTTATGGAAGTGAATAACTACACATGTATAACCTATATTGAATTGCTTGCCTTCACAGTGGGGATGTGTGAGGAGGGAGGAAGGGAGAGAAGTTGGAACTCAAAGTTTTAAAAACAAATGTTAAAAATGCAAGTTGGAAATCAGATATACAGGCAATGGGGTGTGGAAATCTGTCTTGTCCTCCAAGAAAATAGAGGGGATGGGCATAAGAGAAAGAGGGATGTGATAGAAGGGAGGGCAGATTGGGGGAAAGGCTGATCAGAATACAAGCTGTCTTGGGGTGGGGGATGGAAGAGATGGGGAGAAAATTTGAAACTCAAAATCTTGTGGAAATGAATGTTGAAAACTAAAACCAAATAAATAAATTAGAAGAAAAAGAATCCTGGAACTAAATTATCTCTTTGGTCCTCTTTCCTCTAACATCCTATGATTATAAGTAAAATCAATTTGAAAATTAAAATATAACTCCATTCAAATATAAAGTATCAGTCTCTTTGTAAACAAGACACCTCTGTGGTACAGATGGATAAGAATACCTGACTTGGGACAAACCAAGTTAACTCCTTCCAGCCTTGGCTTCCTCAAGTGAAGTATGACTGTAATAACGGTCCCTGCCGCACCAGGTTGTTGTGAGGGTCAAAGGAGATGTTTACAAAACCCTTTGCCAACCTTGGAGCTGTGTAATGCTACCTCTTACTAGTATTACTATTGGGTTGTTGGTTGCTAGTAAGATAGTCCTCAAGTCCAGATAATACTCAAATAAGAATCTCTGCTCTAGCATTCAGAACATCACTAAGTGAATTAAGAACTATTTGTGTGTTAGGCGCTATACTAAGTGCTGAGGATACAAAAGAAAAAGCAAAAATAGTCCCAGTCTTTAAGGAGCTTCCATTCTAATGGGGGAGACAACATATATTTACACAGAAACCTACACTATCTATAGTGAGAAGGAAGATATTGTGTTTGTCCTTCGTTGCTGAAGAAAACCATGCCATCAGAGAAAGATGACATGACTTACACCTGACTCTCTTTTGAGTGAGGGAGTACTGTGCAGGTCACCAGTCTCACTTCTCCTCCAGAGCCCTCTGAATCCAGTGACTAGATATTCATCAGGATAAGTGGAGATGACCCAGGATGCACTGGGAGACCTTCGCCCCTTTGGGGCAAGGTTTATGCAGATACTCAGGGTGAGGCAATGCCCATTCATTGAATAGGCCTGTTTAAGAAGTAGCCAGGGCATGGTCCCTTTAATGATGCTAAGAAAAAGAAAGACATCAGGCTGGGAGGGAAACAGAAAGTTACTATTGATAATCACTCTAAAGCAGAGGAGCCCTGAGGCAGGGGCCCATTGGGGTCCCAGCTTCAGAGTGAAGTAGGTTTAAGATTTTGGGAAAGTAAAGGAAAAGACAGGACAGGATGGAAAAGGAAAAGAGAGGAGAGGAAATAACCTTAGAGATGAAGACACTGGCAGCTAGGGGTTGAACTGAACCTTGAAGGAAGGAAAGGAAAAATGATCATCCAGTTTTTGCATGAAAACCTCAGTCAGTAAACACTTACTAAGCACCTCTTATACACCAGGCACCATTTAAGCAGCAAAGACAACAAAGGTAGTTTTTAAACTGCCCTGAAGGAGCTTACCATCTAATGTGGGAGACAACAAATAAACAAGCATTTACCAATGGGGAAAAGAGGAGAAAATTAACAGAGGGGAGGCACCAGAATTAAGAGAGACTGGAAAAGGCTTTCTGTAGCAGGTGAGCTTTTAGTTGGGACCTAAAGGAAACCAGTAGCTAGAGATGAGGAGAGAGAGCATTTCAGGCACCAGGGAAATCCAGAGAAAATGTCCAGAGCTGAAAGATGGAGTGTCTTACTTGTGGAACCTCCCGGAGATCAGGATCTCTAGATGAAAGTGTACAAATGGGGAATGAGGTGTAAGAAGAATGGAGGGTGCTCAGTTATGCAAACAGAACCTCCAGTAACAGGGAACACAGCGTTTCCTGGGGCATCCGTTCTACTTCTGAACACGTCTTTCAAGCATAATTTGGCATTTTGCCACTTTTGTTCATTATTCTTGGTTCTGTCCTCTGGGGCCAAAGAGAACAGTTTGAACCCTTTTCACATGAAAAGTCTTAGGTACTTGAATACAACTATAATGTGTCACCTAAACCTTCTGTTTGTGTTCAGTAAAATCTATCCGTTTGTCCTTTTCCAGTTCTTTAATGTATAGTTGAGTGAGAGTCTGGAATTGACTGTAGTTGACTGAGAGTCCTAGAGTTCAGAGTTGAAAGACTATCTAGTCTAATTCACATCTGAAAAATAATCCCATTAGGTAGAGTCTTTGCTGGAACCCACTATCTCCCTTCATAGAATTGATTAAAAACTTTGGCTTCCAGCTTCAGTGGTTGGAGCATAGATTTTTGTGACTGTGATGTTAAATAGTTTGCCTTGGAATCAAATAGATGTCATCTGGTCAGAGATTACCTCAGTACTGCTTTTCTCACATTTTTGTTGACTATGAGGACTGCTTCATTTCTTTTAAGGTATTCTTGCCCACAGTGTATATGTAATAATTGCTTGAATTAAATTCGCCCATTCCCATCCATTTAAGGTCATAGATAGCCAAGATGTTGACGTTTAATCTTTCCAAGTCCTGTCTGACCACATCCAGCTCCTCTTGGTTCCTTAATGTTACATTCCAGGTCCTTGTACAATATTGCTCTTACAGCCCTGGCCTTTCCTTTAGCACCATTTGCATCTGTAGCTGAGTTTCCTTTTGGCTTTGGTTTGGTCACTTCATTAGTACTAGAGCTACTTGTAGTTGTCCTCTGCTCTTCGCCAGTAGCACACTGGAAATCTTCTGACCTGAGGCCGCATCTTCCAATGTCACCTCTTTTATCATTTTAATGTACTGTCCATGGGGGTTTGTTGGCAAAGATGATGGAGTTTTTTTTGCCATGAATAACGGCAAGTTTGGCCTTGAAGTATAAAATGAAGCAGGACAGATACTGATAGAGTTTTGTCAACATTTGTCAGGATAACTTGTCATAACAAACACTCTTTTCCAATAACCCAAAAGGTGATTTGGCACATGCACATTTCCAGATGATCAATATGGAAAGCAGATTGATCATATGCTTTGCAGCCAAAGATAGAGAAACTCTATACAGTAGTTAAAACAAAACCTGGAGCAGATTGTGGCTCAGATCATGAGCTCATAATTGCAAAATTCAGATTCAAATTGACAAAAGTAAGGGAAACTTCCAGACAATAAAGGTATGACCTAAATAATAGCTCTTCTGAATATGAAGTGGAGGGGATGAATAGATTTAAAGGATTAGAACTGTCAGAGTGCCTGAAAACAATGAACAGAGAGGTCAAAATATTGTATAGGAGGCAGCCACAAAAAATATTCCAAAGAAAAAGGGCAAGAAGGGAAAATGGCTGTCTGGTGAGGTTTTGCAGATAGCTGAGGAAAGAAAGAAAGAGAAAGGGAAAGATATACCTGACTCAGTGCAGAATTCCAGAGAATAGCAAGGAGGGATAAGGATTCCTTAAATGAACAAGGCAAAGAAATAGAAGAAAACAATAGAATGGGAAAGACAGAAGAACTCTTCAAGAAAACTGGAGTTATCCAGGGAAAGTTTCATGCAAGTATGGGCGTGATAAAACACAAGAAAGGTAGGAATTTAATGGAAGCATAAGAGATCAAGAAGTGGTCAGAATACCCAAAAGAACTATATAAGAAAGATCTTACCAGCACTGATGACCAGGATGGAGTGAGAGGTGACAGATCCAGGGTCAGTCAGGTTGAAGAAGGAGGTCCAGTGGGCCTCAGGGAATGTCGCTAACCATTAGGCTGGTGGAGGTACTGGCATTCCCCGAGAGCTATTTAAAACCCTGAAAGATGATGCTGTAAAAGTACTAAACTCACTATGCCAGAAATTTGGAAAACAACCATGGCCACTGGATTGGAAAAGATCAGTTTATGTCACAATCCTAATGAAAGATAATTCCAAGGGATGTTCAGATTACTGAACAATTTCTCTTATTCATATGCCAGAAAGGTTATACTTAAGGTTCTTCAAGCTAGGGTTCAGCAGTACGTGAACCAAGAATTACTACAAGAGAAGGCTAGTTTTCAAAGAGGCAGAGGATTATGGATTATGGAGAAAGTAAGGGAGTTCCATAAAAACATATGCTTCTGCTTCATTGACTTCATGAAAACCATTGACTATGTGGATCACAACAAAATGTGGCAATTCCTCAAAGAGATGGGACTAATAGATCACCTTACTTGTCTCCTGAGGATACAGGCCAAGAAGCAATAGTTAGAACTGAACATGGAACAACTGATTGGTTTAAGATTGAAAAAGGAACACAATAAGGCTGTATATTGTCACCTGATTTAATTTATGTGCAGAGTACATCATGCTAAATGCTAAACCAGATAAATGGAAAGCTGGAATTAAGGTTGCCAGGAGAAATAGCAACAATCAATGATTATGATACTGGAGAAGACTTTTGAGAGTGCCTTGGACAGAAAGAAGATCAAATCAGTCAGTACTTAAAGAAAGTAATTCAGACTATTCACTGGAAGATCAAATACTGAAGCTGAAGTTTAAATACTTTGACCACACAATGAGAAGACAGGACTCATTAAAAAAGATAGTGATGTTGGGAAAGATTGAAGGCAAAAGGTAAAGTGGATGGCAGAAGATGAGATGGATAGAGAGTATCATGGAAAGAATGAATGTGAACTTGGACAGACTTTGAGAGATAGTGGACGATAGAATCCTTTATCAAATGTAAATGTGTCTGCCCCTGCAACTTCTGCCTATTGTTCTAATCCTGTCCTCTAAGGTCAAGTAGAAGTCTAATGCCTCTTCCACATGACAGTCCTTCAGATACTTGAAAACAGTGATCATGTTCTCCATGAACTTTTCTTCTTCAGATTAAACATGCCCAATCATTTCATATGTCATGCATGAACCATGCCTATGGCCCTACTCTGGGTATCTACAGCCTTTCACTGTCCCTTGTAATGAGCACTATACACATCAGAGGTGGTCTGATCAGAACAGAGTAGGAGACTGTCATCTCCTTTCTCCTCAAAATTGTGCCTCTCAGTGCAGCCCAAGATCATCTTGGCTTTCCCTACTGCTGTTACACTGTTGAATCTTGTTGAGTTTGCAGTCCACTAGAACTCCCAGATCTCTTGGAGACCAACAACTATCAAACCGTACCTCTCTCTATCTTGTACTTGTGCAGCCAGTTACATGAACTCAATTATAAGACCTTACATTTAGCCCTAATAAATTTCATCTTATTAGACTTGACCCATTTATCAAGCCAGCCAATACATTTTTGGGATTTTGACTGTGACATCCACTGAGTTAGCCTTCCCTCCTAGCTTTGAATCATCTGAAAACTTGATGAGCATCTCACTTGAACCTTTATAGAAGTCATTGATAAAAATTGTTAAACAGCATGGTGCTTTTCCACTGGGGAGCTTCTTCCCTGTTGATGCCAAACCATTAATAATGGTCTGGTTATTTGATGAATAATAATGGGTCTGATTATCTGACCAATTTTAATTTTACCTAAGTGTACTATGGTCTGTTCACATTCTTTTCCTCAAGACTAGCATTAGAGACTTTATAAAATCCTTCTCTAAAATCTAAGTAAACTATTTCTACAGAATTCCTCTCATGTACTTTTTAAATAGCCCTGTTAAAAATAGAATGAAGGTGAATCTGATATGATCTACCCTTGAATAAGCTATGATATTTGTAATCATCACTTCCTTTTTGAGGCATTCACTAATTATCTCATTAATAATCTGTTCTAAGATGTTGCCAGGAACTGAAGGCAGACTATAGTTCCAATAATACATTCTCTTCTCTTTTTTCTTCAAGTCAACTCTCGAATCCATTCTCCAAACAATTGCTGAAGTGATTTTCCCTAAAGTACGGGTCTGATCATGCCTGCTTCCTTGCTCAAGAAACTCTAGGCTCCCTATTATTCTAGGGTTAAATATAAGTAGCTTTGTTTGGCATTTGAAGCCCTTTACAACCCGCTTCAACTTAACTTTCTAGCCTTATTCTACATTACTTCACTTTTCATACTGTTTGGTTCAGTCACACTGGCTTTCTTGCTGTTCCTCACACATGATTAATTATACCCTCCATCTTTCTTTTCTGGGCCTTTGCACAGACTTTCTCTCCTATGTCTGGAATGCATTCTCTCCTCTGACTTTTTGAATCCCTTCATTTCCTACAAAGCTCAGTTTAAGCACCACTTCCTACACAAGAGGCCTTCCCTTATCTCAGCTTTTTTGCCTCCAGATTATCTTGTAGTTTTGTACCTGTTTTGTGTATAGGTGTGTATATATTATGTGTTCTCTCCCTCATTAGAATGTTAGCTTTTTGAGTACAGGGACTGTTGGTTTTTGTCTTGGCATCCTCATTGCCTTAGCACAGAGCTCAGTCTACTGTAAGTGCTTAAATGTTTATTGATTGATTGCTAGTGTGTCCTTCATAAGCCTTGTTACTTGAGAGAGAATGTTATGTATGGATCATAGAAGAAAAATCTTCATTTTCAGCCAAGTTGTAGAATATGAAAGACTTTCTTACTGTTCAATAAGAATGCACATAAAAAAGATAGATGCCACTTTTAATTCTAAAAACAGGTGGTTTTGACCCTCCAGTTTAAATTTCATGAATCTAACATTATGTAATTCTTCAAAAAGGTAATTGATTTGACTAAATAGAAGATTAAAATGCAATGAAGTTCATTCATTAACACACATAGGTATATTTCCAGTAATTTATACTGTTTTCAGTTCTGCATCTTATATTTATTGTTTGTTTTCTTGAATTGATCAAATATCATTTAACTTTGCAGATATTATTAAGGTTTTATTTATGTAGCCCTACTTTCAGAAATGGAATTTTTTTCCATTTTGGCTTTGCCTCATGATGACATGATAATACTTCAGATATTGTTTATTTCATGAGATCACTTTCTATAAAATAAATTTCTATGCTAAAAAAATATATTTTCTGCATTGAGTAAAGGATAAGTATTTCATTTTAGATAAGTGGTATATTATATTTCTAAAATATAGCTTGATTTCTTACTTAAAGATGAGAAACCAGGCTCATATAAACTTTAGAGACATATTCTTGGCATATTTACAGAAGCATGTGGTGAATGTCTCTCCCCAGGTATGAGTGGAATGGCATTGAGATCAAAATCACTGTATTCCTTTTCCCAGGCTTTGTAGCTCTGAGTCTAGGAAAAGGGCAACTATATTCCCTACTGGGCGTACCATAGGATATAAAATGATTGAGTAGTGGCCCCTGACATTTGGGTACTTTTCAGTCCTTTTTCAAGTACAGTATTGGAGCCAGTGACCACACATTATCAGCTATGGGAGAGTGCCAGATTGAAAGGAGAACCTAGAAGGGTAAAGCAGAATGACTTTTTTTTTTCATGACTCTAGAGGACATATAGTTAGAAGGATGCTAATAAGGATATATTTTTTAAACGTTGAAATATGATGCTTTATTGCACTTTCACCCTTTAATTTTTCAGAACTAATTTATTTTCTAAGGGTAATGTTAAAATTAGTTATTTGGAACATCAATCGACAGCATTAATATTATTCCTATTACTTATTTCAAATATCTATTCATTAATTTCCCCAAAGATAATCTTCATTTTTCTTTTATGCTGTACTATGATTTTGTCCAGAACATTTTAACTGTTGGTCTGTGATAAGATGGAATTCCAGTTTTGCAGAGAAAAGTTAAACAGACCAAACTTAGTTTTAGATAAAACTAGGTACTGCAGTTTTGAATGCTTGGTTCACCATTATGGCATCATGAAGAATTCTTGATACTATCTGTGAGCAGCATTCATAACCCCTGTTATTTGTCTGAGTAAACGTCAGAGCGCTCAAGGAGAGAGCGATATTAAGCAGACTACCCCATACCAGAAAGGGAGGGGTGGGGGAGAAAAGGGCACAATATTTATGACTCCAGGAACTATAAGTTGTAATTTAATGAGATCAAAGCATGTGCTGTTTATTTGCTGCACTAGCAGCTTTGAATAAAATAGTTAGAAAACAGACAATGTATTAAAATACAGGATATTTAAAAGACTATAATGTTGTAAAATCAAAGGCATATTTTAAGTGGAAAATCATGCTGTGGATGTCTCTAATATTAATTTAGTTTTCCCTTGAGATTAAGTAATTAATATGTTAGAAGAAAAGAAAGGCTTAGAAATTTATTCTCAATACTTGTTTTTGCCAGCTATTTTCTTTCTATTTTTACATTTCTCTTTTCCCTTGCTGTTTACAGTAAAGGTTGGTATATTTTTAGGGCATTTTTTTTCTTGTGTGGCATTGCATCAATTGTAACTCAACTGCTCATGTTCATTCATTGAAAGAGGTGGGGAGATGATGGGTGGTATGAAGAATGCAAAAAGACATTATTTATATAGAAGCTTTTAGTATGTTGAAACCTTGAAAAATAACATAGTACCTCTTAAAAATCAACTCTATATTTGACTTAGGTTAAATTTCTCAGAATATTGAGGGTCGTTGTGCAAGTCCAGAGCTTCATCAGATTTCTGGGTTGTCACCTCTTTTTTTATTGCTAGTGCCTCATGCCGCTTTACGTAAATTAGGCCTGGAAGTTAGCTTAAAGATGGTGATATGTTGCAATTTCAAGTCCCTCATTTGGCTCTTCACTTTAGGAGATCCAAAACAAGTAAAATAACAATGTAATTATTTGAGAAAACTCTTCTCATCAAAGTCCCACTCACAAGCTCCTACTCCAATATTGTTCCAATACAAAATTTCTACATGAAATTTTAGGGGAATTGCTTGACTTTTGTGTAAAGTTAAGTAGTCTTGCACCTCATGAGTATTTTTAAGAAAAGCCACATATAAGGCTACCACTAAATAAGTCATTTTTTTACTCAGACAAAGCTTGTTTCAAGGTATCATAACAGTATGAGCATTACTAAGGTATATCATCTTTTGTTGTTATATCTGACAAGTATTAAGAAAGTGTTACCTTCTGAATTAATGTAGAATCAATCTCCATATTCTTAACAAACTTAACTTTCCTATAACTGATTTCCTTTGATGTCCCTTTAATCTCTAGTTCTTTTAGTTTTTCTTCCCAGAATGAAATACTGTTTTCTCTGTGTATGTGCTCAGGATATTTGTCCTTTGTAGAAATAGCAGTCAAGTCCCAGAATTCTATAGAGCCTCTTCAGTGAAGTCTATAGCCACTCAAAGAGAATAGACTAACATCCTCTTTTCAGTCATCTTTCTTGACTTCTCTGCTTTGCTCAATCTGTTGATCATTTCCTCCTCCTGGACACTCTTCTCTGTGTTTTTGGCACTGCATTCCCTTGGTTCTCGTTCTGTCTGTGTGACTGATGCATCTTGGTCTCTTGATATATATCGCTCCATAACGCTCCGTTGTGAGTCTTCTCTTTCCTTTCTACATGCTATCACTTGGTGATCTCATAAGGTCTCATGGGTTCCATGATCATTTCTATGCTAATGATCGTCAGATCTAGCTATTGAGTTGTACTCTCTCTTGACATTACCAACTACCTTTTGAACATTTTGAATGAGATGTCTGGGAGACATCCCACACTCAGTAACTTCAGAACTGAACTTACTATCTTTGCTGTTAAACTCACCTGTCCCATCTGTCTTCTAAATTTGTCTATTTCTATCAAGGGCACCACCATCTTCCTAGTCACTCAGGTTCATATCTTTGATGCCATCCCTGAATCTTTACTCTCATCCGTATAGAAAATCAGTTGCCAGATATTTCCATTTCTCCCTCCCACAATGTCTCTAACATGCATCCCTTTTTCTCTATTTATATAACCATCATTTTAATTTTATTACCATTTGCCTAGACTATTGTAATACCCTGTTAACTGGTCTCCCTGCTTCAAGTCTCTGTATTCCAGTTTATCTAACACATAGCCAAAGTGATTTTCCTAAAGTTTAGGAATGGTCACGTTACTCTCCCTCCCTCTCACTTAGTAAACTGAAGTGGCTTTTTATTATATCTAGGTCAAAATAAAAATTCCTTTATTTGGCATTTAAAGGTTCCCATAACCTGGCCCCGTCCTATTTTTTCCAATTTTCTTCCCTCTATGTACATATGATTCAGGTGTTCTTTGACCATTTATCAACAGGACCTTTAATTTTTATAAATTTGAAACAATTCTTTATATATCCCGAATATGAGAATTTCATCAAAGAAAGGAACCCTCTCTCGACCACCCCAGGTATCAGCATTGGTTTTGTTTATACAGAAAATTCAATTTAACATAATCAAAATTGTCTATATAATCTTATCTAATATTTTTTATTTGTTATTTATCATGAACTCTTCCTCTGTCCATAGGTATAAATGGGAATTTCTTCCTTGTTTTTCTAACTTGTTTATGATGTGACTTTTATATTTAAAACATATATATATATATATATATATATATATATATATATATATATATATATATATATCCATTTGAAACTAATTCTGATACATGGTGTGAAGTACTGGTCTAAACATTCTTTCTGTTTTGAGTTCTTCTACTTCTATATATCATATTCTTAATCTGTTCCACCTGATCTACCTTTCTATTTTTTAATCCGCACCAAATCTTTTTGGTGATTACTGCTTCGTCCTGTAGTTTGAGATCTGATACAGCTAGATCCTTCTCACTTATTTTTTTCATCATTTCCACTGAGGTGCTTGACCTTTGGATCTTATAGCTGAATTTTGTTTAAAAAAATTTTGTCCCGAAGGGCTACAAAAATGTGCATACCCTTTGACCCAGCAATATCGCTACCAGAACTGTATCCCCAAGAAATAATAAAAATGAGAAAGGATCCCACATGTACAAAAATATTTATAGCGGCTCTCTTTGTAGTTGCCAAAAGCTGGAAGTCAAGGTGATGCCTATCAATTGGGGAATGGCTGAATAAATTATGGTATATGAATGTAATGGAGTAGTATTGCGCCATAAGAAATGATGAACAAGAAAACTTCAGGGAGGCCTGGAAGGACTTACATGATCTGATGCTGAGTGAAAGGAGCAGAACCAGGAGAACTTTGTGCCCAGAAACGACCACAGTTGTGCGAGAGTTTTTTCTGGTAGACTTGGCACTTTGTAATAACGCAAGAACTTAAACAAAAAAAAAATCCCAATGGTTTTCTAAGGCAAAATGCCTTCCATACTCAGAGAAAGAACTATGGAATTCATTTGCAGAATGTAGTATATCATGTTTTTTGTGTGTGTGTGTGTTTGTGTATTATGTTTTGATTTGTTATATGATTTCTTCAATTAATTTTTGTTCGTCTACATAGCATGACTATAGTGAAAACATATTCAATAGGAAAGTATATGTAGATCCTATATATGCCATCTTGGGGAGGGAGGAGGTAGTGGAGAGTAGATGTGGGAGAGTTAAAATCTAAATTTTATGGTAGTGATGGTAGAACATTAAAAAAAATAAATAAAATTAAATTAAAATTTTATTTTAAAAATTTTGCTCTGTGAATCAATACTTTGGTAGTTTAATTGGTATGGCATTGAATAAATATATTAATTTAGGTAGTTATGTCATTTTTATTACATTGGCTCTGCTTATTCATATGCAATTTGTGTTCCTTTAGATTTTTCTTTATTTTCATAAAGTGTTTTATGATTGTCTTCATAAAGTTTCTGTATTTATCTTGGTAGTTAGACTCTCAAGGATTTTATACAGTTTGTGGTTATTTTAAATGGAGTTTCTCTTTCCAGTTCTTCCTAGTAGGTTTTGTTGGCAACATATAGAAATACATCTGATAACTTATGTAGATTTATTGTATATCCTGCAACTGTGAAAGTAATTGTTTTAATTAGTTTTTTACTTGACTCTAGGGTTTCTTAAGTAAACTATCAAATCATCTGTAAAAAGTAATAGCTTTGTTTTCCCTTTGACTGTAGCTATTCCTTTAATTTCTTTTTTTATCTTGCTCTAGTTGGCATTTCCAGTACTATATCAGATAGTAGTGGTTACAATAGGCATTCTTGCTTGACTCTTGATCCTCTAGAAAAGGCTTCTGCTTTTATTTGCATGAGATGTAATGCTGGCTCTTTGCATTAGATAGCTACAGCTTACCCTATTTTTTAAAAAAGTCCTTTTATTCTTATGTTTTTCTAAGGTTGTTTTTTAAACTTCCATAGGTATTATATTTTTGTCAAAAACTTTTTCTGTATCAATCAGTACACTTGTAAGATTTTGTTCTTATAATTAACATGATCTGTTATGTTTATGTTTTTCTATATTCAGACATTCTTGTATTTATGGCATAAATCCAATTTGGCTTTAGTGTTTTTTTTTTTGTGGTATTGCTATATCTTCTTTGCTATTATTGTATTTAAATTTTTTTGCATCTAAGTTAATTAAATAATATTGGCCTATAGTTTTCTTTTTCCATTTGGACTCTTCCTGGTTTAGGTATTAAAACCATATTTACATCATAAAAAGAATTTTTTAAGATCCTTTCTTTTCCTATTTTTCAAACATTGTGTAATAATCGAATTAATTATTCTTTAAATATTTGGTAGATGTACTTATAAATCTATTTGGTCCCAGGGCTTTTTTACCTTGGGAGGTTATTTATGGCTTGTTCAATTTCTTTTCCTGAGACTGAGTTATTTAAATTTTCTACTTCTTGTTCTGTTAATCCGGGTATTTTACATTTTTGTGAATATTCATACTTCTACTTTATGTATTGTTGTTTTTGGAATATAGTCAGGTAAAATAGTTTCTAATAATTTCTTTTATTTCTTTTTCCAATTTTGTGAATTCTCCTTTTTAAAGTTTTTGATACTGGTGATGTGATGTTCCTTTTAAAAATCAAATTAGTTAATACTTTGTTGGGGGTTTTTTTTAGCAACTCATAGATTTATTTAGTGATTCAATGATATTTTTACTCTGTTATTTTCTTTAATTTTCAGAATTTTGATTTTGTTTAATTGAGGTATTAAAATTTGTTAGTTTTCTAGGTTTTTCTTTTTTGTCCACCCAATTCATTGATCTGTTTTTTCTTTTGTTGACAAAAAATGTTTAGAGATACAAACTTTCTGTGAAGGATTTCTTTGGTTGCGTCCCAAACTTTTGACATGTCACCTTATTGTTAGTCATAAACTTTAATGAAATCATTTATTATTTCTATGATTTGTTCTTTGACACACCGGTTCTTTAGGATTAAATTATTTAGGCTCTAATCAATTTTTAATACTGTTTTCATGGGCTTTTTGTTGAATTTTTATTGTTATTGTTGCACCATGCTCAGTAAAGAATGTATTAGATATTTATGGTTTTCTGCCTTTGTTTGTCAAGTTTTTTATGCAATAAATCAGGCTTAATATTTAGTGATGTCGTATTCCTTTTTATTTCCTTGCAATAATTGCCAGAAATCTATCCTTACTAACATTTCTAAAGGTCCATTCAGGTTCTTAATTTCTTTCCTGTTTTTGTTGTTGAGTTTATCTAGGTCTGAGAGAATACATTGATGTCCCCAGCCATTTTATTTTGATTATCTATTTCTCTCTGTAACTTGCTTAACTTTTCTATTAAATATTTGTATGTATTTCTTTGGTACATACATCTTAAATATTGACCGTATTTCATTGTCTATGATACCTTTAAGCATAATGCAGTTTCCCTATTATTCTTTTAGTCTATTTTCACTACTATTTTGCCTGAGATTATTACTGCCACCTCTGGTTTTTTTTTGCTTTTGGGGGTTCACCTAAATGATAATAGATTTTGTTTCATCTCCTTATTTTAACTCTATGTACATCTTTATATTTTTCTTCTGTTTTGTGTAAACAATATAATTTTTGAATTCTCTTTTCTAATCCATGCCTTTATCCTCTTCCATTTCATGTATGAGTTCATCCCATTTACATTTACAATTATGATAATTAATTGTGTGTTTTTCTCTACACTGTTCTCTTTTACTTTTCCCTCTCTTTTCTCTCCATAATATCTTTCAGATAAGAGTCGAGAGGAATGTGCTCAGCATTCATGCTTTGTGCAATCAGCTTCCATTCCTCTGTTTCTCTTTACCTCTCCCAAATTCCAGTGATAGATTCTTACCCTCATTCTGTTACTTTTTAAGCTGCTTTTCACTGTCCCTACTCTGAACTTAGAGTTTGTTTTACTTTTGACTAATCCCTTCCTGAATCTGCTTCCCTCCTATTTCCCTCTCTCCCATTCCTTCCCGTTTCCTTGTTGATTTGTATTTCTACAACAAACTCTGTGTGTGTGTGTGTGTGTGTGTGTGTGTGTGTGTTTTGTCCTCCTTTGACCAAATCAGAGGAAGATGAAAGTGATGTCCAATTGATGCCTGATTTTTCCTACTCCTTCCTCATTTATATGGATTTTTATAACCAGCACAGCTTTACACTTGCCCCTGGATTAGAACTCCAGTAGACAGTTGCTGGCCTCAATCACTGTTAGCTAACTACAAGTTCCTGTAGGGTCAGAAAAACAGGGTTGCTGGCTAACTTGTTCTAAGCCTGGAAGACTGACTTTGGATATCTTCTTTGAGGTCAGAGTGATAAAACTCCAGTCCTACCTCTGTTCCACAGGTCCTGTCTTTATCACCATTCTGTGGGTTGAATTTATGATCTCTGACTGAAGAAAAATGATCCCTCATATGTTCTCTTTAGATTTCCTGATTACTGTTTATTTTGGCACTCTCCTTAGTTCTTTATTAGAATGTTTTGCATGAATGTACATATATAACCTGTATCAAATTGCTTACTGTTTCTGGGAGTGGGGAAGGAAGGAAGAGAGAGAATTTAGAACTCAAAATTTTAAAAAAGTGAATCTTAAAAGTTATCTTTATATGTAATTGGGAAAATATTATTTTAAAAAAGATCTTTGTTGGAGTAGCCGTGAGGAGAGTTATGCTTCACTGCTTCTTCCCACTTCGCCATCTTGCAGGTAATTGCAAGACTAGGATAGTGCTTAATTTTTCTTATCTCTTTTAAGAGAATCTTAAAAAAAATATGCGTACGCACTCCAAAAGTATGTTGGTTTAACTTCTTAAGTATGCAGCATGAGTAAGTAACATTTTCTTTTAGGACTCTGTTGCCATTTTGTGCCAGTAAAATTTATTTCATTCTAATCCATGTTCTCTCTTTACTGAGGTTTTGAAAATCATCATGTATGTTTGGACTTGTATCCTCAGGGCCTAGCACAATGCCTGGCCCATAGTTGATACTTAATAAGGAAGGGCAGTTAAACTGTGCAACAGAGAATTCTGTCATCTCATTATGCGATGCTAAATGTTACCCACTGGTGCTACTAACATTTTGCTCTACTGCATGCTGAACTTAGGTTACTGGTACCATTGACTATCTCTGAAAGGCACCTTTCAACTTAGCACTGGTGAAAAAATACTTATCAGTGTTTTGCCATTCGTTCTTTTTAAAAATGATCTGCAGACCTATAATCTTTGAATTTTTTAGTGACAAAACTAAGAACTTTTTTGCATGAGATAATGAGTCATATTGTTAACAAGTCCTATGCTGGTAAATGCACCAAGCTTCTGGTGATGATTGCTCTTTTAGTGTAAGTCTCCTTTCATGCTACATAGTAATAGCCATGTTGTGAAGGTAACCAGCTGTGAAAAATTTAGCACCTGGGATCAGTACGATGAGCTACCATAACTCTGAAGGACTCATGGTGTAAATACTACCCACTTCCAGAGAGAGAACTGGTAGACTCAGATTGTAGACTGGTGCATATTTTTCCCCTTTATTTTTTTCTTGCCCCACTCCCCTCCCAGAACATAACTAATACAGAAATGTTTTGTATAACTTCATATATATAATGGGTATAATATTTCTTGCATTTTCAGTTGATGGAGGGAGAAGTGGAAGGAAAGAGAAGCAACAAATAAAATTAAAATAAATATAACAAAATTAAAATTGACTCTTCCCATTCCTTCCTAGCAATGGTTTGTCTGAGTCTGCCTAAGCCATCACTGATACATGTAGGGGCCAGTTGATTAAGTCTTTAAAAACCTCTTCACACTTTTTGCTTCAGAAATATCCAAAAAGTATCAAGGATTGGGCCAGATTGACCTTTCTTGTCTATCTGTTTTTGGTTCTTCTCAAACTGTAATCATGATTGACTTAGTGATATTAGCATAATTCCTTAAAAACTGTTGATAAGGGGGGGGCGGAGCCAAGATGGCGGAGTAGAAAGACTCACCTATGCTAGGTCCGAACCCACAGCCCATAGATTTCCTGTAAAAAGAACTGACAAATTCTGGAGCAGTGGAGGCCGCGCAGCAACACAGTGAAGGAGA
>CM053772.1:253130152-253168424 GCA_028658325.1 Potorous gilbertii | reverse complement strand
ATTTTGAAGTAAGAACTCATAGGTTTTGTGGTTGATGGGATCATTTCATTTAGCCTAAGTTTTTAGAGCAGATAGTGGTAGAGGCCAAAAGGTATTCAGTTAGAGGAATAAAAAAGCACATGACAACTTTACAGACTGAGATTTTCTAAATGGTAAATCCAAGACTCATAATTTGTAATCTGTGCTTAGTTGAGCAAAAATGAGCAGATTTATCATTGATTCCTCTGAGTTTAGATATTTTTACTCAATTTGTGCAAGTCATCTAGTTTTGTATGATGAAACCATTCCTAACATTTGAAAGATTAAGGTAGTAAAAAAAATGTAAATTTCTGGTCTCAAGAAAGCATTCGACAACTTTGAACTATGTAAAGTCCTAGGTTTGAAAAACCTGGATAGTGCTGGAGATTAGTAAAACCCAACAAACAAATTAGCCTTTTAATAATCAATTAATGCCTAGAATTGTACGGTACACATGAAAAGAAATAATAGTCAAGAGAAGTCAAAATCTTATGGATTAATTAAATAAAAATTACCTTTTAATGTAAGATTACATGAGTGCTTTCCTCAGCCAAAACTGTTTCTGTAATTATAAGTCAGTTTGAGTAGCAATATTTTTGCCTTGTTTGTTTGTTATCTTTTTTTAATTTAGTATGTTAATTGTGCCTTTTATATAGATTCTAGACTTGGAGATGGAAGGAAAGTAAGAAGTTATCTAGTCCAACCCCTACATTTTTTGGATGGGGAAATTGAGGCCCATGGAAGTCCAGTAGTAATAACTTAAATTTTGTATACTATCTTAAAATTTACAAAACATTTTGCATTATCTTATTAAAGCCTCAGGACCAGTTACTCTAGGTATTATGTCCCTTTTCTGCAGATGAGGAAACTGCCATTCTCAATTTAGATACTGTCAATAAATTTAAATCCATTCTGTATTTAGATGACTGATACAAATTGCATTAGAGTTCTGCTAATCAGTGAATCAGCTAAAACTAAATTTGGCATAAAAGAAATTCTAGTATTGACTTTTTTTTGTATGTTTTCTTTATGACAGAGTTACAGTTTTTTGAAAATGATGAGAAAAAAGAAATTTATCCTAGCAAAGAAAAAAAAACTGAAGAACTCATTGAAGAAGAACTAGTTAAAATTTCCCAAGGCAAAGCTTTCAATACAGATAAAGATTTACTGTGTCAAGGGCAGACCTGGCCAGTGTTCACTGCTGACTTGAGAGATGCAGAAGCTACACACACAAAAGACAAAATAGCCTTAGAAACAAGTTTTGGTTGTGTGGATTTTCAGACACTGAATAATCCTTCCTCAGTGACAGAAATATCAGTGGAAACAGGACAGATTCTTCAAGACAGAACTCAAGAGCTTACTCTCCATGGTGCAGATGAGGCTTCAGAAACTGGTCACAGCAAGTCTGCCCAGGAAAAGCTTCCTGATATCAGTCATGGCATGAGTAAGGTACAATGTGCTGATGATGCTTCTGGGACTGAAATGTCCAAACAAAAATCCAGAATGAGTCTTGGCACTGAACAAAACTCTATAAATAAAGAAATTCCAAATAATGACCTCAAAGAAGCTGAATTGAATCCTTCCCTAATTGCAGAAGATAATTCTATGGAGTGTCTGAAGGGCAGCTCAAGGGATTCCAGTTATTGTGTCTCAGATTATAAAGAACATAAATCAAATCAAACACATCCATCCTATAAAAAAGAATGTGATGGTCCACAGCGTAAGCAAATTTGTTCTTACGCTCAAGAGACACATGATACATTGGAGAAAATGGACCTAAATAGTACCTGTAGTACAACAATTAGTAACCCAGTTTCATTTACTGCCTCAAATGATAATAGGAAAGTGTATTGTGGGAGTCCAAAAAAATCCCTTAATATGATGCCCATCTCAGGAAAAGCCATCCCAGGCCTGAGGGAAATAGTTTGTTGGAAAAACTTGAATGAGATACAGAGCCATCAACCCAAACAGGATGGTCCTGAGCAGGTAGACGGTGATGAAAATGTGACAGTTTGTCTTTTTCAAGTTAACCCTCAGAATATAGATGTTTCACAGGTCAAAGATATGGAAACTGTCATTCAAAAGCCTACTATAAGAAAAATAAGCACAGGTATAGCAAGTCTTTACAATAAAGAGAGTCAAGTGAATGATACTTGGATGAGTGAAACTAAGGAAAAATCCATTGCCAAAAATGACTTCTTTCTTCCTAGTCCTACCAAGGCACAGCAGCATACATTGTTAAACAATACAAGAGAGAAAACAGACTCATTAAGTAACACAGTTTCAGAAAGAAAATATATTGAAGGACAACTGGAAGAATCATGCTCGTTTCACATAAAGCCATCTGGAGATTTAGTAAACAGAAGTGGAAGGTCAGCCTTTGATCTTTCAACTTCAGATAAGGAAACTGAGAAAACGCCTGTATACTTAGATTTTTTAAACCCTCGTCCTTGGTCAAAAGTAAATCAAGTTGAAAGTCAAACAATGAACACTTTGGCTTCCAAGGTGCCTTTGTTGCTAAACGAGAGAGAGGTGGGTTCATCCCAAAACAAAAAGATTCCTTCAGAGACACTTCGTCAAAACCTTGGCCTGGATGCTATCATGAGGGAAATAAAGATGGGTAAGAGGAGAAATTATCTGACTTAGAATTATGGTTATGTTTCAAATCTTCTGGTCTGCTTTTTCTAAGAAAGATCAAGTTTCCATTAACTTAGGAAACTTTGGATATTTTTTCCTTAAGCTTCCTTAGGGTAAAGGTAGAGAAAGATGCATTTACATAAAAACTTGTCTTTTTCCTTTAACAGCAACCTGGACCAACACCAGCTTGTATGGAATGGCAATGTTAGTAAATATCTCTAAAAAGAAAAATGAACAAGATAAAAATTATAATGAAGTTGCTCTTAAAAAAAAGAGGTTTGGGATAAAAGAATAGAACAGCCATAGTCAAAGTCCTTTATTGAAATATATGTGTAACCTCATCCAGAGGTAAGAGAGGGGGAAACTATGAGTGCAGAAGATTGTGCATAATATAAGATTTCTTTGACACCTTGTTTAGTTTTGTGGAACTGGTTTTCCTTTTTTTTTTTTTCCTTATAAGGGATAGCTCTCTGGGAGATTGGAAAAGGAGAGATACATTGGGAAATGTAGATGATGTGAAAACAAAATAAGCCTATTTTAAGAAAACAAACATGGTGCAAATTTGTGAGAAAAGAGAAAAATCTACTAAATATGATCTTTCTTTATACTTATAGGTTAATTAGTGTGTCTGGTGAGACCAGAAAAGCAAAAGGTAGTGAGGGGCTAAAAGACTGAAACATTTAAATGTAAAAGGGGAGGTAGAAAATAAACATTTCACACCTTAGGGCTTGAGGCTTGTTCTATTGTATATGAAATGGCGGGTGAGACAGTGAACTTGTATTCAGGTTCAGTTGGCTACATTCATACCTTTGCCTCTCATCCACAAAATGCCCCAGAAGTTAGCTAACCATAAACCAAAAAGTTCCTGGCTGAGGAAACTAACTTTGAACGACAAAAGCTGCCAGAAAGGAGAGCCTAGATTTCATCTACCTCCTTCAGCACTGAACTTCTGAGGGGCTCAGAGCAGCGAGCATCTTCTGTTGATCCCTAGGCTACTGATTGAACGCTGGCCTGTATGAAAAAAATAGGAGTTTTTGAGATGAAAAGAACACATTTCAGCTGAAGAGGATGCAGTACTGCCCAGCGGAGGCAAACCCAGGGAACTGAGCAAACGGGCAGGTTCGCTGGGCCTTTTAAGAGAAAAGCCCAGTGGCCAGATAGCTGCTTGGTCCAGTGTGGCAGCAGCTTAGCAGCCAAGTGATTTGCCTGGCTCAGCCCTACAGCACATTGCTTGTCCACATGAGACACCAGACTCTGCAGGGAAGCAATAACTATACTGTGAACTTCAAGAGGGCCCTCTGGAGAAGGAAAGGAGATCAAGGTTATGCAGAAATTGTGTGATCCATTCCTACATTTTAGGAAGATCTGAGTGGGGAATGGAAGGAAATGGCGAGAGGAGGAAAGGGAGGGAGAGACTTGAGGCAGGCAAACCAGCCAGAAGACTTGGCAGTCATCTAGGTCAGTAGTGATGAGGACCTTATTGTGGGCTTCCTACAAATCTGCCCCCTTGGCATTTTACTTCACATATAAAATCCACTGTTTACTGTTTAAAACCCTTAACAACCTCAACCTTTTCTACCTTTTGAGATTTCTGGTTTATTCCTTTCCATGTATACAACAATACAGCTACACTGGTCTCCTTTCTTTTTCTCAGACATGGCACTCCACCTCCAAACTCCGTGCTTAGAATGTCATTCCCTTTCACCACCTCTTGGCTTCCTTTGACTTAGCTCAAGTCTCACTTTCTACAGGAGGCCCTTCCTTCTTACCGAGGCCCCTCCAATGTCTTCCCAGTAGAATGTGAGCTCCTTGTGGGGAGGAACCATGTTTGTGTTTTTGCTTTTCTTTGAATCCTGATTGCTTAGCACAGAACCTGGCCCTCAATTTTTTCGGAACCAGGAGCAGTGGGTGGAAGTTGAGAAGAAGCAAATTTAGGCTTGATGTCAGGAAAGATTTCCTACCAATGAGAGCTGCTCAGGAGTAGAATGGGTGTCCTCAGGAGATGGGGAGTCACCTTCCGTGAAGCTTTTTAAGTTCAATAATCACTTGCTGAATCTGTGATATTGGGGATCCCTTTTGAGTATAGATTGGACTAAATGTCTACCTAGAGCCCTTCTGACTCTCAAATTCTATGATCCATATTACAATGCTAAAATTGTAACTTGAAAAGTTATAAATTATTAAAATGATTACTTTTAAATATAGCTTATGAAAATAATATATTGTTCACTATGTTATGAATATTAGGTATATATATTTAAGATAATTAGATTATAGTTTTAAATATCACATAACCATGAGGAAAATTGTTTATTTTTCTCTTAGTAATCTCATGCTAGAATTTAGTAGGATTAGCTCCTGAGTGAACTGTGCCATTTTAACAAAAAGCATTTATTTAGTTAAGAAGTATAGATTCTAAAAACGGTTCTTTGGTGCTTTCAGACTGAAAGGATGTGGACTTCTAAAGGAACGTATGTAAAATTGAAAAGAAAAATAGTTTTTCTATTTAAGTTATGTAATTTCTTCAATAGAATTTATATTCAAACATATCATAGCTAATGTCAAGTCATGTTAACATGTATTGATTAAACACCTACAGTGTGCCAAGCACTGTGTTATGTGCATATTAATGTCATTAATATTAATATGAATAATTAATGTCACATTTCTGGCAAAGCACAGTGTTACATGAGACAATGTTACATGGAACAGATACTAAGTTAACTTTTCAATTTTTATTTTACATAATCAATTGGCTAAGTGACTGTGGGATAGCATATTATTCTGGGGGTCATTTATCCTATATTTTAATGTACTAGTAACATTCATTTGAAAATGCTGATTTTTACATGGCTTATCCCATGCTTCATGAGAGAGAATAATAGCTCATATTTATATAACACTTTACAGTTTGCAGATCACTTTCCTCACAACATGCCTATAAGGTAGACAGCACAAGGATTCTTATTTCTGTTTTACAGATGAGGTAACAGGTTAAAGAAATAAAGTGACTTGCCTAAGGCTTGCCCTTAGCTTTACAGCTAAGAAGTGTAGTGGCCTGGTTTGGAATCCAGGTACTGACCCCCATTACAAGACTTTTCTCACAGTACTATGTTTTTCAACAGGAAAAGTAGAAATAACTATTGTAAAGAAATTTTGTCAAAACAAAGTCAATGTTTCTTTTTCCAGAGTAGGACTGTTTTCCAAATAGTAATAATTAATTTGGATTATTAATTTTGATTTCATGAATTTGGCATTTGTGAAAACTGGGATAGGAGCTGGGCTGAACTTTACCTTTGTCTGACAAATTCTTCATTGTTCACATTAAGTTATTAAATATATGAAGGCAAGAATGTTTAAAATATTGTTGAATCACTTTTCAAAATATCACTTTTCATCTATTATAAAATCATTTACCTAACAGTATCACATTGATCACCTAATTATAAAACATTTGTATCTGTTCATTTAAAATCTAAGGACCTTTTCATGATTGTTTACCATTTCAGGGCTCTGGGAGCCATGGTTCCAGTGGTATGTTCATACACTGTCCTTTCCAGTCAGCCTTCATAGACTGTGTTTATTAATTACTGTATGTGCTCCAAATTAATAGGTGTGCATATCTTTAAACATGTTCCAGAATTTCAGTTCACTAATTGTCTGCCTTCTCTCCTGGTTAATTTGAATTAGTGAATATTCAAAACCAAAACCAACCAACCAAACAAAAAACCCCGAGTTTGCTTGTTTAGGCAATAAAGTAATCCACAGAAGAAGAGACATTTTTTATGTTGCACTGTTTTAGAATATATCAGTTATGTTGATTGGTATTACTTGTGATAGCCTGTACATCTTTACATAGTGGATCGGAGCAATCAGCAGGTTTTAGGAAAGCCTCGTTTTGAACATCTTTCTGTCTGCTTGTCTTCCTAAATGAAATACCATAGTGGAAGATCAAAGTATAGGAAAACAGTAAAGTATTCATAGTAAAAATAAAATAGAAATCTGATTAGTTTTTTAAAGCATATGATCAGAGATAAACCAGAATTTCAGTCACTAAAATGAGTGTCTAGAGAGTAAAATGCAATTGTTGCCATTTCCTTTTTGTCAATCAGATACTACCAGCATTAACAGAGAGGCTGACACTTGGACTAACTCAAGCATCCAGCTAAGTCCCAAGAGAGATCCCAGGGAAGAGTGGAATGCGATTGCAAAGACTTTTTATGATTCTCCTTTTCCCACAAAACATGTGAGTCAATTAAAAATATGGCCAAGCAGACCTTAGTGAGCTAATTCCATAGATATGTGTAGAACTGTATGCATCTGGATGCTTTAAGACCTAACCAATCTCCAAAATAATATCAAGAGGGCAATGTGGCACCATTTTTCACAATTAAGGTTGATAGAAAACACCAGGAAAAAGTCACAGTATATAAATCAAACCGATGTTATCCAGCCTGTTTTTGGAAGGAGAGTGTGAGGTGGTGGTTCATTGTGTACTTCCAGAAAAATAGTTGCCAAAATATAGTAATAATGCCATATTTTTTCCTTTTGCATTTGTCATAATATATAAGAATCATTTCTTGAAAAATAATCATATCAGATAATTTTAGTTTCAGTAATGGTTTTAATATAGATGTTTTCCTTGTGAACTCAATTTGTCTTTTTAAAACATGTTAAATATAGTAAATGTATAAAATTGATTTAAAATAGATATTCCAATAAGAACAGGGAACACTGTATTTGAAAATGCCAAATACTTTCTATAACTTACTAACTATACTATATATATATTGGAAGCAGAGTATCCGAAAAGAGATTATATGACTCCCTGGAGTCCATTTGTCAGCCGGGAGGTAACTAACCATAGCTGACAGCTCATTTGGTTAGATCTATAAAGTTTACAATATCTTAGTGGGTAAAACTTTTCAAAAGTAAGAATCTTTGGTTTTTTTGTAGTCTAAAAAGAGACACTTATGGGCACTACAATTTTTTGTTAATAACAGGATTAGCAACAATTGCTTACAAAAACAGTAGAGACAGATTTAGAAGCCTTTCTATGTTTTAATCTCAGAGAAAATACATTAAGTAACTTTTTTTTAACATACAGAATGAGTGATTAATAGCTTTAGAACAACAAATATTTTGTCATCTTTCCTTTAAAAAGATAATGTGATGTGATAATTCTTCCTATTTTTGCCAGCCCTACTCCCCAAATTCTACTGTATTTGCCAGGAAATCAGGTTGTATTGGTCTTCTCCTTGTCAGTTCTATTTTTAACTAAAAAGTATAGTTTTGGTACTCTTTGGTTTAACCCTATTACTTTCTGCTTCACTGCTGCTTTTTGAATAAAAGCTAGACAAGTAAGTTTTCCTAAAAATCATATAGTGATGATAGAGTGGTAGGAGTTCTGAGTCTCATCTGATATTACTTTATATAAGTTTCATCTGATATTACTTTAAATAAGTCAGAGAACCTAATCTAGAAGGAAACTTGATGTTAACTCTAACCCACCATCTCCAAATAGATAAATGCATAAACTATCCAAGATCATATTGTTTTAATATATATAGAGAAGGAATACACACTTCTTTATCTTTCTTACATTTTAACTAAACTTTCTGCATTTTAATTCTTGTTTCCCCCCTATTTTCTTCCTATATTTATAGAATATTTATAGCATTTGCTTAGTGCATTCAAAACAACCTTATGGACTAGGTATAATAAATATCCCCATTTTACTTATTTGAGAGTTCCCCAGAAGGAAAGTGCTCTTGGGTTTGCTAGAGAGTTATCTCCATTCTTACAGGACCAGGACCATCTGCAGAGCTCAAAGAAGTAATGGAAGGAAAGGTCTAAGTTTGTTCTACCATATTGTAATTGTTTGCTGTCATTCCTCCTTGGCCTTTGGAATTGCCCTGCTTTGACCAGGAATTTAATGCAGGATCTCTTATCATTCCACTGCTACCCCCTTGCTGCCATCCCTAGGGCCATAAGAGTTTTCCTTTGTTAAGTCCTTCACAGGTGCCATTTCCTCTCCACTGCTACCAGCTCTGAGGCTGAGAGGTTCCTTGGCAGACCACGGAGACCCAAGCCCCACTGTCTGTGAATAGTTTCCTTCACAACTCCTGCCAGTGTCCTAGCTTGGCTTTGGTCTCTCTGCCACATCTGTCTCTTGCCTTTGACAGGGCAAATCAAGGATCTGGCCCAGGGCTAGAATCAGCCTCAATGGACTGATCATCATTCAGGTACCATCTAGATGGCTCAGTCTCAAATGCAGTGACACTGGTGATGTTCCCACCCTATGTAGGCAGAAACCTTCAAAGTCAGAACAAATAACTCCTTCTTCACAGTTGTATAGTTGTCTGCTCCTAGGCACGCCCCCTCCATGCAGTGAGGGAAAATGGGAAGTAAAGTGGTTTGCCCACAGTCACATGACTAGGCAGTATCAATGCTGAAAGTCCCATAGAAGCCTTCAGTGATCTGTCTGCTATGGCTCATGTATGTAAACAACTATGTTTAACTTGTGTCCAGATTTGGTTCATAAGATGTTTCTGGTTATACTTGTTCATATCCAGTTCCTTCCCTCTCCATCTGCTTTACTTATATGTGTGTTCTCCATGAGATTTTCTTTTCCTTGGCGGCCGCGAGGGAGCAGAGCACACAGAGTGGTGGGCCAGGAGTCAGGAAGGCCTGAACCAGCCTTAGACAGTTACCAGCTTTGTGGCCCTGGGCAAAGCACTTAATTGCTCTCAGCCTCAGTTTCCTCTTCTGTAAAATGGGATAATGCCACCTGCCTCCCAGTGTTGTTGTGAAGATCAGATGAGACACAGTGTCTGGCACAAGCAGGAGCTTCCTAAGTGCTTGTTTGCTTCCTTCCTTGACTCTTGAACTTGTTAAAATGCTGCACTTGAGGACCTAGGAGGCCACATGTGGCCTTGAGGCTGCAGATTCCCCACTCATACTTTAGAAACTTAAGAAATATTTTTCTGCGATATTTTGTTTCCTACATGTTGCATGTACATTTTCACTTTAATTTTTCTATTTTTTGGGTAATCCTGCACTTTCTTTGAATTCTTATTTAGTCATCTAACCTGTAATGGTTTTTCTAATTGTAAAAAGGGGCTAATACACATAAATCTCCCTGTGCATTTTTTTAAGATTGGCTTGACCATATATGAGAAGCAGCATGGCGTAATGGAGAGAAACCTGTGATTGGAATCAGCACAGGCTAAATGCTACTGTACTTCACAGAAAGTTGTAAGAATCAAATGACAGAATGTTTGTGAAAGCCTGAGCCATTCATGAGCCATAGCAGATAGATCACTGAAGGCTTCTATGGGACTTTCAGCATGGTAAAGCCCTACAGAAATGATGAGTTTAAGTGACCTGCTCCAGAGGAATGGCTTCCTCTGGAAGTCAACAGGGGAGAGAAGGTGGTTATATGTGAGAGAAGCAAGGAGGGTAAAACTGGCAACAGGTTGGTACGGAGGGCAAGAGTGAGGAGCTGAAGATGACACCGAGATTATGAACAAGACTGGGAGGCTGGTGGGACCCTCAGCAGTAAGAGGGAAGTTTGGAATGGGGGAAGATTTTAGGGGAAAAGATGATGAGTTCAGTTTTGGACATGTTGAGTTCAAGATATCTACAGGAATCCAGCTGCTAGTAGGATAAATAGATTTAATAACCATCAGTATTCCACCACTGGTGATCTGTGCAAGATGATGGAGGAAAGGTACTTCAAGATTTGAGAAAGGTCAATACTTTCTTGATTTTCAAAAAAGAGAAGGAAATGGGGTGCACAAATTGTAGGCTAGCGAATTTGACACTGATTCTGGCAAAATTTAAGAATGTATTATCAAACAAATAAATGATCATGAAGTCAGTATGACTGCCCTAAGTATAGGCCATAGCAGACTGACTTAATTTCCATTTTTGGCAGGTCTGTGGGACTGGTAGGTCAAAGGGAATCTAGAGATACTGCTGCCCTAGATCTTAGCGAAGCCTTTGATAAAGACTCACACTTTTCTTATGGAAATAGTTGAGAGATACAGGCTAGGTGATTGTACATTTAGGTGGATTCAGAACTGGTTGAATGGCTGGATCCAAAGAGTATTTGTTAATGGTTCCATGACTGCTGTGACCCCAGAGGTCTCTGCTCATGATTGTGTCCTATTTAAGAGTTCTGTCAATGACCTGGTTAAAAGATATACATGTCAAATATACAAATGACACAAAGCTAAGAGGATGACCAAGTCCTGGATGACAGAGTCAGGGTTCTGTAGTATGAAACACCGGGCTGAATCTATTAAGATGAAATACAGAGAGACAGAGTGCAAGGTGGAGATGGCCCTTGCAGATAGCAGTTTGTACCTTGTAGTGGAGGAAACATGAATCCAATCAGTTTTGCTATACTTATTTTGAAAATTTGAATTTGTCCCAAAATGATTTGATATATTAGGGAACAATTGGAGCATAATGTGAACTTTGTGTTTGTGTATTATTATTGAAACAGCAAGAAAACACAGAAAACTGTACCACTTCATAATAAATCACAAGCTGTAACTATTCTGATGCCCACTTGCACAAGCAAACTTCAGGGCCTTTTCAAGGTAAAGCACTGTACTTATTATCTGTCTGATGGTCCAGTGGGCTCAGGAAAACCATCTTGCTTCTCTCCCTTTCCCCATTCTCTATCATGGCAGAGGCCCCAGAGTGATTTTACTTTGCCAGCCCGAGCCTTGTGGGAGCCAGGGTGTAGGTTGAATGGCCACCTGAGGCCACAGACATCACCACTATTTATTGTAACATTTAAGCATTTTTAATAACCATTTAACCATGTATGAAACTGTGCTATTTTTATTTGGTGCCTATGTTTTTATACTGTGTCAGCGATGAAGTTTTGAGTGTTGTGCTTTGAAGCCCTTTTCTCCATTTGCCTTGTGGTTTTCATTGTAATTTTGCAGTTTGGTGATGTCGGTCTCATTAGAGCAGAATCGACTTTAAGTACAATTTATTTGTATACGTGCCAGTCATTCCTTCTTACAAAAGTGTAAGGTCCTTTGAAGGTAAGGACCATGCTATTTTTCATCTTTGTATTTCCAGAGCCTAGTGTCGTACCTTATGCATAGTAGACATTTAATACATATTGAATCACGCTAAGGGCTATAATAGAGAAAGTGACATAGACTTGTCTTTTTGTTTCTCTGGGAACTGGGAAAAGCCAAGGCTGGAAATATATGGTTGTACCACCCCATGCTTCTTTTCCTTATGGCTATAGGTCATAAAACAGTTACTTATTAATAGGTGAACATTTATTCAACAAGTAATCTTGATCAGGAGCAAGCGGCTAAAATGTTTCTTTTAGGCCCTGTCCTGAGGCAGTGATTCAAGCCATTCCATTGGTCAGGACTGGAACACGACGAGACACTTGTAGCCATCTACATTTTACAAAAAAGTTTATTTAACAGTAACATGGAAAGGAAGGATGGTGGGTCTGTTCAGAAGGATGAACCTCAGACACTTCCAACTCCTTGTGAGCTCCTTTGTACGTAGACAACCAGAAATCGGTCAGTGATTTGAGCCTTGGTCTCCTGAAGCAATCCCTGTCAACACTCTCCTCCTGTCCTATGTGGGTAATTTCCAGATCTGTATATCCTGCCCAGATCTCTCTTGACCTCCAGTCTCACATCAACAACCACCTCTTGTTTGACTTAACCTCTGTTTACTTCAGTTTCAGCTGTAAAAAGGGGGGTATGATAAAAGCACTTACATGCCGGGGATCTTCCAATGAGATATTTGTAGTCTTACCATGGTGCCTAGCACATAGTAGGTGCTTTGTAAATGCTTATTCTTTCCCTCCCTTCTGTCTCACCCTACAAGTGGTGAAGAGACAATAATCCCCTGCCCTACCCATCCCAGAGACTGAATCGACCGATGGAATGTCTGATTGCTTTTTTCAACCAAGTTGAATTTACTTATTATGAGATCACCATGGCATAGTATTAATCTTCATATCCTATTTGGGACTTAAATTCACACAGAAAGGCTTTGAGGTTTAGTGGAAAGTACTTCATTAAAAGTCAAGGAACCTTACATTATCTTAAAAAAATACAAATTTCTGGACCATGGTTTAAAATACAGGAAAATTATGTTGATAGATACCCCTGACAAGTCAGCCATCAAGTTTAAAGTTCAGTAACTGTCAAAGAAGGAGCAAGGTTGTCTGGCTTGATCTGTTCTTGATGAAGTCATTCTGGTTCTTTGTAATCACTGCTTCCTTGACTAGATCTTTACCAACCATTTCTTTGATGATCTGTTCTAAAATTTTCCCTGGAGTCAAATGCACTGCTCCTGAGTTTGCAGTCTGTTCACTTCCCTTAGTAAAAAATCAGGGCAGTTCTCATTCTGCAGTGTCTTCCACTCTCCATGATCTTCAGACTGTCACTAGCGGTAACTCAGCATTACATCTTCCAATCTTTCATCCTATCAAATCTCAGTGATGTGCCTCTAAAGTAAAATTTATTTCCTGTATTTGGACCAGATTTGTTTGTTAAGTGAATTTCAAATCTGAGAGGAGTCTTTCATTCTTGTATTTTAAGCCACTGTCCTGAAATCCAATTTTTCGGTCGTAAAGTGTTGGAAAACATTCAAAAATGGAATTAATCCTACAAATGTAAAAGATGGAGGATATAGAGAATTTAAGTGAGTAAATGTCCTAGGGAACAGGAATACAAATACACGAATCACACTATACTCCAGCTCACCCTTTTCTTCTACACTCTCCACACAGCTAGTGAGGTTTGGGTGTATGGGAGAGCATGCTCAGTCAGGACCACACTTAGAACCCTACCAAGACCTCAAGTCTTGGGATTTCAGCACAAGCTGCCAGAGCTTTGAGGATCATTTGTATGCTAGAATGGGGTCTTTTTATATACCTTGTGCGTGCCTAAATATACACTGATGTCCCCCATTAGAACATAAACTCCCTCAGGGCAGGGACTTTTTATCTTTGTGTCCCCTTGTAGAAGGCCAGAGGTTGTTAGATTGGAAAGACTGAGTCAGACACTAATTTTCTTGAGAATGCAGGAACAGCGTGAAGGCCTGAAGATCCGCAACAAGGATCTGGGCCCAGTAATAATTAGATGGAAAGACCCTCAGGGAAAGTGGTCCAAGAAGGGAACAAGGACTATGTTCACTTTCTCCTGCCTACTGATGAACACGAGAAAGAAAGAAACCAACACGAGTGACCAGATGGAGGCCAACCAAGAATGATTTCAGGGTGGGAAGGGAAGTTAGGTAAAAATGGATTGGGAGGAGAGGAGCAACTCCATTAGACTAGATGGCACAAAACTATGGGGAGACAGAGCAAGGACACAGCCTTTCATCTAAAGTGCTTTATCTTTACAGATCAGATTTGAGGCCCAGAGATGTGGGCATAGAGGCAGTAAGTAGTTGAGATGGAAGTCTAGAATCTAAGTGCTGTAACTTGGAAATCTGTTGTTCTTGCCCTTGTGATCCTTCCAGCCCAAGGAAGTTAAGTGAGTGACCTGCCTAGGGTTAGCGAATGGCAGAGAAAGAGCCACCAGACTTGGGTTCTGGCCATAAATCCATTTCACTTTGAGATATGCTCTTAAATCTTTTGTGACACTTTGGAGGTCACAGCAAGGTTTGAGGCTGACTCAAGAGCACTCTCACTGATGGAGAGCCTGCCTTCTCTGGGGCAAAAAAGGCAGAGATGGGAGCTACGCAAGGGGATAAATCCTTTGTTTTTTAAAGATTTTCTAAATGTAAACTATTTAAATAGCTACACTTGGGAAGGGGAAAGGGAACCCTTAAGTTAAATAATTTCACATATATTGAAAGTCACAGTATCGAAATGTGACCCAATGTAGCACCCTGGAAATTTGCCAGTTTCCACCTCCCTCACCGCTTTCCTGTTCCTTCAACAATGGCGTTCATTCTGCAAGAGGAAACCTGAAGGAAAAGGCAGTTTTCATGCTGTTCTTGACTTCCGCTAGTATTTAACCTTTCATTTTTCCCTACTTGGACAAAGTATCAGAAAAAAATAGACATTTCTTGTGGGAAGGGAAGGGAGTAGAAGACAGACAGATTTTTATCTTCACTATCTTAGTTTAGATCACTTCTCCCTTTTGAACATCTGCTTGTCTTTTTTAGAGCTCCTCTGAAGAACTGTTAGCTGTTCCCTAAAATGCGGTAAGAGTTTTAAGTTAGGCATGGCTCTAAGACAGGCAAGAGCAGTCACATTTCTGTGCTGCAGCCACCTTTCCCCGGATGTGGTTTCTTTCTAACTATGCAATCATGATGAAAGATATACAGTAGATTAGCTTTAAATGACAGCTGGTGTGTTCTTTTCTAGGACAAACCACAACTTCTAGATGCCAGCCTGCTGCCCCAATCTTTCCAGGCAGTCCAGAGTAAAGATACGGCTGATGTTACCAACTGTTCCCTTGGTAAAGAAGAGGATGACTGGCAGTCCCAAGACATTTTAATGAAAAACCAAATTAGTGAAATAGAAAAGTTTCTAAATGCAGAAAAGTCTAAAGAAATCAGAAAAAGAAAATCTGAAGAGATGTTAGAATAACTATTTTTACATCACAGCTAGGTTTTGACCCAAATAGAATATACTGTTCACACTATCTAATTGAAAAACATCTTCACGTTAAGACTTCTGTTTATACAAAGAAGCTCCTTTATTCCAGTCAGACGTTTCCTTCTAACAAGTGGCCAAGCCTTTGCGCAACTTTCCCTTC
This sequence comes from Potorous gilbertii, assembly GCA_028658325.1. Classification (NCBI taxonomy): domain Eukaryota; kingdom Metazoa; phylum Chordata; class Mammalia; order Diprotodontia; family Potoroidae; genus Potorous; species Potorous gilbertii. The sequence continues at coordinate 253,152,999 of CM053772.1, read as the reverse complement.
AAAGATGGAATTTTGACTTTGTTTGGAAATCTTGATTCCTTTCTCTTCCCTCCACAAACCCCTCCCCCTTTCAGGTCTCAATGCTCCCTCACCTCAAAGGAGTCACATCCACAACAGCCCCTTTCAAGAACAAAACTTAACAGCACAGAGATCAACAAAATGGCTTCTTTTATGTAATTTATTCTTTGTGTTCCTGAAATTTCTGGTGTAGCATTTTTCAACTTGAAATTTGAGACAATAAACTTCAAGACTGTATCAAAATTTGTTTTAGAATGTTTTACTATGATTTAGAATTGTCTCTAAAGAGAACAAAATCATGTGTAAAAATTTAGGCATCAGAAAGACTGAGAAGGCTGTTTTTCACTTGGTTCAAGTTTTGTTTCCAGGCGTTTAGTGTGTCATAGAGTTGCTGCCATTGCTGTTTTCCAAATGTCCGATGTGTGCTATGACTACAAAGTGAAGAATCAAAAGAGAATGTTAGCAAAATAGTGTTTTACTCTATAATAGTCTTACAGTCCATTTTAATGTTCTACTCCTATTAAAAGCAAAGCCGAATATTAAGAAAAAGCAAATTTATACCTTCAAATTAGGCTAAACTTGTATGAGAGTATAATCACGGGATATGGGATACAGACATATACATACACACACACACATGCATTAAACATACATACATGTACATCTAATATATATTTAAAGGCATCATCATATTGATTCAAGACCTTCTACTGCTCTGCGCAACTATATAGAGCAGACAAAAAAGTCATTAGTATTCTTGCCAATGCTGGGTCATTAAATGAAATGTGCTGGAAAATAGGACTCTTTCATTAAATAAGCTAATCACATTCAGTCTGAACTTTAATAAAAATTATGATAAATAGCAACTATTTAACTACAGGCAACTGATAGGAACAATGCCTTGCTTCTAGTTAAAACAGTAAACAGACATATAAGAAGTTAAATAATGAAAACACATTAAATTGTCCTACAAAAAATTGCAAAGAATTACATGTCTTACCTGACAACTACTTTTTTCTGTGTTTGGTCAATTTTGCAGTAGACCATCTTAGTTCTTACAGCTGAAAAAAGATTTTTTTTACATTATTTAAGGCATACTTATAAAACAGAGAAGATATATACTTGAATAAGCACTCCACTGGATATGATGAATTAATATGAGAGTATTCTAGTGTGTTTCTGATATTTTCAACAAACAAGATATTCCAAACTGATGATAAAGTAACAGGAAGCAGTTAAGAATGAAGGTCATGCATGCATCCTATAGTAGATGTGTGATCTATTAATGTAATATCCTGTATAATTTTTATTAACTGCTCCCTTTTACAAATACATTTTAATGACAATAAGAAAAAATTGACTAAACATTCTCTCTAAATTATTACTCAGGTCACTGACAGCCATTTAGACAATCTACATGTTTATAAGCTTTTGCTTTATGAATCAATTTTTATTTGCTAAGTTTGTCTTTCAAAATTCACACACACACAGGGATATACGTAAAAAACCAAAAACTACTCATAGTTGAACATTACCTTAATGGTCTTAAGGCAGCTGAATTGCTTAATATACAAGAGACAAGGAATAAAACCTATGAAATGTAAAGGTTAACTGTATATCCATCAGATTTTTATTGTTTCAGGGCAGTACGGTTTCAGGAATTGTTTATCTGAATCTACACAAAACAATGATGTCATGCCAAGGGTCTACACTATTCACAGAGCTAAACACAGAATTCTACACAGAGTCTGGCTTTGATGGTTTCCCAGGTACATTTACAGAGCCGAATCTCACACGCTTAGGTGTTCCAAAAATAAAATACTATTATTAACTCTTGGTAAAATATCTGATGGCCCTTACCATCAATAACAAATGCTTCCACATCATCAGCTCCAATCTGAAGTTCCTGCTGCATTGTGTCAAAAGAGATTTCTTTATTCTCGACTGCCATTCCCATGAAAGTCAGGAGCCTCATTTTTGCCATATTCTGTTCATGCAACAAGCCTGATAATTGAAGATCAGTAAGTATCAAACTTTTACTAAAGAAACCAACATTTACAATCAAGTCTCACCTCTGGTAAAAATCATCATTAAAAAGAGGACATTTGTAATTAGCTTGAAAAGAAAAGCACTCAATAAATACTGAATGAAGTGTTTTATGTGGGCAAATTATCTGTAATTACTTTTGCTGTTTATCTAAAGTCCTGTAAGGTAACTTTTACTTAATGACCCCACGTAGACCAAACTGCACGTACCACAACTTTTTCTAGAGATACTTTCCCTTGCAGTGATAAACAGTAGCAAAGCCAGTCACATAACGCTAAAGGAAAGCGAAGTACTTTCTTTTTAGATGCTGAGAAAACTAAGATACCACAATAAAACAACGTGTTCCACTTGACGCCCAGAACTCTCTCCCAATCACTACTTAGTAGCTTTCATACTAACCGCATTTTTAATTTAAAATGTCAATAATTTTCCCTTCCTAGCACATGTGAAGTAAAATATTTGTGTCACTACCAACTATAATTGTTGGCTGGGCAAAATCTCCATTAAATGCTTCCTGAATAGCTGGAATCTGAAAGCAGGAATTTACAGGTGACACACAATAACTGGGGCCATTTTCCTTCCAATTAACACCACCAAAAGCTGAAATAGACACACGTAAACTCGCTCAACCTGTTCGCTTAATAAGCTGCATGTTACATTCCTGTTCTGCACTTGGACTGTAAGGACCGGGGCTCTAGTCAGGTGGTATCATCGATGAACACGTGAGGCTCGTCGCTCAGGCCCTGACATTTAAACACCAAGTTACAAACAGCACACACACACCCGCCGAGTATTAACAGCCAAATTACCAAGGGGTAATCTTGTGCAAATTTCGGACTTCCAAAAGCCAGAGATGAGAGACAACGGCTCATCAATAATTTTGCCACCAACAGTCATGCTGAGTACTGCTTGTGTGAATCAATACATTTTACAAGAGAAGTTTTCAAAAATGAATTTAAGATTCTCTTGCCTGCTGCTTCTCTTTGGTCATTTCTTAAAATAGTACTAATAGTGTCAACATTTACAGAATTCATTTGTTGTAACTGCCTTTAAAAAAATAAAAACAAAAAACCAGTTTTTTTCCTAGGCAACTTGTTAGATATTGGCACTGAAAATATTTAAGTTTAAAATTTACAACATTCTTACATTAATGGAAGATCAGGGAAGCACATTAATACAGGGCATCATCTTGTGTTAATTAGCTCTAATTATGATGCAGGCTCCCTATCTGGCACAGATTCAACAAAAACATGATCATCATAACTCAAATGAATGAGGTACACCAGCAACTATTGCTAACTGGGTTTAATGGAAATCTACAAGCAGCAAAAAATCAATTAGTGCACATTAACCCTAATTAACAAATGCAAATGAGATGCTGATTAACTTTCTGAAGCAAGAAGGTAGCAACTGAGTAACATCAGATTAAATGTGTACATGTTAGGGCGATTCAGTTGACACAAGATTGTGCTACTGTTGGCCCAAGTTGTCAGTGTTAATAAAACAACAAATTCTAACTAATGCCACCTGTAAGAATCTACAAAAGACATCCAACAAGACAGCTTCTTCAACCTACTAAAGTTTTTAGTCATTCTCAAAGAACTACAGCTATAATCTTTAATGCAGATATTTAATATGAGCTATTTGTTTTTTTAAAAAAATTGGTGTTACACCTTAACTCACATGTGTAGTCTTTTTAAACACATCTCCCCAAAGATGTGCTTGAGATTAATAAAAAAAACTTGATTTGAAAGGTTCAAATTCCAACAAATGGCACACTCATTGGAAGATTTCATTACATTTTAAGAAAAACCCATGAAATTTTTATCTCCTTTCCCCCCAATTATAGGTTATCATATTTTCTTATCTAACACAAAATGTCCCTATCCTATCCATTCTATTTAAATACTAGGCATTTTACCTAAAAAGCTTCTCAATAAAATGGGAACGTGACCATGCCAAACTAACAAAAAAAAAATTTAGAACACAGATGATACCCATTAAAACATATCACTGAGATAAATAATTGTTGCATTTAAAAATGTTTAATAATCACCACACACTAACAAATCCTAAGAGAACAAAGTTCTTTTTTCTTAGGAGCAGTTGGTGATTCTGATAGTTTTCTCTTAAGACAAAGGCCCAAAGCCTTTAGAGCTGTGCTCAAAATCAGAAAGTGTTAAGTCAATGCTGTAAGTGTAAAAGGCTGCATGCTGCATGCCCTGCACTGTGCTTTGTTTTGGAAAATGACACTATTTTCAAAGATGAAGTCACAGTGTGTTTAGTGTCATATTTCAATTTCAAAGTTATAAAAAAAAATCTAATTTTATGGAAACATTTATTCATTACTAATATGTCAAAACCTTAATGCAGTAATAAAAAAATTTGCATCATTGAACAATTTCTGCATTGTCACTGACCCCTGTCCTACAAAGCTGCAATATAGAGAACGCAATTTTAATGCATGCAATAGCTTATGAACCAGTGCTCCTTTGAAACAGTCAATTACACATCAATGGGGGAGTGTCAAAGTGTTAATTACTGCTCCTTTTTTCCACAGTGTGTAAATAAAGAGGTTGCTGACATTAACATTCCATCACAGAGCTTCATGCCATGAAACAAATTAACTGGGGCAGAATGCGGTTTTGTAGGTCTAATGCACCTGGCAAAGCATTACATGCAGAGAAACACATTTGTCTCTAGTCTATCTTACTGTACCTTCAGCCTTATGTTTTGCTACTTAATCAACAAGCAGGAAAAACAAACCAATCCCTTCTGTGATTCCTTCTTACGATTCAAACTTAGAAGTGATGCAAACAGAGCGTAACAGCGTGACAAAGGAAGATTCCAAAATCTTAACTGTGCAATCCTCATCCAGACCTAAAACAGGCTGGACATTTCCCTAAAAGTATATGTTACGGATGGGGAAAAGTCAGAGTAATTCTAACATCTTACTTCTGACCTATATGGATTCCTAGATCAGGTTAAGCAGTCCATCGAACCAGTTTCAGGACCAAAACTGTTCTGGATGTTTTTTACTTAATGATTTGGGCTAAAGTGTTTATTTTGCACATAAATTTTGAATAAATGGCTCAAAAATATTGCCTCAGGAAGAAATTAAAGCCCTGACAGATTATTCTGTCCACAGAAAAGAAGTCTGTTTTCTTTAAAGTCAAAGTGAAGATACTAGTTTTTTCACAGTCACAACTCACTTGACAGCAGTCTGTCTTCTCATTTGTAAAATGAAGGGGGTACACACTAGATTATTTCTAAAGTCTGTTCCAGTCTTAAACCTATGAGGTTCAAGACAAATTTAATTTCTCCAAATGAGAACTAGATTAGAACGGGTTTAGCACAATCTGTATTAGTTTGATTTGCTGTGTATTCTCTGAAGTTAGTAAGTCTAGAACACCAAGCAATACTGAGGAATAGGGCCTGAACCTGTGCCTCAGAGGGCACTCCTGTGTGAGAAGACACTGGGCATTGAGGTCGATGATTGTCCAGGGTCACAGAGTCAGTCTTAATCACATCTCCTTAGACAGCTCACTATGATGACACCATGCTGCTGTGCCAAAATTCACAGCCTTAAATACACACAAACTACCTAACACGGTGCCCTGTACACAGCAGACTTTCTAAATGTTTACACACTGACTGAAATGTAATTTTCCGTTGTGCTATAACAATTATATGGATATGATTCAAGAGAAAAAACTGTTCAACAAATGGTCAACAAGTCTACAACGTTGATGATGAAAACCACTTCACTTAGTCTGTTTTTTATAAAGAGCATTTTTATTTCCATTTGAGAAAATTTGCAAGTCAGCTTATATTCTCCTTAGATAAAGACAAGTGGCCTTACGTGCCCCATACAGATAAAGTTTAGAGGTAGAAGACACTCCCTCAACAAAGTCAGGTTTAGCATCTTCTCTGAAACTTCCAGCCTTCACTAAGAGCTGCAGCCTACAGCAGAGGTGGCAAAAGCACACGTCCATGTGAGGCCCAGGGCATGAACCAGGTCATAATGTAGTTGGGAAATGTTTAACCCAACAAAAATATACAAAATCATAGATATTGTTACTATGTGGTTATCTCAGTCTCTCCTCACTGGCAGAGATCCTTCTAATTCATGCCTCTGGTCCAGAGCCCAGGAAGGTCAGTGATCTGCCCAGAATCATCCTAGCTCTAAGGCCGGCTCTGTACCTCTCCCCTTCCCCACATAGTGCCTCACTTACCTACATAACCCCTTGGAATTTCAAGAAAAGGTGATATAATATCATTTAAGTCATTATGTTAAATGCACAAACTTACAGAGTGCCCCGTGGGGAAAGTTAAAAAAATACAGGTAACTGATTTTCTCAGAGTTTAATATGGGTAGATTTATTATGTTCTCCCTAGATAGTTAATCTTTCAATCTAAAGTAGACTCTCGGTATCTTTTTTAAATAATAAGGATACTTTTGGCTTTTCTCCCCACAGACATCCACTCTACATTGGTTGGACCAGGTTCCTTCACATTTCCAAACCCCTCCTTACCAAGATATCCCCATATTCACAGGTAGTATTTAAGAGCTGGAAGAAATCTTAAAGATCACCTGGTTCAATCTGTCATTTTATAAATAGGACACCTGAGGCCCAGAAAGGTTCAAGGTTTGTCTGAGGTCCCAGGGAGCAAAGAGATGGGGCCAAAGCGCAGGTCCCCTGGTTCCTATGCTGTTTCCATTATGTCCACTGATGCATCTGTCCTCAGTTTCCCACCCTACTGCAAGGGTGCATGCATCTTCTTTTTCTCATTCCCAAGAGGAGGGCCCCCCAAAAGTCAGACCCCAGATAACAAAGAGGAGTAAAACGACAACATACCCTCTATTCCATTTCTAGTAACAACAAAAACAAAAATACTTACCAAGAGAATCGATGAAGTCTTTATTATTCTGGTAAAATTTAACGTATGATGCCAATTTAGCACTCACGAAAATGGTTAAAAGCTAAATAAATGGAGGAAAAAAACCTATGATATGGTAAAGTACTGTACAAACAGGAAACAAGCCATGACACATTTACTAATTTTTCAAAATAGTTTTCATTACTTCTGGTAACAAAAAGCAGCCTAAGGAACTTTTAACATATTCCTCTAATTTGCTTTGAAATGTCACTGAATTAAGAGACAGGAATAATTCTTAGTTGGAGGCAACAGAACAGAATATATCAATAGGAAATAACCTGAAATTCATTCAAACTTGCCCTTGTAAAATTTGATTTAATAAATTCCAAACGATCTTCCCACTTATGCTCTGTGTGTATTCATATTATAATGAGGTAAGTTTCCTGAATGTATTTTTGTTACTGCAGTTGTGTCCTGTCTGACCACAGCATGCCAATACTGTACATGGGGTTTTCTCAGCAAAGATGTGGGAGTGATTTGCCATTTCCTTCTTAGTGGATTAAGGCGAACAGAAGCAAAGTGATTTGCCCAGCACTGTATAAACAGAAAACTGTTTATTGTTAATAAGTGGTCTAAGGCTGGATTTGAACTCAGGGCTTCCTGACCCCATGCCCAGTACTCTATCCAGGAGCCACCTAGCTGCCCCAAAGAAGCAGTATGAATATACAGACTTTCTTAATACTAGAGACTGGACAGCCAGGGAGGTGCCGGGTGGTGTGGCAAAAGCTAACTTACATTACAAATAGACTGTATGTGGTTTCTCTCTTTTATATCCATACCCCCTCGTTCACATTTAAATTTAACATTCACTGATAAAAAACAAAGTCAGAGATTGTTTGGGGATGCAAACTTTAAGAACAGAACACTTTCATGTTAAAAAAGTAAAACTACTTACATCATGAATAAGCTCTCCTTCCAAAAACTTGACTGGTTTTAAAGTAAGAAGATGGTCAAAAAGGAAGGCGTTTGGATCTTTCAGAGCTCTTACAATACACCTAGTATGAAAAAAAAGCACCTTATTTTTAAAGGTAAGAATTTTTTGAGAATTCACTTGTTACTTTCACAGCTTTTTGCAGAGTATAACCTACTTTCTTTATAGCATCAAAATGCTGTGGCATAGCAAATGGGCAAAAGCCAAACATATAAAACCATGGAAGGCACCAAGCAAGGAGTTCAAATGTAAAAGCAATAAACTGAGTTCATTAGGCCCAGATGCCCAATTACTACATTTCAGCAGAAGCATTACCCTCGTTAGGGCCTCTCCCTTCCTAGTCACATAAATTATAACTTATTTTGAAAATAGTGGCTGCCAACACTTAATGTGAACTTTAGAGAGTTGGCAAGGCACCAGACTTTCCTGACCTTCACAAAGCATACTCATTAGGAAGGTCTTAGGAAACTCATCAATCTGATGGCTCCAAACTATTTTGAAGAGCTCCAATTTGCTGGAAGCCTTCTCGTTCTTCATCTGGGGCTGGAGAAGGTTTGAATCACATACTACTGGCACATGGACCACAGCACAGAAATCACATGTGGTGCTTTCATGCCATCTCTGGTGTTCTAGCACCCAATTTCCGTATATAGATTTAATTATGCTAACCTCTGTAAGTAATGCAGCCCCATGACTTTTAGCTGTAGTCACAAATCTAGCACCAGATGGTACCAATGTCACTAAACGGAGTACAACTGACTTACAAAAAGGTTTTGAAGGACTCTTCTGAAGCAATCTAACAATTACCTGTGGGCATCCACCCGAGCCTGAGAAGCATTGTCCTCTGTGTAACTCCCTAACAATTCCACCATGACTTTTGAAGCAGTGTCACTAAGGAAAAAAAAGACATTTTATTTTAGGAACTCTGAAAAATCATTACAACTACCAAATATTTCTATAATTTCATTTTAAAGACAGAGTTAAAATGAAATTACCCCAAAATGATATGGGTGATGCACTTCAACTGGCAAAGAGCAAATCAGCTAATTAAATTTGAAGTTCTGTAAAACGTTCATTTTCACTTTTCATTTCATTCTCTTTAACTGAGCAAGCAGCAGAGAAAGTTTTCCTAGCTAGGGGGAACAGCTTTTTATTATTTATTAGACTACTTTTCATATACACATCTGGATTCAATCAGGGAAAAATAAGTAGGAGCTGTACCACTTATTTCAAAAACCTAAATGCTGTTCTTAAAAAAAAAAACAACAACAAACAACAAAATCCAAAGTGAGTTTGCCAGAGAGCTTTTTCTTTCCAATTTACAGTAAGAATTTGTACACTGATTAAGAGAGAAAATGCAAATGTAGCAAAAAGTTAACTGTGTCAGCCTCCACCTCAAATAAGAACATCATAAGTATAATACCTATTTTAAGAAATGACACCTAAGTGCAGACTGTTGGTGTGTTGGACAAGAGTGCTGGATGATGCTGTCTTGGACAAGTCATTAACCTTTCCTAGCCTTGCTGTATTCATTTCAAACAGGGATGATAATGCTGGCACCTTCTTTGGAAGGGATCGTTACTGAAGACAAATGATAATCTATGGACAGTTATTCCTTCCACATCAAGACTTTCCCCATCAAGGTTTCAATATGTTGCAGGTTGGATTAAGAAACAAAATGGGGATTTTGGGGGAGTTTGCAAAGGACACAGACAACATATGAAGGCTAGCAGAAAAAGTTTAGAAACTCAGAAATGCAAAAATATATGTATACTATTGTATGATATAAATCCAAATTTTACAGTAAGGTACTGCAAACACTCCACAAAAGAAAAATAAAAAATTGCAACCCTCTTTCTCAGATCCCAAGGGAAAGCCAAAAAAATGTATGCACATTTTCCAGAGTGCCACACTCATAACCCCCCACAACGTGGAAGGATCACTGTAAAAGTTTTGCAGACCCTAAAAGTGTTAAATAAAGGTCATTAGCTGCCTTATGGCAGCACCCCAAAAATTGGTATTCCATTTTGCCAGACCTCTAAATCTAATGTGAAAATTTTTTTAAGCTATCAGTTCCATTATAGTCCATTTTGTCAAATGACAAATGATAAATAAGGGGATGCTCACTTAACAAGCTTGAGGAACAAAATTTACTATTTAGGAGATAGAATTCACTTAGATTTAGCCTACAGGAGAGCTGGAAGGAATCTTTGTGCTCATCTAAACCATCACTGTACACATAAAGAAATAAGGTAACTTGTGCACACCACACTCAGTGGTAGAACTGGGACTGCAGCTCACGTCTCCTAACTCTTAGCTCTTTCCTATTTCTTGGCAAATGGCCTAGCTCCAGAAACAAGGCTAAGGCAATCAAATTAGCTCATCTATTGCTTCTTCATGGTACAAAAATATCTGCGTGCTCTTCTTTCTCCAAAGATCAATTTCAGTTGTCAAGGGGGGGGGGGTTGTTCTCTAATCATGATGTGAGCCCCTGGCTGAAGTGGTAAGCGAAGGTAGGAATGCTAGGCCAGCAGCCTTGATAGCAACACTGAAGTCGGTATTTATTAATTTTATATCATGACATACAACAAACTGAGAATGAACCTGCTAAGAAGCAATCCTGGACTACAAAGTGACAGCATCTGTCAAGGGCAGGCCCATAGTTTGTGATGGGGGAAGAAGAGGAGACAATACTGGAAAAGTATTCATCTATTCACCTTCATCTAAAAATGCTATTTAAGGTGCTTGCTGAATCTTGCTACTTGAGAAAGTATCTTATGATGAACTTAAAAGAATACTTAGCAATTTTAATCTCAAGAGTTTTATCCATAAATAGTTCTAAAAACCTGAGGTATGTTAAATTATGAAAATCTGAAGCCAAAAAATATGGCCTAAAGACCCCTAAAGCAAAGGACTTGATTTATAAATGTCTGGGATTTTTTTTTTATTACCTTCTCTATACTACCCCTACTGACATCTTAAAAGTGCTAAATTGGGAATGCTGCTGTGGGCTTCCCAGCCTGTTGTAGACCATGCCGAATGATCCAGGACAATGAACCAGGTCATGAGTGGAAGGTCACTGCTTGTTTTCTTTTCTGCCAAAAAGGGGTAGCTGCTCTGAAAAACTTTCCAATTTTCTAATTTTCATGATAAAATCATAAAATTTTCTACAGCTCCTGTATAACAGATTGTCTGCAAAAAGATTTACGTGACTTTAACTCAAGTAGTATTTAACAAAGAATCCAAATTAATCTGATTGTCAGGTATCAGAGGCGGGAAGAAGGCAGAACACTGCTGTTCTTGCTTGATTTTTCATCCACGAGACCATGGTAAAAGTGTATGTTGAAACTACCCTGAAAGACCAGTCTTTTAAAATTAATGAAGTAATTTAACAAACTGCCAGAGGTGATAAGATTTCTGATCAGTAAAAGAAGTGGCTATGACATCCCAGTCCCAGGTTTTTCATTTTGAAAATGAAGGGCTACCTTCACTAGTGAAAACACTATATATTAATCCCACTGAATTGCACCAAACCTGTGTTAAGTCAGGGGTACTTAACGTAAAAAAAAAAAAAAATCAACATTTTGTGTGTGAGAAACCTGCTAGGTTCAAGACTAGCTTTAGAATCCCCAAATAATCTTTTGGGAAAGCTTAATAGGTACTCATTTAACACTGTCTACCACAAAGTTTTGTCTCAAAGGTACTGTTTACATAAGAGACTTTGATTGTGTTAACTTTGATTGATAGCTCCCCCTGCCATTAAACAACAGAGATAGCTCTACCACGCACCAAGACATCAAAGCACCATTAAATAATAAACTTGGCATAAAGCTATGAAGCTTGAGGATTAACATTTGTACCATTTTCAGAACAAAAGCAAGAGTTTTACTTTTTTTTAAGTTTAAAGATTGCAAAAAGATTCCACTATTAACTTTACAGTCATCTTTCTAGATTGAATTGTTTAACTTAGAATTAAACGAAGAAGCTCTTAAGATACCAATCTGAACAGATGCAGTGAAAAACTATGTTCAAACTAAGTGGGGTAAAAGGCACAGAAAGAGATTTATGGCAATCCTGTGATTTAGAAAGTGGAGCCAAACTACTCACCTTCTTAAATGTTATCCAATATACCTGTCTATAAAAAGACCCTCACCCGTCTCTAATCCCTGAACAATTTAAAATGACTTCATTAGCTCTGAGCACCTCTTTTTGCAGTCCACAAGTGCTTCATAAAGTAGCCTCAAAAGAGTATGTTTCTTTTCAGTGTTGAGGTTCCAGTCGGAAATCCACTTCCGAACCTACGAGAGAAAAGATTCAAAGCTGGCCTCACAACCTAATACAATCCCAGAGTTTAAAAGAAATATCATTTAGAACTTTGGACTTTTTTTTTTTACAATTTAAATTCCTATTTTTTTCCAAGTAGGAGGAATACTCTGTGAAATAACTTACTTGATCCAATTCAGTTGGAATGTATTGGATGGCACCACAAGATGCTGCTACTTTAATAAGACTGCAGTATACTGTGTATCTTACAGGAGTATTCTTATCCATTCCATGGAAAAGATTGCTCAACCTAGTCAAAAAGAAAAGATTAAGAACAACCACTACTACTTAAGAGTAACTTGTATGCTTTCCTGTGTGTACGATGTTAATCATTTATGTCTATTAAATATTAATAGCAATAATATAATTTCCAAAGATCATTCCACACATGATACTGTGAAGATATTTCCTCCAATCCCAGCCTTCTCTAAATTTTTGCTTACAATTGCAGCCTCAGGGATGGACGTTCACCTTCTCGAAATTTAACCAGTTTTTCACACAGGCTTTCAATCAAAGCTTCTTGCTTGTCAGGCTCCAGGATCAAGAGGAGGGATACAACGCTGTTCATCACACTTTCGACATCTACACAAACATCAGTGGTGCAATCATTTGTGATTCAATAATGCTAATGCTTTTGCTACAGAATGTTGATACAGGGTAAGCGTTTTGATAGAATAGGCCTTTAAATAGGGTTTCAACCCATACTAAGGTCCAGTCTGGTTCCTTGCAACACTGTGCCAAGACAGCTAAGAGATTCTTGGTCTTCAACACAGTACATTAAAAATGAAGTCCTTCATCACCTCAAATTACACTAATTTAAAAAATTTATAACATTCAAGGATGGAAATATATAATATATACACATTTATATATTCATATGTAATAACCTGATAACTGTATTATTGGCTACATATATACACTATTAGATTTGTATAATTCCTCAGGTTTGAAGACTGTATTCTTTTAATTTCAAAGTACAGAAGATAGTTTAAATATTTCCACAAGTTTACATTACAGAAAGAAAAGTCAACACACCAATAAAAAGCAATGCTAAGCTGAAATGCAATTGAGAATTCAATTATGAGTAGGCTATTTTCATTTTTGAGTGGTATAAGCACATGCCTAATACAATCTCAAGTTGTGGTGAGTTGCTTTGGAAATTTTTCCACACCTCCTAATTTTCCTGTTTTATAACATTAAACAAAATCTGGTCAATATACCTAATGTTCAGATCACTGCCTCTTACTTCCAAAGAACCTGAATGTGCACTATTTGTTCTTCTAATATAGACGTCATCAAGGGAAAGGAAAAATATCCTTTAGCTTTCTTTGTTCAAAATCACTTCCAGACTGTCCAATAGCAGAGTTTTGGGGTTGCTTTTTTTTGTTGCTGGGATGCCCACTTGATCTAGGGCATGCCCTGCCCTCTCCACTGTGGCACACAGTCTGTCCCATAGTAAAATATGCTGGATTCTCTGAGAATTTACCTAGGCCAACAGAAATGGGTCTGTAATAAATACAGGCATCCCTGGTCTAATGCTACTGGTGAACATATTTGGTAAAATAATGTAACTTAAGCGGCAGAATTGAGTCAAGAACTGAAGCCTCCTTGACAAAGCATGGTACAGAGTCTGGGAAGCTGAGCTGGAGGATGGCTAGAGGTATTCACACCGGCTGCCTGGCTGGAGATCACACTTAACCAAGAGGTCAAAGAAAGTCAAGGCAGAGTTGGGCCGGTTCTCAGGAGGCTGGCCTACCATTACATTCAATACGCTCAGGGACATTTTGGATGAATCTAGCCATCATGCCTCAACTGCAATACAAGTCAAAAGACCTGTAGGACAGAATTTTAAAACAGCCATTACTGGAATATTTAAATGGTAAGTTTCCTATGAACAATAAGAACATGCTCAATGAAATGGTACCTGTGAATTTTCTACAAAGAAAAAAGGAACATCAAGGACAAACCTTTATCATCTTCTTTTAGACAAACATCACATGCTTCAATGATCTGAGCTAAATCTACATGGAGTCCACCTTCAGAGTTCTCTTCTGAGATTTCAGCTCCTTTAGATTTCAGGTAAGCTCGAAGTTCTGCAGCCTATCAACCCGAAGAAATTGTATACAATTTATATTTATACACACACACACACACACACACACACACACACACACACACACACACACACACACACATATCTATATGCCTGCCCACGGATATAGATCTATAATAAACACACACACAAACCGGTTAAAAAAAAAACAAAACAGAACAAGAATCTACAGTTACCGACCAAAACAACAACCCCAAAACAAAACAAACCCCAAACCCATTTCAGAACTCTGAATTCCCAGGTGGTTTTCCTTCAGAAGGAGAACACTATTGCTTCTCCATCCCACCCCCATCCCTAAACAGAAACCTAACTACAATCAAAGACGAGAGAAAACTAGCTGGAACTCTAAAGAACTTCATGACCCTTAACGAATTCAAAGCTACAACAGGTTCTCCTAAAGGAGTCTGCATATCCCACATCCAGATACTTTAAGGCAGGGGCTCTTAACCTGGAGCCTGCCAACTTGAAGTTTTTTTTTTTTTTTTAATATTTTGATATAATTGGTCTAATTTGAATCTTAAATATTTTTGCCTTTAAAAGCATTACTCTAAGAAGAGGTCTATGACCTCTCAACCAAAGTTAAGAATCTTTAAGAAGACATCCGTTGCTCTCCCCAAGCTTAGTTGCCTATGATAATTTCTCACCCAGGTATTTTTATGATACAGCAAAATTCACTCCCCAAAGGGTGAAGAGCAAGCAGTCTGACTTGATAAAAAGTCAAGAGACTTTAAAGAAAGCAATATATATAGACTAACCAAACCTCGTCACTGCTTCTACAAACAATTACTCTATTGAGTCCCTACTATGCACACACCTCCCTGGGACATCAAAGGCTACATTAGACTCTTTAAGAACATACGGCTCTTTTACATAAAATAAACGAATGAACCTATACTTGTGTGTTGGCTCATCTCATTAACTCCTAAGTGAATAGTGCACTAGGAATAAAGAACGGTTAGCCTTAGAGAAAAGCTGTTCAAATCTAGAGCTAGAGGGACTTTTTCTACCAAGGAAACTCCACTTAGGTGACTCTTTAATCATTGCACCCATTCTCCAAATATCCCTTACCCCACCCCAATCTAACCCTAAATGCCTGTTTTTTCTTATTATCCACGCAACTTTTGTCCTGGAACCCTCTATCATATTCGACTGGGGCCTACCTCTCTGCCGGCCTTCTAAGACAATAATTAGCCAATCTACTAGAATTGCTGAACGCTTGTGTGGAGAGAAGGCTCTTGGTCTACAGATATATCTTGCAGCTTTCCACAGAATTTGCTTTTTACTTCAATCGCTAGCGCCCTGCCCATCAAATTATCTTGTATTTAACTACTTTGTGTTTATTCTGGATATACGGACATATGTACTACTTGTTTCTCCCATTAAAACCTTCATCATTAGTAGAGATTATTTCATTCATTTTATTTGTATTCCTGGGACTTAGAACTACCAAAACTTGGTGCTTAATACTTGACACTTGCTAATTTTTAAAAAATCCCTGTTACGCTAACTGGTATATATTAAAAATGCATAAACCCATTTAGAGAAGCCTGGTATTACATATTCAGAACCCATGCAGATATAAACCATACACATACACACATTTACATATAATATACACAAACTTTTCAAAAGGCACAATCTAAGGATAATTTTTGAAAGGACTCATCTTCCTTAAGAGTATGATGACTTCTGTAACAGAAAATACAGTGATAAATACAATGTTGTTGTACCCTCAAGGCACTTACAAATAAGTGGAAAAGTTTTGTGTTGCACAGAGAAAAGCATCTTGTTTGCCTAGGCTATTATTTCTTTTTAAAGGATGAAGTTGAATTGATCAAATTCTTTTGCCGTTTGGACAGAAATGTAGATCTTCAAATTAATCACACTTTATGGTCAGTGCATGTTTTGGAGGATTCACATTTCAGGTAAGCATCAGACTAGTGGGCAGCTTGGGTCCTTCCAGCTTCAAGTTTCTATGACTCTACAGAGCCCTTCTCCCTAACGGGCACTTTCATTATCTGAATGCCGCAGTTTATTTAGCAGCTTAGTTTTCACTGTGAAATGGGCAAAGCAACATCAACCTATTTTGCAATTATCCTCCTGGATTTCCCCAAGGCCCCTGGAATTTAACCTGTACAAAACAGACACAACTCGCTTGCACCTAACCCCACTACTTCCAGTGAATCACAAACTTCTACTCACCTCATTAGTAACCACAGTCATCCTCAACTCCACCATTTTAAACTATCAAGCCTTGTCTATTCTACCTCAACACTTCCAGTTCCCTCCGCCACACTGCACCCATCCTAGTTTACGACCTTGTTCTGCTTAATGGGTCTCCCTGCTTCCAATCTCTCACCTCTCTGACCCAGTCTCCATACAACTGCCAAAATAACCTGCCAGAGGCATAACTACTGCATGGTTCGGTATCTCCCAAACATACACCGGTCAGCCTAGGGTCCCATGATTTGGGTCCCTACTTACTTTTCTAGTCAGTCATATTTCCGAACACTCAACATCCCTTTATAAACTCTACATTCCAGCCAAACTGGAGACCAAGCTGCTCCTTGAATGTGGCACAGAAACTCCAGTTTTCCTGCTTTCATTCAGCATTTCATTCCCCTCTTAGAACTATCCCCTTCTAGAAGACTCAGCTTAGGTGGATGCAACCTGACCACCCTATCCTGAAGCCTTCCCTGCTTCCTTCCTAGGTGCTAGTGTCCATTTCTTTCTAAAATTATCTTGTACTACATTTCTCCGTGTGTATGTCATATCCCTGGTATGGTGCAGCCCTCCATTTTGTCCTTTTGTTCCCAGCACCTAGGACAGTGCGGTGTACTGTGGCACTAAATATGTGTGCTCAATCATCAGTTTCTGAATTTATAAAACAACACAAATGCTGTACCTCACAATAGCATTTCACATAAAACCTTGTACAAACATTTATTTACTAAATTTGGCCTGTTTTCCTTTCAAATTGACTTGAATGTCAGAAAAGACTAAGTACATGATTAAACTATATGAACCATACTATGGTGAAGGAGCTGGGGGACAGAAGTTCAGTTCACCTGTCACAAGGAGAGTCACCTAACCAGGAATGTCTTAGGCAGAACAGAGCTGAGCACGTCCATCTTCTTGCCTGCATTCCTTTCTGCTATCTCCCTAATTCTCTATATATTTAAGTCCTATGGTGCAGGATTTCTGCCTTTTCCTTTTTCCAGTACAGGGGAAGAACAAAGGAACATCAAGGAATATGTAAGTATAATCATAAAATTAAAGTATGAGTCTTGATCTTTAAAAAAACAAGGGTGGAACTAAAAGGTAATCAGGCTACAAAGAATCATCTATTTAAGCATCTCTCTCTATGTATTTCCCACTGTCCAGCACATGCAATACTTGTCACCCAGCATTCATTAAGCATTTACTACATGCCAGGCACCATCAGTGGGGACAACAAAGAAAGGTAAAATCAACATTCCTGCGAGCACTTAAGGAGCTCACAGTCGATCGGGGAGGTGGGAGTTTCAGACAGGAACGCAACAACATGCAAACAGACATGGACCTAAGAAAAAGATAACAGCATATAAAAAGGAAGGAAGATGTGGGAGATTCCTATGAGCTCTCTAAGAATGACTTCTGGCAGATGGGATAGTTTTGTTCTTAGGAGTGAGCTCTGTGGGCAAAACACTGGAGGCCTAGAGATGGAAAAAAAAACCTTTAGAAAGTTTGGCCACCCCAATCAAACACAGACACTAAACTGGTTAAAATGACAGGGTTGGATGGGGTGGTGGTGGTGTCTAAGGTCTCATTTCCAGCTCTAACTCTAGGGTATCATGAGGATTACTCCACATACCAAGAATGCCAAAGGAAATATAATATAAACGATTATTATTATAAATGGGATATCAAGCAATCAGCAAGTTTTTCCTGGGTCTGGGGTGTATGGGGTGAGAGCTAGGCCCTCTGATGTGAGAGCTAAGCAGTTATAGCATGTGCAGCAGTCATACCCTGGTAAACTGTCTTAGCAGATGGGCTAAACTGGGCTGAGGTTGACTGACAGCCCTCAAACCAGTCATTGACTTAGAGGGGTGTCTACCCTAAGACTCTCTCAGCAGAATGGGTGAATCCAACAGTCATGAACTGTGGAGGGTTTAGAGTTTGGTCAGACATTGGTGATGCCAAGGTCATCCACTGCATCCTGGGTCACCCTCAGTCTTCTTAACTTTTGTCCTGCTATTGGACTTGGATGACTCAGAAGGGGAGTGAGGCTGATGACTGTGCAATCCTGCCTCACTGAAATCCAATTCAGGCATAAGTCAAAACACCATCCTGTGATGTCACTGGTCCTCTTCAAAATGAAGGGCAAACATGGTGGGGGCAGGGGGGAGAGTTTGAGGGGATTATTAGGTAGAATAGCAGGAATGGGGCATATGCGGAAGGGAGCAGGTAAGGTGTTGGTCTATTCTCCAGTATTCACACCAAGTAATGTGGCCTAATGCTATGACTTTACTTGCTTCAGAAGACAGAACTAAGAGCCATGGGTAGAAGCTGCAAAGAGGTCAATTCATACTTGATGATCTAATACAGGAATGAACTGCTTCAAAAGGTGGTGAGTTCCCCAGAGGGCTTATGTTGGTCTCAACAGCCCAAATGTTCACATATACATATTTTTCTGTTCACATATTGTTTTCATCCAAATAGAAGACAAGTTCACTGAAGGCAGGAACTGAGTTTTATGGTTTCTTATCAGTACTTTGTCCATAGTGTGCCCTTTAATTTGGGTTGGATTGGAGTATGTCCAAACTTTCCTTCGCTCTGTGATTTTGTGAAGGTAGTGGTCTGAATTTTTTGAGATATATTATTAGAATATGGTCCAAACAAATTGGAAGATACTCACTTTTTGTCCACATGTGAATCATCTCTAGTGTTTACTCAATGAACATGTAGTTTTCACCTGTCATCGTCACTGGCCTCAAGTGCTAAACTGGATGAATCAAGGAGTTTAAAGCAACAAGATACAAATCAGGATTTGATTAATCTAGTACCTATTTTAGAGATGGGAAAATTATGACCTGATTTAGAAATTATATTGCTGAATTATGGTAATTATGATAGAAATTGTGATACTAAAATATGATTGCAGGACTACAGATTTGGAGAAAAAGGGACTTTAAAGGTCACTTACTCCCTCTCTTTTTAAGAGGTGGCACTTCTGTTTGCCAGGGCAAACCTCTCTAGGACCCTATTCCATTATTCTTCTCTGACAGCGTATCCTCTCTATCGTCCACACTCTTGCATCTGGCTCCTGGTTGCTTCTCTACTACCTACAAAGACACCCATCTTCCTCATCCTCAAAAACTCTCATTTGATCCATCGGTCCCTGCTATCTTCACCTCCCTTTTACAAATCAACTTCCTTTCCTTTTATTCTTACCTTTTCAATTTGGTTTCTGACTTCATCATTCAACCAAAACTGCTCTTTTCAAAATCACCAATGATCTCTTTAATTGCCAAATTTAACGGCCCTCTCTCAGTATTCATCCTTGACTTCCCTACAGTCTCTGTCACTACTGGATCATCCTCTTCTCTCTAGGTTTCCATGCCATCACTGTCCTGTTCCTTCTGTCTCACCACCCCTCAGTTTGCTTTGCTGGATCTCCATTAAGCTCACACCAGTTAATATTGGTGGGTGTCTTCACAGGGCTCTGTCCTGGTCTCTCTTCTCTTTATTATATATTCACTTGGGGATCTCAACAACCTTCCATGGATTTAATTATCTCTGTGCCTATGATTCTCAGATCTACACATTCAGCCCTGACCAACTACATTTGACAGCTTCAACTGGATGTCCCACAGACATCTTAAATTCAACCTGTCCAAAACTGAGCTCATCTTTGCCCTAAGCCCTTCTCTCTTCCTTTCTTACTCCAGTCAAGAGTACTAGGATTCTCCCAGTTACTCAGGTTTAGAAACTAAACTCTCACCCCTTACATGTCCTTCCATTCAAGTGCAATGTCTTATCTATGTCTCCTTTACTCTAGACGCTTCGGTCACCCTGGTGCAGGTCCTCATCTCCTCATGCCTGGACTACTGCAACAGACTGTTGGATGGTCTTCTTGACAAAGCTTCTCCCTATGCCAGTCCATCCTCTGTTCAGCTGTCAGTGACCTTGTCACTTCTCCTCCTACGTCCACTCAATAAATTCTGCTGGATCCCCATGACCTCCACGAATTAACAAATACCCTATTGTTTAGCTTTCAGAGGCTTTCATAACTTACTCCCTTCTTACCTTTACAGTCTTCTTCCCTCTTAAACCTCTTCTTTGCCCACCAAGTAAATCTGTTACCCAGGGACAATGGTCTCAGATTATAGGTTTTTTCAACGACTCTCTCTCAAGCCTGAAAAATCTCTCCCTCCTTATCTCTATGAAAATCAAAGCATTTAATTGTATCCTATCAAGGAAGAGTAGGAAGTACCAGGTTAATTAGTTCCATCCTACTGACCCTATTACATATACCTGTCTTCTTCCAACTCTGTGGCTCATGCTTTCGCTCTCTCCTGCCAATTTAGTTTACTGTCACCTTCGGGGCTAACGGGGTTAGAATCACAGAACCCTAGAGTTTGAAGGAAGCACAAATGGTATTTCATTTTACCTTGGAGACAAGTCTTCTCTGCTAATCCCTAGCCTCCTAAAACTTAAAATTCTAACTTCTTGTTAAGACAAAAAAATAGGCTTTAAAACTTCAACTTCATCATTTCTTTTCATTTTCAGGCTAGGCAAGGGTTTACACAGGCTACCTACAAAGCGAGTAAACACTGTATTACCAAAAAGAACTTCAACAACATTCAAAGGAAACTATTCACAGTCAAAGAGCATCATCTTATCTTAAATACACATTTTACCACTGGACAATTAACTCTTTACAAGGACAGGACCAAACAGGCCTGCAAACAGGAAATCCCAGTTCCCATATCTTTGCTGCTGCAAAGGTTTGTTCCCCACATGTCCTTCCTCCTCACAGCCAGCCTTCCACCTCTCAGAATCCAGCTTTAAGGCTCAGGGATGCCTCAGCTTCTAGTGTCTCCCATCTCCTATCTCTTTCCATTTTATTTTTTATATATTCTCAAGAGCATTAATATATAGGATCTCTGCTGACAGAATGTCTTCCTTTGAGGGCAGGGGCGGTTTTGTTTTTGTTTTTGTATCCCCAGAACCTAGTATATAATAAAATGACTTGATTAAACCATTCAAGTCACAAGGAAAACACCAAAGAAAGGTGAACCATAAAAACACAAGTTTCACATGGATCAAACAACTGTCCCAGTCCCAGATGAATATCTCATAAATTAACATCATAAAAAAGTACAAGGTGTGACTACCAAGAAACAGCACAAGCCAACAATATAGCCCAGTGCAATTCTGAAAGTGTGCATCACATACACATACACACACACACATGCCTACATGTAATGAAGCTTAAAACTGCACTGAGACTTTGGGCATCGTAAACCAGGGGCACAGCAGACAGAGGGCTAACCTGGGAGTTCAGTTTCTCCTCTTGCACATATTCTTTTTATATGATCCGAGGCCAGTCACTTAACCCCTTATTTCTGCCAAACAATTTATTCTAAATACAACGCATTCCAACCGTCAGTGACAAGGAAAGGGTAGTTTCTCGGAGGGGACCTTAACCACGAGGGTGTCAAGTGTACAGATGAGCCTCAGAGATGTTTAGCTACCTGCCCAAGGCCACGCCGGGAGTAAATGTCCAACTAGTGGTAAACTAAACCCCAGCCCTTATTACTGCCAGGGCACCCCCTCCCTCTCACCGCCCCCCCCAATGCGCTGGCGGGCCCCTGCCCTCGGGGACCCCCGGGCGTCCCTCTGCTGCCTGCGGCTGGTGCCATGCCCCCGTCCGTGGGCGCACCCACTCGCGGCACCCCCCCACCGAGGGCCCCACGACGCCTCTGGCTGCGGAGCTCCGCGGGGTCCGGACTTCCTGGCTAGGAGGGAGGTCAGACACCATCTCTAGTCCAACTTTCCCATTTTACAGATGAGGAAACAGGAGGCCCAGAGAGGGGGCGTGACCCGCCCACGGTCACACAGCGCGGAAGTGGCAGAGGCAGGACCGGAGGCCGAGTTCTCCGTCGCCAATCCCGCGTGGGCTCCGCTCTTCTCGCCCGGGCAGAGGCCCCGGCGCCCGCTGCGGTCCGTGTCCGAGGGCTCGGATCCTCTTCCAGCCCCGCATCCATCCCCCGCCCCACTCCCCGGCCCGCGTCCCCCACCAGCCCCAGGCCTCAGGCTCCGCCGGGCCCCGTCGAGCCCACCCCAGGCTGGCGCCTCCCCGGCCCCCGCCTCCGCCCGCGCCTGGTCTCCCGCGCCCCGCGAGCTCCCCGGCGCCGACCTGGTCCTCCTCGGTGATGTCGATGAAGGCCGGGACGCTCATGGCGAGGGCTCCGGACGCCGCCGCGGCCT
>CM053772.1:253096807-253129652 GCA_028658325.1 Potorous gilbertii | reverse complement strand
CGGGGGTGAGCCCACAGCGCACAGCGCACAGCGCAGCGTGGCCAGCGCAGCGGAGCAGAAGGGACCCGAGAAACCTGAGCTGCGGGCAGAACCTGAGGAGCGGCACCGAGGCCGGGAGACAAGCCGAACCCAGTCTATGAGGACTGCGGAGAGCCAGATATCGGCGCAGAAGCTTCTGAGACCTTCAGCCTGAAGACCAAACTTCGGTAAGTCACCTACTTGAACTTCCGGGAGCCAGGATGGCGGAGTGATCAGTAAATGCTCTCTCCTCCCCCCTTGATGACCGTGAAAGAACCATAAAATATTTCCTCAGAAAAATCCCAGATCAGCAGAAAAATCTTCAAGTCCAAGAACTGTGAAAGACTTTGTCTGTTTTCTGAGGATCAGTCTAACTAATTTAGAATGGACTCAATGATAGTTTAACCACAAGGTGATAAATTTTCATGGCCACAGCAACTGATGAAAACCACCTATGGAAGCAAGGCTACCAAGTATGAGTGTGAGCTGTGCTGTGTCATGAATAGAATTGCCGATTATAAAGTATTGATGTACTAAATCCTTAACTCCTTGAAAACTTATTGGTTGATACCTCCCTTTAATACCATAAATAGCGTCTTATGCAAAGCAGGTGCTGAGTATATAGAATGAATAAAAAAGTCAATTGTTCTGAAAGACTCATGGAGGAGGTGAGTCTTAAGCGCATGAAAAGAGAAAGGGAGGCAGAAAGCATTCTAGACCTCCAAATGGAGGATCTTGACTTAATAGTTGGGTTGGAGGGGTAGGGTAGGGTCAGAATATGAAAGTCCTTGAAACTACGGAGAAGAGTTTAGGCTTGCCATGATTGGCAATAGTCGTTTGCAAGTTCTTATCCAGGAAAATAACATGGTGAAGGCAACGTTCTGATGATAACTGACTTTGGCGTTGAGAGTTGAAAAGGGGAGTAAGGGCTGAATGTAACTAAGCATTACAGAAAGAATCAAGAAGGAGACTGATACAAGACACTCTGAAGGAGGATTCACTATGACTTATTCATTACCAGAATAGAGCTCATGAGGCTCTAATTAGGATAATTAGGAATTCCAAAATTGGGTTATTGGAAGAACTATGGTTCCATTGACAGAGACTGCAGCTAATTCTGTAGTTGGCAGGCATGGTCACTGTTAGATAATGGAGTTCATTTGGGGGTGCTTCTTATGTTTTCATCTTTACAACCTACACTCAGACATTGTCACCATTATTTCATATTGATATTGTCTCCATAATGTTCCAGCAGGCTGACTCTGCTTTATAACTTTAATTCATGTGCCAAAGTAGCTGAGAATAGTAACCAACCTCCAAGACTTAATGCCTCAACTAGTATCAAGACATTAGGAAAATAATCCATGAACTTGATAGGATTTATAGGACATGTAAATCTTGCATCCAGTCCTATCAGTTGTTAATAGATATAGCTATTGTGACATTCAAATACAATATATGTGAAATACAAACTTCAGAGGCCTCATAAGGGAAGGAGCCCTGAACAATCAGGAGACCTTAGCAATGAACCAGCTATGCAAGGCCCATTATCTTCTTGACAAGTATTCTTGTCTGTAGATAGAGGGGCCAGGACTTGATGATCCCTAAGGTCTTTCTGGTTCTCCCATCTTGTGGTTCTTTTTCAAGGATTTTATTCTTCACTTTCAATCTTCTTTCTAACTGCTTCCTCCTAGAAACTAGCCAAGGTGCTTGGCCAGGTGTGGATTACAGGATGAGTCTCTAAAGCCCTGCAGTTAAACACATTTAAACACAGTTTAAATCCTGTCCCATTCTTTATGTCTTCCCCAACGCCCTAGAACTTTTTGTTTTTAAAATTTAATTTTAAATAAAGAGCCAGAAGATAGTGTTTACCATAAGACTTACCCTTTGTTGTAGAGCAGTTTCTGTTGTGTCTGACTCTTTGTGACCCCATTGGGTGTTTTCTTGGCAAGGATATTGGAATGGTTTTTAATTTCCTTCTCCATCTCATTTTACAGATGAGGAAACTGAGGCAAACATGATCAAGGACTTGCCCCGGATCACACAGCTAATGAGTACATGAGGCCAGATTTGTACTCAGGAACATGAATCTGCCTGACTCTTGGCCCAGTGCTCTATCCACTTTACCACCTAGCTGCCCAAGAAAATGAAACTAATTTTTTGTAACACCAGTTTCAAAGTCTTTTGATATAAAACTCTTTTCTCATCGGTAAAGGCAAAAATCACATCCCCTAGACTAATAGTATTTAAGGGATCAGATAGATAAAATTCTAGCCTATTACCCCCTCTCTCCTAGTTCTATCCTGGCAATAATTAAAGTCTCCCTTGGAAAAGGGTCAGGGGAAAAGAGTCCACATGTCTATTTTGCCTCTTTTCAAGCCACACAATGATAAACCCATGCAACACATGTGGCCTTGACCCATGTAGGAAGTCTATCCTTGGCAATATAGTTTCTGGTCATTGGTTTTTGCAAGAAATTATGGTTTTTAATAATTTTTTTCTAAAAACCTTGGGCAACATTTTTATTTTTTTTTCTTTCTGTGGTTTTCAGTGAATTTTTTCATCTCCCCTTCTCTTCCTTCAGCAACCTGAAGTGGGGTTGGCATCTTCTGTCTTGGAAGCCAGAAGCACATGAAGTCTGAAGAGATTCAGTCACTTGCAGACAACTTGAAGACTGAGTAGTTCTCCTCTCTTCATTCTCACTAGCTTGGCCTCTCCCTACCCAGGTGCAGTGCATTGCTCTCCATCAATAATCCCATCCCAGTGAGCCTGGGACTGGGGTTATATTCCCATGGCAGCCCTTCTTTGAGCCTAGAGAAGACTTTGTAGGACTAAACAGTCCAGAACCTTGTGAATTTAGAAAAAGTCTAGAGAGTAAAGAGTTTACAATTTCTCATCCAGCCAGCTTCCAAGTTTCCCATCCCTTACACCTTCACTGAACCCACTGGATTGAGAAGAGGTGGGAGGAAATTGGTCTAAGAAGAGCCATCAGAGATTTCTGAAAAATCAATAGCAGTTGTCATCCAAATGAATGCAGAAATATATATTTTTTTAATCAGTAATTCATCTTTAGTCATACATAGGTCTCCTCCATCCCTGCCAAAAATGTCATTGACTCTGCCAGTGCTCCAAACTGTCATCTTGTGTCCTTCCTCCCTCTTGCTGTTAAATTACTAAAAAAGTAATTTAATTTTCTCCAAGGAAGACTTTAATTATTGCCAGGGTGGAATTTAGGAAGTTGGTGCTAGAGGCTGATGCCTCAGAGGGGCATCCTCAGAGAGAGGTGATAACAGGCTAGAATTATATTATAATTATAAATTACCACTTCTACTTCCTCAGTACCCCTTTTTCCCTGTCCTGTCCCCTCTGGTTTCTAACCCACCATTCTACTGAGAATCTTTTCTCATTTGGTAAAAGATTACCAATGATCTTTTAATTGCTAAGCCCAAAGGCCTTTCCTCACTTCTCAATCTGCTTTAACATTTCTCAAACTTTTGATTCTGGACTACCTCCTTCTTCTTGGATATTCTTTCCTCTTGTGGTTTTTGTGATGCTATTTCCTTCTGGTTCTCCTTCTTCCTGTCTTTCTGATTCCTTCTTTTCAGTCACTTACTGGCCCACATTCCACCTTTCATACCCTGAGCATTGCATCCCCTAAAATGCTGTCTTAGGTCCTATTGTATACTTTCTCTTAGTGATTTCCTCTGCTCCCTTGGGTTCAGTTATGTCCTCCATACAGATAGCTCTAGAATATTTATATCGACTTTAACCTATCTTTTGTCCAGACCAGTGATTTTTTTCAGGGCAAAGAATTCATGATATGGATCATAAGATTATAGATTTAGAGGAGGGGACCTTAGAGACTGCTGATGTCAGCCTCTGCATTTTACAGTTGAGGAGACCAAGCATGACAGAGCTGGGCCATACAGCTACCTAAGGCAAAACTGGAATTTAGTTGTTCTTGACTTCATGCCCAGTGAGTGAGCCATTTCCAGCACCACATAGTTGCCTCTAAACTCCTTCCACTGATGAATATGGGCAGCTCCTCTGTATTTTGTAGTTTTGAGATACTAAGTGACTTATCTTGTGTCAGAAACAGGATTTGAACTCGTTTTCCTGATTCCAAGATCTATCCTCTGTCTAACATGTTTCATTACTTCTGGAACTCTGGTCTTCATAATAACAATGACTAGTATTTATTTAGCATTTTCAACTTTGTGGAGCACTTGATCCGGATTATTTCATTCGCTCCCCACTGCAACACTGAATAATAATATATAATAATACTCAACACTGTAAATCTTTAATTTACAAAGGAGGAAGATGAGGATGAGAGGCAAAAATCACTTGTCCATAGCTATATTCCCATTACTTGTGTTCTATAAGATGCAGAATTCAAACCAATTCTCTTCTGAGTCTGATGCTATTTCCATTATACTGTGTTGTCTCTCCAATTGCTGGCTTGACAGCTGCTCCCAGAAATTCTTAAAGTTCCTCCAAGAGGCCTTTCCCAGTTCCCCTTAATGTTAGTACGTTCCCTCTGAGATTAGCTCCAAGAGGTTGTGTCTCTTGTTTATAAGTTTGCATGTTGCCTCCCCCATTAGACAGCTCCCGGAAAACTATTTCTGCCTCTCTGTATCCCCAGGGCTTAGCACAGTGATCTTGCTATATATTTACATAGTAAATGATTAATTAATGCTTGTTGACTTGACTTGAACTCATCATTTTCTCAACCAAACCCATCCCTCTTACAAATTTCCTACTTTCTGTTGAATGGATCACAATTTCCCTAGGCACCTGGGTTAAAAATATGACTTTTCCCTCTCTCTCACTGCCCTTACCCCCAACTCCATCTGATTGCCAAATTCGGTCAGTTCAAATATGGCAAAATGTTTCACATATATCCCCTTCTTTCGCTGCCACTGCTGCCACTCAATTTAGTCATTCACCATCACTTCCCTGGGCTATTTTAACAGGTTCCTAACGAATTTCCTTGCCTCCAGTCTCTCCCCTTTCCAATATTGTCTTCTTAGTTTCCAGAATCACAGACTCTCAGTGTCCAAGTTGATCTTTAGGACCAATTTATGCCAAAATAAACTTCCTAATGAATTTGGCCTTGTTATCCCTGTGCTCGAAAAACTTCAGTGACTCTCTAATGCCTTCAGGATCAAATTCAAACTGGACCTTGGTCTTCCCCGTCTAGATCTAACAGCTGATCTCAGATGGAGCCAGAATTTGGGGGGAGAGGCCTGTTCAGTCCATGACCCAACCCTCTCCACTGAATATGGGAGAGGTGGCGGTGGCTACTAGAATCAACATTACCTGGCTTTTCTCCCTGCTGTTTATCACTCTTATAGACAAGGTCACCTCTTGACTTAGAAAACCACCAAATAATATTATTTATATTGAATTGTATTTTAAGATTTTATTTTGTTAAGCATTTTCCAATTATATTTTAGTCTGGGTAGGGGGAGAGGACTGAACACTCCTGACACTTCTGGATTACTGTCAACTT
Organism: Potorous gilbertii; assembly: GCA_028658325.1. Lineage (NCBI taxonomy): Eukaryota > Metazoa > Chordata > Mammalia > Diprotodontia > Potoroidae > Potorous > Potorous gilbertii. Next base: position 253,124,119 of record CM053772.1, on the reverse strand, counting down.
CCAGCCTGGACTGCATTCCACCATCCTCCTAACTGCTTGTAGCCTCTTTCCTCATCAGCCTATCCTCCATTCTTAAAGTATAGGTTGAACTGGGCTATTTCTCTATTCAGGGGATACTTTAAAGATTCCCTGGTTTGATATTTAATTAATTAAGGACCCAAAGGTCTCAACCCCACTTCACTTCCTATATTCTGACTATTTTCCCGCCAGATACCTCAAGGATGTCCCAGACTATGCCCTGGTGCTTTTAATCCTTTCATTTCCAGATTGTCCAACTTGGCTGGCATCTGCTGTTTTGACTAGCTAACTGCTTCTCTTGGCTTACTAATACTATGTTTGCCTTCACTCCATACTCTGAAGCTATCTTCTCACCAATTGCCTTGCAGCCTTGAGTATGTCCTCTTTCTCCCATTCCCCTTTCAGTTTTAGAACTGAGATAAAATCAACCCTGAGAAGCCAGGTGGTACAGTGGATAGAGTGCTAGACCTGGAGTCAGGAAGACCCATCCTTTTGAGTTCAAAAACAGCCTCAGACACTTCCTAGTCATGTGATCCTGGGAAAGTCACTAAACCCTGTTTGCCTCAGGTTCCTCATCTGTAAGATATGCTGGAGAAAGAAATGGCAAATTATTCTAGTATCTTTGTCAGGAAAACCCCAAAAGGAGTTGTGGAAAGTCAGACATGAATGAAATGACAAAACTGCAAAAATCAACTCTGCTGTTGTTCCTGGAAGGCGGTGTGTCCATCTACTGCCCACCTACCATCCTAGTAACTTTCAGACCAAGTGCTCTTACCTGGTCATTACTCCTCTATGTGTGTAATCTCCTTATGTTAGAATGTAAGAGCCTTTAGGGCAGGGTGGTCTTTGTTTTGACGTATGTATCCCTAGTGTGTGTGATAGTGTTTGGTATGTAATAAAATTTAATTCATTGTATTTATAGTGGTACTTTTTGGGTTTTTTGAAGGTTATATATTTACCTTCTTCTCTGAATATATCTTTCCCCCTCCCCTCCACTTGTCATAAAGACTAGAAAAAGGGAGAAAGGCAGTTCAATAAATTAACCAACACATGCATGGAGTCTGACAAGGCATGCCATGTTCCCCACCTCTGCAAAGAAGGGGAGAGGCATTTTCTTCTCTCTTCTCATGGACCAAGCATGGTTTTAACATTTTCACAGTATTCGGTTACTCTTTGTTGCACTCATTGTATATATCCTCATTGTGTGTATCTGCTTACTTGACTCTGTATCAGTTTGTCTGTGTCTTGCCATGCTTTTTTATTTCTTCATGTTCATCATTTCTTATGGCACAGTAATGTTCCATGATGCTCATTTACCACAATTATCTTGTGTGCTCCCCACCTTATGGGCATCTCTATTCACATGGGGCATTATAACTAGAAGGGACTTCATAGGCCATCTAGTCTTAAATCCTAAAGTGTGTAAGTGACTTACCCAAGGTCACTATAGTAAGCAGAACCAAGATTTAACTGACTCAAAAGCTAGGGCTCTGTTCATTACACTATGAAAATCCTTCCCAATATAGGTTCAGCTTATCTTTAGCTGATGACAAGTCAGTCCCCCTCACCTGCTCTCTGTTCCCTCATTTAAGTTACCCATTTAGCATTCCTCATACATGTAGAATATGATAGATTATCTGACTTAGATAAGTTGTCCTGAATGTGGCAAAAATAAATAGAAATCTAATTCAGGATCTGGCTCACCCTGTCTCCAAATGAGAATGGGAGGAGGCCCATGGCTGAACACTCACTCCCTATTCTCTTATCTCCAAATGGATGCATTCTGCCTACCTCCCCTACATCAAATAGTTATGGTCTAGGGGTACAATGCTCTCTTGTATGGATTCAGAATAAAAGCTACTGTCTCTGATCATTCTAAAAGGGGAAGGCAACAATTAATTTTCTCTCCTAAGCTTAACTCCCTCTCACCAAACTCTTATTACAGAAAAACTAGTCTGGGATAGCTAGCCAACACATTCTCCAAACAATAAACAGAAAGTTATTAAGGTATACAGATTGAAGTGGATGATAGGATGCACAAGAATGCATGAATTCTTCAATTGGAGAGCATGCTAAAACCTCAGTCAAGGAGAGAATGATCTCATCAGGGAAGTCTGCTCTTAGTCTCTGGGGGTGTGGGCACTGGAAATCAAGGGTCGTGTTGTAGAGGATGATTTCCCTAACACATCTTCCACTCTAGGAAGATCTTCCATTTGATATGCCTCTTTCCAGTCTCTGCATATATACACACACATACATACATACATATCTAATAATATATACACAATACATGTGCATAGCTAGATCTATATCTGTGTGTGCATATATGTGACATATGCAATATCCATACCTTGGTGCAACCATTTTTGGCACACAGGCTAAACAAGGTTGAGTGTAACTGACAGGCCTCAAACCTGTCAGTGAGTTAGGGGAATGTCTACCCCAGCATGTGATGACTTCCTGGTGGAATGGGCAAATGAGAACGATGATTCATCGTGGTCATGAAGATGGCTGAAGCAGGTGCTGTGGATTGCTTAGAGCTTGGTCAGACATGGAAGACGCCAACGTCATTCACTGCCTCCAGAGCCATCTCCAGTCATCCAGACTTTTGTCTTACACTAGACTCTGTTGACTCTGGAGGAGAGAGTGAGGCTGAAGACTTTTCACAATTCTGTCTCACTTATATCCAATTCACCTACAAGTTTTGCTCCTCTTTAAGAACAAAGAATTGACAATAACAGTAGTGAATGCAATACATATGTCCGTCCTCCACTTACTTTTCTGTGAACGTGTCGTCTCCCTTTCCAGTAGGACTTAAGCTCCTTGAGGGTAGGGACTGTATCACATTTTTATATTTATGCCCCCAACATATAACATAGTACCTGGTAAATAGTAGGCACTTAATAAATGCCTCTTGATTAATTGATAGATTGTCTAGGCCCAGCCCTTTGTAGAGATGGGCCTCCCCAAAGCAGCTGTTCATCTTCACTTCCCTCTGGAATTCCTAGCTGTGTTGTTTTTACCTTTAGCTGACTTATGCATTCCTTTTGGCAGCTGTAGGGATCACTATTAGGCATGCTCCAGTGTCAGAGGCCTGATAGTGAGCAGTGATAGCCAGTCATGAAAGTGGTATCTGTCAGGAGTTTGGGTGCCAATGATGTGCTATGGAGCGTCTTGGTTTCCTGTAAGGCTGGTCACCATATAGATGTGGGAAAGGGACTCTTGGGCTCCCTGTCCATGAGTTACAGGAGCTATTGGTAAACACTAAGACAGCTGCTCACAGCTAAGTCAGGAAAAGAATTCATAACTTATTTCAGTGGGAAGGAGTGATACAATAGTGCAGTAGCAGAAATGTAGGAACTGAAGGGATTGCTTTTTTTTTAATGGAATTTAGAGGCTGCTTCTGCCACTTTCCACTGCCCATTGTTTACACTAGTAAAGGTGGTTCATTCTGCTGCCAGTGGATTGCTTTGTAAACTCTTATCCTCGATGGAAATAACTTAAGCCAGAGTCAGTAGACAGATGCTGGCTGCATTGGTTTCATGCTTCAGAAGTTTAAATAAATAACCCTACACTTTGAATCTGCAACGATGGGAAAAAATGATATTGTCTTTATTCCATCTAGGGATGGGGAGGCTTTCTGAAGTGCCAGGCTTTCAAGCAGAAAGAAGGCATTACCACCAATGGAGCATGCCGTACTCTTGCTCACACGCTGCCAGCCAAACTACTACTACTGAGGACAGATGGAGGCCCACGCTAGAAATTTTCACAGCAGTTATTTTTCCTGCTCATGGCAGGACATTCCCATAAAAAGCCGTTCAGAGAAAGGCTTTTCAGAGTGATGTTTTTTTTCACACGGGTAACTGAAAGTTTTTGATACTTGGGTGAAAAAGTCAGAAGACTTTGTCGCTTCAAGAGGGAACAGAAAATGTAAGCTGCTGAGATGTCACAGAGCCTCGAGGAGGCCACACTAAGGTTACCATCCTTAGAAAGACGAGAGATGGATGTTCTTTTAAAATTCTGCAGATTTCCTTTCATAAAAGCATATCAATCCCCATTAAAAGCACAACTTGATGGCTTTGGCTTCCTTCTTTGGCATTAGATCCACAAGCATTTGCCATCAACTGGACTTCAAAGAAACCACATATTTAAGGAAGAGTTTGCAACCCTGAAAACTCTCCAGCTAGGACACTGTACTGCAGCTCTGTGTGTTGGGAAAGATTTATGGTTCTAATATAGCCCTGCCTGCCTCTTCCTCAGAAAGCTGGCTTAAGAATGGTCTGAGCAGCAGGCTAAGGAGGTAGTTGCTTGGGTAGGATGAGTTCAGAAGGGCTGGGGAGGCCTGAAGCAGCAATCCGTCCCTCCAACCCCCCTCTTACCTCACCGCCACGGACTCTACGATTCCCCCATTAGACAGGTTTTCTCAAGTGAGTTGCCTCATCAGGTAACTCTCTAAAAAAAATAAATAAAAAACCAAGCATCCTCTTGAGAGTGTTGATGACTCAGAAAACCAACTTTACAAAATAGTTAATTAGATCACTTTGCTCTGAAGAGACAGCACTAGGGATTGGGGTTGAGGGACTGCAGACTACCAAGAAGGGAAGGAGAGGGAAGCAGGACAGGAGAAAAGAGAGGCTGACTGATGGTAAAAGGTAAAGAATGAGAAAAGGGGGAGGAACTTTCCCAATTGGTTTAGGATTAGCCCTGAAGTTTCCCATTAGTGAAAAGGAATGTTTATTTTCCTTAACTTTTCACAAAAACATTAATTTTTTAAAAATGTCTTACTCTTGTAGGTCACTTGTATGGATAGTTTAAGAGAGGGAAAAATGACTTATGGTGTGCTGAATGACTAACAACTTTTACAGAGGATCCATTGAATTTTAAGCTTCTTGAAGGCAGGGACAAGTTTTACCTTTCTTGGCAGCTCTTGGGACATGGCATATAGCAGTCATTTAAATGCTTGTGGACTTGACTGGTAATATTTTTATTGTCTAAGGAATACTGGACCTGGAATTAGGAGAATCCTGGGCTCAAAATCCAGCTCAGACATTTACTGTCTGTGAGTCTCTGCGGAAGCAGATTTAACTCTATGAGCCTTGGTTTCCTCTTTTGGAAAATAGAGATTATAACACTAGAAAAAGGAGCTTCACAATGCGGTAAGAAAACCTTAAACCACTGCAGAAATGTAGTTGCTTTTGCTGCCCTTCAAAAGAGAAAATAGAAGCTTGTCTAAGTCTTTATTTTAATTTGGGAAAGGAATTCAGGATTAATCATAGTACTGTGGGATACTCCACTGAGTGTGTTCATTTGGCTTTGTCTGACGTGAACTCTGAGCCAGTTTGTATAAATTTAGAGATCAGAGTCCTACTTCTTGTGCGCTTCCTACATACCTACGTATCACACAAACACTGTGTATGCATATGGTCAATAAAAATAAATTCTCCCCTTAGGAAGTTGAAGGCCCTTGGGCTGAGCTTAAATTAACCACATCTATCTCAAGACTTGTGAAAGCTATATAAAGTACAACCTTGTCTCTCCATGTACAAGACTCACCATTTGGTGTTACTTTTGTCTGATGTTGCCATTGGAGCAATGGACTTCAGAAATATAATCCACACTGTCTGGGAGTGGGGAGAGGGAAGGAAGAAAAGGACAGAATTTGGAACTCAAAACTTTTTTTAAAAAGAATGTTAAAAATTGTTTTTACATGTAATTTGGGGGAAAATAAAATATTACTTTAAAAAAGAAAAAATAACTCCTAACATCTTGGGGAAGAGGGAGGGAGGGAAGGAAGGATAGAATTTGGAACTCAAAACTTGATTAAAAAGAATGTTAAAAAAATTGTTTCTACATGTAGTTTTAGAGAAAATTTTTTTTTACAAAATAATTTTACAAAATAATTTCTCCCATTTCTAGAGCATTTTGAGGTTTACAAAGTGCTTTCCCCACAAAAGTCTTGATCTCTGGGTCTAGATTTATAGATGAGATAACCAAGGCTTATAGAAAGATTAGATTTACCCCTAGTTCATAACATAGCTAGGAGGAGCTCATGTCAGGACTTGAACCCAGGTCTTGTGAACCTAAATTCAATGTTCTTTTCCACTGTGAAATTTGTGGAAATTGTCATGGCTGATATTCATAGAGTGCCTTGAGGTTTATAAAGTTTTTTATGCTCTCATTTGTCCCTCCTAGGACAGCTTTGAAGTTGGTTTTACAGATATGATTGCCCTCTCCCCCATTTTGCAGATAAGGAAATAAACTGATCAGAGAGGTTAAGGGATGTTCCAGGGGGTCATTCAGCTTTTAAGTACCAGAGCTGGAGTTTGAACCAAGGCCTCTCCTACCTAGATCCAATACTCTCCACTGCATCATATTGTCTTTTCATATCTGTAAAAATAGGTAGGACATCGGGAATTATATAACGGGATTCAAAATCACATTTACAAATGAAGGAGTGTGTCCCCAACCAGTTAATGCAATTTAAATTTGACTTCTAAAGAAAAGAAGAAACGAAAGCTTTGAAAACCCCAGAACTCCCCTAGGTACTCATCTGGCAGGAAAATATCAGATTAAAACAACCCGGTATACGATGAATATTTGCATGTGTATATATACACTGTAGACCATCAGAGAATCTGATAATTAAGGATGTGATTCTTCCTGGGTCTCTGCAATTGTCATTATTAGTAGATGGATGGATGTAGCCAGAAACTCCACATGCTCCATCCAGTGGTCCAGCTTATAACGCACTTGAGACTCCCATGCTGTGTGATTCTTGTTCATGTGACCCACCAGCTGAGCGTTCTCAGAGTCTTTGGATGTTTTGTGCAGGTAACAATGAAGATCCAGGCTATCCATCTGCTGGCATTTGCTTTTGGTCCATGGCGTATCTGCCTCCTTTGCTCAGTGGTTCTGTCTTAGGGAGTCAGAGGTGTAATAGAGGGAGTGCAAGATCCAGTCAGGAGAGATAGGACATTTATTAACTGGGGGACCTTGGGCGAGTTGCTTTGCCTCTCTAAGTCTTAGTTTTTTCCTCCATAAAATGAAGATAACTGTACTTCACAGGGTGATTGTTAGGCTCAACGAGAACCTAGATGGAGATCACCATACACATGTTAACAATTATCCCATAGATTGGAAAGTCCTTGTGTTTGTTGTTCAGTTATTTCAGTTGTGTCTCAGTCTCTGTGACCCCATTTGGGGTTTCCTTGGCAGAGATATTGGAGTGGTTTGCCATTTACTTCGGCTCATTTTATAGATGAGGCAAACATGGTTAAGTGACTTGACCAGACTCACCCAACCAGTAAGTGTCTGAGACCAGATTTGAACTCAAGAAATTGAGTTTTCCTGATTCTCTATCTACTATGCCATCTTGAAGGGAAGGGCACTTTGATTTTGTCTTTTTTTATCCTCTCTGTTTTTTACAATAAATGTTTGCTGAATTATGAGTGGATGGATACAAAATGGTGGGGGAAATCTTCCAATTATTCCTAATAAATTTACTTTTACATCAAATTAATTTAAATTATACTATGTACATAAAAACAATAGACGCTAACGAGTCCCAGCAATCTCTGATCTAGTGGCTTTTGTGCTGTGCTGAAAACTCAAAATGAGTTTTCAAAGTAAACAATTCCTTGTATTGTTGATAAAACAAAGTGTGAGAATTTATGTATTGATTTGCTAGTGTTGATAGTACCAAGGCAGGAATTAAGACATTGGGTCACATTCTTTCGGTGACTTTTTAATGAGCAGTTTAGGGAGTATGGCTGGTGTGGTGATGGTAAGTGGGGACAAGTGGCCAACATGAACCAGCTATTAATTTTTCCTGACTGCTTGGTTTACTAGCTCAGTGTTAGTGGTACTGTCAACACAAACGTCACCCCCCCAGAATGGAGACAACATGCAGCGCGTAAAGCAAACATCTGTTCTTAGTAGGGTCAACTTTGTTTTGCTATTTTTCTCAGTTGTTAAAGAAGATATGTTGATTACTTGCAATAGTAGACTAATAGTATATTACCGTTAGCATGAATACCAGTCTTCTTCATGGAACTTAACCTTACGCCTTCATGGCCATCTTTTGGTTCTTTGGTTGGCAGAGGAATAATATGACAAAAAAGGAAAAGGAACAAGAAAAATGACAAGAAATTACAGATGGAGCCATAATGACCTAGAGGATTGATTGATTGTATGTATCTGAATACTGTGTGAAGAAGATGCAACTTTTACCTTGAACATTGAGCTACAAAGGATGTAGAGAACTTCTGACTCTACCTCTTCTTTTTTACAGATGAGTAAACTGAGACCTCAGGCAGGGAAGTGACTTTCCTAGAATTTTGTGAAAATTGTGAAAATGATCCTTTGGGCACTCTTCTTTTCACTGAGTTTGGATTCAATCTTGCAAAACAGGCTGGAAAACTGGGCAACCATCCAGATGACTTTTGCCTCAATTAATTACAATTTCAGATGAAAATGACATTGGGGAGGCCTGAGTTAACTGTGTGATAACATCTCAAGTCTCTGCTTCATTTATTTTTTAAAGGGATCCTGCCTGAAGAGGACAAAGAGAAAGAGACATAGACCGATATTTAAAGTAAATGGATTTTTTTTCAAGTTTGGCAAAAGATTTGATTTAAATTTAGGGTAGAGGAAAGAACGGCCAGTTCCTGACCAGGACGTGAAATATGCTGAAAATTTAAAGCAAAATGGTATGGCTGAAGGAAGGCTAAGGGACTGCGGCATGTGAATAACTTTTTGACAAAAGTTGAAAACACATTTCCTCCCACCCTTGCATTGGGATACATCTGCATGCTCTGTTGTTTATCAGAACTATAGCTCAATGTCTTAAAAAAACAACAACAAATAGTACAATTTCAAGTTTCTCAAAGTTGCCTGCTGTTCTTCATTATGAGAAATACTCTTTATAAAATGGCAAAGGGCAAAAATTATTTAAGTATAGGAGATACTCAGCTAAGGGAAAGAAAAAAGATAAGGACAGTGAGAACTTTCTTCAGTCCAAGGAAAAGAAAAATGTTCATCCATTCAAGTACTTATTGAGCCCCTGCTCTGTGCTAGGCATAGCTAGAAACAAAACAAATAGTACTAATTACTATGTGGGTTGGATCAGACAGGCACTGAGGTCCCTTACAATTTTGAAATTCTGTGGAGACACCCATTAATTCCTGTTCTTGTGGAACTTACTAATAAAGGAGACAGAATCTATACAAATGACGGGGATATAGGTAGAATGTGAAAGTGTAAGGGGGCAGACAAGAAGTTCCATGTCTGTTACAACAGTTTCTTCTAATCAGAGTTAACATGGATAATTTTTCTCTTTTTCTCATGTGTCCAGGACAATCCAGATCCCTCCAGTCATCAGTGATTCATGCCATTTCTGAGAACCTCTAATGATGAGGCAAAACCATAACTAGAGCTGAGGAACTGGACTTTATCCCAGGTCATTGAAATTTAGAAGGGATACTAACAACCATGTATAGTCAGAAACAACTGAGCCTAATTCACATCTAAGATTTATTTTGTCTTTCTTCGTCTTCCTTCCTCTTAGTATGCAAGAATAATTAATTCAAGTAGGAAGTTAACAGATACCAGTTCTCTATTCTTAGTGGATATACCCTAGGAATCCTTCCCTGGCTTGGTCCTACTTCCTGTTCTTCTCTCCCATCTGCCTTTGGTGACCTTATGGTCAATCAGTATCCTCCCCTCTACCTTTCATCCACATCTGAATAAAACAAGGGAATTTTAGCATTTTTATTTTCTTTGGAAAAAATCAAAGATTAAATTAAAAAACCACTATTTTCTTAGTGAAGCTTGCCTCAGAGGTAAATATTCTTAGCTGTAACTTTGTGATCCTCAGAGGACTCTCCTGGAGCCATGGGATCAGTGAGAAAGGATCTTCATGTTGAAATCCAATGCCATAGGTCTCAGAATATCCTATGATGATGAACACTAAATTTATTCCAAACTCAAGTAAAGAAAATCAGAATTTTAGAATGTATAAAGAACAGGAAAAGTGACATGAATATAAAATTTAAAACTTTAAGAGGAAAAATGAGTCAAACAGAATTGGTAGAGTTGATCTTCAAGTGTTGCCATTACATAGAAGTTGGGAACCAGTGGGTTGGGGATCATTTGGGGAATCTTAACACTCTGACGCTTTTGAGCAATGCTGTCCTGCGTCCCTCTTTACTGTGGCTCTACCTAAACTGCCACAGGTCAACAGATTCCAAAGGGGTTTGCCCAGTAAGGATCATATTTTTGTTTTAATGCACTCTGGTTTGGGTTGGGAGCAAACCCAGTTTGTGAGTGGCTGGAGCAGGTGTTTTTCTTAACCTTTCTTAGGAGAAGTTCTGAGTCTGGAGGAAATGAGCTCTCTTTTATTCAAATTTCCTGAGATTAGAGGAAGGACATGTTGCCAAACAATGCCTCTTCACTTCAAAACCTCTCCCCATAAATTATGTGAGGCAATCTTATTAAAAGTCTGTAAAATTTCCTATTAAAAATGGTTGATTGCTGTCCAGCTCATCATGGCTTTGGTGCTTCCAGTGAAATACCACAGCTGTCGTGGAGAAATATACTTTGAGACAAAAAGGTTTTGTTTCCCTAGTAATAAATTATTTTAGTGATATCCCAAGATAGATAAAACTTTCACTTATGTTTGAGTGAAGGGAGGAGATTCTCTTGATAACTTTGCTCAAAATTCTATAAAAAGAATATAAGAATGTAGATCTAGATAACAAATTAAAATCAGACTTCCTTTAAGTTAAGCAAAGCAATTACTTCTCAAGCCAGTGAAGATTATCACCATGGATAATGAAACGACTTACAAGAAAACATGGAAACTATAGACTTCAAGATGGCTTGCTTTCAGTAGAATCTGAAGTCGGTATTTTCATTGCAGCCTTGGAGACTTTGGAGAGTACTCCTGGTCTCTGATAATGTCTCATATTTGGTATTTAATGGTATATAGTATATATTAGTATTTGGATGGACTTGTGATGTGGGTACTCCCTCCACCAGCACAGCGCTAGCCCTCCATGCCTTCCCATCCTTGGCCATACTTTCCCATTGTTGTTCTAGAAGAGGACTGTGGCATCAGAAAGGTGAGGCCATGGCTTGAAAGTGATTTGGATTTAAGTGAGGGAGGGCTGTGCAAAGGTACCAGCCTTGCTTTCTGGAGCCATCTGGGTCCAGGGACAGGATATAAATCAGGAGGACTGGATATGGCCCCAGATTCAGCGAGAGACCTTGGCTTTTTAAAGCTGTCAGTTTGACTGAGGCAACACCCATTCAGTGATTAAGGCTAGGTAAGAAATGAGACATAGAACAGTTCCTTTTACCTGGCTAAAAAAATCGATCTGGGAGGAGAAGACGCTCAGGGCTCCTGGCCAAAACAGAAACAATTGCTGTTTCCATTTACTCTGAGTTAATCAGTGCCCAAACAATGACCATTAAGGGGGGTGTGGGCTGGGACCCATTGTTGGCCTTTGTGAGAGCCAGAGTCATTTAGATTTAAGGCTTGTTCCTTAAGAAATAATTCTAGCCATAAGCCCCAACATACGTTGCAAGGTTTCAGTGATTAAAATTTACATTCCTTTGCACAAACCACGCACAGGTGAGGGTCTGATACCCTATGTGGGCAGAGATGCTCTCCCATAAAAACACCAAAGAGGACCAAGCTGAAGGTCTTCCTTTGGTCCCATTTTACAGATAAGAAAATACTTATTCTGTCCATCCTTCTATATCCTTGTCCAGCATGTCCTTGATATGTTTTTGATACCTCTTTTTAAGCATGTGTCACTACTGATATAAGCTCCTCCATGAATGTTTCTAGTGTTCTTTGGGGCAGCTAGGTGGCATGGTGGATAGAGGGCTGGCCTGTGGTCAAGAGGATAAGTTCAAATCCAGATACTTACTAGTTGTGTAAGTCACTCAACCCTGTTTGCCACAGTTTCCTCATCTGTAAAATGAGCTGGAGAAGGAGATGGCAAACCATTTCTCTTTGCCAAGAAAAACCCCAAGTGGGGGCATAAAGAGTTGGGCATGACTCAATAGCAAAAACAACCATCCCAACCCCCATTTTGATTCTGTCTGAGATCATAATATTCCATTTGGCTTTTCAGTCATCTAGCATTACCTAGAGAATTTTAGTATAAAACAATGGGCTTTTGTGGCTGGGGGCATGTGAAATTTCATCTCAAAAGAAGTACCTCCACATATATGTCCAAGATTATACAAGATTCTTTAGTAATGTTTTAACCAACTACCATTTACACGCCAACCCAGCTGGGGCAGCAGGGCACCCTGGAGGAGGGATCCCCATTTCCCCTCAGAACCCTGAGGCAATAGCCTGGAGCTCTGAACCCAAGGGCTTTCTTGCTTTCCTATTTGTTATGCCAACACTGTACACAGTGGTTAGCAGTATTTATTGGTGTTGTTTAGTTGTTTCAGTCATATCTGGTTTTCTATTGATCCTATTTAGGGTTTTCTTGGCAAAGATACCTTCTTGGTTTATTATGTCCTTCTCAGCTCTTTTCACTGATGAAGAAACTGAGGCAAACAAGGTTAAGTGACTTGCCCAGGGTCACACAGCTAGTAAGTGTTGCAGGTTGTATTGGAACTCAGGAAGATGAGTTTTCCTGACTCCAGGCCTGGGACTCTGTCCACTATGATGCCATAGTCCTACTGTCCTACTAAGTGTTTAATAAGTGCTTTATTCATCCAGAGTCTCTATACAAATGAGAATCCTGTCTATAACACCCCCAACACATGATTGTACAGCTTATACCTGGAGGCCCCTAGTCAGAGGGGGTCCTTTACCCTCCTTCCACTTTATTTATTTTATAGTATATTGGTTCTGCACTTATATTTTTTCTTCTGATCTAAAAAAGGGGAATTATGCTCCACCTCCAAAACCTCAAATCAATGAGATATTTTATTTATTTGATAGAGAGATAGTTCAGTGGATAAAGCACTAGACCTGGAGTTAGAAAGAATTGATTTTAAATCCAGCTTCAGATACTGTGTGACCTTGGGCAAATCACTTAACCTCTGTCTGCTTCTGTTTCGTCATTTGTAAAGTGGGGATAATACTTCCCAGAGTTGTTGTAAGGATAAAATAAGTTAATATTTGTAAATTAGTGAAATAAAATGTTTTTTTAAAAAATTAAAAATTAAAAAAAATAAATATTTGTAAAACACTTTGCAAACCTTAAAACACTATATAAATGTTACCTATTATTTATTATTAGAGGCTAGCAAAGAGTCATGCCAGAAGGGAGCTTCATGAAGACTTTCACAAAGAGAGGAGAAGACGTCTAGAAACCGGGAGCTTTTGAGTTACCCTTTGTCATGTATCCTCACTAAGTTTGATTCCACTTTACCTCAGACTCTGTACATACCTATAGAACAGCATGTCTAAGGATTTTATAAAGACTATTTTATATTAACTATTTTTACTCAGCAAATTCCTCCTCTCAAATTAAGACTGGTTGGTCATCAATGTTGAGAGCGCATGTGAACAATGAAGAGAAACCCCAAAGCTGTCAGGGTAACCTGAGAGAACTCAGACCTGCCATTGTCAATGGGAATTGGTAGATAGCTTTAGAAGGTATGTTACAAAGGCACAACCTGTCTCTCACTTTACCCATGACCAGTTTTTTCCTTTTTGATCACAGGGAAAGACCATGAAGATACAATTTTTTTTCTTTGTAAGTAATTATTAATGGAAGAAAACTCCTAGGGATTTCTGACAATTTCATGTAGTTCCATAAAGAATACCTCAGTGCTGAACCAGTGGCAAAGTGGAGACCAGTGACCCAAACAGCTTCCTTTGTCTGTTACACATAGATGTTTACAAAAGAGTGTCTTGTTAGATGAATCATACAGCAGAAGGCCTGCTACCAATTTCAGGTAATAAATACAGTTGTATTACTATGATTTTCACAATGTTCTTTTGCAGTTTATAAAACCAGGGAGCAAGAGGTCAATCACACAATGTCATAGTTGGAAAGGTCCTCAGGGGCCATTAACTGCTGTCCTGAGTAACAGTCCTTGTTAGAACATTGCCAATAAGTAATCATCTAGCATTTGCCTGAAGACCTCCAGGTGGGGGAACACGCTACCTTGAGAGCCAGCCCGTTCCATTCCAGGGTAGCTCTAACTCTACAAAGTTCTTCCTTCCATCGAGCCCAAATAAGCCTCTTTGCTACTTACTGCCTTTTCTTTACTTCTTCCCACGTCTAGTCCCTCTTCCATGTGACAGTTCTTCAAATACTTGAAGGTAGCTTATTATGTTCCCTCCTGACTCTTGGTGGTCAAGTAGACAGTCTACTAGCATTTATCAAGGGCCTATTACATCAGGTGTTCTGCTAAACACTCTTCTCTAGGTTAAATGGAGAAGGACTCACTAGTGCCTTTCACTGGTTTTCCTATTACATGAAGTCAAGGTGTTTTGTCATTCAGATTACCTACCTCTGGATGTTCTTTAATAAAAAGACAAATCCCAGGTCTGGTTGCCCTGAGAGTGAGCTAAGGATGCCTGCAGCAGTCTTTTCTTCTGTCACCCATTGTAACCATATGGTCATCTATTGATTTATTGCTGTGATTTGGCTTTTGTGGCTCCACTCTGGATGCTTAGTTATTTTCAGTTGTATCCAACTCTGCATGACCCTATTCTGGGGTTTTCTTAGCCCCAGAGTGGTTGCCATTTTCTTCTCCAGTTCATTTTACAGATGAAGAAACTAAGGCAAACAGAGTTAAGTAGGATCACAGAGCTAGTAACTTTCTGAGGCTGGATTTGAACTCAGGAAGATGAGGCTTCCTGATTCTAAGCCTAGTGTTTTGCCTATTATGCCACCTGCATGCCTTTAATTTGTTTTAGGGAAATTAGAAATAGTATAGAGCTCAAGCCATAGGCGCTTACTTTAAGAAAGATTTTGAAAACCTTTAAGTGCTGAACAAATGTTTCAGTTTAAGGGTTGTCGCTAAGTGTGGAAAATGCGACTATCACCAACCAGAGCTTGTACCATTTTTCAGCCATTCTGCACAGAATTAAAGACCTATCCTCAGTGTCTTTTGCTTCTCAGCAGATTGCAGTTGTTAAGAGACCATCAATCACTTAAACAAGGTCACAAGCAACAAAGGCCAATGAGGGTTCAAAGTTTACAGGTCTAGGCATTTATCAGGTAGAAATATGCTACATTTCAATAATTCATAAAAGATCCTTTTATGAAAAAGTGATCCATCTTCGTCTATTCCAGGCAAGACTCTGGTTACTCCACCAAACACAATGAGCAATGGTGATGAATCAAGGAGCTCCTTTATGAGTTTGGATTTCCCTGGACCACCATGACTTTCACATACGTTTCCAATTTCTCCTAGGATGTGATTATTATGTGGCTGTGTTTTCCTCCCACTCACCATCACTGAGCATCTGTCAAAGTTGCCTGTGCTTCTGATAGGCAGACCAGGAACAGCAAAGTGAAGTATCCCCAGAAGTAGCATCACCCAGTAACATGCAAACCATCATTTCCCACCTACATGTATGTAGGGGGTGTGTGCATGTGTGTCGGTGTATATGGATCTGTATGTACATGGAATGTGAATTAAAAACTGGATTCTGGGACTTTATTTTAAGCATTAAAAAATCCCCAAACTTTTCAAAGAGCTTTTACACCTGCAGAAATATTTATTTTCTCATTTCTAGAGGTACTTTTTGCCACTGTGAATCTCAAGAGAACACAGCACAGACCATTAGACCAGTTGGACAAGATTATAGACTATTGATTGAGGGGAAAATACATGAAGGACCTTTATGTCTGTCTGATATATTGAGAGCTGCTCAATTCAATTAAAAAGAGAAAATCACTTCATTGAAAAAAAATCAATTGCCCAGTTACTCAAGACCTTATGGATGATATTAGCAACTGATGCACTGACTTTTCAATTGCGTGTGTGTGTGTGTGTGTGTGTGTGTGTGTGTGTGTATGTCCTCTAGAAACAGTTATAGAATGCCTTCAGGAGGCTGGACT
Source organism: Potorous gilbertii (assembly GCA_028658325.1). Taxonomy (NCBI): domain Eukaryota; kingdom Metazoa; phylum Chordata; class Mammalia; order Diprotodontia; family Potoroidae; genus Potorous; species Potorous gilbertii. The sequence continues at coordinate 253,108,052 of CM053772.1, read as the reverse complement.
GTTGATACAAAGCAGATAGAGCTTCAGTAAGTTAGAGATTCATCCCAAAGACCCCCACAGAGCTTGCTAAATCAGGGACAGACTGAGAACTCAATTTATCTGCCTTAAAAGGTTAAGCCATCATGCTGACCCTGCCCAAATGGGAACCTTTTGCTTCCAAAGTGCTACATGTTTTCAAGCTGCTGTTTAATCAAATTACTTATTATCTTTCCTACAAGCCAAACCAATGCTGTTCCCTTCATTCTCACATCTGAAAAACAAAGCATCTGAAGCATAGGGAAGTGGTTTTCCATTTTTAGCCACCTTCTGAATGTCCCCCCCTCCCATGTCTTTTTTCTTTTCCGTTGCATTATAGACATAACTCAGAGTAACTTTCAGGACATTTTCTTAATCCTTCTGTTTAAAGTGAACACAATTGCACAAGAAAATACTGTCAAAAACTTTCCATGTGGGAGTAGATGTAGTTTGACAGTCAATCTAACTCACAAACCGACTATTTCCAGAACAAAAATCTTATTGGACTAAAGAGTGAATAGAACCTTCTGAAAACAATGATTTCCTGAGACAACCTATTAACTCTTCTTCATTTAAAAGCTTTAAAAATGTTACGGTAAAACATTTTGATCTGGCCTGTGATTGCATCGGTTTATAAAGTTTCCAGTGAAGTCACTTCCTCTACCAAGGATGGTCAATGAGGGTTCTGCAGCTCATGGCCTGAGAGGACTGCCTGGGCCCCCGAGAGCTGTCCTGGGTCACAGAGCAAATATCCCAATGTCAGAGAAAGGATTTTTTGACTCAACTCTTTCCGATTCCAAGGCGCATTCCCTGACTCTCATTGCTCCTTCCTCACCTCTGATTCTTAGGATTTCTATTTCCTTCAAGGGCCACCTTATTTAATCCAGCCTTGGCTGGATCTCTGTCCTGAACTGCCAAGAACTTCCTCTCAAAGCAACTTTGGAATTCATATTGTGTACATATTTATTTATGCACATGTTGTCTCCCCCGATGCATATAGATAGTTTTAGGGCAGCTTACTGCTTCCCTTTTGCTTTCAAATCTGCAGGGCTTAGAGCAGTGTATCCCACCCAAGTCACCTCTCTGACATGCTGGCTGGGTGATCTTGGGCAAGTCACTTAACCTCTAAGTGCCCTTAGATAACTCTCCAAGACTAAGCAAGGTCCAAGACCTGCATTGGACGAATGAGTTTCTTCAGGTCCAAAAGCATGAAACATCTGCCTGGTGTACAGGGAGGACCAGCTTACTGCTTCAGCTGATTGAGTGCCTTGGTCTACGAAGTAGAATAAACAGATCTGGAGGAATGATTTTTCTTTAGATTGTGGTCAAGAGTAGGACCTTGTCATGCATGGAGAGTAGGTTCTCCAAGGCTATGGAGAGGTCTGGCCAAGCTGAAGAGGCTTCTGAAGAGACCTCAGCAATGTCTGTCATATGAAGACAGGCCTAGTTCAGGTTGGTCACCAGAGGACTTTGGTTCCAGCAACTTACAACAACCATTTCCCCATCTGGAAATTCCCTCCGCTAATGCAGGCAGACAACTTGTCCGTAATTTAGAGAGTTACTTGGGGTATAGTTAAGTGACTTGCCCAGGGTCACACACCATGCACAACTGGGACTCAGGTCTTACTGACTCCAAGTCTCTTTCTTTGTCCACAATGCCACCTTGAGTCTTTTGTCTCCTTTAGTTTGCTTAGATACCTTGCAATGAAAACACTATAAAAGTATCAGGAAAATTTGGAAGTGGCAGTGGTTCAACCCTGAGCTTACACTTTCCCCAAGATGCTCTGGTAAGAAGGCCTAAGTGGAGAGACAGGAGCCAGAAAGGAGACATACAAGGCCCATTGTTTGGTGGACAATCCCAGTAGATGTCCCTGGAGCCTTCCCGCACATCTCTGCCGGGAGGAAGATCCTGGACTTTGTCTGGTTTCCCCCACACCAACCTAGAGCACATCAGTTCTTATGGCTCAGGGTAATCTGATCATCCCAGGATACAGATAGGGATGGTTGTCTACGTGTTCAGAATTGCACAGCTATGTGCCAGATAGGGATGTGCTGGAGCCTAGAGCCGTGGGAGCGGTGTTTTCCTTGATTTTAGCATCCTATGTTCATAACTCTAGTCAATGCCAAGCACCTGTTTAGTCATTAGTAACCAGGTAATGAATTCACCTACCAGTTTTAGGAGTGAATTAAAATTCCTAGTTATGGAAGGACTACATCATGTGCATCTTTGTTGCTAATTAGTTGTTTCAGTTGTGCCTGACTCTTCATGACCTCATTTGGAGTTGTCTTAGTGAAGATATGGGAACAGTTTGCCATGTATTTCTTCAACTCATTTTTCAAATGAGGAAACTGAGACAAATAGGGGTTAAGTGACCTGCCCAAGGTCATACAGAGAGTAAGTGTCTGAGGGTGGATTTGAACTCAGGTTTTTCTGACTCTTGGTCTGTTACACTATACACTACACCACCTAGATGCCCTATCGTGTGCATATCTATAAATATACATGTATGTACATGTACACACATGCATATGTAAACATTATATACATGCATACACCTATATATGTATTATATAATATATGGGTGATTATATTACCTATAACTTTGAGTAACTCAAATCTCTTTGGATCTCAGTTTCCTCATATAGAAAATGAAGGGATTGGACAAGATAATCTTTCTCTAAGTCTCTTTACTCTCTAAATTCATACTCTCTATACATTCATTCCACAAAGATTTATTCAGTGCCTATTACATTTAAAAAACAATCACAAGAGATTAATTTTTGAAGAATTTAACATGAAATGATCCAAATAAAATCAATATAATTTATACAAATCCACATTCATCATAACACAGATGGCAAAGGATGAAGTAAAAATCAGTTGCTGTGTATGACTGTTCATGGTTGTATTGTACATGCTAAATGTCTTTTATAAAACAGTCATCTATCAGTAGAAGGCCACTCTCCATCCCACAAGGCAGCTTGCTTGAGCATCTGCACCTGGCTATTCCATCTCCTCTTTTAGAGTGGCTGGGGATGGTTTCGGTGATTACCACCTCCTTTGAGTACTTCTTCATACATACTTTGCTGATGTTAGCCCTATCTTTAGTAAAAATAAAAGCCAGCATTTATATGGGGCTCTCAGGTTCGCCAAGTGTTTGACAAATATTAGCTCATTTTTATCCTTACTACAAATCTGAGAACTTGGGGCTACTATTATCTCCAATTTACGGAGGAGAAACCGAGACAGAGGTTACATGACTTGTCTAGAGTCATATAGCTAGTAACTATCTGAGGTCAAATTTGAACTCGGGTCTTCCTGATGCCAGGTCCAGCTCTCTTTCTACTATTTCCCCCTACCTGTCTCCCTAGTGCCACTTCATCTACCTACTCCTTTACTTTATATTGCTGCTTTCACTGCCTATTTGGGGCCACGAGGCATGGATTCCATGTTTATCAGAACCACTCTGATGCTGTCTGCTTTTTAATAATTTCCTTTCTTTTTTCATCTGTATATGCGATACAGCAGAATCTCCCTTTTCATTCATTTTTGTCTCCATAGGAAGCTAAATACTCTCAATCTCTCCAAATGCTCCAAAACATTCTTTTATTTGTTCTTTAGACATACCTACACTCAGACCTTTTCCAAAAAGTTTTGGGGAGGGCTAAAGGCTTATTATTTTCAATATAGAATTCTAGGGATTAGGAGACACAGATAGGGGTATGCTGGTAAACAGTTAACAACTGACTTGTGGTGGGGAGGGGTTGCACACAGGGCATACTTTGAAGTTTAATTGGCATGATCAATATCTTCTCCATCATTTTATCAAGTCTAGACAATCAACCAAACAATAATTCAGGCTCTGAGTTGTAGCATTCATCATTTGCACTGCAAATTTAACAATCAGCTTAACTTACCCCTGGATAGAGATACAATCAGGATATAGTACCTGTCCTCAAGGAATTCAAGGCCTCTTGGGGGGATAAATCTTTCAGGTTTTTCTGGTCTGCCTACTCATCATTTCTTATGGAACAATGGGATTCGATCACCTTTATATACCATAACTTGTTCAGCCATTCTCCAACTGATGGGCATCCCCTCAATTTCCAGGTCTTGGTCACCACAACAAGAACTGCTATTAATATTTTGTACATGCCAGCCCTTTTTGTATTTGTATGATCTCTTTCTGATATAGACCTAAAAATGGTACTATTGGGTCAAAGAGTATGCACAGTTTTATGGCCCTTTGGGCATAGTTCCAAATTGCTCTCCAGAATGGTTGGATTAGTTCACAACTCCACCAACAATGCATCAGTGTTCCAATTTTCCCCCATCTTCTCCAACATTTATCACTTTCCTGTTTTGTCATGTTAGCCAATCTGATAGGTGTGATGTTACCGCCTTCATTCTTATTCATATTCTGCTTATTCACAATATTCAATCATATCAGTATTCTCCTTATTCATATTCTCCTGGAGGACGCAGTGAAGCGTTTGCAGTGCAAATGATGAATGCTACAACTCAGAGCCTGAATTATTGTTTGGTTGATTGTTCCTTAGTCTACACTGGGTCCTCACTACAGTACGGCATTTTTTCTACTCCTCCCTAGTTGATTCTCTATCCCACTATCCACAATGACTACTCCAAACCTTCTCATCTTTCCTCCAGCTTCCCAGTACATTATCTCTTTCTACCTTTTCAGCTAAAAACGTTTTTTTTATACTTCATTGAAAAAAATTTCAGCCATTAGCAGAGGGTTCCTTCTCCCTTTTTCTTGTATAAACATATGTGTATGTATATATGTATGGACATATATGTATATATGTATCTATACACACAGCACGTCCACCCAGTGACTCTCCTGAGCTATTGTCCCACTTCACCTATTATCTTTTGACCATCTTGAACTGGATGTCCTGTGGTTATCTCATATCTTGACTTATCTAAACCAGAACTCACCAAACTCTTCTTTCTACCCAATTCCCCCTTTAACTGTTGAGAGCACCTCCATTCTCCTGCATCAAGACATGGGGGCTTCTCTGGTAATCCTGATCTTTATCTGGCCACTGCACTCAGATGGCTCCACAGGAGAAAGTGAGGCTAGTGACTTTGCAACAGCCCTCTCTCACTTAGCACCAATTCACTTACAAGTCATGCCATCCTGTTCTGGATGTCATGGTCCTCTTTGAGAACAAAGGACAACCACAACAATAAGTTTCACAACTTTGGTGTCATCCTTAATATCTCACTCTCACCCATCCCACATAATCAATGCATTGCCAGATTTTCCCATTTCAGCCTTCACAATATCACTCATATATAGCTTTTTCTTTTCACTCACACAGCCATCACCCTAGTTTAGACCCTCATCATTTCTCTCCTAGAATAATGCAACAAATATCTAATTAGTATCTCTGCCTCAAGTCTTTCCCCATTCTAATTCATTTTCTACTTAGACTTCAAAGTGATTTTTTAAAAAAACCAATATTTAATTTTCTACAATTACATGTAAAAATAATTTTTAAAGATTTTTTTTTTAAAGTTTTGAGTTCCAAATTCTGTCCCTCCCTCCCTCCTCATCCTCTTTCTAAGATGGCAAGCAATCTGATATAGGTTATACATGGGCAAACATGTAAAACATTTTCATTTTGGTTATTTTATTTTATTTTATTCTTAAATTTTATTTATTTTATTTTTAATTTGTGAAATAAAATAAACATTTCCATAACATGGCAGAATAATAAGAGATGATTGCACATGAAACTGAAAATCTATTATGTATAACTTGCTATTCTTTTAAATATATAATAAATTTAGTATGTAAATTTCCTTTTTTTCTTCCCTCTTCCCCTTACTTCCCCCACTTTAGAGAGCACTACCATTAGACACAAATATGTATATATTTCTAAAATCAGTAAGTGCTTTTCTTAAAGTATAGACCTACCTGTGTCACCTCTTCTCAGAAAACTCTGGCAGCTCCCAATTATGTCTGAGATCAAATATAAAATTCTCTGTTTGGTTTTTCATGTCCTTTATAACCCAGCCCCCTCCTCTCTTTCTAGCCTTCTTAAATCTTACTCTCCATCAACTCTTTGATAGAGCTCCATTGGGCTCCATTGTTTCTCACATACAATACTTCATCTCCAATATGCAAGCCTTTGTAAGCTATTCCTCAAGCTTAAAATGAGGCCCACCATCCCTTCTCACATTTTCTTCTTTGGCTTCCTTTAAAAATGCAGTTTGTCTCACCTTTGACAAAAGTCCTTTCCTAAGCCCCACAGTTGCCTTCCCTTCCAATATTATCTTTCACTTGCACCTTGTAGAACTTATATTATGCCTAATTTTTTGCATATTGTCTCACCTATTAAAATACAAACTGCTTGAGGAAGGAACTGTTTCTGCCCTTTTTTGAATCCCCAGGACTTAGGGCCCCCTCACCCCATTGACCTTTTGCAAGTTCTTCGGTCTTATTAAACAAAACATGCTCAAAGATTTAATAACAAAAGAATGGGTGTGACCAATGTTGACCACGAGTCAACAAAAGAACAAGACACAATGCCATATGAAGGGGTGGACCATGGGGCTCAAACCAGAGGTGCCAATAGCATTCAGAGAAAAAGAGAAGTGACTTCAGGAAGTTTCATTGAGAAAATATAAAACTTAACTTGGCATATCCTATGAGGCAACAAGGTAGCCGGTGACTAGAGTACTGAACCTAAAATCAGAAAGATCTGAATTCAGATCTGGCCTCCATCACTTATAATCTGTCATTCTGGTCAAGTCATTTAACTTTCATCTACCTCAGTTTCCTCACCTTTAAAATGGTGCTAATAAGAGTAGCTGCTTCCCAGAGTTATTATGAGGATAAAATGAAATAATATTTGAAAATCATGTTACAAACCTTAATGTGTTATACAAATACTACCCATTTTTGTGGTTATTGCTGTCTGATTTCTGCCCTCTGCTGTTTGAGGCTAAGAACCAAAATAAAATGAGAGGGAAAAAGAAATGTGCATTGGTCGTCCCAAACTTCCCTTTTCCAGTTTCTGCTATGTTCCTTGGACCAAGACTGGGTCCTGCAGGGACTTTCCCATGAGAGAAAAGGCCATAGAAGACCCCAGGTTCTCCAGCATGAAGAAAAGAAGAAATTTACAAAACTGCATTGAGTCTTTGTGTAACTGACAAGTGGATTTCCCTTTAGCAATCAAGAATCAATCATATCAAGGAAAGTTGAATTTATTGTCCACGTCCACGCCTCGTGGGAGATTGAGTCTGGAAAGATGAGATTATGGAGGGTCTGGAATTCCAGGTTGCGATGTGTAGACTTGACTTCATAGGCTGAAGGGAGCTCTGTCCACCATGCTGTCAGGTTTACTTCTGAATGGCTCAAACTTGGCTATCGCTTTCATCACCAGTTTCATACCTGCCATTATCGTAGTGCAGACCTTCCTGCCGGTAGTAGTGTCTATGGGCAGCCTCACATCCTGCACGTGTCATTATCCTAAACTGGGTTGTTGGCAAGATTCAGATTTGAGAAATGATCCTGGATAGCTTGACCTCCCGAAGAAAATGAGAAAATGAGGACTGCAAAAAAAAATGGAAGCCCCCCCAACAAGAAAAAAGTCCTGATAATTGAACTTATTCACTGACATGTAGAGAAGCATTGTGGATTCACTATTATCTTTCTTTAGTAGTTTTAGTCATAGCCCCAAGCATCCCTCTCCACCATCCTCCCCACCCCCACAAGTCAAGGCAGAGTGTGTGCTACTGTCAAGGGAGAGCTGCGTACATAGTACCAGGAGTTCAAGGACAGTATATGGATCTCTGTTTCTTTGTTCTCTCAGATCCTCAGCCACTTTGCCTACTTTGAGGAAGTTGTCCTGCCCTTCCCGAGAACAAGCATTTTCAAAAAGTTCTAGAAAATGGTACAGAATTTCGCAGCTTCACACCTATGGGACCATCAGGAGAGGAGAAAACAGTTGCCAACTTGTCTTTCCTCCATGGGACAGATCCCTTGAGGTTTATTGTCAAGTTGTGAAATCCACAATTACTGTATTGAAAGGTTTAGTGGATGTCTGTATCCCCTTTAAAAAAATCTCTTCCTTTTCTTTTGTCTCTTGAAAATAAGATTCATGGTGTCTTTGAAAGATGTTGTTTTTCTTCATTTCACCTTCATTAATCTTATTTGGTTTCTGCAAGAGGTTTTTCCATGACTGCCAGTGATGGGTAATGTTTTCTTTGCCAAAGTTCATGATTCTCCTATTGAAATCGCTAATTTCCAACGTCTCGCTCCAGTGCTTTAGTGCTTCCCAGGCCTTTCAGGAATGAGTTCAATTAACAGGGTGGAATAAATCCTGAAACCTGATTTATCTTTCATATGATCTGATTAAAGTAATTGTACTCAAAAGTTTTGTAAAAGCCTATAAAAACAACTGAGAAAGAAAATCGCCAAACCTAAGATGCTAGTCTTAGCTTGGCAAGGATTTCCTCTTTTAAACTCATACATAGTTGGTTTATTAGCTTCTGAGCAGCAAGAGTTGACCAAATAATTTCTATACTGGGACTTAGGAGGTTCTTTCTTCACAGAGTTAGGCCTTGATTTAAACAAAACAAAATTTAAAAAAACACACACAACTCACCATAGTCCCTAATGTGCGCATTCCAATCCCCCTCCCCCAATCCTATCAGGAGACTGGCAGTTTTAAAATTAATTATTTGAGCTTGACCAATTTAAAAGCATCTTCGAATTAAAACAGGGTAATTTGGCCCAGGGGTTATTGCCCGCCCTTGTCTCTTCTAATAACTTTTGTGTATTTTGAACAAACAAAAACAAAGCAGAAAACGGCTGAGCTAATGAACTTTAGGGGCAGCTGTTCTGCAGCAGTCCCCCTGTCCAAGATGAGAAAACAGCTTTGACTTCCAAACATATCCCACTTGATCTTTCTCAGCAGGGTCGCAGGATGGCAACTAGCATTCTGGGTATAGGGCAATCATGAGCAAAGTGGTAGAGTCTTCCACCCCATGAACCAAGGCTACCCAATCTACTGGAGATTGCCAAAGTATAAAGGAGCAAACCAGCAGAAGTGGTGGCCCAGGAACATCCTGAGATAACATGAGACTTAACTTCCAAGTTCATGCTCATGGGTGGTAGGCGACACCCACCTTCTCCTCCAGTTATTTCCATTGTCCAATTTTAAACTGTAGTGATGGGGAATATCATCTAGCTGACGTTCCTGATTTCTGCTTCTTGCCAATGTCATGAACGTAGAGGAACATTTGTACATAGAGATAGTTTTCTGTGTAGATACCATGTGGTAGAGTGGGAAAAGTATTCAATTTGGATTGGAAGGACCAAGGTTCAATTCCACCTTTCTGCTATCATTATATGATCTTGGATAGGACACCTAACTTCTCTAGGCTTCAGTTTCCTCATCTGTAAAATGAGGGTCTAAGGTCCTTTCTAGCTCTAAATGTCTAATCCAAGGATAGATCGCTAGAGCCTTCCAAAAGAGAAAAATGTTTGACATAAACACAATAGGTACAATGGACAAAGAAAACCCATCAGGGGGCACTTGCAAGACATTGAAGCTTAGAAGACCTGGACTTGTAGAATCAAAGACCTGAGGGTGATGCTGGATTCTTAAAGAATATGTTCAATCCCTGGTAGATGAAGCAAACTGGAAAAAAAATTTGAATTCAGTCCAGCGATGGATTGTCGTCTGTCTACTCAATACATGGAGGTGTGTGTGTGTGTGTGTGTGTGTGTGTGTGTGTGTGTGAAATGTTGATATCATAGCATCATAGATTTATAGCTGCAAGGGAATTCAGAGGTCATCTGGTCCAACAACTTCCTTTTACAGATGAGGAAACTAAGTCTCTAAGGTCACACAAGTTTCAAGTGTCAGAATCATGTCCTAAACCCAGGCTCTGTGACTACAGAGCCCTTTCCATAGGGCCATTTTGTTTTCTACCTGGTCATGCCGCAGCTACATTAAAACCTTCCAATGGATCCTTATTTTCTATTGATTAAATGTGAACTCCCTGGATTGTTTGAAATCCTTTCCTTGAAAGGGAGAGTGCAGATGTTGCCTGCTCCATCAAGCCTTCTTTTGACATTTCCCTTCCTCTTCCATTGAATAAAAGACTTTTTTCCCTCTTCAAATACTCATCCATCTTGCTTTTACTTTCCTTTTGCACTTATCTCATTCACTCCCGCTTAATGGTATTTTTTGGTGGTTCTCCCTACCCATTCATTTGTAAACTCCTTGAAACAAGATATATGTCAAATGATAAAGCATTTATTAAGCACTTACTATTTGCTAAGCACTGGGAATACAAATAGAAAAGTAACACAGTCCTTGTTCTCAGGGAGCTCCCATTCTAATAGGAAAGATGATACATATAGAGGTTTTAGCTGCAAATCAGATTTAAAAGTCCCATGATCCTTAGGGTGAAGCAACAAAGCAGATTCTAATGCCACTTCTTTAATGTGATCATTTAATCACATATACATCTTTATACCCCACGATATGAACACACTAAGTGTTTAACAGAATGTTTGTTGAGTGAATGAGTGGCATTCTGTAATTTAGCGTACTCATTGTGACTTGACAGTGTTATTTCTTTTTTCCTTTTTTTACAGCTAATCAAGGTTTTTTGCAAAAGGTAAAGTTTTATGCATACAGTTTATTATTTATTTATTTAAATTTAAATTTATTTATTTAAGTTTTCAACATTCATTTCCACAAAATTTTGGGTTCCAAATTTTCTCCCCATTTCTCCCCTCCCCCACCCCCAAATGCAGAGCATTCTAATTACCCCGATCACCAATCTGCCCTCCCTTCTAACATCTCTCCCTTCACTTATCCCCATCTTCTCTTTTGTCCTGTAGGGAAAGATAACTTTCTATACCCCATTACCTGTATTTCTCATTTCCTAGTTGTACGCGAGAACAATACTCAACAGTTGTTCCTAAAACTTTGAGTTCCAACTTCTCTTCCTCCCTCCCTCCCCACTCATCCCCTTTGGGAAGGCAACAATTCAATATAGGTCATACCTATATACTTTTTCAAATGACTTCCATAATAGTTGTGTTGTGTAAGACTAACTATATTTCTCTCCATCCTATCCTGCCCCCCATTTCTTCTGCTCTCTCTTTTGACCCTGTCCCTCCTCAAGAGTGTTGACCTGTAATTGCTCCCTCCTCCCATTGCTCTCCCTTGCATCATC
>CM053772.1:253080586-253096307 GCA_028658325.1 Potorous gilbertii | reverse complement strand
CATCATCCCCCCAACCCTGCTTATCCCCTTCTTTTTCACATTCCTGTATTGTAAGATAGGTTTTCATACCAAAATGAGTGTGCATTTTATTCCTTCCTTGAGTCGAATGTGATGAGAGTAAGCTTATGTTTTTTCTCTCACTTCCCCTCTTTTTCCCTCCACTGAAAAGTGTTTTACTTGCTTCTTTTATGAGAGATAATTTGCCCCATTCCATTTCTCCCTTTCTTCTCCCAATATATTTCTCTCTCACCACTTAATTTCATTTTTTAAAGATATGTTCCCATCCTATTCAATTCACCCTCTGCTCTGTGTGTGTGTGTGTGTGTGTGTGTGTGAGAGAGAGACACTGAAAAAGTTTCAAGAGTTACAAATATTGTCTTTCCATGTAGGAATGTAAATACTTCAGCTTTAGTAAGTCCCTTATGATTTCTCTTTGCTGTTTACCTTTTCATGCTTCTCTTGACTCTTGTGTTTGAAAATGAGTGTTATTTCCTATGATTCTCCTCCATGTACTTTACACCACACTAAGTTGCTCATTCTCCCTCCCTTCCTTATCTCTGCCTTTGCACTTCTGCTTCCTTGTACCTGAAATGCTCTCCTTCTCTCTTTTTAACATTTTCTACCCATTCTCCAAAACGCAACTTCAATGTCATGTCCTCCACGAAGACTCCATGATTCTGACTCCATGATTCCCTTTGTTTAGTCATTGTCAGATATGTTCAATTCTTCAAGACCCCTTTTAGAGTTTTCTTAGCTAAGATCTTGAAGTGGTTTGCCGTTCCTTCTCCAGTTCATTTAACAGATGAGGAAATTGAGGCCAGCAGGGTTAAGTGACTTGTCCAGGACAAAAGAGCTAGAAAGTATCTGAAGTGGGATTTGAACTTAGTTCTTCCTGACTTCAGGCCAGAAACTCTGTCCACTGTACCACCTAGTTCACTAGTCAATGATTTCTACCCCCTTTCTCATGCTTCTCATACTATACTTTGCATTTCTATCTAATGATCTTTTTAAAAAATGAGGGATAGAAGTAACCTAGGTCTTGTGATTTTGCCATTGTGGGGAATTCTTGGTGAGAAAACTTCCTGTATCAATACAAATCTACAAATGTTCTGTAATTTAGAGTCTTAAAAAATTTGGGAAACTGAGTGGTTAATTACAGGCTCTTTTCTCTCAAAGATGCAGTGAGGACATTGCATCTTTGAGGACACTATCTAGTATGAGCTACACTTTGACTTTTCAATTCAATGATGGTCTGGGAGGAGCAATACTCCTTGATCCCCTTTTAACTCTGATAGATCTTCCTTTTCCTGCTATTACTTAGCAACTTCTCCTTTAAGGTCTTTGCCATCCAAATTATCACCCAGTCCAGATCCTAGAGGTTATTATTGATCCCTAGGTCATTCTCCCTCCTTTCTCAAGTCCCCATCTCTATTTTAATTCCTTCTCTCATTCTAGGGCATTTCAACATACATAATGATGATTCCTCAAATACCTTGACATTGTTGTTCTTGTATGTACTTAGCTCCCATGAGCTGCTCCTTAAGTCCATCTCAGCTGTACACTAGGAAGAAGCATGCCCTCAATCCTGCTAGCACATTTGAAACAATGAAATTAATTTGCTTGATTATAATCTTTCATCATTTTCTTTCCCTCTACCTTATGACCTTTAACCCTGTTCTTGATCAATAGTGAGTCAATAGGCCTTTACTAAGAACTTACTAGGTATCAGGCACTGTGCAAAAACACAGCCTTCTAATGGGAGAGACAATAGGCAAAAAAATTATGCAAATGAGACCTGGACAGTGTAAATGAAAAGTGATCTCAGAGGGAACTTTCTAAGGTTATTTTCCATCTATTCTACATGTATCTGGCTATATCTGTCTTTGCATATCTTTATCTCTATCTCTTCCTTCATGCTATTTCCCTCTTTAGAATATAAGCCTTTGGAGGATAGGACCCATGTTGGCTTTTTCTTTGTATCTCAGTACTTGGTAGAGTCTCCGACACCTAGTATGTTAAAATACTTGTTGATGGATTGGTTTCAGGGATTCATTTTTATATTAGTGGTGATACTATCTCTACATTAATGACAATATAGTAGACAGTCATCATGAACTGCTAAGGCAGAAAAAAATTCATCGCCTGGCATTAGTCATTAGTTAGCTACCAAAATCATGTTTCTATCCCATCCTAATCTCCCATCAGAATTCCAGTCTCAAATTTCCTCAAATCACTGTGAGGTCTCAAACAACCTGCTCTAGAATGAAGTCATCTTTTCTCCTGCTAAAACTGCCAAACTTCCAACTTCCTCCTTTCTGTCTAGGGCACTTTCATCTTCCGCATCACCAGAATTCATAACCTTAGAGTCTTTTCCAACTTTTCATCCCCCCTCATCCCCACCATGTCCAATGTATTCACTCTCCACTACATCTCTGACCCCCTTCCCCCCCATTCACATGCCTACCACCTTAGCTCAGACCCTCGGCATTTCTTACATGGACTCGATTGCAATAAACTTTCGTGGGTCTCCTTCCTTTCCTCATTTCTTTCCTTCCTCCATCCAGCGGCCCAGATAATTTTGCAACCAAGCAGTACTGCTCAGTATTCTCTGAACTTAATAAGGTGGAGAAAGGAAAGAAACGTGCTGCCCATATAGCCAATTAATCAATCAGCCAACAAATACATATTGAACACCAACTATTTGCCAGGCACTTTGCCAAGTTCTAGAGATGTCCTTCCCCTCAAAAAACATAGGGTGGACACCATGTACATAGATTAGTATATACGAAGTATTCATGTCTCCACTGAACAGGAAATAGCAAAGACTCAGGCTAAAGAGAGGAAATATAAACTTGAAGCCAGAAATTTATGTTTGAGTTCCTGCTCCAACACTTAGCTGTGGGCCTACAGATGAGCCACTTTCTTTCTTTGTGTTTTACTATCTTAATTTGCCAAATGAATGGGTAACTAGAAGGTATATTGGATATGGGCTGGGCCTGGAATCATGAGGACCTAAGTTCAAATCTGCCCTCAGATACTTACTAGCTTATGACCTTGGACAAGTCTCAAGGTCTGGTTGCCTATTTGCCTCAGTTTCCTCATTTGTAAAATGAGCTGGAGAAGGAAATTGCAAACTGTATTTCTTCTGAGAAAATTCTAGATGGAGCCATGAAGTCAGGTATGACTGAAATATCAAATGAAGACATGATGATACTCAGACAATCTGCCTCACAGGGTTGTTGTGAGGAATACACCTTGTAAAATAGATGAATGTGAACTGATGTTATGAGCATTTATTCTGATAAAACCTATATTTGAAGGCTATTCATCAACAAATTTCCTGGAAGCTACTACTTCATAAAAGAACTGTCCAAAAAGACATATTTGGTTAAAAGGTCTAGGAATGCCTTCTGTTTACTAAGCAGATAATTTCTATCTTCTGGTCTCGATTTCTTTCATCCCGATCTTGGTTGTGAGGATTTAAGGTGCTTGGCTGCCCAAAATACCCTTCTGGGCTTTGTCATTTTTGGATGACTTATGAAATTACAGTGCTCCCAAATAGTTTCACTTTTTGGTGTGGTTAGGTGAATCTGGGCTTCTCATAGGTGATAAACCTGAAGACTGACCGTTTCCAGTTGTTCTGGGCAAGTGCTCCATTACCGTGTGATAAAAACAGAAACACTTTCAGAGACAGGTCAACTCTGTCAAACTCCCTTAGACACACCTTAATAAAAGGTTGCTTTGTGGAGCTTAAAAAAGTTCTGAGGCGTTAACATTATAGAACTATAGAAGGGACCTTAGTGGTCATCTGATTCTTTCATTTGACAGATGTGGAAACTGAAATGAAGGGCAGCAAAAGTATGTATTCAAAATCACACTATCAACTCGTGGTTGGAACCAGGATTAAAACTCAGGTCTCTTAACTGCTGGTCTGGTGTTCATAAATATGATTTTTTTTGAAACAGAAACTGCATTTTGGAATTTGATGCTTTTTTCTTCTCCTTCTTCACCCCTTCCTCCTCCCCCGCCATCATCATCATCATCATCCTCGTCATCCTCATCATCATCCTCATCATCGTCATCATCATCATCACCATCATCATCATCGTCATCATCCTCCTCCTCCTCCTCCTCCTTCTCTCCTCCTGTTCCGTCATGGAGTCATTCTCAACTCTCCTTTCTCACTCTATCCCTAATCTGCTGCCAAGTTTGTTGTTCCTACCTCTTCCACCTCTCTCAGATCTTTCCCCTTCTCTCTGCTCACATGTTATCATCCCTAATTCAGGCCCAGGACTATGAACAATGGCCTCCTAATGGATCTGCCTTCCTCAGGCTCTTTCCTCTCTAATCCATCCTCCACACAATTGCTAAAAATCACCTTGCTGAACCAACCACACATCCAACCGTGTCATTCCTTTTCCAGTTGTTTCCTGTCACCTCTAGGATCAAATGCAGACTCCTTTGTTTGACATTTAAAGTCCTTCACAACCCAACTCCAACCTATATTCCCTAGGTTATTGCTCAGCACTATATCCCTTCATTCATTCTTCAGTCTAGCCGAATGGGATGTGTTGCTGTTTCTTACATACAACATTCAATCTCCCATCTCCTGTGTAGGAAGAAATGTGACTCTCTCATGCCTGGATTGCTCCTATTCAACTTTGTCTCTTAAAAGCCCTAGTTTTCTTTCAAGCTCAGCTCAAGGGCCACCTTCTATGTGAAGCCTTTCCTCATGCCTCCCATCTTCAGTTGCTGGTGCCTCCCACTGTGAAAGTCACTTTCCATAATTATATATGTACCTATGTATGTATTTTGGATGCACAAATATGTATATGTTGTCTTGCCTGATAAGATGTAGAGTGCTATAAGGGTAGGCACTATGTAGTTACTGTTTTTGTATCTTCAGTGTTTCCATTGTCCCTGGCACAGAGTTGATTCTTAATAAATGCCTTTTGGTTGACCGATTAATAGTGGAGCATAAGAAAATTCTATTGCATTCATATATTTGTTCAGTCATTCCTTAGTCAGTGGGCATCCACTTTGTTAGGGTGGTAAGGTGGTGCAGTGAATAGGGCACCAGACCTGGAGCGAGAAAGACCTGAGTTCAAACGTGGCCTCAGACACTTACTGGTTGTGTGATCCTGGGCAAGTCACTTAACTCTGTCTGCCTCAGTTACCTCACCTGTAAAATGAGCTCAAGAAGGAAATGGCAAACCACTCCAGGATCTTTGCCAAGAAAACCTCAAATGGGGTCATGAAGAATTAGACATGACCAAACAATTCCCACTTTCTTTCCACTTCTATGCTACAACAAAAGTGCTTGCTACAAACATTTTGGCTACATGTGGAGCTGTTCTCTGTCTTTGAGCTCCCTGGGGTATAAATTCTAATTTTTTAAGAAAAAACGAAACCTGACATTTATGTTTCAGTTGCTCCCACATACTTTTGCTGGGACATTCCAGTTTTCACCAAACCACCCCCTAAGCCTCAGCTACTACTCTTTTGTGTGCTTAAAAAAAAGGCAACGTACTTTTCTTCCCATGACCTTTCTCAATCCGTCTTTCCTCTCCCCTTCCCTCCTTTCCTTTTTTCTCTCCCTCTCTTCTCTCTGTTTCTCCCCCTTCTCCTCTTTCTTGTTTGTTACTGGTGCGCATTTCCCTGTTCTGTGTATGTTGACATGTTCTGCATAGGTGGACAGTCTGCCCATTTTCTCTTCTAGACTCAGCATTTTTCCCAACCCAGGTTGGCCTTTCTATTCTGGCAATGTTAATGTTATAGGCAGAGTTAATTAAGAATTCTTGGCTGAAATCTGAGACTCTTGCTTGTCTTTCATTGCATGCTGATCAACACTCCACCATTGCAATCCCCATACAAACATTAGGTGCTCCAAAGATCTCCCCTCCCTTCCCTCCAGTGAGTGACTGATAGCAGCTTTGTCAGTGAATTTCCTGTGGACTCAAAACAGCTGATTTCCACTCCTGTGCAGACTACAGATTGGGTACAGTCGAAGGCAGTCCATTCTCCTTTCAGATATCTCTCATTGTTAGGAAACTTTCTTGATCTAAATCTTCCCTTTCACAACCTCTAGCCTCTGAGATCAGAGTAAATCTAATCTTCCACATGAAATCCTGTCAAATATTTAAAGACAATCTAAGTCTTCTCTCCCCTAGATTAGCCCCTAGATTAGGTTCCTATAAATGATTTGAGTTTGGTGTTACCTCAAGACTCTTCACTGTCCTGGTCACCTTCCTCTCTATTTTCTCCAGCTCATGGAGATCTTTCCTAAAACGTGGCTTTTATTTTGAATCATATGAGTTTATCTCTTTGTCATGTGTCTTTTGCTTCCAAGTCCTATCAGAGTTCAGAATTCTCCTGAAGTTTCTCTGATGTCCTATATGTACATAAATATTTATAGTAATATACTTTTTCTTTTGTAGTAGGAAAGAACTGGATGAAAAGTGTCTGTTGACTGGGTCATGACTGAATAAATTGTGATCTATGGATGCAATGGAACTTTATTGTGGCATAAGCAATTATGAATATGGAGAATTCGGGAAAACTTACATGAACAGATGCAGGGCTACTTAACCAGAACTAGGAGAAAAATATGCATGGTAATACAAAGGCAAACAACAATGAAAGCCTTCAGAACTCCGACAAATGGCTTGAGAGGTATTGAAATATACCTCCTGCTTCTCAGTAGAGATGTGGTAGACCATAGTGGTAGGATGAGTCATCATATTTTTAGTTGTCATCAACATGTTGGACTTTTTTGGTTGGTTGTACATATTTGTTACAAGGGAGTATTCTACTGAGGGTGGGGAGAAGAGGAGTCCTTGAGAAGTGACAGGGATGTTGAAAAAGATAGGGCTAGGGACTAGACCTTTGATTTCATTGATATTGGGAACTCCCAGAGGAGGAAATGCCACAGATCACCCCCTGCACTGCAACTAAGTCTGATAGAATTGCCTGGAGCCCTGAGAGGTTAGGGAATTTTTCCAGAGTCACATAGCCAGTATTTGTCACAGGGAGGACTGGAACCCTGGCCTTCCTGACTTCAAAGTCATCTCTATACTTTCTGCTATGGTTACCTCTAATTTTATTTTAAATGCAAATAAAATATTTTAAAAAAAAGAAACAGCTCTAGTGATTCCTTCCAATTCCGCTCTCACTTGCCCTAAATGGATTTCAAGTCACTTCCGCATGATAACAGATACTTAGCGGAGTGGACAAATGATTAAATATTTGTGATAGCTGTTGAATTACTGGGCTTCCAGTAGAAACAAGGCTTGTTATCCTTATTGGTGCTAGATGGGATTTAGGGTTTGAGCCTGGTGTCAGAGTACCCTTTTCTCTCCCAAGATACATTGCCTTTTTTTTTCAGCCCTTATCTTGACAATTTCAGACACATCTTTTTATTTATGCTTTGGCTCCATTTCTGCCAGATTGTGCTGGTGTATCTGTATCTGGCCTTTGCTGGGGAGATTGGAAGGTCACCAGTATAGCTCATCATTATGACCCAAATCTCTCAAGTACACTCATCCTGGCTCAGAGTCTGCTCTTCCCATCAGCATGGGAGGTGCATTTAAAGAAGAAAAGGGAGAATGAAAGTAGGTATGAACTAGGGGAACCTGTGGCCTCGAGCACACATGTGGCTCTGTAGTTCCTCAAGTGCAGTCCTTCGACTGAATCTAAACTTCACAGAACAAATCTGTTTAATAAAAAGATTTACAAAGGAGAGAAAATAGATTTCTGATAATTGAAAAGCATGATTTAATTAAAAAGAAACTACGTTGTGTAGGGATTTTATTTCTTTACTTCCATATTACCCCATTCTATGAGAATGTAAGCTCCTTCAAGGCAGTCACTGCTTCCTTTTTTTCTTTCTTTATCTGGCACATCGTAATTGTCTAATAAACATTGTTAAGCTGAAGTTAGAAGCTATTTGATTTTCTTCAAAATTTGACTTATAGGACCAAAGCACTTTGACTTAGGTTCCTAGGATATGTAGATTTAGACCTAGAAAGACCTTAGAAATTCTCTCATATAGGGGTTCTTAACCTAGTGTTCATAAATTTTAAAAAAATTGATAGCTGTATTCCAACATAACTGAAAATGTGATTGGCTTCCTTTGGAATTCTATGCATTTTATTTCTATAATTAAAAGCATTATTCTGAAAAAAGGTCCGTAGACTTTGCTGGAATACTTGAAGGATCATGTCAGAGATTCTAAGACACATGAGCATGTCATTTGTAAGTGGCAGGACTGGATTTAAAATTCCTCTTTGCTTCACTCCAAATCCAGGATTCTCTCCATTTTACTATATTTCAGGAAAAATCTGAAGCTTTGAAATGGATTTCCCCGTGGTTAGAAAGAATTAAGCAGATGAATCCCACTGACCACTCCGAGTATCCTCTATGAGGACCTGAATGAGACGTTAGTAAATACCTAACAGTCTTTTCAGCATCCTCTAAATAATATCTGACAGCTCTGTGGATGGGCTTGGGGCTCTCTGAGAGCCAGGATTAAAATCTGAGCCTCCCTGCTCAGGCTGGAAATTTGTTAAGCAGCAGTGAGCAACTTTGACAGAGGCAAAGAATGGTTCACTGGGTTTTGTAGCTGACAGGGTTTGATGAAGCTGGCAGCTCTAAGGTCAGCAGCAGGGGGCCTGCGGTCTATCAGCTGTTGACATCCAGTAGGTGTCCCGGCAGTTGACTGGGGTGATCCATCAAGGGTCCTGGAACTGAGGGAAAAGGTTATTAAAGCTGGAATGAGCACTTAGATACAACAGGGATTGCTGCTGGCCAGGCATGCCACAAGGCAGTGCTCAGGGTTCTGGCATTTGTCTAGGTGGTCACTTTCACACCCTTGACTAGCAACACCATGAGAGTTTTGTCTTTGAGCAGGAGGCAGAAAATCCCATTCTTCCATTGAGTCTGAATGATGAAACTATAACAACCGTAAGAGCTTATGATTCTCCCTGGTTTGCAAAGTGACTTCTTCCTGATAAGCCAGTGAGGGAGGGAGTCTAAGTGTTATCTCCAAAGTAAGCCCAAAGATCTAGATTTGGGGTCACAGGCAGATTAAAAGAAAAATTCAATTCAATTTAAAAAACGCATCTATTAAGCACCTACTACTTACAAAGCTCAGTAGGAGGTGATGAATATACAAAGAGAAAAAGGAAATAGTTTCTACCCTAAAAAAAAAATGTTCTTGTGGGATGGGAATGAGATGGAGGGTGAAATACAACACCAATCTATCAGCACTGTAGATTAACCTTTACTTTGTGTTAGGCCCAATAAGAAGCTTTAGAAATACAAAGAAAAAAGGAAAAACAGTGCCTGTCTTCAAGGAGCTTACATTTTGATGAGGGAGACAGCATATGCATACCCCATCACATCTAAGATAAATCCAGAGTAGATAGAAAGTAGTCGTATACTACACAGGGATAAATAAAGTTATACAAAGCAATTTCAAGGGAGAGAGAACTTTAACAACTAGGAGAGGGGAGAATTAGAGGACTTATACAGGAGGAGATAGCTGAGCTGGGTTTTAAAGGGAGTGGGCACTTGGGGCATGAGGAAATATTATGTGCAAAGGCATT
The DNA here is from genome assembly GCA_028658325.1 of Potorous gilbertii. Classification (NCBI taxonomy): domain Eukaryota; kingdom Metazoa; phylum Chordata; class Mammalia; order Diprotodontia; family Potoroidae; genus Potorous; species Potorous gilbertii. Next base: position 253,086,702 of record CM053772.1, on the reverse strand, counting down.
GAGAGGCAGGAGATGAAAAGTATGGGTCTATAGGATTGCCACTGGTAGTCCATTGGCCTGCCATTACACTCAAGAGTGAGAGGAACTCATCAATTGGCTATGCCCTATCCAGGAGTTAACTTGGTGATGGTGGAGGAAGGTTGCGTAGCAATGATCTTAAGTTTGATTCCACTATCCCCAGGGATTGAGGTGGGTAGAGGAGAGTGCAATCCTGGTTTGGCATGTTATGGTAGTCTGTGTTATATATACACCTTCTCAGTAGGTTATCCTTTTATAAAAGCTAGTTGATGTTCATTGGTTAAATGACATTGAGGAGATAGTAACTGGTGGTTGATATTGGGCTAACACACCAAGTAGGGTGAATCACAGTATGAACACCCTTATGACCAATACCTCAGGCACCCTGAAGGGAGACATGGCTGTCTGAGATTTGTGGACCTCTTTAGCCAGTGCTAGTGGAGGGTGGGAGGGAGAGTGAGCCCACAGCCAGTGCTAGCAGGGAATAGCGAGTAGGCCAGCTTCACTGGAATATAGTGAGGCTTGAGGAATCATAGGAAATGAGGCAGGAACTATATGGCAGAAGGCTTTAAATTCCAAGACTGAGGATTTTGTATTTTAGCATAGAGGCAATGGGGAACCTTAAGAAGGTGGCCGTCCCAGATCCCTCTCTAGGGTTTAATGCTCTTTTTGGCTTTAGAAATAGTGATTCCTCATCTGAGGAAGCCCATGTAGTTGTTGGGTCTCACCTACTTTTTAAAATTTTCTGTCATCAGGAGTTTCTGCCAGCAGCTAGCTGTGGACAAATCTTTTACCCTCTTGAGTCTCAGTTTGCTTCTCTGTAAAATAAAGATAATCCTATTATATATGTGTGTGTGGGGGGGTCTTGTCTTCTGCATGGCTACTTATTTCTCCCCTTTTCCCCATCAAGAACAAGTACCATCTGTATCTGGATGTCCCAAGACCAAGCAATCCCTACCTAGGGAATGAATTCATTCAGCTTTGGCATTTCATCTAGCTTTGGATGAACTCTATATGTGTAAAAACTCATGTGGAAATAATAACAGTAGCAAATAACATTCATGTATCCCTGTGCCAAGCACTGTGCCAAGCACTTTACAGTTTGTATACCATTTGTTCCTCACAAAACCCTGGGAAGTAGGTGTTTTATTATTCTAATTTTACAGATGAGGAACCCGAGGCAAACAGAGGTTAAAAGGGTCTAACACTGTATAAAGCCTGCTTTATACTATGCTTCATCCTCTGTCCAATGTGGATCCCCGCTTCCTCCTCGACTCTGCCCCCTTTCCCTTTCCTACCTCTTGTTCTTGTCCTGGGTACAGGAATCAAACAAGTGCTACAACTTGTGTTGTCAAAGGCATGACAATCTGTTTACCCTGAGGCACCACTCGCTTTCTCTAAGATTTCCTAGTTAAAAACAAAGAACTTTCCCTTCCCTGGACTCCATTCTCCAAAATTTGTTGTGTCCTTCTTTCAGAATATAAACTCCTTGAGGACTTGGGCCATTTTCTTTTGTATCTTTTTATCCTTAATGCTTGTTACAATGACTGGTACAAAGAAGTTCTTCCTTCCTTCCTCCCTCCCTCCCTTCCTTCCTTCCTTCCTTCGCTCCCTCCTTCCCCTATCTCACAAGGTTGTGGGAATAAAACCTAGCACATCCATAAACTGTAAAACACAAGAACAATGTGAGCCATGATTATCAGAGGCAGGTGAAGGTACTCGGGCAGTCATGGAGCACATTAGGGAGCATGATTTTATTGGGAAATATTCTCTCTCCTCTTCCTCCTCCCACTTGTTCTCTTTTTCCTCCCTTTCCCTTTCTGAAAACATCAGAGTTTACATTACTTGGAGAGAAGAAGGAAGTGAGCACCAGGCAATTTCCAACTGTCTCTCCAAGTCTGATTAGAAAAAATAAAAGCCTTCTCAGTCACACTAAACAGCTCCAGTCCAGATTGGAGCTGAATTATTGCCAAAAGGATTTAATTGGTACTATGTGACTTTTGACCTTTTGTACAGACTGATTTATGACATAAACTTACCATCTACTTCTGTAAAAACCTGAGTTGGGTGCATGGTACAGGGGCTAAGCTGTTATTTGAGAATGATATTAGCATCTATTAACCTCCACCCCATATCCCTGGGTACTTGGAAGAAACTTCCAAAATCTTACCAATGACCAAGTCCTCTCTCCTTGCTACAATTTAGTGAGGTACTGATCAGTGGAAATAATAAGTCCCCTAAAATGGTAGCAGGTGTTAGAATTTGAACTACGTAAAAAAGAGTAACTGTTGCAGTCTAAAGAAAATTTGCAGTCAGATCAGACATTATTAGAATAATGCAGCCACTTCAGGTGAACTCATTGTTTCTGGTAACTGGAATCTAGCTATACCATGGGCTCATGTTATTTTGTGTTTGGAAAGACATTCTATTCTGCAAGATGGTATGGGTCAAAAAGGGTCGTAAGCAAAAGCTTGCACAACTTTACTTTACAAGGCTTTCTCCACACCTGAGGCCCTTTAGAATACTGGAAGAGTTGTGCACAATTGTCTTGCCCTCCAGAATAATCAGAGTTTCTTAAACTTTTTCCACTCTTGACCCTTTTCATTTTTTGCATGGCCCGAGGGCATGTGCAGTGCAAAGTGGGCATGTTTTGTGTTCAGAGCCAAAGCTGTATTGAAGTTGCATGATGCAGCATGGGCGAGTACTGCCAGAAAAACTTTGGATTTATTACATGTTTGCTTTTAAATTAATTTTTGGATTTTGTGAGTCCAGGAACCTTTTATGTTGCCAATTTTTCATGACCCCATATGGGGTTTTGACCCATAGTTTAAGAAGTGCTGGTCTAGATCTCCTTATTTCCAGACAGATGGAACCCATTGTCAATTCCTAGTTCTTAAGAATAAAAAGGTTTAGAAATTAGTGAAACAATCATTCATCCAAGGAACATTAAGCATCAATTGGAGATGAAGTATTGTGCTAAGACCTTGAGCAAAAAACAAAGTTTAGGTAAGACACAATCTCTAACTTTATGGAACTTATAGTTTAGTAGTGAGATGAGAACAAATACAAATAATAATATGTAATCTTATGTAACTATATCACAGAGGTACACAGGCATATGTGGGATTCATGGAGGGAGGGCAATACTTGGTTGGTTGGTTGTTGTCCTTCGTCTTCAAAGAGGACCAAAATGACATCATCATTGTAAAGTGAAATTTCAGTTTGTCCGATTGCAGCTGATCAGACCAATAAGAGCTTGGAATGCTCTACCACAGGTTGGGCGCAGATAGTCCATGTGAACATTTGGAGTGAATACCCCAAATTTGGTCGTCTTGCATTTACTTTGTGCTGTCTCAATTCTGCTTTGCTCAAAGAGCACAGCACACTTTCTGATGTGGGCATGCCATGCTGAGTGGTCCTGTGCCAATGTCTCCCATGTTACACAGTCAAATCCAAAGTTCTTGAGAGAGACCTTGAGAGTGTCCTTGTATCGCTTCCTCTGACCACCATGTGATCACCTGCCCCATGAAAATTCTCCATAAAATATTCTTTGTGGTAAGTGTACATTTTGCATTCGAACAACATAGCCAGCCCATTGGAGTTGCCCTCTCTGAAGCATAGCTTGAATATTTGGCAGTTCAGCTAGAGCAAGGACTTCAGTGTTTGGTACCTTATCCTGCCAGGTGATCCTCAGAATCTTCCTAAGACAGTTCAAATGGAAGCGATTCAGTTTCTTGGAATGGCGCTGATAGACTGTCCATGTTTCACAAGCATATAACAATGAGGTCAACACAACAGCTCCATAGACCTTCAGTTTGGTAGTCAGTCTAATACCTCTTCTCTCCCAAACTTTTCTTTGGAGCCTCCCAAACATTGAGCTAACTCTAATAATATGTACATCAACTTCATTGTCAACGTGTACATCCCTGGAAAGTACACTACCAAAGTAAATGAACTTATCCACAGCATTCAAAACTTCTCTGTTTGCTGTAACTGATGGTTCCATGTATGGATGGTATAGTGGTGGCTGATGGAGCACCTGTGTTTTCTTGGTGTTAATTATTAGGCCAAAATTAGCATAGGCAGCAGAGAATTGATCCATACTTTGTTGCATCTCAGCTTCAGAGGCTGCACTGAGTGCACAATCATCTGCAAACAGAAAATCATGCACCAACATTCCCTCCACTTTGGTCTTGGCTTGTAGCCTTTTCAAATTGAACAACTTGTCATCAGTACAGTAGTTGATCTTGATGCTGTGTTCATTCTCATTGAAAGTATCTGTCAACGTGACTGAAAATATCATGCTAAAAAGCATGGGAGCAAGTGCACAGCCCTGTTTCACTCTGTTGGTGACTGAGAAGACATGAGAGCATTGTCCACCATCCAGAACCCAGGCAAACATGCCATCATGAAATGGACGTACAATATTGATGAACTTCTCCAGGCAAATTTTGCCATAATTTTTCATAAGCCCTCACAACTAACAGAGTCAAAGACCTTGGTCAGATCCATAAACATTGTGTACAGACCTCTGTTCTGCTCCTGGCATTTCTCCTGGAGTTGTTGGGCAGCAAACACCATATTGACTGTTCCTCAGCCCTTTCTGAAGCCACACTGGCTCTCAGGTATATGACCATCTTCCAGGTGAAGGATCAGCCTATTAAGGAGGACTCTAGCAAGAATCTTGCCAGCAGTGACTAAGAGAGGGATACCCCTGTGATTGTCACAGGACAATCTATTCCCTTTACCTTTATAGACATGGACAGTGGAGGCATCCTTGAACTCCTGGGGGATAACCTCCTCTTGCCATATAACCTGGAAAATTTCAGTCAGCTTTTGTATGAGCAATGGTCCCCCCTTCCTTGTAAATCTCAGCTGGAGTAGAATCAGTACCTGGTGCTTTGCCACATGAAAGGAGCCTAATGGCCCTCAAAAGCTCTTCTTCAGTTGGAAGTTTAGGAGGGATTGACTTCAACCTGAGGTAAATGGTCAGTGGCCTCAGCCTTGATTGATGATAGTCTGTTGAGAACACTATGGAAATGTTCAGCCCATCTCTCGAAGATCATGTCCTTATCACTAATCAATGTGGCTCCATCAACACTGAGTAGTTGTGATGTACCATAGGTTTTTGGTCCATGAATAGCTTTCAAGGAATCATAAAAATGCTTTGGATTGTTGCTATCAGCATAAAACTGAATTTCATCTGCCTTCTTACTGAGCCAGGAATCCTTCATCCCTCTAAGCTTTGCTTGTACTTTGCTTTTGATGGAATTAAATGCTGCTTTCTTAGAAACTTCTTAGAGGTGTTGACTGTGTTCAAGGAGGACCAGTACTTTGGGTATTACTTATTAGGGGGATAAAAGAAGGTTTCATGGAGAAGGTGGTAAATTCAACTTCCTGGATATCACTGAGACTCTGTGGGATGAGATTTACGACTGGAATATGACTTTTTAAAGAGTATACTTTATTGAAAATGAATAGTAAATGGATAGGATGGATGAAGAGGGAGTTGGAGAGCAACACAAAAGATGTGTTTATGTGAAGAAATCCAGGAATCAGAAAAAGGAAAACATAGTGGAATGCATTCGGTTAAGGATCAATGGAGAGAAAAGAAAAGAAATATTATTGTAGAAATGTGCTACAGACCACCTGGACAGAAAGAGGAAATAGACAAAAGTTCAAGAAATACATCACAAACCTGGCAGAGACATGGTGATATTGTGATGGGGAGGGAAAGGGGATCTAATTATCCAGCCATCTGCTGGGGCTCACTCTTTTCCAAAAGAAGAGCAGGTGATAAATTCTTGGCTTATCTAAATGATGAATTTCAATCTTCAAAATAAAAAAAAATAGAGGAAGCAACAAGGCATACTGTAGTTTTGGCACAATCCTGATGGACAAAGAAGACCTCACTGCCAAAGCTGAAATGATGGGAACTTTGCGGGGGGAAGTGATCACTCTGTCCATGATGAGCCATTATTTTCTCCTTATTATAACATTTTGATTTTAGAAAAAACTTTGATAAAGTCTCTTGTGCTGTCCTTGTAAATGGAGAGGGATGAGCTACACAAAAGCACAGTTTGGCAGATTTGGAAATG
>CM053772.1:253048004-253080486 GCA_028658325.1 Potorous gilbertii | reverse complement strand
CAAATCCTGCTGTCAAGGATCTTACATTCTCTTGGGAGAAATAACTTATAATAAAGGTAATGTAATAACAATGGTCGACATTAATTTAATAGTTTGCAAATTGCTTAGCTTATGTTATCTCATTCATTCCTCACAAGCATCCTAGGAGGTCGGTACTCTCATTACAGATGGGGAAACTGAGACCGACAAGGGTTAAAAAACATGCCCAGGGCCCAGAGCTAGTAATTATCTGAAGGTAGGATTTGAACTCAGGACTAACATAGTGCTTTGTCCACTGGGCTCACCTAGATGGCTTTTATCTGTACAACACACACATGTGCAATATTGCACACACATACATAAATGTATAATTTATGTAAACAAGCATATATGTACAATATATCAGATACATGTGTTTATATATTCATACACATACATATGTGTATATGTATTTCTATATGTCTCTATATGTATATATAAAATACACAACGTAGATAGATGGATATGAAAGCAAATCCACAGTAATTTGAGGAAAGGAGGAGCCTATAATCTGGAGGAATCAGGGAAAGCTTTGTGTGGAAGGGGGCATGTGACCTCAGCTTTGAAAAGTGCCAGGAGGTCTGAGTGGCCGAGGTCAGGAAACAGAATACTTCAATTAGAGGTGAAAAGCTAAACCGATAGGCTAATAAAGCTCAAGGAATCCCTTCAATTCTGACTTGTTCTATGATAATTATATTGGCTGACAGTCCCCTAGTGGCCAGAGGAAGGACTGCGCCTCCCTGGACACTTGCTTTCCTAGAAGAGCTCAGGCTCACTCTGCAATAAGCAAGGAGGAGAGGAGAGGGATAGGGGAGGCAGGGAAGACAATGGCCAACATGCTAGTTTAGTGGAGAAAGAAGGGAGAACTGCTTAGGAGGCAGCTCTTTCCCCTTCCGAACTGCCAAGAGACGGCTTTTCAAAAGCCTTATCTATACTAATTACAGTGATCATTCTTCCAAAATGAAGTTTTCTTCTGTTTAGCTCCCAGGTTTCTCTGGTTTTTCCCATTTGTCTTTGGAGTAAATATTCTCCAGTTTGGTCACCATATTTCCATTGCTTGAAATGGCTCACTTCTAAATTAGCCTGGAGAAGACTGACCTGTAGCTCCTGTGGTGGTTTGGGAGAGGGGACCCAGGGAGGAAGCGGATCAACATATGTTGAAAATTAGGATTATCAATGCGACAGAGGGAAAGCTCCCTTCTGGAAAGGTGGGAATCCAGTGCAGAATGAGATATGTAGTTCTGGACATATCCAAAGAGGACAAATCCAAACTATATATATTTATTATAGCTTTTTATTTTTTTAATGGAAGGATGTGGAAGGGAGAGAAAATTAACATTTTGTTCATTGAAGAAAGTGGTAGATACATCTATCATAAATCAGAGGCTGGACCAGGGTTTCCATAACTAGGCAATTCAATATGCATTTAATATATATTATAATATTAATATATGTGTGTAATATATAATATTATATAGAATGCTATTATATTATTAAATATATATAATAGTATGATATATAATATATTATTAAATATTATATATTATTGAATATGATATATAATACTATTATATAATATATTATTAAACATTATAGGATGCTATTTTATATATAACATTTTGTTACTAAATAGTATATATAATTCTATTATATAATATGATATATAATACTATTATATGTAATATTATTAAATATTATATAATGCTATTATGTATAATATTATATCATTAATATTATATATCTCACATTTTCATAACATGTTAAGGTTTGCAAGATGTTCCACACATCTTTTCTTATACCCACAATAACCACAGGTGGTAGGTGCTGACATTATCCTTATTTCATAGAAAAGGAGAACTGAGGCAGACAGAGGTTAAATGACTTCCCTAAGGTAGCACAGCTAATATGAGTGGGAAGCAAGACTTGAACTCTGTCTTCCCTTTCTTCAAGTCCTGGGTTCTAACTACTGAGCGACCTAGATGGCCTAGGAATTTTTTGAAAACCCTACTATGTTCATAGCACTGTAGAAAGTTTAGGGGCTAACAAGACAAACAATGAATTTTTAACAGTAACAAAATAGCCCTAGTCTTTGGGAAGCTTATAAAATTTCACATTTAAGGGACTAGATGAAAGTGGGAAATTTGGGGCCAGAGCAGAGATCTCAAGCCAAGGAGGAGTGCAGGGCATCAGCTACCAGGAATGTTGGCAGAACTCACCCTCCATCCCCTCCCCTGTGTCCGTGTCCTTGCCCTGGCCTTGCTCCAACACGAGTGACCTTAGCCACATCACTTACCATCCGTGGGCCTCAGTATCTTCACCTATAAAATGAGGATATGAAGTGGAAATTAGAGCGTGGCCTTTGAGTGACATTCTTTCAGCTTTTTTCAGGTCACAAGTCTTCATTTTTGTGTCAGGGAATCCCCCTTTGGCAGCGTGGGGAAACCTATGGACTCTGTTAGAAGAATGTTTTTAAATATATAGTTAGGGAAACCAATTATATTGTAGTGCAATTATCAAACTTAAAAAAAAAGTTCTTGAGCTCCAGGTTAAGAATCCCTCCTCTAGCCCATTTGTTCCTATATCTGACTGGTCACAGACCCACTCCCACCAACACTCCACCCACTCCTGGATCGGCTGGGCCAAGAAGCATACATTTGGAAGGAGCAACTGTGATCCTGGCTACTAATATTTCAAAATCCCATAAGCCCCTCTCAAGGTGTTTGGGATGTGACACTACCTCCCTTCTGAGCCTTCTGTGATTTCTGGCCCTACTATTGTTTCCCCCTTCTACATCTCCTTGAATTTTCCTGGAAAACTTGAAAACTTGGAAAACTGTCGCTATTACTATTGCTACTGCTGCCACTACTACCACTACTACCACCACTACCACCACTGCTACTGCTGCTGCTGCTGCTTCATTATTCATTAGTCAATTATATAACACTTCAAGGTGTATAAAACACCTTCCATATGTTATCTCATTTGATCCTTACACAGGAAGTAGGTGCAATTATTATATCCATTTTACAGGTGAGAAAACTGAGGCAGATAGAAATTAAGCGGCTTGCCCAGGGTCATGTAAGCTGTCTGAGGGCAGAATTGAGATGCAGGTCCAGATCTCAGCTCTGACATTTATGATCTGCATAACTTTGGTCAGTTGCCTTTTCTCTTTAGGTCTCAGTTTTCTCCTCTATAAAATCAGGAGATTGAATGAGATGATCTCTAAGCATCCTTTCCAGCTCTGGATCTCTGAGCCTGGGACATTTCCAAGGGCATCAGTGGTTTCCCGTGGCCTTAAGCACTCTGTTCCTAAGTCTGGGAGAAAACCCTGGGAGGTGGTTGCAGGGTTAGACTCATCTCATGTCCATTTGGCCTGTGTGGGTCCAAGGGCCCTTGAGGTTCTGGGGGCTAGATGTCCCAGAGATCAGGGAGCTTAAGGGCCCTTTTCAAAGGTGCTTATTGCTTTTTGTTCTGAACACTCAGTGGACACAGCTCTATTCTAGACAACCAAGGGTAGTGCCAATGAAGGGAGTAGGGAAGACTGGGGAAGAAGGGGGATGGGACTGGAAGGTCACTGGCCAAGTGGGGGCTTGGATAATTATATCCTTGTTTCCTTGAAGGTATGTGCCCAATGACCTTGAGTTGTTTCAGTTTCACAGTCAACGCCCTCTCCTCAAAAGGGGGGAAGTTCACACCTGTTTTGGTTCTGATTTCAGCCTTTCTGGCTTCAGACTCAACTGGACAACAATATGTCTGTTGACATTTTCAAGGCCATGTTCATAACTCAAGGAAAGGAGGAGTTTTATTTTGGTCTTTTTTTTCTGAATGAAAATGGGGAGGATCACAGCACAGGGAATGAATACTGGATTTGGAGACAGAGGAATTGAGTTCAAAAAGGATTTACTACTTACCACCTGTATGGCCCTGGGCCTCAGTTTCCCCATCTGCAGAATAGAGTATATGGACTGAAAGGCCTCTGAGGTTTCTTGCAACTCTGATCCTATGAGACTGGATTTAGGTAGAGGCCTTAACTCAACATACCTGGCAACTTCATCCATCTGGATCCTTAAAGTCTTCCTCCCCGCCCGCAGCCATGCAGTACAAAGGTACCGCTGCCCTTTTGAGGTTCTCTTCCATTTTGCCCATCTCCAGAGATGTCCCAACATGACTGGTTCCTTATGATCTCTTTCTTAAGGGACATAGCCTAGCACAGTGGGGACACAGTGTGCTTGACCAAAGAAGCATGGTGGTATGCAACAATTCAGGGGATGGGGTTCAAATCCTACCTCTGTTTCATCCTACCTATCTAGCTTTTGGTAAGTCCCTTAATCTTTTAGGGCTCCAATTTTCCTTAGCTATAAAATAATGTCATTGAGTAGATGGCTTCTAGGGTTCCTTCCAACTTTAAATCAATGAAACTTGGAATTCCGTTGAGATGTGAACCTAAGTTATAATCTCACCGTGCATTCTTGTTGCATATTGCTTCACTTTTAGAGCCTCAGTTGCCTCATCTGTAAAATGGAGACGATAACACCTGTAGTATAGAGTGTCTTCCAGCTAGGTGGTGGAGTGGATATGGAGCACTAGACCTGGAGTCAGGAAGACTGGAGTTCAAATACAGCCTCAGGTACTTACTAGCTGTGTGACCCTGGGCAAGTCACTTAACATTATTTGTTTCAGTTATCCCATCTGTAAAATGAGCTGGAGAAGGAAATGGCAAACCGCTCCTGTATCTTTGCCAAGAAAATTCCCAAAAAGGTCATGGAGAGTCAGCCATGAGTGAAAACGACTAAACACTAACATACAAGGCGTCTTCAAAGTCTTAATGCAGTTTTTAGGGCAAGCTGTTATGAATCAATATTTTAATCGTTAACTATTAAAATTTAAGATTTTAAGCCACTAAAGTTTAACCTTTAACAACTTGAACTTGCATTAAAATCTTTGGAGTGTCCTCTATTTGAGAGGTATGGACTTCAGATTCAAGAAGACCTAGGTTCATAATTTCATAGATTTAGAGTTGGAGGGGACCTTAGGGACTATCTAGTCTAGGGCCTCAAGGTCATATGTGGGCCTCTAGCTCCACAAGCGTTCCCTGAGAAAAGTTAACCCAGAGAGGTTAAGGGACAACGAAGAGGTGCAGTGGACAGACAGAGCATCAGCCCTGCAGTCAGGAAGACCTGAGTTCAAATGTGACCCCAGGTTAAAGTCACGTAGCTTTTGTGTGCCTCAGTTTCTTCAGTTGTAAAGTGGGGATAGTAACAGCAGCTACCCCGTAGGGGTGGTGTGGGGATCAGATGAGATAATATTTGAAAGCACTTAGCTCAATACCTGGCACATAGTAAGCATTATACAAACTTTGGCTAGTTCTATTACTGCCTCAGGTCACACGGAGAGAGTCAAGTCTAGAACCCAAGTCCTCTGACTCCAAACCCTGGGCTCCTCTTCATTCGTCTTCCCTTCTGATGGACTCGTTCCACTCTTGCAGAGATGATGCTCCCCAGCAGCTTTCTTAAGATGAGGCATGCGTGAAGTTACACTTTTATCACGTCTCTGAGTAATGGGCACGCTGCAGGAGATGGGAGGCAAAGCTTCCCGAGTCCTTGTGCCCTGATGGATCTCAGCAAGAGACTTCCACTCTGCTGACCAAGTACTCCTACTGCAGTCCAGAACTGCCACCACCCAAGCAAACCACCAACAAACCAACCTTTGGGCAGGTGCTGGTCCCAATCCAGAGAATGGGAAATTCCATTTTTGTGGCAAGTTCTTGATTTGACCTTGGTAGTGATAACCATTGGCTGCAGATACAAAATATCCCCTAACTTAGTTTGTGTGTGTGTGTGTGTGTGTGTGTGTGTGTGTGTGTGTGTGTGTGTGTCCTTCATTTTAAGATTAGAATGATGTATTCTTGCTATGATGGTGATGAGCTCATTCTAGGGCAACCATAAAAAAAGGCCATGGCTCACAGAGCTATTCATGCCTGTCACATAGTAAGCATTTAATAAATGCTGATTTCCTTCCTTGCTTCATGGAACAGTGGAGAGCCCTGACTAGAGATGGGGAGCTAGGGAATCAAAGGACCTGGGTTCATGCGTAGGTTTTACCCCTTAGCGTTGGTAAATCACTGTGTAAGCCAACTGAGTAAGGTGAGTCACTTAAACTCTTTAGCCTCAGTTTGTTCATCTGTAGAGTTGGACCGGATCACCTCTGAGGTCCCTTCCAGTCCTCACTGAGTAAAAAAATGCATTTATTAAGCACTTATTACATGAGGATGCAAATATAAGAAGGACAATCTCGGCCCTCAAAGAGTTTATACCCTACCCTGGGAAACAACACATATAGGGGACCGGGAACCAGGAAAGAGGACTTTAATTTGGAAACCCCATGAAATACGAAAATAACTGTAAACATCAGCACTAATAATTTTGTGGAAAGACAGCTCACTTGAGTCAGAGATGGTGGCTCCATGAATTGCTACCTGTGTGTTCATAGGCAAGCAATTCCTCTTCTGGGAGACTCAGTTTCCTCCCATTGTAAAACCAGAGAGTTGGATTTGTTGATGTCAAAGATCCCTTTCAGGTCTAAATCTGTAATCTTGGTCTAGTCAGATGTCCGTGGTTGCAGATGCCCCCCCCACCCCCGCCACTTCTGCCTAAGGAGACCAGTTCTAGCTGCCTGAGTCACTATGTAGGGATGTAAAAAAGAATGCATTGGTGTGGAGGGAGCACTGAGAATTGGAAACCTGACTCTACTATTTAGTAACTGTTTGATTCAGCTTCCTCTCCTGTAAATTTGCTTTTTGCTATCTTTTCGTGGTCCAGACTTATAATTTCATTAGGTTTGGGGGACTGTCAGTGAGAAAACTCTGTCCCCCAGGCAACAATCGTTTATTAAGCAATTACTGTGTACCAAACACTGGGCTAAATTCTGGAAAAACAAACATGAATGGAAAGGAAGACAATAGCTGTCCTCAAGGAGTGTACTTTCTAACAGAGCAAGGTGACAACTCAAAAAAGAAAGCTGTAAGGAATGAAAGTATAAATGTACTCCACCAGTACAATGGGTACTTCATTTCTGATTTGTGATCTAAAAGAGCTATCTAACTGGTTGAGGATTTTGCCATTTGTCATGTTGTCAGGATGTGCCAAAGACAGAATTTGAACCCAGGTTTTCCTGACCCAAGGATGGCCCTCTGTCCCCCATGCCTAACCCTTGCATGACTTACTTCAAAGATTTGTTGTAGGGAAAGCATTTATGAACTGAGTGTTATGGGTGGGAGCAATCCTCATATATACTCTATCCTTCCACACATCAGTTTGGGCAGGTTTCTGAACCTTTCTCTGTGATTTAGTGGAGATAAACTGTGGCCAGCCCAGGTGCTGTGTCTCATCCCCCTACTAACTGGAAGGGGAACATTTAATCTATTTACCTCATTCAGTTACACTTCTCTGGCAGTCATTGGTACCTGGAGCTGTAAATTACCAACTGGTTCATTTGTTTTACAATAAAGAAAATCTGTTTCTCAAGCAGCCAATAGTGGGAGGTTGGAACTGTTTAGATCAGAAAAATCATACAAAAGGCTAATAGTCAGATGTCTTGAAGGTAATGAAAATCGTCACTGGTGTGGATTAGGAGCTGGGCTTGGAAACATTTAGTTGGATGTCCACCGCTAACTTTATTGTTTTTAATTTAATTTTGTATCCTGCATTTAATAATGACAAAAGAATGTTTCCATACACATAGTAGGACATAGAAGGGGGATTAAATATGAAACTGTGATTTCCACTAACTTTGTTGTGTGAGCCTGAGGAAGTAACTTGGCATCTTTGGGTCTCAGTTTCCCCATCTGTACAAAATAGAGTTGGATTCCATCTCTAAGGCCCCTACCAGCTCTGATGAGCAATGCTTCTATGACCTTGGAAACAAATTGAGAGTCCAAACAAATAGCGTAGACACACTTTTTTTTTCTGGGAGAGAAAAATTAGGGGAAAAACATGTTCCTATCAGTAGGAAGATGGAAAACAACTGCTTTCCCTTAGATGATGAAAGAGGACTGAGATGAGTAGAAAGACTTGGTCCATAGTCCCTTTGGTGTTATAATGGAATTTTAATTGCTGTATATAAAAGGGCTGCGAATGACCCTGCACCTCCCCCTTTCCCTCCAGAATCAAGAAAGCTATCCATCTCTTTCCAAGTCTGGGCCATGGGAGGCTTCTTGTGTTGGGTCAACTCCTGGCCAGATAACTAGGGTGTCTTTGTCCCACATGGGAGGGCTGAGGACACTTGTAATGTTAGATTAGCCTAGGAATAGGAGAGTTTAACATTGAATGAGCAAGAGAAATTGAACTGAGAAATTGTCTGATGGCAGACTCGGCTCCTCTATCTCCCCTCCCCCATTTACTACCTGTGTGACTTTTGGCAAATTCCTTGCCCTCTTTGGGACTTTCTTTCCTTATTTATTATATAAGGGGAATAGTCTAGGTCAATTCTGACATCCCTTCCAGTTCTAAATCTATTGCTTATTTGTACGTATTTATTTGCTTATTGTTTCCCCAGTTAGATTATGAGCTCCTTGAGGGAAGGGACTGTCTTTTGATTCTTTAGTAACCCTAGAATTTTGCACAGTGATGGACACACAGTAAGTGCTTAATACAGACCTGGAACTCAACAAATCAATTCTATTAGAACTAGACCATTATCACTAATAGAACTGTTGTCCACAACGGCCCCCACACAATGTTGATCTTTAATAATTTAAGAATATGTTTTGATAAATGATGCTGTGCCAAATACTGATCTTCAAACTACATGGAACAAAAAAGCTTTCAAACAGACCTAATAGAGGATATGAATATAGATTCAGCCTCAGACACTTAGTAGCTGTGTGACCCTGGACAAGTCACCTAACCCTGATTGCCAACCTCCAAAAAAAAAAAAAAAGAAAAAGAAAAAAGGGAGGAGTGAGGTGGTAGAGTGGATAGAATACCAACCCTGGATTCAGGAGGACCTGGGTTGAAATCCAGCCTCAGACACTTACTCGCTAGGTGATCTTTGGCAAGTCACTTAACCCTTCTTGCTTTCTCTCTCCAAAAAACAAACAAATGAAAAAGAGAACTAGGAAAGAAATCAAAATTGTGGGATCAGAGGGAGATACGTGTTATTTCTGTCATCCTGTCAATTGCCGGAGCAGTCTCAAATATGCTTTCAATGACCTTCCCAGAGCTGAGCGGACATCCTTCTACTTTTACTCAGTTATTTTCTCCACCTCTGAAATGGCCCACAGAGCATCAAATGCAAATGAGTGATAGCAGGATAATGGCTTGCCCCAGGACTGTTTAAACTCCATTAAAAAAATGAGATTAATGAACAATAATGTTTATTTAGCTCTAAACTTTGCAAAGTACTAAATATAAAGTAACTCACGTGCTCCCTGCCCCGCTTCTACTGCTAAGTTTCTCCTAGGGTCTCCATTTTAGGAAAGGGTCTAGGTTGGTTCTTTTATTTTTTTCTTAACCTGGGACTTCCCTCTGCCCCTTGGACCCTCTCCTCCCGTTGGTATCTTCCCCCCCTTTCCTTTTTATTTTCCCCCTTTAGAGTGTATGATCCTTGAGGACAGGCACTATTTCTGGTTTGGGTTTTTTCTTTTTTGGGGAGGCAGGTTGAACTTGAACACAGGGCCTGCTGCTTGTCTGCTCTTCCCAACAACCCTGCGAGTCAAGAGTTGTTATTGTTATTCCAATTTTACAGATAAGTAAACCGAGGCAGAGAAAACTCTGACCATGTTTAATGACTGGCTGTGGGTCACATAGCTAAGCAAGTACCTGAGGCAGTGTTTGAATTCTCTGATGCCAAGTGGAACACTCGCTCCCTGTCTTTACCCTGCTGGTATTAGTACAATATAGAAACAGTCAGTGGGGTAAAAATTGATGTTTCAAGTAAAGGTTTCCTCTTTTTGCCAAAGGGATCACAAGAACAAGCTCTTGGCTGGAAACCTGAAAGGCTCATTTTGGAATGTTATCTATCTTAATGCATGTTACTATCTTGGAGCTTCTTGTCATAGCCTCTCAGATAAAGTACTTTGTTTGTATATTATGCGTTTCTATGCTAAAATAGCCAGGAAAAGGCAGCAGCCATGGGCTTTCCTCTGCTTCCACTGTGGAGCCCTCCTTGCTGTCTGTCCAGGGAGCTCCATTCACTCGGCACCCTGGGGTCTGACTTCCTTTCCCTCATCCCTAAATGTGAGGATCACACAGAGCAGCAGATAGTTTCTAGAGTCAAATGTAAACATTGCACGATCCTGAGAAATGGGGCTTTAAAAGACCATTTCAGATCCGGGAAGAAAATTTTATCTGTGAAAAGTTTAGGAGAAAACATCAGAAGTGGTGAACTGTGGGGATTTAAAGAGCACCACTAATTTTATATCCACTTATCTCAAATTTAATATGCTTTGGCATTTGTAGAGATCCATAACCAAGAATATTTGTGATTGGCCAAAAAAAGGCCCCACTTTCTCCCTACCTCTACCTCCTCAATTGCTAGTGTCTTTTCTCTGAGTTTACCTTCCACGCAATCTGTGTATATCTTATATACATATATATATACACACTCTTATGTGAACATACATCTTACATATCTTATATGTATACATCTGTGTATATCTTTTATATATGTATATATATATATATATGTATATATATATATGTATATATATACATATATATATATCTGGGTTGCTTATGTCATCCCCTTTAGAGCATGAGCTCCTTGTGTGCCTTTCTTTGTCTCGCTAGGTTCCCTGGCACAATTCCCAGGGCTCTTCCCCTTATGGTCTGAAGTGAGTTTGTCTAAGGAAAAACTATGACGAAAAGACTGACATGGAGGTTGTGTCTATAAGCACTTGAATCGGAAGCTTCAGTGTTTGTTGTTCTGAAGAAATAGAACATTGGATCCATCCCAAGGAAAGACAGAAAGATCTAGTCTTACTGATAAGTAACAAAGGTTACTCATGGGAAACACTTCCTGGTTCTAAAAGCATATTCTCTACTGACATATGTTCTAAATTGGAAGGTCCCATTTACCTTGGAGATTTTTACTAGTATATACCTTAACTTCTGAGCACGAGCTTATGGCTCCCCTGCTGAAAGGTGATAGGTTTGCAGCAAACATGACTAACTGGACGTTCCAGGGACACATTGTTTGAGGAAATTCATCCAACTCCATCCTCGTCTATCATGGTTGTGAATGTTACCACTATTTACTTGAGAAGAGTTGCTATGCACTGTGTGAAATTGGGTTTAAGTTCTTATCTCTGTTTGCTCCAATTTTCCACTTTTACATCCTATGCTGAAAAGTTTCTCCTTTTACTGGAAAATACCATTCATTTCTGGGTATTTCTCCTCTAGTCTCTAAGATTTGAAAACATGGAGAAAACTTAACCTCTTACATACTAGCTAATAGCTGATATTCCTACCATTGAAAGGTATGTAGCAGCAGGAAGAATGGTTATCCCTTCCATATCATGGGAGTTAGGGGCATGATGCCTCCTCAGTCTGGAAAACCCATGTAAAAATTTTTGGCCCTCCCATCACATCAGAGAAGTTTGAATGTTTTCTTTTTCTTTTATGGGGTGTTTACTACTTTACTATAAAATTTATGTTGATACTTTATGTGACTATCCATATATTTTATGCATTTCTGAGTTTCTAAACCTTTTCTGTGTCATCTACAACTTCCTCAAAACTCCTCCTAAATTCTCATTTAATTTCTTATGCCAACCTACAATATATTGAAACCATGACAGGGAAAGTCATGATGTAGAAGGGATAACTATATGGAATACATTGTGTCTGAGAAAACTTGTATCCTCAGGCTTGGATAGTTATTTTTCTGTAGAGGGTGATTAAAACCATGATTATAAATAACATCTGTCTCTCTCAAGCAGGACCTAACAGAGAATAGAAAGGATCTAAGGCAATCATCTTTTTATCAGAGATGGAATTGGGTTGTCTTTGAATGGACTTACCATCATCACACACTAACCTATCTTGGAATATTCACAAGAAGGATGCCCAGAGCAGCTACAGCCTACTAGCACACCTCAAGGGGAAGGAAAATGCAGGTCCCACATGTGGTTCCTCTGGCCAGCTTCCTTTTAGGTCACCACATCAACAGAGATACACAGAAATATTCCCATTTCCAGGAATTTCCCCAGGAAGCCTGAATCATCAGCCACACCATACCCATGCTCCAGAGGCTTATTGGGAACTGAATTTCACTCTGCTAACAACTGTTGTGGTTAGTCTAATTACCCATCACCTCCACCACCATGTTTCCTTAAATCTGCTGAATACGTTTCCCTGATATGTCAATATTTTCTGCCTGATGCAGCTCATGGAGCCCAGTCTACTGCTACCTCTGACTAGTGTACTGATTGACCTAGCCATGCTGCTGGTAATTATCACCTGTTGTCATCTTGCAGAAGTCATTGGTTCATAGATCTAGACCCACAAAGAAACTCAGAGGCCAACTGGACCAGCCCTTTCATTTTCCAGATGAGAAAATCCAGGAAAGGTCAATGTCCACTCAGTGGGCAGCTAGGTTGTACAGTGGATAGAGTTTGGGGTCTGGAGTCAGGACAACTCATCTTCTTGAGTTCAAATCTGACTTCATACACTCACTAGCTGTGTGACCCTGGGCAAGTAACTTCATTCTGTTTGCCTCAGTTTCCTCATCTGTAAAATGAACTGGAGAAGGAAATGGCCAACAACTCCAGGATCTTTGCCAAGAAAACTCCAAATGTGGTCATGAAGAGTCAGACACAACTGAAAAAATAACCGACCTCTTACTCTAGAGTCAGTATTTTTTCAGACCTTTGAGAGAATGGGATAAACAAGTAAGTTTTGGTGCAAGGACTGAGGTTTGGGAAAGCAGTGGAACATAAGTGATGATTGGGGAGAGAGTCTCAGCTGGACATGAGGCAGCGAGGAGGGGGCTGGAACAGATGTGGAGCTGAGGGGAACAACTTTGCCTTGTTCAGTGTTGCCTACAGACAGCCCTGGTCAAGATGGCATAGAGGGAAGGTTAGTTAACTTCCATAATAAAGCAAGCTAGGCATATTCTCATGAGGCCAGGCCACCAAGTCAGAATTTCCCTGCCTGACAGATGGCAGGTTCCATATCTTCTTAGATGGTGCGGTGGTTGGAGCACTAGATTCGGAATAAAGAAGACCTGAGTTCAAACCCCATCTCAGATACTAGGGGAGTGATCCCGCTCAGAACAATCAACTTGTCTTATTTTCCTAATCTATTAAAAAGGACCTACCTTGCAGGGTCTTTAATGAGGATCAAGTGATACAATATACGTAAAACACTTTGCACATCTTCAAGTGCAACAAAAATATCATTGTCATTGTCTTAATCTTATATTGTCAATTACTAGCTATCAATGTTAAAGAGTAACAATATCATTAACATACCATATTAGTATATCATATATTAACATATTATTTATTATAATGCATTAACTAATCCAATTAATGTCCATATAACAGCAACATATTATTTAATATAACATAAATTGTAATATAGCAGAATTAATCATTCTATTAATCACTATTTATTGTTATTAATAGTTTGTTAATATTGTTATTATTCCCAACTCCCTTGATCTGGAGAAAAGCAAAAATTGCAAGTCACCCCAGAAATTATTGGATGAATCATGGCCCCCTGTAGGTATCTAGACTTGTTCTGTGGTAAGCCGCCACATGCTGGGCAACCTAGCTCAATGGAAAGAAGGCTGACCAAGGGAGGCACTTCTGTTCTCTGGACAGAATGCTCCATTTGAACTGAGATCAGCACCCAGTGGAAATGTCTGTGATGACTGGAAAGGCCCAGACCCTGCTGTCTAGGGAAAGTCCTTGTGATACTGCTTCCAGGAACCTTATTTAACATTGATCTTAGAGAAAGGAAGGGGGTGATTGTAAGGGCTCTCTTTCTGTCCCCTGGTTTTCACACAGTTCTTCTGGTTTCAAAACTGGGCCACAAAGATTTTTCCTTCCTCTCTTGATAACTTAGATTTCTCTTCCAGTCTCCACAAATCTCACAAGGAAACTCTATGCCTCAGAGAGAAATACGTAATATTACAGAGCCCTCGTGTAGGACTGGCTGTCTTGGGGCCAGGGTTTTGGGCTAGTCTGTTGGAACACCCATTTATCTACAGCCGGGCTGTTTTATAGATCCATTAAATCTGCATTTTCTCTTGGGTTCTTTTCCCCATTCCTCTCAACTCTGTTCCAGTCACATACACTAAAACCCCTTTAAGCCCCGGAAATAAATCTCTCTAAACCACTGAGGGCTCAGTCAGGCTTTTACTCTATCTCTCTCTGCAATTAGAACAAATTTACTGCTCAGAGGGATGGGGGACAATGTGCAAGGTAGTTCTTGGATAAATATACCTCTGTGAGAAAAGCAGAGGCTCTATGGAAATTATCTTTTGTGAATTCAACAAGCATCAAGGTCATTGGCATGGCTACATACCACTGAACATTAATTAATGAGCCTGCAGCTGGCGGTACCACTTTGGCTGTTTTCAATGCAGCCGCTGACTCCATATTTCTCCAGTTTGTGTGATGATTCTTGGACCCAATCCCATCTTTCTTTTTTTCTTCCAAGTACAAAAAGTGCTTAAGTCTGTCCTGGAAGGATGCCAGCCTTTCAGAGAACTAAGAAAAGTGTTGTTTCTTTGCTATTTTTATCTCTCTTTCTCTTTCTCTCTCTCTCCCTCTCCTATCTCTTTTCTTCTCTCCTTTTTGTCTTTGTTTCTTTCTTACCTCTTTCTCTTTCTCCTCCTTTCTTCTCCCCCTCTCTCTTTTCCTCTCTCTCTCTCTCTCTCTCTCTCTCTCTCTCTCTCTCTCTCTCTCTTTCTCCCCCCCCCCCACAAACACAAACACACATGCACACACTCTTTTTTTTTGAAAGGACATTCAATTAATTACCACTGGAATGAGTTGTAAGTCACATTTCTATTGTAGCCTGGGGTGACTGTTTGAACAAAGTGACCATGGGTGTTTTTTCTGGAATATAGGGCAAGTTGAACAGGATGTGCCCTTTTCCTGAACCAAAATGAAAAGAATACCTTTAGAGCATCCCTTTCAAAGGCGATGTGGTATTGGACCAGTCCAACGAACTTGGCCTCAGAAGGCGTGGAATGGATTCAAGTTTAGCTAAACTCTTTACTAGCTGAGTGACCTTGAACAACTCAATTTTTTGGACCTCAATTTACTCAGCTCTAAAATGGGGATTCTGGCATCTTTCCTGCCTTCCTACCTCCAAAAGGGTGTGAAGTTCCAAAGAAGGCTTCCTCGGTGCCCCGCTCTCTCCAACATATAAAAGTACTTTGTAAACATTGAAGAGCTATGCAAATCCACGGTGGGACTATTTGTTTGTTTGGCCCAGATAAGTTCTTTCATCCAGAAGGGAGACCCCCCTCTGCCAGTGCTGGGGGGAACTGCTCTTCAATTAAGAGTCTTAGCCAATAGTGTGGGGCCACTAAGAGGTTAACAAGTTGCCCAAGGTCCCAAAGCCAATCTCTGTCAAGTTGAACCTGGGTCTTTCTGCCTCTAAGGCCAGCTGCCTATCCAGTACAACACCCTGTCTCTCGTGTTATCACTACTATCAACCCTATTTATCTTGACAAAATTCAATTCAACAGTCATTTTTAAGTACTTGCTATGTGCCAGGCACATATTTAAGACAAAGATAAGAATCCCTGACTTACTCGGTTTGAATCCTTGCTCCTGTGGGAGGACTTTCCTGGTTCTCTTCCTCTCCTCTAGTGGCTAAGGCCTTCTCTATTGAGACTGCTTTCATCCACTTTCTATATATTTTGTATGTACCTAATTATTTACCCATTGCCTCCCCATTAGACTATGAGCTCCCTGAGGACAGAGATCATTTTTTGACTTTCTTTGTATACCCAGCACTTATCCCTGTGCCTGGCACTCAGTAAAAGTTTAAATGCTTGATGTCTGGCCAAGGATCCTCTACAGGAAGCCTTTCCTGCATCCCCAAAGCACGAATGCTTCCCATTTTAATAACCATGTCTACCTTTATCTGTTTACATAATGAGTCTACACCGTCCTCCCCTCTAGTCCCTCTCCCAGTAAGATTTGAGTCTTCAAAGGCAGAGGCTATTTCACTGAAATCTTTGGATGCCCAACAACCCATCCCATTACCTGGCATATCAGAATACCAGTCACTGGAATTATACCTTGAATAGCAGCCACACCAGCCCTATGCTATATCCAGATGCCTGGCTGACCATTCAGGCTACTTAATGATTTTCAAATTAAGCAACTTCTTTGAGTAATATTAATGACATGTCTATTATATTGACATCATATAATATGGCATGTATTAATGACATAAATGATACATGTCACCATTATTATATAGTAATATAATGTAGGATAATTATACAACATGGTACATTGCATTATATACAACATATATGACATAATATAATTATTACACAATATGACACATTTCTTACATGATAAAGATGTTACATTGCATTACATATATTACACAATATACCGTATGATGATTGTAACTTAATAAGACACATGTATTACATAGGAGTGGAGACTCTTCACCTTTTCAACTTATAGTCCTAAAAGAGTTGATTACAGCACTTAGAAGTTATGTGCTTTGCCAGGGTTCACCCAGTCAATATGGAGCAGGGGCAGAACTCAGACCTAGGTATGTCTAAGTATGAGGCCAGTATTCTATCCACCAGACCACACTGCCTTTCATCAGAGGGCACATGATAAATGCTTATTGGATGGGATTTCTCTGCGGACACAATATGAACACAGATAAGTAAATGAAAAGGATGTTCAAAGTCATTTCAAGATTGTTACTGGCACCCTTGCAATTAGGCAGGGCTCCAGGCCAGAAGAGAAAGGGGCCCCGGATGATTCCCTCACATATACAAGTCCCCAAATCCCAGTGCTTCTGACAGTTCACTGTGTCAGGCTTAAGTAGGGGTGGGAGGGAGATCAAGAAAGAAAGGCAAATCTGTACCTCATCAGAAGGCTGAGTTTAAAAGTCAAGCCATCAAAAAAGCACTGAGGGTTGATGACAAGAATAATGGATGTGAAGCCAGAAAATTAGGGCTTGAATTCTATCAAATCTGTCTACGTCCTTCCTCTGCTCAAGACATTTCAGTGGCTCCCTATGCCTCTAGGAAATAACAAAAGTTCCTCTTAATGCCTTCAAATGTCGGCTTCATTCTGTCTCTCTAAACTAAGTAAATGTTACACCCTCAATTTCACTCTATGTTCCACCCAAACCCCATGTTGCTTTTCCCAAGTTGTTCCATCTTTATCCTTAGTGCCTTAGTGGAGGTTACCCTCACTGCCTGAAATGCTCCCCCCTCACCTTTGCTTCTTGGAACTGGTAGCTTGATTCCAGACTTTTCTTAAATGCTACCTCCTTCAGGAGGCCTTCTCTGATTGCCTCAGTTTTTAGGACTCTCCTTCCCCAAATTTCTCTGTTTCTTGCAGGATCACACAGTCTGTATCTGTCAGAGGCAGAAGATGAGCCCTGGTTTGCCCTGCTTCAAGACCAAGGCACTGCATTGCCCAAGAGAATTGCCCATAGTAAGACCAGTACCATTAGAGGTAGGGTTTGAACCTAGGTCCTGTGGTTCCAAAGTCAGAGCTCTTTTTACTCTACTGAAGCCTATACTACCTCCACCAGCATGCCCATCTCGGTGTGCCTCGTATCCAGGGTATGCCAGCTTGACCCAGCTTAGAGAACCAATTGATCAATTTTCATTGGGAGCATGTACACCTTGGAAATAGGCAAAGGTTATAAATCGGGGCTTGATTCATTGTTTTGTTTCCTATCTAGACTTAAATGATGAAAAAAGGGTTAACAGTGCAGATTAAACTGAGAAGTGTGTCCTGTATACAATGTTTTTCCCTAGAAAGCTGATTGTTAAACATATTTACTAGCATTCCACAGCCCATATCTATGAAATCACATCTTCTGTCCCTATCTCCTTTCTTATTTTGGCTATCATTTTTTATCTTAAAGAATCTTTTTTTTTGGAGGCAATTGTGGTTAAATGACTTGCCCAGAATCACATAGCTATTATGTGTCTGAGGCAGCATTTGAACACAGGTCCTCCTGACCCCTGGGCTGGTGTTCTATTTACTGCACCACTTAGCCGCCTCTTGTCTATAATTTTTGATGTGTGTATACATATATATATACATGCATGTATACATATACACATGTGTACACACATATACATATGCATATACACACATACATGTATATGTGTATATATACCTATTCATATATATTATATATACATAAACACACACATACCCCATTTTGGTTTTGTCTTTGTGTCACACACCTAGCACAGTGCCTGGAACATAACAAATACCCATGGATTGAATTATATGGAAGTCATGACTCCTTTCCATGCTTGCTGCCTCATTTGTAAAATAGAAATTGGACCAGGTGACCCAGAGTTGACGTTCACCTGTCAAGATCTATAGACATGGTCTTCCTTGCACTCTGTGATTGACTACCCCAGTTCCATATTTACTTAACATGAGCCCTGTATTTATGAGGTCTTTCAGTCCTGTTTGAAATTAAAAAAAATTGTCAATGATGAACAGGGATGGTGGATGGTGGATGGTCTTGTTTCCCTGGTCACCTGTGGTTTGAATCTAAGCAGACTGATTGATGACCTAGTAGCACCATGAAAACAGTACCACCCCCCTCCTTCTGTCCCAGTATCCATTTGGTACATAAGTGGGCAACTAGGAGGTGCAGGGGATAGAACATTGGACTTGGAGTCAGAAGACCTCATTTTAGATCTGACTTCAGACATTTATTATTTGTGTGACCTTGGGCAAGTCACCAAGCATCTGTCTGCCTCAATTATCTCCATCTGTAAAATGGTACAAGAATAGCACTTATCTGCCAAGACTGGTGTGAGGATCAAGTGAGATAACATTTGTAAACCATTGTGTAAACCTTGGAGTGCTGTACAAATTATTCTACAGTCCTCCTTTCCCCCCCACCCCAGCCTCAGCTTAAAGACCCTTCCTTTCAGAGGTACTTAGAATATGGGATGCTCAGGGACGATGAGTGCCTTGGATTTACTGGGCCCTTTTTAGGATTGCTCACCCACCTTTGGTGTCCACCTGTCACCTGACTCTCACCTGTGGTTCCAAGAGACTGTAGTATGTGTAGAGGCCATACCCTGGTAAACTGCCTCATCTCAGCAGATGGGCTAAACCAGGCTGCGAGTAGCTGAAAGGCTTCAAACCCATTGGTGACTTAGGGGGATTATCACCCCAACCATATGACAACTTCTCCCAGTGGAATGGTAAATGGTAATAATTTGTTCCAATGGCCATAAAGGTGGTAAGCACCATGAAACACTTAAGAGCTCAGTAAGACATCAAAGATGCCCAGGTTATCCACGCATCCTGGGCTATTGCCAGTCTTTTGTTCTGCTACTGGACTTTGATGACTCTGGAAGAGGGAGTGATGCTGATGACAGTGCAACTCTGACTCACTTAAATCCAGCTCACATGCAAGTCAAAGCATCACCCATGTCATTGAATTCTTTGAAAACAAAGGATGAACAACCTAGCCCTAAAATCTAGGAACCTTAGAGCCTGTCTAGTCTAATCTCTTTATTTTATAGATGAAGAAACTGGGGCCCCAGAAAAAGGTTACTTGCCAAGGTCATACTGGTGGCAGAGCCAGGATTTGAACCTGGTTTCTGTGACTACAGTTCCAGTTCTCTTCCCATCTCTCTAATTTTTTTAAGGGTTACATTGTAGAAAGATTGGAGGTTGTTCCATCCAGTGACAGAAGGAAGTTGTGTATTTGACCCAAGAGTGGCAAAGAAACACATGATTTTGTTCTGGACTCAATTCACCATCAGTTAAAAGCCTCAGGCCAAGAGCATCTCAGCCCCTTCCTCTCTCCCTACTCTACAATAGTGCCATCCAATGGGGTCCATTCCTCTATTTGACAGAGATTCAGCCATTCTTAGCACATTATTAAGGAAGGAAAAATGTTCCCTAAAGTTGGGAAATAGTTCTCCACTACCCATTTCAATTTGTAAAATGATATTTAGGCCTGCTCAATGACATGGGAAAGTTCTGAAATTCAGGGAGATGGATTTTAAGAAAGCCTTGAAGGATTAAAATTTTTAAAGCTCCTTTGAAGCATTAGAGGCAACTTTTATGGTACATTTAAAAATCTGCTCAGAGAGTTTGACGCAGTAGGCAGATAAATTATCGTTCACTTTCTCTTGGAACGTAGGCATTTGTCCTTCTTCCATCCATTTGGTTGCTAAGTCCCCAGTTGTTAATGTGCTCTCTGTTTCTGTCTCTCTTTAAGCTTGTTTTTACTTTGAATTTACTTACTTCCATGCATGTTGCATTTACCCGCCACCAACTTCAATAGCATGTAAGCTCCCTGACAGTAGGGACTGTTTTGCTGTTTCATTGGGTGGGGAGGTAGTAAAGTGTGTGTGAGATTTTCAAGAAGACTCCAGTTAAATTTCCGCCCCTCAGATACTTGCTGTGTGATAGTGGATAAGTCTCTTAACCTCTCTGAGCCTCAGGTTTGTCATTTGTAAGATGGGATGATAGCACCTACCCCTTAGCTGTTTTGAGAATAAAATGAGATACATGTACGACACTTTATAGATCTTAAAGTGCTCTATAAAAAGCTGTTATTATTCACTATTATAGTTAATCTTATTGTTTTTGATTCCCTGGTGCCTAGCATAGTCTCTACTAGCACATAGTAAGGATTTAATAAAAACTCCTTGGAGGGAATGGAATCTATGCTTGGTAGTGTAATACATTGGAATGAGTATTGAAGAAAAATGACCCAATTTTCATCTAGGCTCTGCTGTATGGTTCGGTGACAAGATTATTGGTTCTGAAGTCAGAAGAGTCAGAGTCAGTAAACATAATCTAAGCACCTATTATGTGCTAGGCACCATTCTAAGTGATGGAGATATAAAGAAAGGCATGAGAGATCCTACCCTTGATCTTCTCTCATTCAAATATTTGTGGTCTATCTTGGGTTGCCCAATGAATGGTGTACTGGGGGCAAGTCATCATGTCACTTTGGGTTGCTATGATAGGCAGTCAGTAAACATTTACTAAGCACCTACTCTCTATCTGGCATTGTGCTAAGTTCTAGGAATACAAAGGAAGCTAAAAGAGAGCCTCTGCTCTCAAGGAGCACATTCTAGGCTCATAGATCTAGAGCCATAAGGGACCCCAGATACATCTAGTCCTCTTCATTTTATAAGTGATGACATTGAGTCCCAACGTTAAGTGACCTGACCGGTCACATGTGGGCGCTAAGCATCCGAGGTTTGATTTGGGTTGAGCTTCTCTGATGGAAGATTCCTACTTCCAAGTTTACTGACCAATTCTGCTCCCCGCCTCCAAGTTTTCTGTAGTTGAAATGAGATCAGTCCCAGCTCCTTATCTTCCTTTGGTGGACTGCTGTCAGAACAGAGAATGCCAGAGGCAGCTTTTCCAAGAATCCCACTTAGGGCTAAATCAACCTATTGTTTGCCCAAGGTTTCAAGGAAAAAAAAATGTGTCAGATGAGCCTAGCAGAGACACAGAGTTCTGTATAGGTCAAGCAAACTGGGTGGACATCCTGTCCATGTCAGGAATGCTCCTGACAGAGGCCCTGTGGAGATAGAAGCAGAAGGTTCACAATGAAGCCATTTGGAAAATGAAATTGTGGAATGGTTACAAAACTGGCCAGTAGCTTGTAAATGCGGAGTGATGATAAATTATGCTGTTATCAAAGGGGGCTGGGGGAGCAGAGTCTGGAAAGGTGGGCAGGCAAGGGAGGAAGGGGGCACCCGCTGTCCATCTGGGGGTTTAATAACCTTGAAACAGAGAAAGGAGATAAAGAGTGCAATCTAAATTTGCCTAGCATGTCAAAGAGGGAATGAAAACTCAATGGAGGGGATCCTCAAAAGCACCTACGATATTGGAGTTTCAAGTAAGATGGAAAATGAGCATTTAGAAAAACGGTGGTGGGGGTGAAACCCAGGGAGAAATTACACGGAACTAGAATTAGGCAGGACAGAGGAGAGAGGCAGGGAATTAGGAAGCACAGCCCAATGCAGGGACCAGAAGCCTGAGCCAAAATACTTCTTCCATTTCTTTTAAAAATAATTTTTTTCTTTTAAAAATATTATTGACAGCCTTTTTTGTGGTAGTTCCATCATTTTCAGTCATGTTCTGGTCTTCATGACCCTATTGGGGATTTTCTTGGTAAAATGGTTTGCCATTTCCTTCTTCAGTTCATTTTACTAATGAGAAGACAGAAGCAAACGAAGTTATGTGACTTGCACAGGATCCCACAGCTAATGAGTGCCTCAGAGATCAGATCTGAACTCAGGAAGCTGAGTATTCCTAATTCCAGGCCCAGCAATCCATACACTATGACACCTAAGCTACCATTTTTTTTACAGAACCTTCATTTCTGCCTATATATCCTTCCCCTATACAGTGAATGGTCCCCTATAGAATCAGAAAGATAGTACAACAAAGTCAGTTAACACATTAATCTTGTCTGACAATATATGCAATATTCTGCACCAATAGGAACCCACTTCTGCAAAGACGAAAGAGATCTGCATTTTTTTCCCTCTTCTCTGGGACCAAGTTTAGTTGGTCATTTTGATTATGTACTATTTAGTTTTGTAAGATGAACTAATTCATGCTTTATTAGAAACAACATTGAAGATCGGTATAAATAACTGAAGTTGTTTTCTCAATAACTATTTTTATTTAAATAATTTGTTCTCACATAAAAATAACACATAAAATAACAGTTTTTAGTTATTCTCTCTAAATCCCCAGTAGGACTCTCTGGCACATTCAAATTCTCCTTCACTTTTGCTCACATATTTATAGTTAATGTCCTCCATTCTTTTTTTTTTTTTGGTGTGTGTGTGTTTGTTTTGTGCAGATTTTTTGAACATTCTACAACTTTTCAATCTCATACTGTTTCTATTACCTTTGTGTCCTATGTGAAGAACAGAAAATATGGTGGCCTGTCTGATGGTAGACTGGCTGAAAGGGAATGGAGTAGACCGGGATGGTAGGAGGGCGCCACATTGGGAACGGCTTGAAACTCCAAACAAGGAGATGTCCGTTTGATCCTGGAATAATAACGAACCCCAGGAATTTATTGAAGAGGGAGGTGACATTTAAGAAAATCACTTTGGCAGTTGAACGGAAGACAGATCACAGGGTGAGAGAGACTTGAGGCAGACTCCAATGAAAAAGCTTTTGTAACAGTCCAGGAAAGACACAATAAGGGCCAGAACTAGATGACTGAGAGTGGAAGTAAGTGGACATATGCATGCATGTATCTGATATTTGAAGGTAGAAATGATAAAATGTCAGGACATTGAATATGTGGGGTAAATGAGAATGAATAAGGAGTCAAGTATAATGTCAAGGCTGAGAACCTGGGTGAGTGAGATGGGGGTACCTTTGACAGTAACAGATAGGTACAAAATAGGGGAGCATTTTTTGCGGAAAGATCATTAGTTCTGTTTTGGACATGTTGAACTTGAAATGTCTGTAGGATATCCAATTCAAAATGTCCAGTCAGTAGTTGGTGATTCTGGACAGGACCTTAGGAGATAGATGATGGCTGCCTATATAGAGCATCAGCGTAGAGATAATGTTTAAATGAATGGGAGCTGATGAGATGAGTAAGATAGTGTTGAAGGAAAAGAGAAGAAGGTCCAGAACATGCTCTCAGGGGATACCTACAGTAATCAAGATGAAAAAATGGAAGAAAAACTATCTAAGGAGACATTTTAAAGAGCAACCAGACATGCAAGAGGAGAGCCAGCCCAGAATGGTGTCGTGAAACCCAGAGAGAAGAGGAGGAAGTGATCAGCAGTGTTGAATGCCATTAAAAGGTCAGGAAGAATGAGGGAGAAATGGTCACCATGGTTGGCAATTAAAAGGTCAGTGACAATTTTGGGGACTAATTTCAGTTGAATAATAAGCTAGAAGTCAGATTACAGAGGCTGAGAAGAATGTGAGAGGAGAGGGCGAAGATCCTCTCTAATGGAGATGACTTTCTCAAGGTTAGCTTGTTGAGAAGGGGAGAGATTTAGGTTAGCTAATGAGGATGGTAGGATCGTGAGGTTTTTGGTTCTGTTTTAAGGATGGGGAAAAGCTGGGTTTCTTTGTAAGCTATAGGGAAGGAGCCAATAGATAATGGAATAACCGAAGCATTTAACGAAGTTCTTTTGTTCTGAATCATCTAATTTGAAGGCTTGGGACTAAGCCTTGGAACCAGGGACCTTAACATAGGCATGCCTTAAGGTTGGACAGAGCATTTAAGGTTGGGAGGCTGAGAGTTAGTAGGCTTAGTATGGACTTGGGAGCCTTAGAAGTGCTGGGCCTAGTGATCCTGCTGCTGAATTTGGTTTTAGACTGAGTGATCTTGGGCTCAATAGGCATCATACATTTTGGCTCAGTGAGCTTGGTAGCTTTAGGACCAGTGGGCTCAGTAACCTTAGGGTCAGTGGTCCTAGTAACCGTAGAGTCAGGCCTGATGATCTTGGAACCTGATCTTAGTGCCAACTCTGAGGTCTAGGTGCCATGGGCTTGGGAATCTTGGACTTTAGGATTTTGAATTTGTGATTGTTGTTGTCTTTCAGAGTTTCAGTCATGTTAGACTCTTTCTGACCCATTTGGGGTTTTCTTGGCAGAGATACTGGACTGATATGCCATTTCCTTCTCCAACTCATTTTACAGATGATGAAACAGACAAACAGGGTTAGGTGACTTGCCAAGAGTCACACAGCTAGTAAGGGTCTGAGGCCAGATTGGAACTCGATCTTCTGACCGGGTGCAGCCCGGGTGCTCTATACACTGTGCCACCTAGCACACTTAGGGAAAGGCTTCTGTTCATGCACTACTAGCTGGAACATTGCTGGTTTGAATTTTCCTTAGTCCCTTCTTGGGATGCTTTCTAGCAGAGCACATGTTTTTTTAGAAACTTGAGGTCAACTTCTTTATACTTTAAGATTTTTTAAAATTTATTTTATTTTTAATTTATTAAATGATATAAGCCATAAAATTAAAAAACAGATGATTGCAGGCGAAACTGCAAATCTATTTTTTACTACTCCTTTTAAATAAATAAACTATCATGTAATTTACTTCCTGCCCCTGTGCTACCTGACACCTTTTGCATCTCAAGGATATCTCTAATTGTAGGCAGTTTTTCCCAATGTCTAGAGCTAGAAGAGGCATCTAGTCTGAGACCCTTCCCCCCAACTTAATAGATGAAATCTGGAAAGCTAAATGACTTGCCTAAGGCTCTATGGGTAGTCTCAGAAGCAGAATCTGAACCCAGGACCTCTGACTCCAGAGCCAGTATGTCTGCTACTGTACCATACTGCCTTGCTCCACCCCATTATTCCTGGTTCTCTCTTTTCTGGAATCGAGTAGAAAAAGTCTCCTGCCTCTTGCACCTCACAGCTTTGTAATGAGGACCTTTATCTGCTCCATAGTGGATGGAGTACAAAGTCTGAAGTTAGGAAGATCCGCGATCAATTCTTTCTCTGTTGCTTGGAAGTTATGTCACCTTGGGCCAGTTTGTTAATCTGCCTTCCACTGCCAGAGTTTTTCCAATCAGAGGCATTGGAAACTAAGATGATGACAATGACAATGACGATGACTGATGATGATGATGATGTGGGGGTGTCCCAACAGTGTTAGTGCAGTTTTCAGCTTTAATATCTATTCCCAGGGACAAAGCCCTAGCCACCACCTCCTGGTTATGGCTCCTTCTGTCAGCCACACATTAGGGATGAGTCATCCCCCAAAACAATGTCAAGGTCACATGCAAATGAAAGGTGGCCTAAGAATTTTAATATGACTGTAGCATGTCACGCATCACCTTCCTTCCAATGTATCTTGGCTGACCCTGAGAAAAGCTGAGGCTAACGGTAGCAAACAGGAAGGTTCAAAGAGATTCATCTCTTCTGAGATGGAAACCTCACTTTGGGGATGAACACAAGTCACTTTCTGGCCCATCCTGCCCAACTCTTAGCCTGGCTCCTTCTTGGCAGGACTAAATGCCATAGCCTGTAAGAGTGATCTGAAAGACATTATGGTTCCCAGAGCCGTGCTAATCACCAGCAATTCAACATCTCCAGATCATTTGCATATATTTGCATAATTTTCATGTAAACCTCAAACAACCCTATAAGGTAGGTAACACTAATAGCCATGATAACCCTCATTTTACAGATGAAGAAACTGAGACTTACATTGGTTAAGTGCCTCACACAGAGTCACAGAGCTTGTAAGTGTGAAGGATGGCCTTTGAACTAACATCTTCCTGATTCCAGGTCCTTTCAGTGTCAATCAATCAACAAGCATTTACTAAACGCCTTATTTTAAACCCTAGCTGGGTTAGGTGCTGGGTGGTATAAAGAGAAAAGGAGACACTGCCATAGGCCTATGTGTGTATAAATATATGTATATATATATATATATGTATATACACACTTTTATAGATTATATATGTGTGTTTATATAGAGAGAGTATATGTGGTGCATATATATGGAGTATGTACATATCCATAGGTATAGTAGACACTATATGAAGTAGACACTAGGCAGATCGGGTTGGGGTGAGGTTCATCAGGAAAAGGCTCCTGAAGAATGTGTTTCTTGCTTGAGCTGAATTTGGGATTCTGAGAGGGTGAGGGGAGAATTCTTTTCAGACATGGGGGATAGCCAATGCAAAGGCCCAGAAGTGGGGGATGGAGTATTGTGTATAAAAAAACCAACAACGCAGTAAAACTTCCATAGAGTTCATCACAGAACTTGTGTAGAGGCTGGACAGGGAAGTTGGGACCACATTATAAAGGGCTTTGAATGCCAAACAAAGGAGTTTATATGATATACTTTCTTCCATGGAAGTTTCAATCCCATTGGACAATGTGGATTATGTGCCAGGAGGTTTTTAAAACCCGTTGCCCAAACTAGATTTTGGAAATGAGTAACTATACCCCTTTCCCTGCCACACACACACATGCACGCACATGCATGCACACGCACACACGTGCACACACAGATGGTGCCGGGGGTCTAGAATGGAAGACACTGAGTAGTGACTGCTTTATGCCACTAGGATTTGAGGAGATCCATTCTCCTTTGACCATGATATCATTTAAGGCCATTCTATTTTGGTCTATAATGGATTTTGTGGATGACAAAGTTATATCTTGGCATATAATGTTAGCATCCTGGTTTTGTCATTCTGACAGGAAGGTTGATCTAAACTTGTAAGCCCCAAAGTCTTTGAGAATACTGGGGAGGAGGTGGGGGGGCTGGTGGGGATGTCCTTACAACACTAGGCTTTGGTCTTCCAGTCTTTTCGTGTTTAGCTTCTCTTTGATAAAAATATCCTTGCCCCTCTCAGCTGAAATGGTTGGCAGGCAGAGGTGGTGGGTAGGTTCTTTCTTAATGAGCTCACTGTAGTTTTACAGGAACCCAATTGCCTGCCAGGCAGTTAGCAAGCATTGTGGTATCCTATAACATTGTTTTATCACGCAGTTTTTTTCCCAGTTCCGATGCCTTCAAGGATTCTTTGATAGCCCCAAGGATAGCTCATATTCTTCCCCGGCACTCAGGGCCAGTGAGATTGCTGGCATCACCCCACATATCGAGCCTCCCCTCATGCTACTCTGTCCATGCAGTCAGGAAAACAAAATTACTTTCTGTCCCCCAAACATTCACCGTACTCTCCTGTCTCTGTCTTGGGAATGCACTCCCTCTGCCTCCTCTTCTCTTGAATTCCTACCTACCCCATAAAGTCCAATCTGGATAAACACCAATGCCTACATGGAACCTTCCCCTTTTCCTCCACACCCCAGGCCTCAACTAGCACTGGGTTTTGTATATCTCTAACGAATATGTCATATAACATTATCTAACATGGTGATCTTTGTCTGCAATCTCCACAAGAGCAAAAATGATGTACTAATTAAACTTGTTTGTAGATTGTGTGTCATCCTCAGTGCTTCTCTATCACTCCCCGCTTGTACCCAATCACTCTTGTTTGCACTAACTGCACCACTGTACTAACTGCTGCATTCTCTCTGTTCTCTCCAGTTTAGGTCCTCTGTTCCTTGAGGCTCACCATACTTGTATTGATACCAAACTGGCTCAGACCTGCTGTGGCTCAGAACTCTCCAGGTCAAACAATAGACCAGCCTCAGTCTCCCCCAGTAGCAAATCATATAATTACAGATTTCAGGTTAGAAAGGGAACTTAAAGGTCATTAGAGTTCAACTCCATTTTACACATGGGGAAACCGAGTCCCAGAGAAGTAAATTGCCTGCAGCCAACTACTTACATTCAAACCCAGCTAGTTCAAGTGAGTTGCCCTGAGTCACACAGCTGGTAAGTTTAGAATTTGAGCATTAGTATTCCTAACCCCAAGACTTGTACCCTACTTCTACACCACACCGCCTAGGTCCCTCCTAGATGTCAAGCAACAATCCGGGGAATCCAAGAATCAAAGACGAGAAGTTGGTATATTCAGGGGGTGTCATTTTAATGACAGAGTCTTGGACCCAGAGGAATGACTAAAATCTTATTTAATTAAACTGAATTTGTGGTCCAATATCTGGCAGGGGAGGACCTGAGGTCTGCAGTTCGCAGATCTCCTCCTTCCATCTAGCTGCTCTCTGTATGCCGCCATGCCTAGGGCCACTGACTGTGAGGAGGCTGAGAGCTTTGCCAAACCTCCATCAGGAAGGTCACTCCTTCCTCCCGCTCGCTCTGCTGGCTGGCTGGCTCGCCCAACAGGGAGGGTAGCTTCCCTCCACTCAACCATGGAGTATCATTACCCTCAGTGGCGTCAGGGAATTATCAGACCTTTGGATGAAGCACTGGGGAAATGTTTCCCTGCCTTTGCTTCAGTGAACAAGGAGCCGGCCCAGAGGAGTGTGGCATCCCATTTGTATCCAAAAATCAGATTCAATTTCTTTAACGCTCGCTACAAATTCCTCTTCTGATATCACTTCTGCTGATGTCAAGGAACTACATGCCCAGAGTGGTCTGCCAGCAAGTAGGCTACTTTGTGCAGAGAAAAACTCAGCTCCTCTATTTTGTTTGGTTGCTTGAAGGGTCAATTCCTTATCAAAAGAGGAAAGTATCCATTTCTTCTGGGTAGAAAATGCTGCACAAAATGTTCTCCCGAATGAAGTTGTGGGGGAAACTATGGTACCCCATGCTATAAGGATTGGAGAGGCATCGTGGGAGGTAGAAAGGGAATTCCTTTTGGAGGACCTGAGTTCAAATTATACCCCTGCTATTTGTTTCCTACGTGATCTTGGGAAAGTCACCTCAACTTTTCTGAGCCTCAGTTTCCAAATCTGTAGAGAAAAGAGTTGGACCAAATAACCTCTAGATTCCCCTTCAATTCTAAGTCAGATCTCATGACAGTGTGAAGGGAGGGCAGAGCCAGCCCACTGGACTGGAGCTCACCTGAGAGGGAACTGCTTAGCAGGAAAGGGTAATTAATCTGTTAGCTTTTTTTTGTTAACTAGATATTTAATTCTATTTCTGTGCTGCTTCAGGACCATAGGTGTTATTACACAGCCTGCTAACTTTCAGTGCCCTGGGATAAAGGCTCAGTTATTCCCACCCTAGTTAGGACTTTGACCTTGCATATCTAATATTAATTTGGTGCTACATGGGACCTTAAGGATTATCTAGACCAGGGGTTCTTAACGAAGTCAGTGAACCCAAGGAATCCGAGGAGTTCCTGGAGTGGTTTCATGGGCGTCCATGAATTCATTTAATATTTTGATACGATTTCCTTTATAATTATATGTTTTATTTTATTCATTTAATAACATCATTCTGAGAAAAGTTCATGGACTTCACCTGATGTCACAAGGGTCCATCACACATACACACACAAATTAAGAACCCCTGGTCTTTATCCATTCCCCCCTACCCCATGCCCCTTTCATCTTTGTTCAGATGAGAAAAGAGAGGATGAAAGAACAGGGCCTTGCTGCTGGTTGGATGACAAATTAACACCAGTGTGAGGATTAAATCCCAGGCATCCTGACTCCTAGAGCAGTGCTCTCTCTGTTGGCTGATGGGCCAAGAAGACCTGGGATATGATATAACCTGGTACCACCAGCCCCAGCTTTACCCTCACTAGCCAGCACAAGCTGAGATTTGTACTGGGGCTACTGGTTTCCTATGAAGGTCAAAAATGGCCACTACCCCTAGCCTCTTCCATTCCCTAATTATTCAAGGCATTTCAAGACCCATTCTCTTTTCAGGCTGTTATCACCATCTTTTCTGCTCTCTTTCCAGGGTTGGCACATGGCTGAGAGTAATGAGACATTCTTCCCAGAGATCTGAATGCGGAGAACATCCAAGGGCTGATGGAGTGAGTGGCAGGCAATACAAAAGCCGGGTGGGCTTGGGAGTCTGAGGGCCTATGTGTGGATCCTGGCTCTGTGTGACCAAATGCCTTCACTTCTCTGGGTCTTTTCTCATCTGTGAAATGTGAGGGTTAAAGGAGATGGACTGTAAAAGCTCTTTATGATATTTAGAGGCAGCTGGGTAGTTAAAGCAGACAGTGCTGGACCTGGAGTCAGGAAGACTTGAGTTCAAATCCAGTCTCAGACCCTTAGTAGGTGTGTGACTCTGGGCGAGTCACTCAACCTATGTTTACCTCAGTTTCTTCAATTGTAAAATGGAGAAAATAGCACTTCCACCCAGGCCTGTTGTGAGGATGAGATGAGATATCTGCAAAACTTAGACACAGTACCTGGCACATGGTAAATGCTAAATAAATGCCCCTTCTTTGTGCATTACACAGAAGTCCATAAAAGACAAAACAGTAGAAAGGGATGGCATTGAGGGAACAAACTGTTTCCTTTCCTTCCTTTTATCTCCCATATCTTGCACATAGAAGATCCTTAATCAACAACTCTGAGCTGTTGAATTGAATGTGTAGAATTAATTTCAACAAAGAGAAAGGTAGCATGGGATAACAGAGAAATGGAAAACTTGGGTTCATGTCCAAACTCTTATCCATACTAGCTGCATGATGATAGACTTTATGATTGTTTTTGTTGAGTCATTTTCAGTCATTTCCAATGCTCTGAGACTCTATTTGGGGTTTTCTTGGCAAAGATACTGGAGTGGTTTGCCATTTCCTTCTCTAACTCATTTTACAGATGAGGAAACTGAGGCAAACAGGGTTTAAGTGACTTGCTCAGAGTCACAAAACTAATAAATGTCTGAGGCTGGATTTGAACTCATGAAGATGAGTCTTATTGACCCATAGACAAATTGTTTAAACTCTCATTTCCCCCAGGAAACTCACCAAAACCATGTTACAGAAAAATTGTCAGTTTGTGTTGTTTTCACACTGCGAGTACTAAAAATATAAAAAATAACAACCTCAAGGACTTTTTCCTCTTAGGAAGAGAAATATAAAATAGTCAATTTTACTTTATTTTCTGTTCCTAAGTTTAAAAACCTTAATCATTAAAAATTCAAAAATTAGTTTTCAGTGCTATATTTTGACTAAGCAACATAAATGTGGCATGGGATTTGGAGGAAGATGTAACGGGAGAAATTAAGAGGAAGGGCACTTAAAAGAAAGAAAAATGGGGAGGGAGTTATGCAGAAGAGATGGGGAGGGGAAGTAAATTCTAATTAACCCACCACTGTTCTCAGCTTTTTAATTGCTCTGATCCTTACAGCTTTGGAGGTTTCCTTAGGCCAAGATGACCCCAGCAGCAGGCCACCACCCTGGAACTAATCTTGGGGGCTTTACTGAGGTCTAGAAAAGATTCCCCACCCAGGTACAGCTCATATAAAGACTTATAAAAACAAAGCATTCTTTGGAAATTTATTGTTCTCCAAAGCATTCGTGGCCCAAGTTGGCTACCAGTCACCTCTATGTCATAGGGCTGGAAAGAGCATTTTCCGACTCTCCTACCTTTTGCCGCAATCCCATTTGACTCTTTGTTCCAGGCAGATTTATGCAACATTTGAATAGACTCTCGCATTCCATATGTTTCAATTTACACATTCCTTCTGGGGTCAAGGAGGGGAATGCCATGCTTGCTAATAACTGGATTTTCTATGTGACCTTAAATGTCACAAGCTCTCTATTTGCAGTTCCTATGTGCTCTCAACCTTGCTTCCAAGATGATTTTTTTTCAAAACTATAAAATATAGCTGACAATTAGACCTTGCTAGGCTGGGCTTTCATGAGATCACAAGTCTAGAAAGGGTATCTAGAGAGCGCCTTGTTCAATTCTCCACCTTGAGGTTGAGCCCACCTCAACCAGA
>CM053772.1:253033004-253045504 GCA_028658325.1 Potorous gilbertii | reverse complement strand
TAGTCTAACAAGATTTGTGTAGGCAGACAGATACACTTCTAGACTTGTGCCCTTTCTTTGCAGCCAGCTTTGGGGCCCCAAGTCTTTGACTCCTCTCCAGGCAGGAATCAAAGCTTTTCTTGGAGAGAGGTGGGTAATATTTCAGAGGAATTTGTTCATGCCTCCTTGAGAAAAGCATTTTAGATAACCCATGGGAACATGAACATAACCTTCATGGTCAACACACAAACCTTACATACTGAAAGTTCTTTGCAAACCTTAAAATGGCATCCAACTGATGGCTCTCAGTCTGGCTCTGAAAGCTCCACGAAACAGAGCTGCTCTATTGATTTAGCATTTATTTCATAAACCAAGCAGCTCCCAGGCCTAGGGTGAGCCCATTTGTCACCCTAGTGAAAACCTCCATGGAGTGGTGCCACCTCTTGCCAAGGCAGCCTGGCCAACATTTTTCTTCCTTCTCCTTAATCTACTTTTTGACCAGCACAGTCTGTCTACCTCTCTCTTAGTCACATCTGTCAAAAAACGATTGTTCTTTCCCTTCCCGATGGCAGCTCCTCTCCATTCGTTATCCAAAAGTCAGAGCAGTCTTATGCTGACCCCAGGGTTTATTGACTCTAAAAAGCTGAACTTGTAGCCAAGAGCGGCTCTCGGCTCCCTCTCTCAGGGCACAATACACCTTGGGAATCGTGGTGTGCCAACTGGTTTTGGTGCCAGCAGGAGATCAGCACTGACAAAGGAGCTGCCTTCATCAATCCCATAGCCATTGACAGTCCTCACCCTTGAGAAAGATCCCTAGAACATTGTAATCTCTCCTCTTTGTAATGATGCCCTGGGGATGGGGAGAAGTAACAAATTGACTAAGTCACAGGGAAAGAACAGGATGTATTGTTTTCCTGAGAGGAACAACCATCCAATCTGCTTTGTAATGTATCTGGTATCCTCAACAAAATGAGACATAGCCTCCCACTCTACCTCAGTGCCTTCTATGAATTACCATCAACAATCAGAGAATGGTCATGGCAGGGTAGCAAGAGAAAAGACTTGGAGATCAGAGAACTTGGGTTGGAATCCTACTTCCAATACTTACTATATGCATCATCTTGGTTAAGTCACTTACCTGCCTTTAGTTTCCTTATGTGTAATATGAGGCATCTTTAAGTTTACGATTCTGCGATACCAAGACCCTCTGAATCAGAATGTACATTATAGAGGACAAAAACTGATCAATGTCTTTGCCACATTGTTGAGTAGGGATTCTAGATCACTTTTGTGTCTCGGACCCTTTGGGTTTCTGGTGAACCCCCTGGATCCCTCTTCAGAATAATGCTTTTGCTGTAGGAGCTTAGACTCCACTGTCGTCCTCTGGGGTTTTATATGCCCTGACCTTCCTTGTCACCAAAGTAAGATTCTATAGGCTGAGTTCTTTCGTGATGTTTACTCATCTTCCCCACCAAACGCTTGACTTTCTAACTCTTCATTAAGGTAGGACTCTGCTTCCGGTGGGAGTGGGAGTGAGTGTATTGTCCTAAGCTTCAGGGGTTTTGTATCAGGTGCTCAATCACCCACTATCTATGAGCCCAGAGCTCTGGAAGCAGCTTCTATTGCTACTGCTGCTACCACCCCCACTGGCCTGGAGCTGGGGCTGGCCCTGTGAGACCCCAAGCTCCTCTTTCACCCAGGTCTCACAGTTTTCCTCATTGACCTTTTTGGCCTTTGTGGGTTGAAAAGTCCAAAAATGGCCACAGCTGCCAATGATTCAGTCCCTGAGGCCTGCTCCAGGGTCTGTGCTGTTGTGGTCCACACTGGACTGTGCTCTGTTCCCTGCCAGGTCTGAAAGACCCTTCCTGTCAACTTTCCAGGTGGTCTTGGGCTGGGAATTTGTTTCACTCTGACATTTTGTGGGTTCTATAGCTCTAGGATTTTTTTAGAATCATTTTTAAAGGTATTTGGAGGTCTTTGGGGAAGAACTCAGGGAATTCCCTGCTTTTACTCCACCATCTTGACTCTACCCCAAGAATAATGTTTTTAATTGTATAAAATAAAATACATAGCATGATGAAGGAAATCAATTATGTTGAAATAACAATGCAGTATTTTCTATCTAAGCTCATGGATCTCCTGAAATCTTTCTATAGACTCTTTAGGAGTCCATGACCCCACATTAAGAACCCCTGTACTTACTAAGGATTATTAATATCCTTACCAAGATGGTGCTTGTCTTTCCATATCTGGCACATTTCTGCTACTTTGGTTACTGAATTAGCCAAGATGTTTCTAGAAGGTTGTTCTGTCTGAGCCTTACTAGCATGGCAGAGTCAATGGAGAACGTGATAGACTTGACCATGATCATGAAGACACATCAGGACGGGGAAGAGGAAGGAAAAGCAAGTAACTTTCCTGAAAGCTCTGGGGAGACAGGTGGAGTCAGAACAACAACCAGTTCCCCAGCAGTCCCTGTATTTTCCCTCCTTGGCCAATCCCAACTTGTTGGCCTGAATCTTGGCTTGTTCAAATGATTTTCCCTTTGCTTCTGGCCCTCTGAAGCAACCCTCATATACTAGCCTGACTTGAATATTTGATTTACACTCTCTTGGATCCAGATTTGGACCCTGCATCTCCCCTCAGGAAAGGACTGTTGCTCCCTAGATGAGAAGTTTTCCTTAATCACTCACAGATATTGAATGCCCCCGACCCGCACATCTCAAGCTCGGATATAATAGCTTCCATCTCCATGGGGGTCTTCTTGAGCTACGATGTCTTGAATCAAAGGACTGATTTCATTTCCTATTTTGGAATATCCCATGCATCACCCTTTAAGGGGGGGGGGAAGAATATCTCTATATATCAGTATATTATAATGGAATGACAGCTAGAAATAATGTTAGCAAATTGGATTCCAATTCTTATCTCCAACATTTATTAAGCATT
This sequence comes from Potorous gilbertii, assembly GCA_028658325.1. NCBI lineage: Eukaryota > Metazoa > Chordata > Mammalia > Diprotodontia > Potoroidae > Potorous > Potorous gilbertii. Next base: position 253,042,576 of record CM053772.1, on the reverse strand, counting down.
GCAATCTGGAGCACATAACTTAAACTTACTCATTCTCAATTTATTCACCTGCCAAATGGGAAAGGTAATTCTTACCAACTGTACAGGATTGTTGTAGGGACAGCTCTTTGTAAACCTTAAAACACTATAGAAATATGGGTTGTAGATAGTAAAAATTATGATCATGTCAATTACCAGACCATCTCGTGTGTGACGAGGAGCACAACCAGACATTTTGAGAGGATAATGCATGAAAATATTATAACTAGGTTATTTAGTTTAGTTATTACTAAATATTAATTCTCTTTTACCCAGGAATCCTGAGGGTCTTCCCCTTCTAGTCTGATTTTCTTTTTGATTAAAGGGGCCATCCCTTGAATACCTTAAAGAAGCCCTTTCACTGAATGGGTGTATCTCACTCAAAGTGAGAACATGATTAAGACCTTAGCCTGAAAGTCTCCCATTGCATCCTGGGCCCTCTCCAGTTGTCCTAATGAATATCAGGTCATTGGACCCAGACAGCTCAGAATAAAGTGAGACTGATGACCTTGCACAGTCCTCCCTCACTCAAATCAAAGTCAACTGCAAGTCATGTCATCATCATGATGTCATGGTCCTCTTCGAGAATGAAAGACAAACAAACACCAACAATTACAACTAGGAATGATGGTGTAATAAATCACTTGATTTAATTTACCATGGTATAAGTGGGCGTTATGGATTGGGCACTGTGCTACACTGTGGGGATGTGAAGACAGAAGTAAAACAGTCATAGAGCAGGAAGGGACCTTATAGATCATTGATCAACTCCTCCCTTTTACAGGTAAGGAAACTGAGACCCAGAAATTGTTCATAGTCACACAGCTAGTATGGATTTGAATCCGGGTCTTTTTGACTCAAGGTCCAGAACTCTAGCCACCACACCATACTGATCCCAAGGAGTTTACTTTCTACTGGTGGAAGAGGGAAAGAATGACAGGGACACAGATAAATAAATGAAACACACACACACACACACACACACACACACACACACACACACACTCACTAATTCCAGCAGAGGCAAGAAAGCACTATCAACTGGGGTGGAAGGGCTGGGAAATTCTCCCTAGCCTCAAAAACAGGTCAGTCACATCACTTAGGGATCATTACAAGGATGTAATTAAAAGTATGTAATTGTTAGTAACGAAAAGGCTTAGTAGGCATAGGCACATCTCAGAGATATTGCAGGCTCAGTTCCAGACCACCTCAGTAAAGTGAATCACATGAATTTTTTGATTTCTCAGTGCATATAAGTGTTATGTTGACAGTGTACTGTAGTCTATTAAGTGTACAATATTATTATGTCTAAAAAATGTACACACCTTAATTTAAAAATACTTTATTGTTAAATACTAGCCATCATCTGAGCCTTCAGCAAGTTGTAACGTGATGGAGGGTCTTGCCTCCATGTTGATGACTGCTGACTGACCAGGGTGGTGGGTGCTCAAGGTTGGGATGGCTGTGGAAATTTCTTAAAGTAAGACAGCAATGAAATTTACCTTATCCATTGATTCTTCACTTGAATACCTAGAGGCCATTGTAAGGCCATTATTAATTGGCCTGATTTCACCATTTTTGTATCTCAGGGAGTAGGAAGGCCCAAGGAGAGTGAGAAGGAGATGGGGAATGACAGGCCAGTGGAACAATCAGAAGATGCACATTTATCAAATAAATTCACTGTCTTATCTGAGTGTGGTTCGTGGTTCCCCAAAACATTTCCAATAGTAACATCAAAGATCTCTGATCACAGATCACTACAATAGAAATAACAATGAAAAAGTTTGAAATATTGTGAGAATTACTATAATATGACATAGAGACATGATGTGAGCACATGCTGTTGGAAAAATGGTGCTTATCGATTTGCTTGATGCAGGGTTGCCACTTAAATTTGTATATTTGTAAAAAGTGCAATATCTGTGAAGCATAATAAAATGAGGTATGGCTGTATTTAAAACTAAAGGATGTAATAAAAAGAAAAAACTAATTATGGTAAGAGTTCACATTCATAAAGGGTTTTAAGATGTTCAAAATCCCTTTCTTAAGACACAGAATGAGATGGGTACCAGACATAGAATTCAGTTAGACAATTCAGTCCAGCAAACATGAGGTGACTACTACTTGAAAAGCAGTTGCTGGGAGTTGGGATTGGGGAGCTACTGAGTTTAGATAAACCAGAGCCCCTGTCCTCGTGATATTTACAACCTAAGTGGGGATGGGGCTAAGGCAGAAAGACGAACAATGCCATAGTAGTTCAAGATAAGCTTGCGTGTGACTCAAAGCCACAAACTATGTAAGATCAGGCAGGGAAAGTCATTATCAACTTAGAAGGGTCAATAACAGCTTCATGGAATGGATGACACTTGAGTTGAGATTTTAGAGGGGAAGAAGGAAAAAGTCCAGTCCAGATATAGAGAAGAGCAAGCATAAAGAGGAACATGCACATTTGTGGAACAGACTAGTAAAGTCCCAGCCCAGGGAGAGACAGTATTAGGAAATAAGTTTGTAATGGAAGAGTGGTGCCAGACTGAACCTTGAATGCTAGACTTTTAACATCATCCTCTAGGCAATAGGGAGCATAGGAGTGACTTAGTCAGGTCTAAGAGGTGTTAGTAGTGAAGGTGTTGCTAATGAAAGCAGGATGTTTTCTGGAATCCAGTCCGGGAGATACCTATCTTGAATGTAACTGAAGTCTGATAAGATTAAGTCATAATCTAGTGAATGATAACACATTCATCTTGAAATAATTTTATCAGAATTGAAAGAAGTGGGGCAAATGGAGTTCAGAGGAGAACCAGAGAAGAATTTTGTCAGATTTCAGCACTGTACAGTGGAGAGAGACATCTGATGGTGAATGTTGATATCCATCTACTAGAAAAGTGGTCTCCAAAATGGAATAGGATTCAGTTTTGGAGCCCTACTAGAGTCTGAGTGAATTTTCGTTGAGCAGTGTCCAGCTCTCTTGACAGTGGTTTCAGGTAGCTTTCCATTTAACTAATTACAATTTCCAGCCACAAGAAAATTTCAGAATGGGAACAAAATCTAAAGAAGAAAAACTATAGAGATGTCCCTAGAGTGAAGAGACAACATCCCTTCTTCTGTTCCTGCTCCTCTGCAGACACATTGAATTCTCCCAGGAGATGGTTGAGATTTTTTTGTAAAGAAGCTGTCATTTTTTGTATAAAAGCCTCAAACCTCATGTACTGTAATACCCACAGAACCACAGAATGAGATTGTAAGGGACTGCAAGATGTTATAGTTGTTATAGTTGTAAGAGACCTTAGAACACAGAACATGGAATGTCAAAACTGGAAGAAACCTTAGAACATCCAACGTGAAATGTTGGCCCAGGAAAGGACTTTAGAATACAGAACATTGAGCATGTATGCTGGATCTTTGACTGAATTCAGTCTTCACAGAACAAATCCCCTTAATGAAAAGAATTTGTTATGTAAAACTTGGACTCAGTCAAAAGGTTACACCTAAGGACTTGGAAGGCCACATGTGGCCTTGAGGCTGCAGGTTCCCCAACCCTGATCTAGACAACAGACATAGTGTAGTACAGCACAAAGATCTCTCGCTTTGAAGCTATGAGAGAGAAATTCAAATCCTGATTCCAACCTTTATTGGCCATATTAGCATGGACAAATTATAAAACCTCCTTAAGCCTCAATTTTCTTATCTGTGAAATTGGAACGATAACAGACAAGGGATGATAACAGGGGTGGCTTTGCAATGAATCAAGAGTACCTCCCCTGCACACCTTGCTCTGACCATCCTCATGTACTTCCACTGGAGAACGTAAATATATTGATTTTTCATTCTGAACTTTACAAACATCAAATAAAATGAACGTTTCTATATACAAATAGAACAGGAGGAGACGATCACACATGAAACCATGAATCTTCATTATAGGCAACTTGCTTTTCCTCTTAAGCATGTAATTAACTCAATATGTAACTTTCAAAGCTGTCCTGATTGTCTTGTGTTTTTTTCCTGCTCTTCCATATGGTCTCTCTGTGCATTAAAAATAATGCTTCACGGATTCTCTTTTCTTCTTTGTTTTTCAACCCTGTCACTAATTCCTCCATTCCTCTTACTTCCTCCCCCATACACATTGAAAAAAAAGAAAAGAAAAAAAATAACTTGCAACAAATATGTATACTTAAAAAAGCCAATCCCCACAATGATATGTCTACAAATGTCTCACTCTGCAGGGTACACATACTCACTTTTCCTTGCATATAACGGGGAAAGAAAAGTCTCCACTCTAGCGCGTGATATCCTCAAGTCACTTACCTCACAGGACCTGTTGTGAGGATCAGCTGAGATATTTCATAGAAAAAGGACTTTGCAAGCCTTTGAGCATTATATAAATGCCAGCTCTATTTATAGGCAGTTTTCATCCATTTGACTTTTCCTGTTTAGATTGTTAGGCCAAGCTCTTCTAGATGGTTGTAGACCTCACTGATGAAGTCCTGCCATACTCTGGGGCTTTACACAAAGAGTATAGTGTTCTCTGCAAACAGGATCTTGCTGCTCAATTTTTAATTTATCTGAGAAATTATAAAACACAAAATGATTACTAAGAAGTGTGACTTTATTAAGATGATATTATTAATTTTTTAAAAAAGATGATCAAGAACATATCCATAATTATGGGCTCATGTGTCCATTTTCTTGTCTCTGTATAATCTTTATGAGATTGATCCCTATATATATCAAAGATATCTTTAGTTTAAAAAAAATAAAAAGGGAGCAGTCAGGAAATTTGCTTGCAAACACATTTCTAGAGACTGAATTTTCCCCATGTCTTTCCTCCAAATTACCTTGTATATATTTTATATGTGCCTATAGATGTAGCAAGTAAACTCCTTGAGGACAGGTACGACTTGGCTTTTGGCCTTTGTAGATGCTTTACCTAAAACTGCCTGGCACATAGTTGGCTTTTAATAAACGTTTGTGGATTGATTCATTGCCTGAATGGCCTCCATCTCCAAGGAATAAGATGCTCCTCTCCCAGGATTGGCTCATTATTTCTAAACTCACCACCACGCTGCTAAGTCAAATCTTGACTGACACCACCTCCCTCAGCCTCCTTTGCCCTCTGATTGGAGGGCAGGAGGAAAGAGCACCAAACTCCTCCCAATGCCTTTCTTTATTGAGGACAGAAACTGGGCTCAGCTCACTCCACTTTGCATCTGCTGCTCTGTCTGGTACCGACTCCATGGAACAAGATACCCCTATGTGCCTTCCCCCACATTCTCCCTGCTTTCCTGCATCATTTTGAATGTTATCTCCCTCTCCTTAGATAGTAAGGTCCTTGAGGGCAAGGACTTTGTTTTTATTTATCGTATCCCTAGCGCTTAGCACAGTTCCTGGCACGTGGGAGGTGATTAATACATGTTCATTGTTCTGTATTGAAAGCTATAGAGGACAAGATTTTTTTTAAATTAACCTTTTTGAGCAAAGTGCAGCCTCAAAGACTATCTTCTAAGGAGGTATCTAAGTTCAACAATGAGAGATTTCTTGATAAATGTGTTTAATTCGTTTTTCTTGCCTGCTGACTCCATTTGGGGTTTTCTTGGCAAAGATACTGGAGTGATTTGACCATTTCCATCTCTAGCTCATTTTAATGATGAGGAAACTGAGGCAAATAGGGTTAAGTAACTTGCCCAGGGTCACATAGCTAGTGTCTGAGGCCAGATTTGAACTCAGAAAAATGAATCTTCTTGATTTCAGGCTAGCATGCTATCCACTGCACCACCTTGCTGCCCTTCTTGATACATGCAATCACAAAATAAGATAGCTAAATGATCCAAAGTGTCCACTACCCTCAGAGAGACATTGACTTGACCGTGATTGTACAACTAACACGTCAGAGGTAAGACTTCAACCCAGGTATACTTGTCTTCAAGGAGAGTTCCCTCTCCACTGGGCCATATCAACTATCATTTTATCAAGTGCTTAAAATGCACCAGATGCTGTATTGGGCCCTGGGGCACAAAGAAAACATACAGCTGTCCTTGCTCTCTGGGAACTTACCTTTTCTTATCAAATTAGTCGCACAAACACTAAAATCTGATTTTTTTGATCTGAAAAAGAAAAGGTAATTGACAAAAGAAGGGAGATTCTGAGCCTCATCCTATAAAGTTTGGCTTTCTCAAAGAGGACTACTTTCTTGATTAGGTCTGCACAGGCAGTAGAGATCAGCTGCTGGCAGCTGCTTAGGAGTTTTGTGCGCAATCATTAGAATTATCATCATGATGAGCTTTGTCAGAGAAAAAGGAAAAGAGGACCAACAAGTCTTTCAGAGGCCAGCTCTGAATTTTCCACTTATAAATGTAATATTGATGATACATGGCTGTTGTTTCCCTGAAGCGTTCAAGTAGGCACAAATATTGCAGCTCTTCCAAGCTTTGATTTTTTCTGAGTGAGACAACTTACCCTTATCTCCCAGCATCTGTCTAAGGGGAAGCCTGAGGTCAGGTTTCAGGGTGTTTCCTTTGCACTTTGTCCTAGTGGTAGCTATTGCTTTATCTTAAGGAGAACCTATTTCTTTGATAAATATGATGAACACAGAGATGCATAGAAAGATTTAATTGAACTGATACAAAGTGAAGTAAGTAGACAAAAAAATAACACAAACCATAACTACAACAATTCTCTGAAGGAGAGAGACAATGTAAATGGGCAACAGTGTAACAATAGAAAACAACGTAAATGGAAAGAGCCATATCACAAAACAACTGAAAATGAGCATTTTAAAATTACAAAGAATAAGCTTTGTCCCAAAGAAGAAATATAACATACCCCTTTTCCTCTTTTACCTATTTAAGAGATTCACAGGTATGGAATATTATATATATTGTCAGAGTTTTTCAATATATTGATTTTGTTGATTTTTTTTCCTTCTTCCTTTTTTTTCTTTTTCAGACTATTCTTTGTTACGGAAGATGCCTCTATGGAGGCAAGAAGAAAGGGAAAGCATACAGGTGAAAATGTAGGTAGTGCAAAAACAAAAGATATTAATAAAAGCTTATTTTCTTAAAAAAAAAAAGACTTTCCTTTGCACGGAACCGAAATGCTGTCCTCATTTCTATCTCTTTTACCTCCACCACTAAGGGGGTAGAATGAAATGAAAGGAGAGAGATGACTTCTCTCTTATTTTCTAATTTCAAAGTTCTGTGATTCATTGGTCTCATGCCTGGATCAGCTAAGCCAGGGAAGAAACCCCTGACCCAAGAAACACATCACTTAGTTTGGGCAGAGACTAACCTGTATTTGTGTGTGTGTGTGTGTGTGTGTGTGTGTGTGTGTATGTGTGTGTACATATATATGTATATATACACACTTATACACAAATCTACAAACATGTAGGTTTTATATATTATATAATTATTTTGTTGTAATTATATAAGAAAATAATTATGTATATACGTATATATGTATATACATACACATGTATTAATATATTATCCTGTGTAAGAAAACTCTTTTCTACCAATGCAGGTAAACCCCTTTGAAGATACTTATTATCTTAGAGAATTGCCTAGAGTATTGAGAAGTTAAGGGACTTGTCCAAAGTCATGTAGCCAGTAGTTTTCAGAAATGAGGATTTTGAGTCTTGGTTCAAAATTCCTGGTTTTGAGACCAACTCTCTATCCATTCCATCATACCACCTCTCAGTAATTTATACATAGCATTGATATGGAGAAATATGTGTATTTTTATCACCCTCATTTTGTAATCACTCTCCCCTAAATTCCTTCCCTCCTTCATTGGAATCTTTTCTTGTAACAAAGAAGGATAATTAAACAAAGCAAAGTACATCTTTGGTCATGGCTAACAAAGGATGTCTCATTCCAGACCTGATCTCAAACCCGAGGCAGGAGGCACGTGCCCCTCTGAGATTTCAGAGGAAGTGACATTTGGTCAGTGCGTCACTCAGGGTTCTAATGCTTTAACTGCTGTTTCCCTTTTCCAATGTGTGCATTTTCCAATTCATTTTAATTTCTTACTTAATATGCCGCTAAAGAAATTGCCTCATTTTTTTGATGAGTTTCCTTTTTTCCGAGCCCCTGGTTTTCATTTGGTTTTAAATGAACAAAAATTCGGTCTGACATCAAAAAGGATGTCAGCTGTTTTGTCTTTTTTTTTCTTTTCCAGGCCCTTCTACATCATTGGTTACTGTTGTTTAATAATCATGAGGTCACTCAAAGTGCTTTTGTTCTAGGGACCTTTCAAGACAAGCCAAGGCAGTCGTTTCGAGAACTTCTCTTGTTTGTAGACAAAAATACATTAAAACAACCAAGGGAGCTATTACTCTTCTGGATAATTATTTTTAATGTTTCGTTGGACATGTATGAAATGCCTTTCAGGCCCTTGGGAGACAAATTAGAAGAAATGCTTTGTTTTGCTTGAAATCTTGGAACTTGATCTCTGTTCCATTTCTGTTCAGTTTGGGTGTTGCGTAACACCCCTCCCAAAGATGCTGCCTCATTTTGGCTGATTCAAGGGATGCAGACAGGGCACATGAGCAATGCCTTTGTGGATCATGTAATTTCTTTTGGGTCAGTTGCTTTTATTCCAATGCAGCCCCAGCTAACTTCTATGTGGTTTGAATTGACCTTTTTGTCCATTCAGGTAAGCTGGTTCAAATGCTTCTCCCAGCGGGTATCAGGCCCATCTCTCTTGGACTCATTTTTCCATCCCCAGCCTTCCAGTCTTTCTCTTCAGCAACCACAGAGATCTGAGTAGGGAGCAGAGAGAGTTGAGAGGATCAATCAAATCTATCTAACAAGCATTTATTAATGAGCCAGGTAGAGGAGCCATATGGTATAATGGATAGAGAGTTGATCTTGGAGTGAGCAAGACCTGAATCTAAGTACTGCCTCTGATACATACGGACTCTGAGACCAAAGAGAGGTCACTTGAACTTTAAGGGCCATAAGCAACTCTCTAGGTTGAAGTCAAATCCCAAACTGGTAGAGGAAGATTCCACACAAGGACTTCCCTATACTTACAAAATCACAGGTTTGGACTCCACCCCCCACCTCAATTATTAAAAGCACTGAAATATGAAGAGAAAAAAAAAACCCATAAAAATTTCTGCCCCTCTAGGAACTTACATTCATGTTAGTTGGTGGAAAGAGTGATGGAGCCAAGTTTGAATCCTGTCCCAGTTACTTCCCACCTTTGTGACTTTGGACATGTCCCTTCAGCTCTCTAGGCTGCAGTTTCCTCATCTATAAAAGGAGAGGGTTGTTTTATATGTATGAGAAGGTCCCTTCTCACTCAAAAATCCATGGTCATTGATCATCTCCTAGTTAGTATAAATAATTAATTTTCAATAATATCTCCCCCCCAATATTCCCTCTATGAAGCACATAGGTGGTTGCTTATTTTTTTTTCATTCTTGTGTTTGAAAATCAAATTTTCTTTTCAGCTCTGGTCTTTTCATCAAGAATGCTTGAAAGTCCTCTATTTCACTGAAAGACCAGTTTTTCCCCTGAAGTATTATACTCAGTTTTGCTGGGTAGGTGATT
>CM053772.1:252994303-253032504 GCA_028658325.1 Potorous gilbertii | reverse complement strand
CTTTCAGGTGGTGATCAGTGGATTCCTTGAATACTTATTTTGCCCTCTGGTTCTAGAATATCAGGGCAGTTTTCCTTGATAATTTCATGAAAGATGATGTCTAGGATCTTTTTTTGGTCATGGCTTTCAGGTAGTCCCATAATTTTTAAATTGTCTCTCCTGGATCTATTTTCCAGGTCAGTTGTTTTTCCAATGAGATATTTCACATTGTCTTCCATTTTTTCATTCTTTTGGTTTTATTTTATGATTTCTTGGTTTCTCATAAAGTCATTAGCTTCCATCTCTTCCATTCTAATTTTGAAAGAACTATTTTCTTCTCCTTTTCCATTTGGCTAATTCTACTTTTGAAAGCATTCTTCTCGTCATTGGCTTTTTGAACTTCTTTTGACAATTGAGTTAGCCTATTTTTCAAGGTGTCATTTTCTTCAGCATTTTTTTGGGTCTCCTTTAGCATGGTGTCAACCTGCTTTTCATGCTTTTCTTGCATCTCTCTCATTTCTCTTCCCAGTTTTTCCTCCACCTGTCTAACTTGATTTTCAAAATCCTTTTTGAGCTCTTCCATTACCTGAGCCCATTGAATATTTATTTTGGATGTTTGAGATACAGAAGCCTTGACTTCTATGTCTTTCCCTGATGGTAAGTATTGTTCTTCCTCATCAGAAAGGAAGGGAGGAGATATCTGTTCTTCAAGAAAGTAACCTTCTATGGTCCTATTTTTTTTCCCTTTTCTGGGCATTTTCCTAGTCAGTTACTTGACTTCTGAGATTCCTCTCCACCCCCGTCTTGCCTCCAGATCCACCCAGCTAGTGCTTGGGGTCTGAGATTCAAATGCTGCTCCCCAAGCTCAGGGCTTTTGGCAGAGGGGGGTGCTGCTATTCAGTGTGAGATTAAATTCAGGTGCTCAGGTTGGGGCAAGGTCACCCCACAGGGCTCAGTTCCCTCAGGGGGTTTATGTGGAGACCTTCAATAATGGATCTGAGCTTCTGCCTGCTTTGGGAGCCCCAGTCCACTGCTGCCTCTGCTGCTGCCTCCCAAGGGGGCCTGAGTTATGGAGACACCCCGCTCCCCTCTTGGCCAGCCAAACAGGTTCTCTCACTGACCTCTGGCATCTGTGGGTGGAGGGACCTGCACAGGCGCTGGAGATTCTGTCCCTGAAGCCTGCTTGGATCTGCTCCCTTGGTGCCCTGGCCAAGGCAGGGCTGGATTCTGCTCCAGGTCTGGTGTGTGACAGACCTTTGATGTCGGTTTTTCAGGTCTCTCTGGAACAGAAATCTCCTCCACTCTGTTGTAGTGTGACTTCCACTGCTCCAGGATTTGTTGGGAGTTCTTACAGGTATTTGATGGTTTGTGGATTAGGAGCTAGTATATGTGAATCTTTCTACTTCACCATCTTGGCTCCTCCCCCATGGTTGCTTATTTTTACGAACATTGAGAGTGATGTAGCAGAAAGAGTGCCAGCTTTGGGGGTCAGGAACCAGGTTCAAATTCTGCTTCTGACAGTTACTAGATGTGTTATTGGGCAAGTCAACAACTTCTCAGAGTCTGAGTTTCCTTGTCTGTGAAATGAGGACAATGACACCAATGTCCTCTCCCTACCTCATGATGTGTGATTTGCTAATTGTGAGCCAAAATGAGTAAAACGTCCACACTCAAAGGTCAAGAGATGTCACCGCTCAGCATACACTCCAAGAAAGCCACTGATCATAGAGAAAGAAAATGCAAGGTGTTCGAAAGTCTTTGAGGGGTTTTAAGCTTTAGCAGAACTTTTTGTCATAGCAAAAAAACTGCAAACAAAATACATGCAAATCAACTGGGGAGGTGACTAAATAAATTGTGGTACATGATTGTAATGAAATATTACTCTACTATAAGAAATGATGTATGTGATAAGCACAAAGTATGGAAAGATTTGTATGAACTGATGCAAAGTAAAGTAAGCAAAGCCAAGAAAACAATGGATACAGTGACTACAATAATGTAAATGAAAAAGCAACAACCATAAAATATCTGAAAAGAATGTTGCAAAATTATAAAGCTATGTGTGTATGTACATACACACACACACACAAGATTACAAAGCTTGACTCCCAATCGAGTCAACAAGCATTTATTAAACAGCTACCATGGTGCCAGGCAATGTGTTCTACTCTAAGAATATAACAGAAGGAAAAGAAATCCTAGCTTTCAAGTGGCTTATGGCCTAACGGGGAGACAGAACGTAAACAACTATGTACAAAGAAGATATAGATGGGTCACACTGGAGAGAATCACAGAGGGAAGGCATTAAGGAAGACTGGGAAGGTTTCTTGCTGAAAATGAAACTTTAGCTGAATCTTCAAGGAAGTCAAAGAATCTAAGGAACCTAGGAAGTGGAGATGAGGAAGGACAGAGTTCAAGGCATGAAGGACAGACAGTGAAAGTGTCTCTGAGTCGAGATGGAGGATCTTGTTCAAGGGACTATATGGAGATTCAGTGTCACTAGATTGAAAAATGGAGGAGAGTTAGGTGTAAGGAGAGTGGAAAGGTAGGACGAGGACAAGTTATAAAGTGTTTTGAACACTAAACAGAGGGTTTGATATTTGGTCCTGGAGGTGATGGGTATCACTGGAGTTTATTGAAAAGCACGGTAACACAGTCAGACATGTGCTTCAGGAAAACCAAGGATGACTAGAGTGGGGAGACACTTTGGCAGGGAAAACCATTCAGCAGTTTGTTGCAATAGTTTGGGAATGAAGTCTAAACCAGGATGGTAGCTGTGTCAGGAGGTACATATGAAAGAAATTAAAAAGATAGAAATGGCTAGCCTTGGTAACTGATTGGATATGGAAGGAGTGAGGATGAAGAGCTGAGGATGGTGAGTAGGTGGAGAGCCCCAGTGACTGAGAGAATGGTGGTGCCCCTAATTGCTATAGGAAAGTTATTTAGGAGGGAAACATAACAAGTGCAGCCTCAACACAGAGGAAAAAACACCTCTCACTCCTTTGTACTCAGTCTGTCAATAAGCATTTATTAAACACCTCCTGTGTGCCAGTCACTATACTAAGTTCTGGGGATACAAAGAAAGGTAATAGATAGCCCTGCTTTCAAGGATTTCACAGTCCAATGGGGAAGAAAATCTATGTACAAAAATCTATGGACAAACTATATACAAGATAAATGGGAATTAATCAGCATTAAGGTGAATCAGGAAAGGCCTTTTGAAGAAGGTAGGATTTTAGCTGGGACTTGAAGAAAGCTAGAGAAGTCAAGAGGCAGAGATGAGAAGGGAGAGAATTCCAGGCATGGGGGACAGCGAGAGAAAATGCCTGGAGTCTGGAGATGATATAATGTATGTATTGTTAGATTTCCTTCCTGCCCCCCACCCCGATATAGTGATCAATTTTGATGATTTTTCTCTTCTTCTTTTTTCTTTTTCTTTTCCTTCTTTTTTCTCTTCCTATCTTCCTTCCCTTTTCCTACCTTTCTTCCTCTCTTTTTTCTTCCTTCTTCTCTCTCTCCTAAAGGATGGTTCTCCAGGAAGGGGTAGAGGGAAGGATTCAGGAGAAATTTAAGCAATGTAAAAACAAAAGCTGACCATAAAATTTATTTATTTTTTTTAAAAAATGCTTTGTAAGCTGTAAAACTTATGGGTAAACACTGGTAGCTGATTGTGCTGAGACTTGATTTCTAGTCTTGTTTCTGTTTCATTACTAAATATCTGTCCTTAGGCAAGTGACACAAGTTAACTCTCTTGTGGTCTTCCTTTTCTCATTAGTAAAACAATGACCTTGAATGTTTCTTCTGGCTCTGAAGGTGAATGAGTTGGCCCTATAAGATTCTGTAGTCACCTTCTCTCTCTCACTCCAACCCAGGGAAGTCTACTGAAGGTTCCCAATACAACTCCCAAACAGAATGGCGGTCCATCTGACTTGTACAGCTTGAATGTCTTTCTGTTTTGGAGTAAATCAATTCTCCACAGGTGGAAGTGTTAAAGTAGGGATCAGAATCTGTTGAGAGTAGCTATGGAGGAGATCCATGACTATTAGGAAACATGAGATGACCTCTGAAGTCCCTTACAAATCAGAGAGTCTATGATTCTTTAATGCTACCAATATCACCCAACTTAGACTTACCATTGTAGGAGCTCATCTGAGTCACTTCACCTCTGAAGAAGCCTTCTGTTACGTAGTAGAGAGTCTTGGCACTAGGCTCCTGTGCATTCAAATCTGAGATCCCTGAATGAGACAGAAAGAAAATTATGCTGTCTCACGCTGAAAACAGGTCAAAAGATCCCTGATTTAGAACCTGGAAGGAACTTAGAGGTCTTCTGGTCCAATGGTCTTAGTTCACAGATGAGAAAACAGAATCCCTATGTAGAAATGAGCAAAGCTAGGAAATGAACTTGGGTTCTCTGGTTCCACACTTAAGTCTTTTCCTATTATACTATTCTGTAAGCTATATTTGTTCTGACCTATGTGTTTACAGGGGGCGGGTAGGTGGCTGAGTAGATAGAGCACTGGATCCAAAGTGAGGAAGACTCATCATCTTGAGTTCAAATCTGGCCTCAGACACTTACTAGTAGTGTGACCCTGAACAAGTCACTTCCTCCTGTTTGCCTTACTTTCTTTATCTGTAAAATGAGCTGGAGAAGGAAATGGCAAATCATTCCAGTATCTTTGCCAAGAAAACCCCAAATGAGGTCACAAAGAGTCAGACACAACTGCAATGACTGAAGGACAACAAAGGTGTTACTAGGAGGGTCAAGTCAAATTTAGGAAATTAGGGAGAATGGAATGGAGGTATTTAGTGACAGGCATTTAAGAGTCTCTTCTAACAAGAATTATTTAAAGATTCTCAATTTTGTCTGAATGTGGGAAGCTAGGCTTTGCTGACACCATTTCTCGAAAATGGCCACAATAATAGTTTTCTTTAAAAAAATGTGCCTTTCTTTTTTAAAAAATGTTTTTTCCCATTAATAAGCATTTATTTCCTCTCTCTACCATAAATACTCTCTCTACTGGAAAAAGAAAAAGAAAATTTTTATGACATATAAGCATAGTTAGGTTAAAAACAAATTCCCACATTAGCCATACCCAAAAATGTGTGTCTTTTATGCATCTTGAGTCCATCACGTCTCTGTGAGAAGATGCTTCATCCCTCATCCTGTGGAATCAGAGGATCCCAAGGATGCTCAGACAAACAACACTGAAAGATTCAGAACTTTGAGTCTGCTAGTGATCCGTCATGGACCCAGAGGAGTGTCCGTGAAGCATGCCTCTGGCCTCTGGGAAGAGAGGTGGTGGTCTACAGGGGCAGAAAGAGGCATACATTTTAGACATGACCAATATGTTGGTTTGTTTGCTTAACTTATTGATTCATCAAAGGAAGGTTCTATTGGGAGCAGGGAGCCACCGAGCAGAGAACAATAATAGAAGAAAAGAGCATCAGTAGAATGGTGTTTTGGTTTTTCTCTAAATTATGTTGTTTGAAACCAAAGGATTTTTCTTTTGGAGTCTTCCTGAGGGAATGAGTTGGACAGTATTCCTCTTGATGTAAGTGCCGAATAAGAAAGTCATCTTTAAGAGGATGAGATCGACATTTCCTTAGGGGTATTAAGCACCCTATTACTGAGTCCTCCGAGACTGAGGTAATTAGGTATGTGTTTAGAGAATCCCATTGTCTTCAAGGGAACATAACACAATTGACCTAACAGATGTTCCTGCTTATCCAGTAATAATACATTGTGTTCATTTGGAACATTACTGAACTGTTCATGCTGACTTAGACGTCCAACTGCAAAATCTGGGATTCAGATCCTGGGGATTTATCACACCCACTGGAGCATGTTGGCTTTCAAAGCCTCTGAATGGATGAGCCATCTCTGTTAATGTAGGCTCTGTCCTCTCCAAAAGATAATATCTTGTTTCTCCAGCCTACATTTTCTGTAACTTCTTTCATAACTTAATTTGGGGGGAGAAAACCAACAATGTGTGAGAACACATCAAACTGGGAAAGGCTCAGAGGGGATGTCGCAATAAATATGTCAGGTATCCGGAATAGCTGGTGATATTTATTTGGTCCTTGAGCAGAAATTATTGGACTGTGAGAAACTGGAGTCATTTCTCAAGATCTCAGATTTCCTGGTAGTGCATATATGTTGGCAGGCAGCTGAAGTTCTTGCTAATTTGTTTATAAATCACCAAAAAAGGAGTATCCAATAATCTCTCCAATCAGATGTGCTAATGAGAAAGCTGAACTGGATGACAGAAGTATCTTCCAGTTCCTTTAAGAAGTATCTTTGTATGATGATGAATCAATTAATCTACAAACATTTATTAAGTGTCTACCATATGCCAAGCACTGGAGCTGCAAAGAAAAGCAAAAGATAGTCTCCATTCTCAAAGAGCTAAGTCCAATGGGAAAGCAGGCAAACAACTATAAACAAGCAAGCTGTATACAGGATAAATTG
The DNA here is from genome assembly GCA_028658325.1 of Potorous gilbertii. Lineage (NCBI taxonomy): Eukaryota > Metazoa > Chordata > Mammalia > Diprotodontia > Potoroidae > Potorous > Potorous gilbertii. The sequence goes on along the minus strand of CM053772.1, from coordinate 253,026,056 downwards.
GAATGAATCAGCAGAGGGAAGGTGTTAACATTAAGGGAGAAATAGAGAAAAACTTCTTGGAGTACGTGGGACTTTAGTTAGGTCTTGAAGAAAGCCAGGGAAGCCAGGAGGTGGAGAACAGGAGAGAGAGAATTCCAGGCATGGGAAACAATAGATGAAAATACACAAGACAGATGCTAGGTGGCGCAGTGGACCCTGGGCAAGTCACCTAAACCTGATTACCCCTCCCCCCCCAAAAAACCCAACACTTGAAAAGAAAATGCCCAGGATATGGTTATTGCTATAGTTATAATTGTGTGATGGTTGCTGCTTGTCCTTTATTTTTCAAGAGGACCATGACATAGGGGAGGTGATGCCTTGGAGTTTCTTTGGAAAGAATGAGCCATAAGCTAATGCCATTATTGAGTGCAGATTGGGGGCTGACAGAGTCTAGCTCATTTCTAGAGCATCTGTAGTCCAGACAAGATCTCTAGGATTGGGATGTACTCTAAGGAGACTAAAAGATAAAAAGAACATTCACGTTCTAGCCTCTTACCCAAATAGAAAATAGGCTCAGTTCCTAGCATAGTACTTGGCCTATTAACAAGCAATTAATAAATTCCTGCTTGACTGGATTAGATTTGAGAGGAAAAGTCCCATTTAAACTAAAATATCATGGAAACATGTGTTATGGTAGCAAAAAGCCCCCTCAAAAAAAAACCAGAAACAAAGCATGAACCTTTCAATTAGGAATTGCTGAGCAAACTGTGGTATATGAATGCCATGAAATGTTATTACATTACTAAAAAAAAGACAAGTATTCAGAGGATTCAGAGAAATATCAGGGGGGCTAGTGGTAAAATAATTCAGGATAAAGAAATGAACCAAGAAAATATATAGAAAATGACTAAAATAATGTAAATAAAACATTAAAAGGTATCAGAATTCAAGCCAAAGGCAATGACTAATGCTAGTTTCAGATGAGAGATGAAGATGCACAGGCTCTTCATCTTCTCTTTGGTGAAGTGATGGACCACAGGTACAGAATGCTATGTAAGCTGTCGCATGTAGTCACTATGATAATTTTATTATATGATTGTGTTTCTCTGTTACAAGGGAAGGTTCTGAGGTTTCCTAGGAAATGGCAATGCTCTCTGTGTGAGGGGAACTGAGGAGAAAAGTCCTTCCAATTTGTCAACCTTAAATCTCCCCTTAGGCAGGATGGACTTGTAAGCATATAATTTCTCTCTGTGTGTGCCCGGTGGCACCTTGTTGGCAACCTGAGATGGTTCCTGATCGGATTTCAAAGACTGAGGTTTCCTCAGGATAACTGACTGATTCTCAGATGGATGCATTTTTGCCTTTTCCTTTGTCTTTCAGAGTGCAGCGTGGGATGGGTGTGAGGGAGAGGGGAGACAAAGAGAGAGAAAGAGTTCATGTGCCCTGAGTAAAGGCTGAAGTGCATGGAAAAAGCTGATGTGTTTGTCCATCTGGTCTGAGAGAAGGGTTCCTGAAGGTGGGCATTTCTATACCAAGAGATAAAAGCAGCCAAGGCAGTGAGAAAATGTACTTGTTCTCTCAGCTCAAGAAGTTAATGGGATCACAGATCAAGAGCTGTCAAGCCCCTCAGAGAACATCTAGTCCAACCTCTTTATTTTAATTTTATTTTAATTAAATTAATTAATTTAATTTAATAAGAAACCAATGTCCATTAAAGTTACATGACTTATCCAAGGTCACAAAGGTAGTAGGCATCAGTGGAGGGATTTTAACCCCATGTTCTCATGCTAAAGTTCTTGTTCTTTCTATTGTACCAAAGTTCATGACCAATGTTTCTGAATCTGAACATCCTATATAGACTGAAGGGCATTTCAATTTCCTAGGCATTTTAACCCCATGTTCTAGCCTTCTTACTAGAGAAAGAATATTTCCTAGGTATCATCTGCCTTGGGGGTTATCTTGAGAATTATCCTTCTAGAGAGAGAAGGGGAGTTCCTGATGTAGTTTATCTCTTGGAGAAAGAAAGCCTCATGTGACAATGGTCAAAGTTGTGAATTGGAGGACAAGTGATCAAGCTTGCCACCACCCTCGCTATCCTCATTATTATAGTGAATATTTACAGTGTGAGTCTGGTGAGAAATGGGTTGCCAATTCAATAAACTAAAAATACTTTTGTCTTCCACGGAAATCTAAACCACAGGGGACACTGTGTAAGACTCTGAAGGAGAAAGATTTCATTGTAATATAAAAGAACTGGCCATTGAAGTTCAGTTTATTTGCCACGGAAACTTATGGGTTATTTTGAGAGTTTTATGTATTTTTGGTATTTGTTTATAGGCTACTTGGAGTACTTTTCATCTTCAGCATTTTCTATGTGATGAAATATGTTTTTCCCTACCCATATGCATCTACTGCCTTCAGTGCTTGTATAGGAACTAGAGATCCCTTTTATCCATATTTGTGAAAACCTAGACTCAAACTACATTTGGAAATTTTACTGGAGTAAACTCTAGGTGGGGCTAACAAGGTAAAAAGGAAAATAACTCTTCCTTAGGCCATCTCCCAAAACCATACATGATCTGTAGGACTCCAGGGATTTTAAAGATCCCTGTGTCATGAATTATAGGTCTAAAAAATGGGACATCAATAAAACATTTTTAAATCTCCATTATCAAAATGAATTTTCTTCTAAAGCAGCATCCATAAAGCTATATTATTTGATTACTAGGAAGACAGAGACAGAGAAAGAGACATACAAAGACACACGCAGAGAGAAGCTATAGATTCCATTATAATAGCAATATTTGTTATTGTAAAAAAAACAAAATGTAATCTGGAAATAAGTGAAATGTCTAACAATTGAGGAGTGACTGAAATAAAGTATTATATATAGTGCAGAGGAATATTATAAGGTTGTAACAAGATGTTATTGAAAAGCAAACCTAGTTTTCCCATCTGTCTTTAGAGCCCTATTTCACCTACTTAACTCCAGGGTTTGTCCTCATTCAGGCTCTTCTCTGGTTTGTCTTGCCTCTCTTAGGATGGGATAGACTCATCTTGTAAGTATGGGCTTGCAGTTCTCCAAGAGCTCAAGTAGATAAACCACAAAAAATTCCTGTTCACCAGTGGACATAGCTATCCAGCCAGGTCCTGTTACAGATGTATTGGGATAAATGAGCAGAAGGTTAAAGGGGGGACAGGGAATACCTGATCTACCATTAGGGACATACCATTCATATGATTTCATTTACACTAATGCAAATACTTGTGAAGTATATTCAATCAGTTTTATTGATGTTTTAATCTCATGTTGAGTCATGAAATTAAAAACTATAAAGAATTTTAGTGGTTATTAGAACGTTCCATTCATTAAAAATAATATGGCACTTATGTGTCAGACACTGTGCTGAGCAATTTATAGTTATTATCTCACTTGATCCTCATAACAGCCCTGAAAAGTAGATGCTATTTATTATTCCTGTTTTATAGTTGAGAAAACCGAGGCAAACAGAGATTGAGTGTCTGGCCTAGAGTCACATAGTTCATAAGTGTCTGAGGCTGGATTTGAACTCTGGTCTTTCCGACTCCAGATTCAGTGCTCTATTCATTGCATCACCCAACTACCTCTCATTATGGAAATTGTTCAGATTTCTCTCTCTTGGGGGTAATATTTTTTAAAAAGAAAATTAACAAAAACAACACAGATTTTAAAGCATTTACGGCACACATTAAAATGGTTAAAATGATTAAAAATGGTTCAGGGAACTTATGGTCTAGTGACCAGTGATTGTACAAATCCCATTCATTCTGTGATGTTTGGATTCAGTCAAAGGGCTACCCTTGAGGTCCTAGAGGGCTACATGTGGCCTCAAGGCTGCAGGTTCCCCACCTCTGGCTCTAGTGCCATGATGATACTGATAACAGATCAAAAAATAATTTTTATTTAATGGTTGTATAAAGATGGACCACAAGAAAAATTTAAAATATGAAAGAAGAAAATTATATGGGTGAGAAGTAAAAAATATGAGCCCAACTACTCAAAAGTTTATTTTATTCATTCATTCAATAATCAAATGTTTATCAAACATGTGATTTGTACAAGTCGCACCTTGGGTAAAGGAGCTGGGTTGGGTAGATTCAAGAAAAATTAAGAAATGATTTTTGACATTCTATTTAGGGACAATATATATTTTATATTTTCCATATTACCTAGGACAGGGCCTTAAACATAATCTGTAATCTATAAATATTTGTAGAATGTATAAATGAAGGTACAACTTAAAAGCACATTAAGAAGAATCTATGAATAATAGCTGACATTTAGACAGCATTTCTAAGTATCTAGAGAATATGACGTATTTTTATACCTATATTTTTTCATTTCAACCTTACAAATAACTGTTGATACCACTGATATTAACCCCATTTCACAGATGAGGAAAATGAAGCATACATGAAACATTAAGGGACCTGCCTAAATTTAATGACATAGATACTAAGGGTTAGAGTTAGGATTTTAGAATCTAACTCCTCTTGACCATCTGTTGCCTTATAGTAGGAAACATCTGAGAATAAGCAAGATGGCAAACTTGAAGTAAGATGTCTACATTTGCTTCCTCACTAGGGTGGGACACTGCTGGAGGGTCAGATTTTACCCTAAATTTAGACTCAAATAAACTTACATTCTTCTATTTATCAATGAATGAATCGAAAATACCATGGCTACTTCTCTAGCCTAGGCTGATTAACGTTCATATTTGTGATCTCTTGGGAAGCTTTGTAATTAGTCTTTCTATCAGTAGACACATAACTTGGGCTTTCTGAGAGTCTACTAAAGGAGGAAGAGGAAAAAAAACCACCCCTTAGATCTGGAACAGTGATCACAATGGACGGTTCATTCGTGTGTGATTTATGAAAGCTGGAATTAATGGACGATTGACCAGCATCAGATTTCTGGAGACTTTATCTTGTTTTTTCTAGGCAACTTCTCATAAACTTGGTAGTATTGAAAGTAGCAAGATGATACTATGCCTAAGTCTATTTACAGAGCTATTAATAAATGCCATGGGGCAACTCCAGAAAGAGGGTCAAACCAAACTGCTTTTCCTCATCATTTACTGAAAACAATCCCCAACTTATTTGAAAAAAAAAATCCAGTGTTAACAACTCTTAGAGTGAGCTGGGTCAGTAAAGGGATGCAGTGAAGAAAAGGGAAAATGAAAAGTGTCCCCTCCAAAGACAAATGAGATAATTAAGGGCATCTTAGAAAAACTGTGATTAGTATTCTGTCTGCAAAATAATCTGTTCTTTTTTTTTGAGAGGAAGTTATTTTTTTAAAGACATACTGAAATAGTAAAAGCTTTGATAAGACATTGGCAGTTCTAAAAAGAGGAAATGGAAAATTCTTTGTATATGTGCTCAGAGTCCAGCTTTCAGCCTGGAGTAGTGGAAGGAACGTTGGACTGACCAAGAGTGGAGAACAGAGATGTAACTTTGGTAGGGCAATGTGGGACATGCCTCAGGGCAATGAGAAATAGAGGGCAAAAATCTTTAAAAAATTTCTTCTTTCAGAGACAATTGTAGATAGCATTTAATTAGCAAGAATAATAAATAGATTTATTCAGCATATTCAGCATAGTACAATTCTACAGGTGATCTTATCTGTTGTTGTTTCTGGGGAACTTAACAATCAATTAAAACCCCCAAATGTTTCAAGATCAGAAACAAAAACCCAAAAAACACAAACCAAACCCAAACAGGGTCACTAAGAGGTGGACACCATTCCAATGACTCAACAATAATGGTGTCCACAACTAATGAGCAAGGTCCTGTGCACTTTGAAGGAAAAAATCAGCCCCTGCTCTCAAAGAATTTAAATTCTGCTAGGGGTGGAGGATACTATGTGTACACAGATAATTAAGTACAAGGTAATTAAAGGAGGAAGAAAGCACTAACATTTAAGGAAATCAGGAAAGACTTCCCAGAAGAGTTAACCTCTGAATTGAATAGGTGTTCAAAGGAGTGGAGATGAGGAAGGTGTGCCTCCCAGGGATGGGAGAATTTTGTGCTTTTGTAACAGAAGGACTAAATGTCCAGGGATTTGTAGGTAGCTCTGAAATGCCTCATTCCATACCTTATGGAAATTGGATTTACATCTGTGTGGATTGAAGGACTTTCGTCGCTAGTCGATGGATTTTCCTTTGATCTCCTACCTTCAAGAGGTGGTATTGAGATGGAATTATATCTATCGATTACAGTCATATATTTGAAGTCTAGGGTCAGTCATTCAGTCAACTAGCAATAATTAAGCACCTACTATTTGTCAGGCCCTGTGCCAACAAAAGAGAGTCCCTATTTTCAAGGAATTTACAGCATAATGGGGGAAATGACATGCAAACCACTATATCTAAACAAGATACATACAGGATGAACTGGAGATAACCAATAGAGAGAAGATATTACCATTAAAGGGGATCTGGAAGGACTTTATACAGCAAGTAAGACTTTAGATGAAACTTGAAGCTAGGAGGCAGTATTGAGTAGGGAGAGACTTAGGAGCCTGCAAGCCAAAACACTCTAGGGGTCCAATTCCTTTTAGAGGAGTGAGGATAAGAGTTACTTTTCCCTCTTCTCTACAAGGCGGGAAATAGTTCCATCAAAACCTAGAGGATAAAAGTTAGCTTTATCTTGGCTGGTTTAGTTTCTTCTCCCACCAAATAGTTATTACACAAAAGGCAATCATGGATGATAAATATTTATCAAATCAGACAAGCAAAAACATTAATGAAGAAAGACAGAGTGATCTAAGTGATAGAATAGATAAGTGTTAAGGGGTTTTGTGACCTAGGAGTAAGAAATCTCTGCACAACCTAGGAGACAACAATCTCATTGGAGGGGTCCTGGAAGGGTGTATGTAGATGCCGGAATTTTGGGGGGTAAAGGCTTTCCCCCACATGTTTGGGATTCTATAAATCTCTTCATTAACTAAAGTCCAATTCTTCTATATCTCTTTCTCTGTTTCTCTTAGAGGTCTATCTGTCTGTTAGTAATCACATCTCCCCAGACCCACAATGTCATAATCTCCTTTCTCAGAAGACCAGAAGGCACATGTAAATAGTGGAGTTACATGTGTAAAGGGACGGAAATGGGAGATGAAATTCTGACCTTAGTGAACCAATTCACAGAAAAAAAAATATATTTCATAAAGCCTGTGGACTTTTATTTTTAGTTTTTAGATTACGTCAAGGGGAGCAATAGGAAATAAATCTAGATAGGCATGTTGTAGCCAGATAACAGAGTTTTTAAAATACCATGCTGAGTGTATTTTCTCCTAGAGGCAATAAAGAGCTACTGAAGATTTGTGAGCAGAGGAGGTCATTCTCATACATCATTTTGTCAATAGTATGGAGGATAAATGGTAGAGATGAGACATTAAACAGGGAGATGTCATGGCTATTGCAGTGGCCCATGTGATAGAACTTGAATGAGGGTAATGATCTGGTTAGGCTCTTAGATACTCAGTTGCTCTATCTATAAAATGGGGACACTAATTCTTATAATATCCTGTGAGGTACAGATATAAGGTGATGTAAATAAAGATACATCATAAGTTTATAAACTATCGTATGTTTCAATATAATGGATTTTTTATTTTTGCGGGGGGAGGGAGAGACCTATTTTTCACGAACTGATCATCTGCCTTTAAAATTTCAAATGCATGTGATGGAATTTCTGGAGTGAGATACTATGGGTATGCACAAAAAATGTTGCCTTGATTTGCACCCAGGAGTGGACAAAGTTCTGTATGAAGAACTGCCCAGTCATCCACAGTCACATCACAATGGGAAATGTTTCTTTTTCTTTGATAAGTTTTTATTGATATTTTCTGTTTCTTACATCATCATAGTTATTACAAATATCTTCCCTCTTTCCTAATGGGAATACAAAAAAGGTAAACAAGCAGGCCCTGCCCTCAATAGAGCAACATGCTAACGAATATATGCAAAAAGATAGATGCAGAATAAATTAGGAGATAACCTCAGGAGAGGCACCAGGATTAACTTTCTCCCATCTATAGTAAAAGAAAAAATTATGTATTAAGGATAAAAAGATAGAATGATAACTAACTTTAACTTGCCTTAATGAAAATATTTCAGCAAAACCATACTTTAAAAAACACAGGATATCAAATCCCATTGACATGTCCCTTCCCATCGCATAGATTTGGGGGATTCTTTTTGTACTTTGTTTTCTATTGATGTTGTGTTTTATCTTTTCGTGTATATCAGGATTGTTCATATATGCTCTCTCTATAGCACAACTATGATTAAACTTGGTTAAAATTATTTTTTACATGTCACTGGGAAAAATAAAATATTAAACTTGGAGCTAGCTAGTAAGGAGAGGATTTGAAGACACTGTACCTCCTCCAACTGAAAGGTGGCCCTTTAATGCCCACCTAGAGATGCGATCTCATCAATTGGAGAGTTCCCTCTAATCATGTATACAGCAATCTATCCAGGGTAGCTGAAGCTGGGCATTATAAGTTGACCACAGCAGGGAGGGATCCACCCAATGGTCAATTTTCTCATGTTCTTCTGACATTTCATGATACCAGTGAAGTACCTTGTCTGTTATCTAAAACCTCCGCTTCCTGCCATATGACCAGTCTGTCTCTTCCTATCATACAATTCCTTGATGATGTTTTCTGTCGTTACCCTTTAGGGTTCTTCATCGGTTACATGATGTAGGCTGCTCACAAATACCATCTCTCTCTCTCTCTCTGTTGTCCTCTATGTTAAATACATCTCTTAATACTTTGGAGGCAATCTTGATGCCATACAGTCATCAAACTACAGCCCATGGACCAAATCTGCCTCCTTGTCTGCTTTTGTATGATCCATGAGCTAAGAATTGTTTTAAAATGTAAAAAAGAAAAAATTTAACTTGTAAGATGTACAAAAAAGTTTGGTAGGCTGGACTTGGCTTAAAGGTCATAGTTTGTTGCCTCCTAAAATATAGTAACACCAATAGAACATTAGTTGAAAATATGAACCTTTTCTTTCATGAGAAGCTTAGGAGTGGTAAAAATTTTTCTACTCCTCTGAAAGTAATACAGCCTCTGCTCCTAGATGATCCTGAGCCTAATTTGTTGTCCACTTTAACAGTCTGTCCTAGATACACATCTTGTTGAATAAAATCTCCATCCAAATGCATGTTGAAATCTGGGCTATAGATTTTTCAACCACTTGGTCTTTCCTGTGTGAATGGAAAGGCCCAACTTCTTTTTGTGCTTACAGAGAGATCTCTTCCGTGACGCTCTGCAATGTTCTGGGGCTTGATGCAATCAAAACAGTGTCAGAAAATAGGAGCATTCATAAGACTTTATCATCGATAGGAAATCCCTCATTTGATTTGTGCTCTGCCCTAGATCTCTCTATCACAGTATATATTTAATATGTTATGCCTCCACTAATGTTTATTATCAGAGTATCACTGAATAGGGTTATTTCTGTTGTTTATAACTTCCAAAGAATGTCAAAGCATATTGATGTGTGAAATAGCAGATGCCTTATTGTAAAAGAGATGGTAAGGTAATATTTTGATCTATTGAATCTGATGCCTTTTCATAATCAAGAAACAACAATCACAAGGAGATCTTACATCTTTCAGTTCATTGTAAAATAGTAGACATAATCTGTCATTGAATATGACTTGAAAAAGACTGCTTGTTTCTTACAAATATCCTCATAAAGGGTTCTTATAAAGATTGCGTATGAATAGGAGAGTAAACATATTGGTCAGTAGTTCTTAATGTTCTCTCATCCATATTTTTTGGTATTAATATGTTATGAGGTTTTCTCATATCTCTGATGTCCAGACCAATTCCTTTTTAAAAAAGGTGTTCATGAGGTAGAGGAGACTTCTTTGTAATCTTCAAGTCCTTTGCTTCCTTTATCCTGAACCATGCTTTCCCATATATTTTTCCCATCCTCACCTTTTCCCACTTTTGCATTTAAAGACACCAACTATAAAAAGTGAATGTTGATTTAATTTGGATGGTCTTCTCCAATTCTTCATATAATTTTTCTTCCACTTCATTGTCAGCAGCAGATATTGATACCTAAAACATTAGTTATTTTCATGGTTGTCTATTTTTTTACAGTATCAACTCTGCAATACATGATAACCAAATGTCCTGTGAAATAATATTTCTTGTTGCTTCTGGGCACAAGATAAAATTCATTCTTCCAACTATTTCTTTGCCTTTCCAAGAAGTCCTTGTGAACCACCCTTGCATTTAGCTGTAACTTTCTACTTACTTTGTTTATAGCAAGAATGTCCTGGTTGATATGTAGCAGCTTTTTTATATGTCCACTAACTGGTCACTGAACAAGGCTCTAATGTTGAAAGTGTCAACAGTCAAAGTTTATTGAGGACCTAAAACCTGTGATTCTTAGTACCTGCCCCTTTCCCCTTTGTGCTAATCTGGCATTGTTATTACAGAAGAGAAAGGGCATCACATAGGACTGATGGACATTTTTTCTTTTTCTTTCATGTCTTATTTTAACTATCTCCCTCCTCTTCCAAATCCTCACCAAGAGACCAGCTTCCCGATGCAGTATCTCTCCATAGTTAGTCTGGTTATAAAAAGGGCCATATTGAAAGACTTTCCAGAATGGCAAAGAATGACATCATAAAAATGCAGTGCATATGAAGAATTAGGAAAAGCACGGAAAGACTCGTATAAACTGATGCAAAATAAAGTAAACAAGGCTAGGAAAACAATATACATTTTGACTACAACAATCTAAATGGAAAGAACAAAACCCAAAATGAACGCTGGGTAATTATAATGACCAAGTTTGGCCTTGGGGAGGAGACGGGAAGAAGTATTGGAGTAATAGAGTGAGACATGGTTTGGATATGGTCAATATGGGAATTTGGTTTTATTTTTTTCCTATGCATATTTGTTACAAGAATTTTGTATTTATTTTTTTCCCCAGTGGGTGGGGAAAATGGAAAGAAGAAAAAGAATTTGGTAATTGGGGGCAAAAAGAAAGAAAAGAAATGTACACACTGGGAAAATGTGTGTGTGTGTGGAATATGGGGGGGCTATGGGTGTGGAATGTTGTATATGCTGTCAAAAACAGTCAGTTGTTAGAACTGTTTAAAAATCTTTATTACAAAGGAAGACTCACTAAAGAAGGGAAGGGATGGGGTATATTCTGAGCTAAATGGCATGGAAATAAAAAATGTTAACAAGTTTATTAAATAAATAAGCAAATTAAAGGGAACAGTTCAGATTTGTTCCAATTAGAAACTTTTCCCAGCAGTTTCTGAGACACCAAACAAAAACTGGGTCATGGGATAATGGGGCCACTGTCCATGTCTATCTTTCCAGTCTCCATAATCCAACTGAGGTAGAAAGTCATGTTCAATCTGTGTCCCTTGTATTGAAAAGATATCAATATTGATTCAGACTCTGGCATTTTAATATGGATTAAGATCAGAATTATTTACTCAATAATAAAAATGGACATTTACATGGTTCTTTCAAGTTTGCAAAGCATTACATACCCATTCTCATTTGAGACTCAATAGGACTCTATGAAATAGGTGCTACCAATATTATAAAATCCATTTTATAGATAGGGAAATTGAGGCTCAGGGAGGTTAAGTGACTTGTCCAAGGTCACACAACTAGCAAATGAAAAGGCAAGATTTGAATCTAGATCTTCCTGACTCCTGTTCCCAGCACTCCTTTCCTTAAAAAGTCATGCTGCCTTATCCCAAGGATTATACATTAACTGTTGCTGCATCAATGACATACCCAAATAACAGCCTGAAAAGCAAGGCATTCAGGTAATACGCTGGGGCGTTAGGTCTATCTAGCACCCAAGAATCAGTTTGGTTTTTATATTTTTACTTCATTGATGGGTTGGTTGGATGGTGTAGAGATATCATTTGTGAGAAAACTAGTTTTCCTCATCCTGCCCTAAACCCTTGGAACCTGGAGCAAGGAAGGAAATAGAAAATTCTTTTAGACCTGAAGTCAGGAAAATTGTTTTCAATTCAAGGAGAACATAATTGGAACTGATCATCAGAATCCACCATATAGTAGAAGGCAGGTCACCTCACAGATTGACTGGGGGAGGGATTTCCAAACCTATCTATAAGGTCAAGTTTCACTAATTCTATGCTGCGAGCAGGTGAGACGCACCATCTCTATCAGGACTACAGGGTGGGAGAATTGCATCTGTCTTGGTTAATTTAACTTTTAACCTTTATGTTCCCAACGACCAGCAGAGAATTTTGCCAATAGTAGATACTTAATATTTTTCATTTGAATTCTGTGATTTTGGCAAATTTCCATAATCAAGTTCTTGAAAATAATTATCTTCTGTCTCCCTCCTCCACTTCCCTCCTCCTTCCCCCAAAGATACTTATTGCTTTATCCTCACGCTTGAAAAATAGACTTTGGAACGATTGTTTCCAAAAGGCACAAAATGTTCTGTCATTTTACTAAGATTAGGAAGACCCAAGGTTATCAACAGTGTAAGCATCAACTGCAATCAATTCTAAACTGCTCCCTTCTTGCCTTGAGGAAATCTAAACCAGGAACTCTTCTGCTACATCTCAGGACACCTTCTCTTCTCTCTCTCCCCCTCCTGCCAATCCCCTTCCTCACTCATGCTCCATCTTTTCCTGCTCTGGCTGACCTACAGGCACATCTTTGCACCACATACTAGATGCATATCCGGATTCACAGACAGACATCCAGGTGTCGGTTCTGTAATGTCTCATTAAATTATCTATGGGGAAAACGGGTGCCACTACATTTTCTGCTTAAATGAGATTCAATATAAATTTAATATGAATCATGAGATTAGACTGACCTTTGAAAAATAAGTTTTCAGATCTCTCTCTCACGCTCTTCTTCTCTCTCCCCCACTCTTCCTCTCTTTTCGTCTCTCTCCCCCTTTCTCATTCTCTCTCTCCCCTCAGCAATAATTCCGCAAAGAATTGTTTTCTGAGTACCTTTAAAAATAATTTATAAATCGTCCCCATAAAATGCAAAATAGTTCTGTTTTCCTCTTCCCCTATTACATTGCTAAAATGGTGATACTTAGCTCCATTTAATACACCCCTCTCTCTACCCGAAAAAATTTGGATACTTTTACAATACCCTATATATCCACTATGAAAGATAATACTGATACCTTGTTTTATATGAACTTTTATACACCGGGATTTTGGCAAGGGGACTAGCTTCATTGGGATATTTTATGGCTTATTACATCGGGATGATTTATATTCACATTTTGCTTAAGCATTATACTAATAAATTTAACCAGTTCCCTTGTACTACCCTGGGGTTCATTTTTTTCAAGGGGGTCTATATAAGGGGAAAATTAAAGTAACAAGTTCTTACCGAGAAGAAGAAATTGACCCAGCTGCCTTGGGCCACAAATAAAAATTACTGACTTTGTGGAAGACTGAAGCAGCCATCAAAACCCAGAAGTTTTTAGCTCTAGAGAGATTCCTGCAATTAAGCTCTTTCTCAAAGGGGGACTCATAGTGTGATAAAATATTTAGCACGCTCATTTGCTTGGAAAGTGTCTGCGGTGTCCTACATAATTAAAATCCAACACACAGAGGCGCTGACTGTTATTAAGCTCGCTCCAGCCGGTTGGAAGAAGGTGGAGGAGATAAAATCCAGTCTATAAAAGATGTTCCATCATCTTCTGTGCCTTTTTAAAAACGCAGGCACACAAACACAGCTCCCCCACCCCCAGTATTTGGAAGGAATTTTATAAGATCAGAAAGATTCAGAGATGGAGCGAACCCCCTCCCCTTTCTTTTACAGGTGCAGAAGAAGTAACTTTTTTGCTTCTTTGCAGAGTTGAATCTGGGGTCAGGAGTTCTAATCGTAGTCTCAGACTGGAATTCCAGATGGCGTGTTCAGGACTGGAAGCAGCTCTCAGTTCATCAATTTCACGAGCTGGAGGGATCTGTTCTGGTTACGGCCCCGACTCCATTCCCAACGTGGCATTAATGCAGAACAAATTGAGACATATCCTCTATGTAATGAGTTCCAGAATTTACAAGATTTACGGTAAAATAATAGCCTGGACTCTGCCGGACTCTTTTATTGAGGGCTTCTCCGGGGGCCCTGGGAACGTTCGACTCGCCGTGGCAGGGTTGCAGCTCGGGAGCCTGGGGTGGCACTGACTCCAGTCCTGGAGGGAATAAATCAGCCTTGGCTGAGAATTGTGCGCCTCGCACAAGAACCGGGAAACCCTTGTCCTCCTCCACTCCGCGTCTGTTGCATCTTACTAGGACTGACAATTTGGCAGGGACCCGGGTGGGGGGCACAGAGGGGGGTGGTGGTGGACAACGACAAGCTAGGGGGTGGGTGGCAAGCAGAGCCAGGGTGGGGCAGCCTCTAGTCCCCCTGAGGGGCACGTAGAGCTGCCCCTCAAGTAGCCCATGGGGTAGTTAATTCTTTTCTAGCCGCACTTTTCCTTTTTTCTTTTCTGAAGGGGAGCTTGGATTTTTCGGGTTTTTCTAACAATTCCTGCAGAGCGTCCGCGTGGTCCTGACCCCTGTGGACCCTACCCTAGCAGGGGCGGAGATGAGGGGACTGGGGGCGCCGTGAGGTGGGAGCAGACGCGTAGGCGCAGGGGCCGGGAGCCTCCCACAGCCCTCTGCTCGTCTCAGCCCCTAGGGCTGCCCTTCTCCTCCTCTAGGTGCTAAGTTAGCCCCGAAGGAGCCATTGAGCGCTGAGCGCCGGCTCCTCCGGTTTTCCTCGAGGGGCAAGGGGAGGTCAGGCCCACCATTTATTACGGGCTTCAGCTCGCCGGGGCAGGAGGACAAGGTTCTTGACAGATCGCTGGGCTTCCCGCGTGTTTGTTCAGTTGTCCGCGGCTCAGGAGGTTACTCAGGGAGAGAGGTCGGGCTGGCTCTAGGAGCGCCGGGTTATTCCCTGGTGCCCAGAGGCTAACCTGGCCCGCCTCGCGCTCCGTTAGATGTGGCTGACAGCGCTCAGGAGTGGAAGGCAGGGGTCTGGGGGCACAGGCACTCCCTCTCCGCCCTTCTCCCAGGAATCCCGCTACTTTTGATCTCACAATAATACATCTATATTATACGTATGCACGTGTGCATGCATATGTACACATATGTATAGGTACATCTTCCAGGTCCGAGAAGCGCTATATAAAAGCTTCTTTTGGCACGGTTTTTTTTTCTTCTGAGTTCCTCCCTGCCCCTCTCCATCAGCAGGCCGTCCCCCTCCCCCCCCCCCGTCCCCATCCTTTCTCTTCCTCCCAGTGTCGCCACTCCGGCTCCACGGAGCCCCTAGAGTAGTAGTAGGAGGGGGAAGGAGAGCATCCTTAGGCTACCCTACCTCCCCCGACTCCGCTCTTTCCCATCCCTACCCCCTACCTCTATCCCTACCCCCCACCTCCACTCCCACCAGAGAGACTTTGCACCGGCAGCGATCTCTCTTGGATACGGGGAAGGTACATTCCCTCCTGTCTCTGGTTTCTTTTCTCAGGCTGCTGGGTGATCCTGGGATGGGGTGGCGGAGGAATTGGGCTAAGGAGCCCTAAGGGGAGGCCTGGGAACCCTTCAGGGAGATCCTGGAGGCGGTCTCCCACTCTAGGTTTGCTTGGAGAAGTAAGGGCCGAGACTGTTGAGGGCTGCACTCCCGAGGGGTCAATCTAGAAGGGAGAGGGAAATTCGCAGACTGGCTTACTGTTTCAGAGCTGGGACTCCCCTTTCCCTCTCCTTTAGACCCATGGAAGCTAGTGATTCCCCACTCCTAGCCCAGCTCCTGGAGAGATCCAGAAGGCATAGGAGAGGGCGGAAGAGGCTACCTTGGGAGTATATACTCTGGGAGAGCCTTCAGTGTCTGGATTTAGGACCCGCGGGTAGAGTCGGGCCGGGCCCAGAACCCCCTTCCTTACTGTCCTCAACAGGGCAAAAGGAAAGGGAGAGACGAACGGACTCGGGAGAGGAAACCTCGTTCGTCCGTTTTCCTTTGTTTCCTGGAGGTCTGGTCGGAGTGGGAAAGGTCCCAAAGGAGAGGAAGGGGCTGGAATTAGCTTCCAATTCTCTAATTCCTAAATTTCTTCCAGGAAACAGAACAAGTGTATGTGTGGAGGGGAATGTGGGGCTGCAAAAGGATTTGGGTCGCCTGTAGCCCCAGATGCTTCATTGCAACCCCAAGTGCAAAGCAAAGAAAATCCGTACAAAGAATAAGGCAGGTTTGACTCTTAATTAAGCAACAAAATATCCCCCAGCAAAATGCAACAAAAACAAAGCAGCAATAAAATTCACCACCCAAACCCGAAACCTACAAAGGCGCACACACAATTAGAATCAGGACGTATTGGTTTAGAAATCGAAATCCCTAGGTTTCCTTCCTTATTTCCTCAGAAAGTCCTATGCCTGATCCCAGCTTATGAAAAAGCAATGTGTCCCACAACCTGGGAAATAGAAGGCAAGAAATAGACAAGAAGCCCTGGCTTCTCGTGTCCTGGCAGAGTTGAGCTTACTAACTGGGAGTTTTCTATTTTCCTCTAGAAAACAAAACCTGTGCGCAAACTCACACCAAAATGAAGCAGGAGCCTCGTTTTGCTAAAACAAACACAATAATCTTAAGGATTTGGTATGGATCGAGGAAAGGAGGGAGGGACAGAGGAACTGAAAGGTGGGGATTAAGGATGAGGAAAATATTGTTCTTTAATGATCTAAATGCGGTAGGGACGTGAATTGCACAATGCAATTCTGAAGGTGATGTACAATTTACCAGAGGCTTGGGGTATGTGAAAGGATTCAGTACTTCAAAACAAAATGCGAGCGTGACGAGATGCGGGGCTTTATTTGTTTGGTCATTTCTTAAATAACATCTTCCTCCCAGGCTTCTCTGCTGCGAGGAATTTACACAATCTTCGAAAAATAAGGTTATTGTATATAAAATGTATTGCAGTACTCATTCATTCGTTCTTCATTCATTCAACCAAAGCAGAGAGAGTTAGGCTCTTTTGGGAGCACCTTATTTGTGTTTCTGGACACGAGTAAGACCATACCCTCATGACCCGCAGCCAGGAACCATGGTGATGCTGGTCCAACTTGGGGGGAAAACAACAGCCACCCAATATCAATAATTCAGTTAGGGCCCCTTAGCCAAGTGGAAAGCTACTGGGTCCTTCCTTTGCAGTTATTTCTCTGGGGAAACACCTCCCCCGCCAAAACAAACTCCAAACCAAAAATAAACAAGCAGTTGGCTACTGGCCTTGAGTGGAGAGACCAGCGGACATCGGACAACCACGCAAAGTGGTTTCTCATCCAGCGATCCAGCTGGCGCCTTCTCCCGCACACTTGCTACAATCTTAGAAAAAGCACGGGAAAGAAGGGCTTGCAAGAGGTTCTTCTCACCAGTACGGTTTTCCCAAACCGGACTACAGCATACTCAAAGAAACCTGCAGTCTCTCCAGGAAGCCAAGGGTTTCAGAGTAGGTTGGGTGGATGGGGAAGTGGGCTTTAATTATAGAGAAGTAAACCCTGGAAGATAGGAGCGTTTCTTTGACTTTTCCATTCCCATCACAGTGGGTTTCTCAGGCCCCGAGAACACTCGAGCCTCTGAGCACACGGTATTCATTCTCCAGGTCTGAATTCTGCTGGGACATCCTCTGGGAACGTTCTATTAATATTTCTTTTTCCAATCTCCCACTCCCGTTCCCCTTCTACAACTCCCTGACTCGGGACTGAAGTAAATAGCGATGATTTGGGGTGGTGTGGGATCTCCAGAAAAAAGTTGGAGGTCCGTGACTGGGGAAAGCGTTTGTCGACTTGAGAGATAGGGAAACCCCACTGAGTTCTTGGGCTACGGGAGCGATACTCCCCCCCCCCCCCCCCAATCCCGGGTCAAGAACGTCCCAATGTCTTTTTTTCTCTTGTTGTGCGGTCGGGTTGAAGTGTGGGATATTCCTAAGAGCAGGTACATGGATTTTAAGGGGTAAGAATAAAGAAAGACACTTCTGACGAGGAAGGAATGCAATCATCGAAACAGGGCAGATTTATTATGGTTGATATACTCTCCCGTTATTCTGGGCACCTGCTCACCTCCCAGGGTCAGCTTCCTCCCGGCTCACCCATCACCCAAGCCAGATTAGGTGAGGCAGAATTCGTCCCACCGTGCTCAGCTATAGCCCTGATCTCAGACAGCACACCCCTCGACCCCCAACTCCAGAACGCAGAAATGCTCAGGGCAGTTTCTGGTCCCCGATTGCAGAGATGCACAGCTACCCTTTCCCTCCTCTGCAGAAGGTGCTCGTAAATCCAGAATTGAAGTGTCCCACTCCACCTCTGTTTGCTCTGTAACAGGGACCAGAATGGTGGGCAAGGTGCATGAGGGTTCCATACTCCTTACAAGCCAGTCAAGTTTCCCAAAGTCCCGCCCCCCTGCAACTGCCCCCCTCCCCCGCCCACTTTCTTCCTTATGACCCCCTCCGTCGCGTGTCTGTCCAGTTTTTCCATAAACGCGGCTTACCTGGAATGCCCCTCCCTCTGTCTGGAGACCCCGACACCCTCAAAATCTTACAGGGGGAGATCAAGCTTGGGGGTAGGGAGGCAGGGGAGCGGTCCCACGGGATAGTTGATCTCGAGAGGTTTGCGGGGTTGGGGGGGAGGAGGGTTTCGCAGTTTGAGATCCTCCCCCAAGTCCGCCCTACCCCGCCCCTGGCTCACTCTCCTCCACTCCCCGCACTCAGGTCGCCCCGGGAGCAGAGCCTGCTGCCTAGTAGGGCCTGGGCTGCGGCGTGAATGGAGCAGCTGGATGTCCTAGCTCCTCCTCCTCCCCCGCCATCAGCCCCTCTTATTTGAGCTTTGGGAAGCCGGGGGCAGCCAGGCGGTCGGGGTAAGGAGTTCAAGGCAGAGCCCACACCCAGGGGGCTCTCTCCAGCCGGACAATCAACTCCTCCTTTCTCTTCGCTGTCCTCCCACTCGCCCACTCCTCTCCTCACCCACCCACCCACTCATCTAACCCGGACCGCAGTCCATGAGCTGGGACCCCGCTGCGGCTGCCTCCGCCTCCTTCCCGCCGCGACCCTGGACTTCCTACTGCCGCCGGAGCCGCCTTCCACGTGTGCCCCCGAGCCGGCGTCTCCTCGTGCGCTTCGCTCTGGGCCTTGGTGCCTGCAACAGCCCGAGCAGCCAGGAGCGCGGGGCCCGGGTGGCACCTGGAGCAAGTTCACTTCCATCGGGCAGGGAGGCGAGCGCCTGCAGGGGCGGCGGGGCCGGGGGCCGGCCGGCGGGGAGCAGCCCATGGGCTCCGACGTGCGGGATCTGAATGCCCTGCTGCCCGCTGTGCCCTCGCTGGGCGGCGGCGGAGGCTGCGCCCTGCCCGTGAGTGGCGCCGCGCAGTGGGCCCCGGTGCTGGACTTTGCGCCCCCGGGCGCCTCTGCCTACGGCTCCTTGAGCGCCCCCGCGCCCCCGCCGGCCCCGCCGCCGCCGCCGCCACACTCCTTCATCAAGCAGGAGCCGAGCTGGGGCGGCGCGGAGCCGCACGAGGAGCAGTGCCTGAGCGCCTTCACGGTCCACTTCTCCGGCCAGTTCACCGGCACAGCTGGAGCCTGTCGCTATGGCCCCTTCGGTCCGCCCCCGCCCAGCCAACCGCCCTCGGGCCAGGCCAGGATGTTTCCCAACGCTCCCTACCTGCCCAGCTGCCTAGAGAGCCAGCCGACCATCCGTAACCAGGGTAAGCACGAGCGCTGCGCCTTGGGGGAGTGCAGCGCGGCGCGGCCCTACACCCCGTTACTGAACTAGGGCAGCCCAGAGACGGTCGCTCGCTTCTGGCTTCCGCCTCTTGCCTGCCCCACTTGGGCCCATTTCTGGCTCTGGCTTATTGCATTTGATGGGCCCTTTCTGAAATATGAAGGGCCCCGGGGGATCCTGATGGTGGGGAACCGCAGCATTGCCTCCCAACGTCCTTCCTAGGCCTGCCCTCCGGTCTTCATCTAAATGAGACGCCGAGACCTTGGGGTCAAGGGAGTCAGAGACCTCCAAAGGTTCGGCCTGGGAGTGCGCGGCCAGTGTAAAGCCTTGCCGCCCACTTTCTTTTCCCTAAGCCAGGATCGCTCAGGGAAAGTTTCTAGACTGTTCGCAGGAGCCGGGAGGGACCAACTCTCGGTCACTCTTGGACTTCTGGGCTAATGAGGCATCCTATAAACCTGGGGAGCAACGAAGTGGGTGGGAGGGAAGGGTGCTGCCCGGGGAGGGATGCCCAGGATATAAAGATCTAGAAGCTTAAGAGACTTCAGTCTTCCATCACAGAATCAAAGAAATAAGAGAGATTTCCCCCCATGTCTTCCAACCTGAGCCCAGGCAAGGGACTGGGGAGCTCCAGAGCTGCCTCATGGCTTCTCCAGTCGCTTCGGCTACTCGGGCTCTGTTGTTGCCGACGATAAGGAGCCAGCCTAAATTCAAATATAATAACAGGCTTGTTGATTTCGTATTTCTCGAGATCTTTAGTTTCACTGTATCCGCTTCGAGGTACTTCCCTTTTCTAACAAGTGTCGGTTCCTAGGGCTGATTTTGAGGGGTGGAGGATACAGATTAACTCTTACTGAGTATCTTTAATATAAAAGTAGTCAAGTTTCGACTGGTGACAATATTATTCAAATCCGTGTAATTAAAAGCCACGTTAAACAGGGTTCGACCCAACTCTGAGACCAGCCGGCCGTGCCTCAAGTCCAGAACTGGTTTAAGGCCGCCAACCTTTAGAAGCGAACCTTATTTTAGAGCTGGGAAGGAACTTAGAGACTCTTTGGTCTAATCCTCTCATTTTACAGAATTGGAAACTGAGGGTCAGAGAAGTTAAATGACTTCTCAAGGCTTCATTGCTAGGAAATATTTATTTTTTCAAATGTAATTGGGGGGGGTAATGCTCACGATGCTATTGAAAACTGCATGTGGGAGGAAAAAGGACAGAAAAGGGAACTCGAGTCTGATCTCGTTGGTCTGTAGCTCTTTGTTAACAGAGGGAGGAATTTAGATAACCCGAGGTTAAAGCAGCATCCTGCGTCTTCTGTATTTTCGGATAATTCGTTTGTGATTTTCCTGGCAATCAAAAAGGTAAAACCAGCCAGGTTGGACTGTAGTCCTCGGGAATTCTGTACGAAAGAAGCTGTGTAAGCCTGTCTCCCCGGGCTCGGAGACCCCACCTGCTCTTGGGATTTAGTTGTTTCTGCAACTAGCGGACTGATGGGAAGTCAGTGGAGTATCCTAACACCTAACTGCGATGTTCTCTTCCAAGCTGCCGAGACGCGCTCTCCAGGGGGCTGGTTTTTAGTTTCTTCCCTGAAACCTTGATGATCCATAAATGGGGGAATTCTACACTTCCGAAACCACCCCACCGCACTACTCAGGCCTTAGAGAAACTGAAACTCGCTTCAGGGCCTGAACCTTAAAGCTGCTTTTTCCTTCCTTCCTTATTCATAACTTGTTCCCCCGAAATGACCATGAAGATGCCGTCCTAAAGGTCCTGGGAGTGGTGGTCGGGGCCAGAAATCATGGGAGACCTCCCTGGCCTAGAAGTCTTTTCCTTGTCCTTATCAAGCCAATTGGGCTAGGGCCTGTTTCCCTACCAGGTTGGGGAAGGGTGGAAAGAATCCTAGTTGGAACCTTAACGCGGCTTGTTTATTGGCTGTGTATTCTTGGGCAAAGCACTTTATCTTAGTGTCTCACCTTACTCATTTGCAAAATCAGGGCTTCTTAACTTAAGGTCCATAATGTTTTAGAAAGCATTTTGATAAGTATTTAAATATAATTGATTTCCTTTATAATCCTAGTATGCATTTTATTTTATGCATGTATCAACGTTATTCTGAGAAGGACTTTATAGGCTTTCTCAGTCTGCCAAAGGGGTCCGGGATATAAAAACGGTGAAGAACCCCTTTCACTGGATGAACTCTAATGATTGACATCTTTCCAGATCTGAATCCTACAAAGAAGGGAAAGTCTTGTTCTGTTCTGGGTTGAGACTCCATTTAGGAGCCTGGCAGCCAGAGTCAGGATCAGCATCTAGTGTACCCCATAATTGAAAGCACCTCCCTTTATCCTGGACCAATCCTCTAGCATTTACTCAGTTCATAGACTGAGGCCCTAAGTCCCACACAATTCTAGAAGTCCAGGAGTGTACGATCAGGGAGCCCAAGGCAGACACCTTTCTGGACTACTTGAGAGTTTCAGTAACTGCTGCCCTGAGCTAAGCATTCATCATAAACCAGGAAACCAGGAAAGAACTGGGAATCTTGTTTTCTTGTATAGTAGGGGAGAGGGGCAGATAGAGAAAGACACACACATACAGATTCAGAGACAGAGAGACAGACAGACAGAGAGACAGACAGAGATAGAGAAACAGAGAGACGGAGAGGAAGAAGGAGGGAGAGACAGAGAGAGAGAAGAAAGAAAAAAGAAAGAAAGAAAATGATCTTTTGGAGGGACTCCATCCCAGCAGTTCTTTTGTAATTCTTATTTAATTCTTGAATGGACTTTTATCCCTAGTGAACCACCCCAGATTAAAATCCAAATATAAATAAACAGGCTCCAGACAGAGGCCATTTTGCTTTTATTTCAGATAACAGATGAGAAAGTGGGGTTGGAGACTGAGGATCTGGGTGGAAGGGGGAGGCAGGTGACTCCTCAGGTTTTGGTATTTCCTTAATTGGCACCAGGGAATGGAGAAAATTCGCTATCTGTCCCCTTGCCAGGTGATATACCTTGTAATATCCCTTGAGAAGCCTAGGACAAACCAGCTCTGTTGCCAGATCTCTTAGCATTTCTCTGGGTCACTCGAAATCTTTCAGCCATCTAGGGATGACTGACTGACTGACAGACTGACTCCCTCTTCCTCGGAGTGTACAAAAGCTTTTCGGACTTGGGTGGACCTACTCGGCCAGTGTCCTGTCCCTGGGTCCCGAACCCAGGTGATTATGTGCTCGAATCCATTTGGGAAGGAGAGGCTCCTGATCTTTTTCTCCAGGCTAATGGCTCACCCTTCTCTGTCTGCCCTGTACCAGTTTCCTTCTGCCCTATTTTTTCTCCAGGAGAAGTGAGAAGGGACTGAAGGGGTGTGTGCCCCTTTTCCCTATCCTGAGAGAGCCAATTCCTCTCTGACTTAGCTCTCTTCAGAAGCTCTTGCATTTGAGGGGTTACCCCAGGACTTCAGAATCCATTCCGGGAGCGTGGTAGGGTAGGGGTCAGGCCTTGGCAGTTAGGAAGAACTCTAGGGGAAATCTGAGAGCATGGATAGGATAGGGAATGTATGAGTTTCTCCAGTCATGTTGGTGTGAAGATTCCCACCAATTCATTTCTCCACCTCTGTTCTGAGGACACCCAAAGTTCCCTGCCTTTCACCAGGGCCAGAAAAGCAGGACTGGCTACCATCTGGTTGCAGGAAAGAGATTTGTATTGCCTTCCTTGCTTTTATTTCATGAAACTTTAGCTTTTGATGCAGGATGCTTTTTTAGAGCTGGCTAGGGTGAAGAAAGGAGGTTTGGAGTGTGAAGTGTCAGGTTCCAGGCCTGGCTCTGGCTCTTGCTAGCTATGTAACCTGGGGCAGAGCCCGAGCCTCAGTTTCCTCTTCTTTAAAACCATTGAAGTGGGAATCGTAGCACTGTAGAGTTTAAAGGAAATTTAGCTTTAATGTAGTCCAACACCCTCATTTTACAGAGGAGAAAACTGAGGTATCAGGATTTGAAGTCTTGGTCCAAGGTGTATAGACATCTTTCTCACCAACCTCACAGGATTGTGAAGAACATGCTTATTAGAGTACTAAGCACAACTCTAAGTGGAAACCACTCTCATCGATTTTCCTCTGTGTCACCTGGTTCTTGGCCTAAACCAACCCCTTGATCTCCCGAAATATAATGAGGATACTATTCCCCCTTAAGCCCTTGGGGATGCCTTGGAGAGGGGATCGTCAGAGTCAGTTCTGACCTTTCCTCCTGCAGTAGGAGGGAAGTTGAGTTGAAGCTCGACTTCTGACCAAAGCGGTCAAGGCTGCTCTCAGCTTAGAGGCCCGGGCTGACCGTGGGAATGACGTTACCTTGGCCGCCAGTGCCTCCCTCTCTCCAAGAGCTGAAAAACAGAAGCTTTGCCCGTTCCCTGCGCAGCAGCCTTCCGTTCTCTCCCAGCTGTTATCCAGCTCCCCACCCCCAAACAAAGCCGAAAGCTTGCTGCTGCAGCAAGCAAAAGGGCTACGTGCTTTAATCAGTCCGAGTTCTGATAAGCCCCTAATTTCAACAGGCCTCTTTTGCTCCAGGCGTGTTCAGAACTGAACTCTTTATCTCTTTGGGGTGCTCGGGGACAGGCACTACCAGAAAATGCCTTTGAGGGGTGGGGAGGCACTCAGGATAGAGGGGTGCTTCTTGGCTGAGGTGATGGGGATGGTGACTCGGGGGGTACCCGAGTCTTCTGGTTCAGATCGTTGACTGAAGGTCATGATGGCTCCTAGTGCAACAGGCCCCGAACCTCTCCTGCCTCAGCCTAGCTCCTCTATTCCAGGCCTCCGAGGCCATCCTCCCTAAGCAGGTGATGCAATTGGGAAGTGCACACATGGAGAGATACTTCACATTGGGCTGCAAGAGCTGATTTTGTCCAGTCTTGAGCAGGGGGTGGAAGGCAAGCAGGATGATGCATGCGAGGATCTGTCCAGAACACCCGAGTTAGGGCAAAATGTCTTAGGAGTTCAGGACTGCGGGAATGTGACTAGAGGGTACAACGAGGAAGACAGTCTGGTTCCAAGTTCTTAAAGGGGAGGGGGGTGAGACCTAATAGGAGTACTTCAAAACTCTCCTCTTCTCTGAAAAAAACCTGGGTGGCGATGGCCTGATTGTGTTTGGAAGCTGAGGTTTGTGGCTTTAACTGGCCCGGTCACTGTGACAAAATAAAGAACCACTAGGGAAAGAATAACTCTAACCGTTGGACTCCTCTACAAAGCACCATGCGTTATCTCGTTTGGATTAGGATATTTGTTCAGATATTCGTTCGTACAAGTAACTAGTAAAATCTAGTTACTCCATTTTATAGATGTGGACCCTGAGACCCAGAAAGCACAAGTTATTTGCTTAGGGGCATCTGGTAAGTAAGACGTGGTTTATTGAAGACCAAGCTGGGAACTGGTCCTGGGTTCCTGTTCACTTCGCAGAATTAGCCTATTATTTAGAGTGCATGGCAGACCTAATTCAATCCTTTGAGTTCCTTGAATGAATATTTGCGATTTGATTGTTTGAGGCAAAAACCCCGGGATTCTGTTGGCTGCGCATCCCTGCTTGCTAAAACGGACTCAGTTGTCAGCCCTGTGGGTCAAGCGAAAAGCTAGTTGGCCACAGGAGAATAGCTGCCCAGGGTCTGGGGGCTTCCAGGATAGCGTGCTATAGCCTCGGCTGCTGGGGCCTCTTGGGGATATCCTGAATCTCTGAAGAATGTCAGGTGGGGGCTGTCTCCCTAGGGTCAATTCAGGAGCGCAGAAAGTGGGACTAGGGAGACTCCCGAAGGGTCTTCCAAGTAAGCCAAATGCACTAGCCAATTGTTTGTTGTATTTCCTCTTAAGAGGAGGAAGGAAGAATCCCAGAAGTGGAGTTAGGAGTCTTGAGTTCAAGAACCTGTGCTTCGATTTACCAGCTGTGAGGCTTTAGCTAGGTCACTCTCTCCCTCTAGATGGTTTTTTCCTCCTTGGTTGACCAATGAAAGGGGACAATGAAAGCTGCCCTAACTCCTGTCTCAAAACGTCATGAGGAAAAAGCTTTGTAAACTGCCACAGGAATGAGAATTACATTTCTTCTAGAATTTTCTTAGCACTCAGTTAAACCAGCGCTCTGCCCCCAACAAGGCTATTTTGGGGGTTAGTCTAGATCTGTTTTCAGGGATAGGAGAATTTTAGAGTTAGAAAGGATCTTAGAGATCAACACCTTCAGTCTTCTCATTTTACGGATGGTAAAATCCGGGCCCAGAGAAGTGGCCCCCAATGTCGTCCATCTAGTAGTAACAGAACCAGCATTTACACCCATTTGCACACTGCCCCTTATATATGCAGTGCGCTTTTCTCATTACATGTCTTGCTTCTTTGAAGTCATTACTTCTTGGTCCCTTTCCCTCCTCCGCATCCTTCAGTGTCGCCTACTTTCCTTAGTCCCAGATACATACAAGAGAGAAGGACCAGACGTGAGGGTATAGTGGTGGTGTGAGACAGCCCTGAGTTCCAGCAACCTTGGAAGAATGCCCTCTCTCCCTCCCTAATCCACACCCCTCCCAGATCCAGGAACTTGGGGTGGATTCTCCTATTGTCTAAGATATTCTCCCACTTCTTGTGCCCACACTGCCCCCCCCCCCCCACAAGCACACACACAGATTCCCACCAAGAATGCAAAATCTCTTTCTGCAGTTCCCACCTCCTAGCAGAGAGGAAGAGTACAGGCGAATGACATGGCTCGCAATTTGTAGGTGGAGAAAACAAGTAGTAAAAATAGAAATAGCATGGAACAGTAGAGGTTGCCAGATTTGGAGTTAGATGATTTATGACTTAGGGCAAAGTATTTACCTTCTCAGGGACTCAGTTTCCTTATCTGTAAAATGAGGAAATTGGAGTAGGTGACTTCTAAGGCCCTTTCCTTTCAGCTCAAATTTCTAAGTCTATGCAATAAAAGGATTCATTTTTTCATGGTACATAATGTCATTCCAGGGAGTAAGCAAATCCAATCCAATTCAGTAAGGTGTCCTATCTTTTCACCTACCAACTGAATCTGTGTAAAACCTTTTCTCACAACTGCTCTATGGGGTAGTCAGAGTTGAGTACTATTCTCCACATTTAACACTTGAGTTTTAGAGAAGTCTTTTTGGCTGGCTCAGTGTCACACAAATATCTGGGGGAAACGATGGGGTCTCCTGGGCTGGGAATGCAGGGAAGATGGCCCAAGCAGGAGACACCGACTCGGAGAGAGACCACAAACTGAGCCAGAAGGGCCGGTTCCCCCAAACACCTCTCCGACAGCAGCTAGCTTGAGGAATCCTGGTGGGGATGGTGATGAGCCGAGGAGGAGCCGACTGATAACATTTACTCAGTAATTACATTTTTTTTTTTTTAAAGTCCGACTTCTTTAACTGTCTCCGAGTCATTAATGAAAGTTGGTGCCGGGACTGCTGATTTATGGTTTGGTGTCACTGAGGGGTCAACAGAACGGATTCATTTCACTCTCTGAATCTGCTTGGTTCCTGGAAGGGTCTGGTAGTTTGAGTTGTTTTGAGAAATCAGCTTTCCCCAAACGGGGAAAGTAGTGTTTCATTGGCGCTGCTTTAGACTTTTGTATTTTGAGTACCTGGAAGTCAGTCAGTTAGAAAATAGTTGAGAAGTACATTTTGAATGGAGGCAGAGACTAGGTATCTCTCCTCTTCTCCTCTCCCCTCTTTTCATCCCCCTTCTCCTCTCTTCCCCTCCTCTCCTTTCTCTTCCCCTCCTCTTCTTTCTCCTCCTCATTTCTCCTCTCTTCTCTTTGTCTCTATCCTTTTCCTCTTCTCAACTCAAATCCCCATGCCACTTAATGAGACTGGACGGAAAGATGGCAAGAAGGGATAGTTTTGCTGGTTTTACCCATTGTGGGTGGAGAGGAAGAGGAGGAGAGGGTGTATCCTCGTCCATTATATTGGGGCTGGGGAGGGGAATCTAGAAAGCCTTTCCCCCTAGGATGGTAGGTATCTCACTAATCCGTGTGCTTCTCTCCTTGCTGCACTCAGGATACAGCACTGTCACTTTTGATGGAACACCCGGCTATGGACACACGCCCTCACACCACGCAGCGCAGTTTCCCAATCACTCCTTCAAACACGAGGACCCCATTGGTCAGCAGGGTTCCTTAGGTAAGAACGGAGAGAAAAAATGTGCTTCTGCCCCCACTCAACCCAGCCTGGGTGCATGCCGTAGTTACTCAAGGAAGTACCCGGTAGTGTAATGGGTGCAGAAAGAGGTCCCAGGGTCTTTCTTCTTGACCTCTGGGAGCCCCCTTCAGTTTTAAGGTTTGGGAAGGAAAGCAAAAGACAATGCTGATTCCCCTACCGTATCATCCTGCTACCTACCCCCAGAGCCAGGACCAGAAGTAGACTAAGATAGGCAGGGTCCTGGTAAGCCACATTCAAGATCTCCATTTCAAAATATCTTGTTTACAAAAGTGTCAAGTACGGTGGTTACAACACTAGTATAGCTAAATTTGGAAAGTCTCAGAAGACTAGGTGTTGGGTGGTTTTTTGTTTGTTTTTGGTGTGGGCCGGGAAAGTCACCCCAATTTGTTCTGGGGCGTACTGGATGGTGGAATCTGATTGACCTGGGTTCAGCTCTATCTCTGACACTAACTATGACCATGACATGCTCCAGGGAACGTATTAAAACTTTAAAAGCATTGTTAGTCCGGATGGTGAAGGCAAGTCCCAAACCAGGAGTTCCCTAGGCTGATGAAATCAGAGGTCCCACCCCCTCCCCAAACCCCAATCCAACAAGGTCATGAAGAACCTTCCGGCGGCCAGGATATCCACGTGTTGAAATCATAAATCTTTTGGATATTTTGAAGTACGTTTAAAAGAATAAATAATGTAAATATCAGGGTTGTCCTGTTCCCCCACGATCCCCTCCAAGACACGCAGAGGTTTATTTTGTATTAAATTGAATCGTGAGCTATTACATATTAGAGAAGACTTAAAGCCTCTGGTCGTCAGGAACACGGTTTTGGGGTCGGGGTGAATGGGAAGGGAGGAGCGTAATGTTCAAACCCAGAGGGTTACCGCCACAATGTTCAAGTCTTGCCTAGGGGATGAGAAGACCTGGTTCAGGTTCTGCCCACCCCACAAAAATTCGTGACTCTACACCTTAAAGACCCCTCTCCCACCTCTCCCCTTCTGTAGGTGAGCAGCAATACTCCGTGCCTCCTCCAGTCTATGGATGCCACACGCCCACCGACAGCTGCACCAGTAGTCAGGCCCTGCTGCTCCGGACTCCCTACAACAGGTAAAAATTCTCCGGGCCTTCTAGCTGTCCAAGTCAGAAATATCTCCCGGAATCTTGTCCCCAGCTTGGAGTCTTAGCAGCTGAGTTCTTTGGGGGAAAGAGGGACCTGCGCGCTGTCCTGGGTCCTGGGATCCAACTTGGGACAGTCTATAAAGAGCAACCTTTATAGCTTCTTGTGAGAAATGCTAGGAGCTTAGGGCAACTCATTGCACCCCCCAGCCAGGGGTGGGAAACCTGCGACCTCGAGGCCCATGTGTGGTCGTCTAGGTCCTCAAGTTCGGCCCTTTGACTGAATCCAAACTTCACACAACAGATCCCCTTCATAAAAGTATTTGTTCTGTAAAATTCAGACTCATTCAAAAAGCTCCATCCAAGGACCTTAGAAGGCCATATGTGTCCTTGAGGACGCAGGTTCCCCACCCATGCCCCAGCCCCTACCCCCGGACAAAGAAGGGAGGCAGGGTCGCTGGTGCTATGAGGAATGTTCAGCCTACTAAGACCTGTCTTAAGCACATCCTTGAAACTCTCAGGAAGAAAGTAGGTTGGTCAGGGACTGGTCAGTGAAAGCTCACCTTGCTCCCCACTCCTAAATTCAGGATCTCTACCTTTTTCTTAGCATTCCCACTTTAGGTTGTTCTAGACACTAACAAGGACTATAAATATATCTTGTCAGTCTGAACATCAACACAGATACAAACAATAACCACCACCACCGTTTTATCTGAATTTCGGCTGATAAGTACTAGGCAGATGACAAAAACGATGACGAGATGATAATGGTAGGTGACACCGGTGATGGTGATGATGAGAAGAACCTGAGGCAGCCTGGATAAGAGAACGCTCCTTAGAGTCAGGAAGGCTCGAGGTCAAGTTCTTTCTCATACAGGCTATGTGACCCTGGGCAAATCACTTAACCCCTCACTCCCCTAGGCAGCTGTCTCAGACTGTGAGTGGCAGAGAAATTGCTGATGGACATCGGTAGAGAAAGTTTCCTCCTTGGAAGTTCCCTGTACCGATGACATCACAGGTCTGGTCTCTCCCACTCTCCCATGTTCATAATAGAAATGATGATGGTGATGGGAAGGCAGTGTGGTTCAGGGGACAGAGTTTTGGATTTGGAGTTAGCAAGACCTGATTTGATTTCTGATACCGTGTGACCTGCAAAGACACTTAGTCTCTGTGAGACATGGTTTACTCATCCATAAAAGGGGGCTAATAATAGTTACATACCTGCCTTACCTGCCTTTCAGGTGGTTGTGCAGCTTGAAGCAGAGAATACAAGGAAAGCACTTTGCAGAATCAAAATCATAATAGGAATGGGTGCTTGTTATTTTTAAGCAGGTCTGCAGTGAAAAGACTTTCAACATAAAGGGAACTAATTGCTAATTGGATGGAGGGAGATGGAGAGCCAGGGCTATGCTTGCTCCTAATAACAGTTTACTTTCCGTAGAGTTGAGGTGCTTCATCTGGAGTCCACAGACTGGGGGGGGGGGCGGTCTGTGAAGTTAGAGAAAAAATATTTCGATATCATTAGTTTCTTTTGTCATGCTTTGTATTTATCATTCCCATTTGACAAACGGGGAAACTGAGTATCTGGGGGGAGGAAAGAACTTTTCCAGCAAAGTTAGGAAACATTAGGAGCTGCCTCCCTTTGAGAGTGACTCTCCTGAAACATTCTAAGGGGACAGCGGAGTGTGGTGGAAAGGAGTGGACGCTGCCAAATGGCAGTTTCTCGGGGCCTCAGTTTCCCCTCCTGCACGCTCGGGGTAGGAGGCTGGATTAGATTTCTAATCTAACTGGCTCAGTCCTCCTGGGCTTCTGCCTTTTCCTGGCCCTCCGGGCAGGAGCGCCTCGGGTCCCGGCGGCGCTGTCTCCTCGAGCCGCCCGGAAGGGTCCCCTTCGGAGCGGCCGCGAGCCGGGACAGCTCTGGGCGGCCAGCGGCGTCTGCCCCGGGAGGCAGCCCCAGCCTGGGCCCTTGGTCCTGCTCTCGGGAGCTTCAGAGAAGCCTTCCTTCCCGCCTCCCCTCCCCCAAATTGACTCTTCAACTTTTGGTGAACTTGGCTTCGGTCCCGCGACTCCGATAGGGTTGCCTAGTAACCCGGGCGCAGACAGCAGGCGCAGTCGGGGCTGGGGGGGAGGAGGGGGTGGGAGCAGGGATGGGATAGGGGTGGGGGAAGCAGGGAGAAAGGGTGGAAGTGGCCACGTTGTTTTCCGGCTCTCCATTGGCCTCTCATTACCTCATCGTCCCCCTCCCCAGCTGGGGGGGAATCCTGATACCTCCCATTATCCCCCACCCCCACCTCAACTTCTCTCCCTTCTGTGCTGGGGGCGGGAGGGGGGAAGGACTGACGTCAAAGGGAAGGAGGCAGTGAGGTAATGAAGGAAGGAAAAAGGCCTGTCAGGAGAGACTGAGTGGGGAGAGGGTGGGGGAGGACAGAGACCGGTTCTCTGGCTCCCCAGGTGGAGGAGAGGCTCAGGTTGAGTGCACCTGAGGACCGCCCGCACCCTAGCTGTGTGCTCCGTCCAGTCTGGGCTTCGCGGAGGCATCGGGGAGCCGGGGCAGCCCTTGCACTCTGCTTTCCCTCGCCCTGCCTTCGATGCCGGGGCAGCCCTTGCTCTCTCCTTTCCCTCGCCCTGCCTTCGATGCCGGGGCAGCCCTTGCTCTCTCCTTTCCCTCGCCCTGCCTTCGATGCCGGGGCAGCCCTTGCTCTCTCC
>CM053772.1:252959065-252993803 GCA_028658325.1 Potorous gilbertii | reverse complement strand
TGCGCGCAGCTCGTGTGCGGGGCTCGTCTTCTCCCCTAGAGCCCTGGGCTGGCCCCCGTCGGGTCCTGCCGCTCAGAGCAAAGAAGGCTCCCGGTGCCCAGGTCCCGCCTGTCTGCTCCTGGTAAAGGCGCGGGGGCTGCGGAGGGCAGGGCAGAGCAAGGTGGACCCCGGAGGGGTTGTGCCTTCCCCAGCCCGGAGCCCCCAGGCCTAGGTCACTTTCCACACCCCCTCTTTGGCCCTTTCCGGGCCTTGGGCGCGGACTTTGACCTTGCTGCGCTCACCCCACCCAGGCCCAGCTCTCCTGGCACACGGGAAGCGTCCCTTTGCCATCTTCCAGGAGAGATGTCCAAAGGCGCGGCGGGGGAGTGGGAGCGCTGGCCTTAGGGAGGAGGTGGGAGGGGGACAGCCGGGCGCCTCTGGGGACTCCAGGAAAAGAGAGGGGATTGGAACAGGAAACGGGCTCGGGGGAGCTGGAGGAATCTGGCGGGCCTCTGGGAACCGTGGCTGCGACCCACTAACACACACACCCTTCCCTCCCTCCTCCCAGCCCTTGGGACCCCGGGGGAGGGAGGTCCCCTCCTCCTTCCTGCTCTGAGCCAGATCCCTTTTAATTAAAGTGATCTAGGAGGTGCCTGGGGTTTGAGTTGGACCTCTTCCAGACCCGGGGGCGGAAGCCTTGGCTGAGGGAGCCCGCAGCCGAAGGAAGGGAGGATACCCATCCCTCTCCCCCAAATCCCCTCAAGGCCAGGCTGTGTCCCGAGGCTGTCTGCCTGCGTGTTGGAGGGAGCGTGTCACGCTACTGTCCAAAGCTCGGAACCAGAGACTTGACTCTTAGGAAGCAATGGCCCAAACAGCTGCCAAGATCTCTCCCTTCCCCTTCCCCTCTTTGTATCTACTTCTTCTCCAAAGGACTTGCTTCACCCTGCTGGGATGCTCTGAGGCCAGGGAACAAGGAAAGTTCTTGTAGAAGGACTCTTTCCTACTGGGCAGCTTCCTTCTCCCTTCTCCCTGAATGAAGCTTCCTCCTCTTGAGAATGACCCCTCTCCTCAAATAGGAGGCCTTCTTTCCCTGTAGGACTACTCCTAGAGCTTAACTACTTGAATGTAATTGGAATGTCCCCAAGCCATCCATCTTCACCTCTCAGCAAATGACTCCAGAAATGTTGCTATCCGTTTGAAAACTGGAAAAGTTCAGAGTATTTAGAGAGTCCAGATCGTAGATTTTAAAAACATTTTTACATTTATTTTTATCTAGTAAAAATAAGAAAGAAACCAAACTTTAATAATATGTATATATCCAGCAGTTGACCCTGGAGCCCTCCTGTATCAGACTGTGACACTACCCAGTTATCTTGAGGGAAGGTCCCATAAGTAGGAGGTGTTGACAATGGCACACTTCTTTGTTTCCCCTTCAGGGTACTCAATCATATTGCAGCCTAGGTGTTCTTGGATAAGTGGTTTTACTCATTATGTTCAGATCCTAGATTTAAAGCTGAACTTGACCTTCAGGTTCATTGAGTCTTTTTGATCTTACAGTTGAAGAAACTGAGATTCAGAGAGGTTTTAAATGGTAGAAACATAAATTCATGGCTTTTCTTTTTTTTAAGCTTGCTCTTAATCCAATTCAAGAAACATTAAATTCCTAGGATGTGCCCTGGGTAAGGGGCAGTGTTAATTCCTGGGGATATGAAGACAAAGCCAGTTGAAATACCTTGAAATCAAAGGTCTTATTTTTCTATAAAGGACTATAAGTGCAGGGAGGAATCAATACAATTTAGACACAATATAACACAAAACAACTTTAATAGGGAGACTACAATAATACCTGGACATTATTAGTGATGGTACAGTGGATAGAGGGGCAGCCTGGAGTTCAAATTTGACTTCAGACATTTACTTGCTATGTGACCTTGGGCAGATGACTTAACGCTGTTTGCCTCAGTTTCCTCATCTGTAAAAAAAATGAGCTGGGGAAGGAAATATCAAACCGGTCCAGTATCTTTGCCAAGAAGACCTCAAATAGAATCAGGAAGAACTGGAGGTGACTAAACAACCTTAATAGCTAGTCTGATGAGAAGCCTCTATAAGAATTTGTGCATAAGCTGGGTCTCCAAAGGAGCTAAGAATTCCAAGCGGGGAAAGCAAAAAGGAACTGGGGTCTATTGGGCAAAGTCCAGGAGGCTGGCCCAGTTAGCACAGGAGATTTGCCCTTTCCATGATATATCTCTCCTATACAGTTTTTTACATTTCTTTCTATCCCCAGTATTGACAACGGAT
The DNA here is from genome assembly GCA_028658325.1 of Potorous gilbertii. Classification (NCBI taxonomy): domain Eukaryota; kingdom Metazoa; phylum Chordata; class Mammalia; order Diprotodontia; family Potoroidae; genus Potorous; species Potorous gilbertii. The sequence goes on along the minus strand of CM053772.1, from coordinate 252,991,526 downwards.
AAGCACTTAGTTAGGTACTTGATAAATGCTTGCTGCTGATGCCAATGATGATAGCTGAGAAAGAGAAGGAAATAAGCATCTCTATAGCTACACCTATGGCCAGGTAGGGTGCTAAGCACTTTTACAAGTATCTCATTTGATCCCCACAAAAATGCTGTGAGACAGAGGTTATGATCCCCATGTTACAGTTGAGGAAACTGAGAGATTAAGTAACTTGCTCAGTATCACAAAGCTAATAAATGTCTAAGGCTGATTTTGAATTCAGGTGTTCCTGTGTCAAGTCTAAGACTTCTATTCCCCAGGCCGCTGGCTGCCTAGCTTAGCATTTATTTAGTACATTAAGGTTTGCAAAAAGCTTTCTATACTTCTCCAGATATAGTGATTAACAGGGAGAGGCTACAGATGATTTTCAAATGATTTTTATACAGATCAATTGCCCATTCTTTTCAGTATTCGATCTTCCTTTCAATGTGTATACTTACTTTCAATATATATTTACCATACTCTTAATATACTTTCAATAATTTACTTTAAATATATATACTTATTGTACTTTCAGTATATACTTAGAATATGTCATCAATACTTCCTGTACAAGTTTTTTCCATTGAAGAATGAAATTTCTCTTACATACACACACACACACACACACACACACACACACACACATACATGGCTAGTGATGACAAATAATGGTGATCGTAGATGGGTAAAGGGCTGGTCTGTTGTAGCAGAGCCTCCTTTCTATTTCCTCCATATACCCCGACCAATATGTTTGCCAAGGACCAGGGTCAGACTTTTTTTTCTTTTATCGATTTGTTTATATCCTTCATGGAGTTTCTTCCCCATCCAATTAATCAACAAGGATTTATTAAGCTCTTGCTATATTTGAGGCACAGTTCTATGGGCTAGGGATACAAAAATCTTTGAAAATAATCCCTCTCTTCAGGGACTTTACATTCCAATGGTTTCATTCCCAAGGTGATATTTATCACAAGATGTGCTCAGGTTGGTACTGGAGTCTGTTTCTTAGTAGGTGGTAGAAGGGACCTCACAGGTCTACTAATCCAACCCCCCTCATTTTACAGATGAGAAACCTGTGGCTTAGGGAAGTTAAGTGACATTACACAGATAGTTAACCTCAGAGGTAAGATTTGAACCCAGGCCTTGTGACTGCAGACCAGGCTTCTTTTCACTATTCCACAGTACAACTCCATTTTTCAGATGAAGAAGATGAGGTCCAGAAGAAAGAAATAGTTTGCCCAGTGTCACAGAGGTAGTAAGTAAGCGTTAGAGCCATGATTAGAACCCTAGATTTAAAAATGGCTCCAGATCTTCTCCAACAATGGTGGATGGCTCACTATTTGTTCATTTTGCATCCCACATGTCCTTGCTTTCCAGCCTTTCTAAGGTTGAATATTTACTAATCATTCAGAGAAATGGGGGTGGGAGGCAGGAATCCCACCTCCCAGGGTTAAGGCTACCCCCTTCTCAGCAGTCCAGTTTTCCATATATTGTGGAGAAAGAGAGTCTGGCAGCATTGGTTCCTACTCTCTTCCTGGGAGTTGCCCGAATATGTAAATCTCCTGCCTCTTTCTTTTTTCCTAGACTCATCTCACCCCTAAGCCTTTTGTAGCTCCTTCCTTCCCTGCATCTGTTCAGTGACTCCAGCAGAGTCAGACTCTTTACTACCCCATTTGGGGCTTTCTTGGCAAATAGTGGAACAGCTTCCCATTTCCTTCTCCACATCATTTGACAGGTGAGGAAACTGAGGCAAATAGAGTTAAGTGACTCACCCAGAGTCATACAGCTGGTAAGTATCTGAATCCAGATTTGAACTCAGGTCTTCCTGACTCCAGGTCCAGGCTGCCCTCCTCCCCTCTTCAATAGCCAAACAATTAGTGTAGCACATTCTGTCCATTCCCACTCTCCACTGGTGATCCTCCTGGGGTGTTTGGAAAGACGCCAATCAAATGAAACCATACGTGTAAAAAGCTTTGCAAACCTTGAAGTCCTCCCCAAGTTCCAGTGATTATCGTCTTCCTCTTCATCACCATCGTGCTCCTGACCTGTTTGAATCACAGCCCCGTGCCCCTCCCCCAAAACTGAAGTCCCTCTTCTCTTTCTCCAGTCTTATACCTCTCCTGGCTTGTTACTGTTTCAGGAGCTAGTTTTTGGGCTTCTGTCTGCGTTCATAGCACCTGTCACAGTAGGCACTAATACATGCTAATTAATTGGCTGATGGTCCACAGCTACATCAAAAGTTAGCAATGTACCTGTTATGTCATCTTTCCTGTAGTACTGAGGCCCTCTGACCTTCAGATCCTTCAATGAACAAGTTATTTATCAATGATCAGTTTAAATGGAACCTCTCCTTCTTCCTGTACTCCCCTTTTTTCCCTTTCTGACCTCTGGGTGTCTTGAGAGTTTGAGTTTTTTTTTTATTCCACAACAGAGTATTAGCTCTGAAAGGGACCGTAGCACATAGAACATAGAATGTCGGAGTTGGAAGGGACCTTAGAATATAAAAGGGGACTCAGGGAGAAGTGATTTCCAAATGACCTTGTGGCAAAACTGGGACCAGATCCCAGGTCTATTATTGCCTGTTCAAGGACTCTAGGGGTCATGACTTTAGAACTGGAAGTCACCTTAGAGACCATTGACTCTAATCTCCTCATTTTACTGATAGGGAAACTGAGTCACAGATCGGTTCAGGAATTTTTACTCAGGAACACAATGCTACTCAGAGGGAGGATCCTGACTCAAGTCTATGACCTGTCTATTACACCATGACTCTTTTCAATACAACAAATTATCTCTCTACTCAAAGGAAAAATGACCTGGTCTGAATGTTAATGATTTTATGTTTGTGATTCACAACTAGTGATTTGGCTAATTGCTTCTCTTACCAATTGTGTTAGTTGTTTATTATTTCATTTTATGAAAGAATTTTTATTCTGTGCCCAGAAACCATCAGCAAAAAAGAATCATTCAAATAAATAAACGAAAATTTAAAAATAACTGCACAGAAAAGTAAAAATTCCATGTGATTTACAATGTGTTTTTTAAAAAAAGGATATGCCAACTTTCTGGGAGGAGACTGGTTATTTTTTTTCCCCGTTGGTTTCGAGAATTCCTGGTGGAAATTCCTCCCTCCCCCCACCTCCCCCTTGCAGAGCAGCAGCTCAAGACAAGTGCTTGGGGAAGCTGTGAGGTTAAAGTACTTAACTGCAAGCACAGGTCTAAGACTGGTCTTCTCTCCGATAACTCCTTCCCCCCCTTATCCTTAGTTTAAAAACCAATAACAAAAACGTCCCGCTGGCTTCTGTATCATTTTCTGATCCTCTCTTTTGTCTGTTTATTTTTCTGCTGTTATCACTGTTATTATTAACGTCGTTGGCTGTTATATTTACTGCTGATCATTTTCTATATTGCTCTGATTCTGCTTTCCTTCCTCTGAATCACCTCACATAAAAAACAATAACACTGAAAGACACTAGAACTTAGACCGATGCAGTCCATCAATCAGTCAATCAATCAATCAACAAGCATTTATTAAGCACCTGCTTTGTGCCTGGAACTGGGCTAAGTCCTGGGGATACAACGAAAAAGTGAAATGCTCCCTGCCCTCAAGGGGCTTCCATTCCATTAAAGGACTAGGGGTGAAACATGCCCCTCCTGTCTTGGCAGAGAGCTGGTGGTTTAGGAGGTCTGGAATGAGGCACACTAGCATACGGCTAGTGGGTGCGTTTTACTTAACTGTATTTTTTGTTATAAGGGAAGATTCTACAAGGGAACACTGGCAAGGTTCAACATTTACTGGGAATCAATTTCTTTAAACATTTCTTTTATTCTGAACTTTAGAATTAAGACAAGCATTTCCATAGCAAAGTGGTATAGAAAAAAAAAAGAGGTTTGATCCAGAAACTGCAGATCTATTATGTACAATGTACTATTCCTTTTAAATATGCTACACAATTTTCATGTAACTTTCTCTTTATTTCCTTTCCCCTCCCCAGAGATGACTGCCATTTATTAGATACAAATGTGTGTGTGTGTGTGTGTGTGTGTGTGTGTGTGTGTGTGTGTGAAGAGATACTATTGGGGAGCCACAGAGTTGTTTGAAAAACCAGCAATAACAGCTAGCATTTCTATAGTTCTTACTAAGGTTTGCAAAGCACTTTACATACATAACCCCATTTGATCTCTAAAACAACCCTAGGAAGTAAGTGTTGTAATTGTCTCTATTTTTTGACAAATGAGGAAACTGAGGCAAACAGAGGTTAAATGATTGATCCGGGGTGACACAGCTAGTAAGCATTTTGAGACTGGATATGAACCTAGGTCTTCTTGGCTCCAGACCTAGCACCTTAATTTACTATACCACTCTACATTTCTACAAACATGAATAATTATATTTTTAGGGTACACACGTAGTCAGGTTACTGAGTCAAAGGTGATGATGTTTTGAACCCCTTACCATTTATTTTATGTAGGTTGTTTAGCAGTGAGAAAGTTTTAGTTTGTTCTGAGCTTGGAAGATCAGGCTGTTCTAAGTGCTTGACCTAGATTGTAGGTATATCCCCTATAACATAACCACAGAAGTGTGCAACCAGGCCAGTGGTGGGGCGGAGTGGAGATGGGAGGGAGTTTCTCACAACTCTTCAATTCTTACCATCCCCAACTGTTCAAAAGATTGCCCAGGGATGCATCTCACGACGGATATCACAGGTGGTTGTCTTGCTTCTCAGGGTAAATATCCATGACCTGTCCTCTGGGGTATCAAGTCACATTTATCAACAGGGGTGAAATCCAATGACAACATTCCCTTGGTGTCCCTGCAGTCTTCAGGTTTACGAGTAGAAGCCGAGTCTCTGGCTGTGCTCTTGGCCCGCTAAGTTAGCAAGAGCAAAAAGTTCCGTAACTTCGAGAGATCATAAACACAAGTGAGCTTGGCCAGAAGGAAGGCGACAGATTTTTAAGGAGTCAGCTTCCAAGGCGCCATGCAAGGAAATGTGTGCGGGGGAAAGTCTCCTAGTTGGAGACTTGCTTTTTTGTTGTGAAAGAACTCTTCCATGTAGCTTAGTGTGTGTGTGTGTGTGTGTATGTGTGTGTGTGTGTGTGTGACATCTCGTTTGGTCTTCCCCTTGGGGAAGTGGCTTTGCCAACTCCCTAGTCTTCATTCTGAGATACCTCAGCATGTCCGAGATGGGGCATCTCTTTGAGGTGACAGAGACAGCCCCAAGTTATGGCTCCTGTTGAGCAGGGAAGGGATTTTCCTACCTTGTACTCACTGGATGTAGTAAACACTGGCAACGTTCAACACTTACTGGGAATCAAGCTGAGATTTTAAGAGGGGGATGGAGGAGTTCCAGCCCAGATTACAACTGTTTAAAAAAAGTTTTGTGAGGAGGTCGAGAACTTGGTCACCCAGCAGTGTAGGCCAAAACAACCAAATGATCTACTACTGATTTCCTTTTATGTGCTTTTTGGTTGCTTAGGGCTGACTTCCTTTCATTTGTCTCCAACTTGTATGAATCCCCGCTCTAGAGATCTCTTCCCTCTCTCGGCTGTCCTCCACTTCAAATATTTCTTACGGAGAGAACAGATAACTGTTTTTAACCTGAAAAAGAACTTGAAAACTTTTTGGGGAGTTTGTGACCTTGAGCTTTTTTTTAAAACTTCCTTTAAAAAATTTATTATTTTGTTTACTCATATTTTAGGATGGGCTTCTCTTGCATATTTAAAACTGTATTTTTTAGCAAATTCTTGTTCCTAAATTTATTCTGTGTACCACACTACTTATATATACACACACTTACATGTATATGTAGACATACATAATGCACATATATGAGTACTTGTAAATGTACATGTATGTATACATGCATATATGTATATATGTGTGTGTACATATGTATACACACATATATGCACACCTATATATAAATTGAGAAGCTAGAAGACACAGTAGAGAACTGGACTTGGAGCCAGAAATACCTGGGCTCAAATCCAATTTCATACTTTTACTGACTGTGCGACCCTGAGCAAAATCACTTAACCTCTGTCTGCCTCAGTTTCCTCATCTATAAAGTGAAGATAATATCTTCTATTCATAATAATTAATAAAATGATAATATAATAATACTATAATAAAATAATAGCACCTACCTCATAGGGTACTTGGGCAGCTAGGTGGTGTCATCAAACATAGAGTGCCTGAACTGGAATGAGAAACGCTCACCAATGTTGAGTTCAGATCTAACCTTGGATACTAGCGGTGTGACCCTGAGCAAGTCACTTGGACCTGTTTGCCTCAGTTTCCTCATCTGTAAAATGAGCTGGAGGAAGAAGTAGAAATCACTCTAGTATCTTTGCCAAGGAAACTCCAAATGGAGCTGTGAAGAGTCAGGCATGACTGAGCAACACTAATTCAGGGTAGTTGTGTGGATAAAATGGGATGATATTTGTAAAATGCTTTGAAAATCTCAAAGTGCAGTAATAATGTTAGCTATTATTATATATTTATTTACATAAAACATACATACACATATACATATACACACATACAGAAATTCCTCTACGGGTACAAGTATATACCCTCGTCCCCAAGAGGAGGGAGGGGTTGTGAGATCCAGGATTTTAAAGTCCCTTTCAATCCCTGTGTAGCCTTGATGCTTTCCCCATCGGCAGGTGTTTGTACTCTGGAGTTTGCTGTGGAGAGAATGCTAGATTTGGAGTTGAAAGACTTTCTGTTCTCTGAGTCCAGTATCTATTGTTGCAGGTATTCAGAGTACAGCTTTCTTTAAAAAAAAAAATACAGATTTGTTGGTTTCACCTTCAAAAGGTTCGCAGTTCCATTCCATTCAACAAACACATATTAAACCCCTATGTTATGTATGTGATCTGAGTCAGGGATACAGAGATTTCACACCCTCTCCCCCCTAAAAAGGAAATTAGCCCCTGCCTTCAAGGACCTTTCACATTCTTCTGGGGTGAAAGATAAAGCATGTATATGGATAAACAAATACAAGATAAATTCAAAGTAACACAAGTGATTTTTGAGCTAAAGGAATACTGGTAAATTGTGAAAGTGCCCTTGGGTTTAACCCTTGCTTTTTATCATTGTATTATAGACTCTTTTCTCAGTATCCATTGTTTCTCTAGTTTTGCTTGGAAAGGGGAAAGGATCTGGTAACCGAAGACTTGGTTTTAAATCCTACTTCTGTGACTTACTAACTAACTCTCTGACCTTGGGTGAGTCACTTTCTCTGTCCAGGCTTCTGTGTCTTCATGAGTAAAATGAGGGACTTGGATGAGATGATCTCACAGGGCCCTTCTAGCTCCAAATTATGTTCCTACTTTCAGCTGGAAAGGTAGAGCTAACTTAGTAGGCTGAACCTCTGAGAGGCCCCTGAGAACGATAGGAAGGATGTGGTTAAAACTAGACTGATCCGTAACATCACCACTGGGAAATCAGCCTGGGGTGTCTTCTGAACACTACCCTTCCCAATCCCCTCCTACCAGTTTCCAGTCTGGAATAATCATTAGGAAGATAAGGGTAATGAATAGGTTCTCCTCCTAGGATCCTGGTGAGATCTCGTCTTCTGAAGCCAAAGCCTAAGTGGTAACTTGTGGGTAAATCATAGATTGAAGACAGGATTGTGCAGCTCATTGAAGATAGAGTAAATTAGTGACACAGAACCATAATTAAGGGGAGCATCTGGAGCTTTGCTTAGGGCACCAAAATTTTAGGTGGCATTGACAATACAGCGCTCTAACGGGGCATAACACCTAATTAATTAAAATAGGAAGTTAATGTGGCCTTTTTTGCTTTTCTTGCCTTACTCTCTTTAAGCATTAAAGAGTTCCCCTTTTGGGGGGTGGGTGGGCACTGGTAGAAGTTGCTTGTTATGGCTTTATGGTGGAGCTTTGTTGGAGATGCTCTCTCTCCACCCCTCTGCCTGAAACTGGATGTTCCCTAGAAGGCATCAGAATATCCATTTTTTCCCGTCATGCCTCCCACTTTCTTTATTATTTATCTATAGCAGTCATTATTCTACCACAAAACCAATAGTTGACTTCACAAATTTACATTTTACTTAAATAACCATTTAAATTGAAGCTGTTTCTTTGAGGAAGACTTTGAGAAAAAAATCCTGTGTCCAAAATCTAGTGACTTGAGTGCCAGTAACCTTTCTCTTTGCCTTGTCCCCTTTGAACTCAAGCTCAGGGCTGCCCAAACTGTGAGGATCCCTTAGGTGCAAGTCATAGAGCTGTTTCCGTACCGAAGTTGAGTTTGAGAAGTCTGTCTCCTTCAACTCCTTAAAATCCCAAGATGTTTCCTGTGACATTCTAATGAATTAAATGAAGAAGGATTCAGGGGATCTGGACAGGCCTAGGAGAACTGTCAGTCGGGCTGAGTGATTTTAGTGGGTGAGCAATATTTTTAAAAAGGGGAAAAAAATTGTCACAAAAATATACAGCTGCCTGGGGAATACAATGCTTGTTGGCTTAGATTAATGACAAGATGAATAAATGGATTGCCTGATGAAAAGGCGAGGGGGAACAAAAACCAGTTGAAATTGTGGAGGAGGTCTCTTATTAATGAACTGTCGGCCTAAAGAAAGTTAGCAGAGTCTCCTCCTGGAAATGCACTGGGCTGGCACTTCTAATAAAAATCTGGGTCCTGCAGGAATTAATTACACCCGCCTTACAGCAAAGAATTTCTGGAATTGTGCAATGTGGTGGCACAGACCAGCACGGCTTGCTGCTGCCAATGGGGAAACCGTAGGAAGGTTTAATTCTTTCTTTCTTTCTTTTTTGGAAGGGGGGATAATATGCAGCATATTATAGTAGCATAATAGCCGGTCCGACATGAGGATGAATGATGGTGGCCAACCTTTCTGACAAATGATGCTTTGCATACTTGTAGCTTGAAGTTCCTTGACTTTTCATATGCAAAACCTCTTGGAATCTGATTTCCTCTTTATCATAGGAACCTGCCCTGGGGAGTTAAAGAATCATTTTAGACATGATTACATAAGACTCAGATGTGCTTTGCTTTGATTAATCAAACTGGGGAGAAAGCACTGGGCCCCCCTCATTTATTGGGCAATGGTGGCCATGTCCATCATCTCCCTGTGGAAGCCTTCTTCCTCAGGGTCCCATTTTCTGTTGGCCTGACAAAAATATCTTTTTAATTAAAGCTTGGTGTTGCTCATGCTTGATGAAGCATGCCATGTAGAGAGGGCAGATTCTCAGGATTTGTAATCCATTATTGCTTAGTAGATGTTGTTCCCTACTCCAGTGGGATTCTGAGATGCCATAAGTGATGAGTAAGGACTTTCTTCTATGCTTATGTATGTAGCAGCAATGTTTCACAGTTGCTAGACTGCTGGGTTTGGAGTCTAGTACTTAGTAGGTGTTTAATAAATGTTTACTGATTGTAGGCAAGTGACTTAACTTGCCTGTGAACTCCATGAAAGGAGCTATGTTTGTATTCCCAGGGCTTAGCCCAGTACCTGATCCATACCAAGTACTTGGTAAATGTTTATTGACTTGTTGACCACCCTGGGTCTCGGTTTCCTTATCCGTACTGTATTGAACAGATAGTCTCTGCGGTCTCATCATTGAAGTCACAGATGGGTTGTGATTTTCAGTATCAACCAGCAAGCATTTCTGAAGTACTTATGTACTTCAGATGTGCCAGCCACCAGCCTCCCTCCTCTCCCAGCATCTTTTCTTTTCTGGCAAAACACTCTCCAGATTGATTTTTGTTTCTCCGTCACAACCATTAGTAATCACCAACCCATCACTCTTCACTTGCCATTATTTCGGGCTACCAAAAACCGTGTGTCCTTTTTCTTTTGATCAAAACACCTTAATGAATTTTCATGAACACTTAATCTGCTGTCCTTTACATTTTAGCTTCAGGATTTTGACTTGAACTTGGGGTTACAGAATCCATGTGACCTTTCATACGATCAATCTCTCCAGCATTTGCCTCTATTTAAAGATCTCTTTAAAATCTCAAGGGTGTGTTTTCCTTAGGACATAGAAATGATCCTTTCTTAGGATGCTGGATGTGGAGTCTGGTTTCAGAATAGGTTCATATCCCCCCTGACTCTCACTAGCTGTGCGACCCTAGTCGAGTCACTTAATTTCCTCTCTGAACTTTTGTCTTCTCATCTGTAAAAGGGGTTGAATAACACATCTATTAACTACCTCACAAAGGGTATTGCGAGAGCCAAATAAGATAATGTGTATAAAGATACACTATCACCTTAAAACTTTCTAAGTGTCAGATACTAACGCTGTTATTCCTGCTGGGTCTTTGAATGACTCTAATGTCAAGAGGAATGTAACCTGAATGAATGATTCTTCTGTCCAGAGCAGTGCATCCTGAATGATGAAGAACCTTGAATTCATGACATAAGAGTTTGTGGTGGGTGAAGAAAGGACTGAGGAGTGGTAGGGGGACATGATAGGTATCTCCAAACATTTGAAGGAGGAAAGAGGAATTCTATTGGGTCCATTGAATGGTGGAAGTAGGAGTGATGGGTACATGTTCCAAGGAAGCCGATCTGGGTTTGATGTCAGGGAAACCTTCCTAACAAGGAGAGCTATCCAATCTGTGTTTTCCACAAGCATTCATTAAGCTCCTGCTAAGGGCAGTCCCTGTGTCAGACCCTGGCAAGGGCAGTCACCCCTACGCAAGGTGTCCTTGAATTCTTTGTTATTGCTGTTGAGTGGTTTCAGTCACATCTGACTCTCTATGACCCCATTTGAGATTTTCTTGGCTAAGATACTGGAGTGGTTTGCCATTTCCTTCTCCAGCCCATTTGATAGACAAGGAAACTGAGGCAAACAGAGCTAAGTGACTTGCTTACGGTCACACAGCTAGGAAGTGTCTGAAGACACTCAGATTTGAACTCAAGTCCTGCCAACTCTGGGGCTGGTACTTTAACCACCATAACTCAAAGTCTTACTGCCGTTTTAATCTTTAACAGCTAACTAAGGTCAAAACTGCTCTAGGCCTGGGGATACCCCATGTAAGTACGTATAGAATAAATACAAATAAATAAAAAAGTAGTTAGATATCAGGTGATTCAGAAGGAAGTGCCCTAGCACTTCATATAGAAGGTGCTCTCTGGGCTGCATCTGAAGGGATGAGTGGGATCTATGGGGAGATGATGAGTGAGTGCTTCCTAGGTTTGGGGTATGGACCCAAAGAACCGAGATGGGGAGAGCAGATAGAAAGCTGAAAGTGGAATGGGTGTTTGGAGAGTTTAGTTGGCCTCCTCAGGAGAAACCTTTCAAGAGAAGGTGGGTGACAAATTACGAGAGATGTCGTAATGGGGATTTTTTTTGGGTATGGGTCAGACTAGATGACTGACAAGGTCCCCTTCCCCTGCCAAGACGCTTGGACCATTTGTGACTATGTTTCATACCTACAATATGAAATGAAGGGTGGAAATCTTTTCCCTAGAGGAAAATGAAAATTTTGCTACATTTGGCAAGAAGAACTGTATCCATTTGGATTCTGATTGGGTAGGTGGTACAGTGGTTAGAATGTCGGGCTTGAGATTAGGAAGATCTGAATTCAAATCTAGCCTCTGACATTTCCTCTGACATTTGATTCTGGGCAAGTCACTGAATCTCAGTCTGTTTCAGTTTTCTCAGCTCTAAAATGAAGGTTATATTGATAATGACAGTAATGTTAATAATAAAAATAACTTCTCCCTTCCTGGGTGATTGTGAGGCTCAAGTGCAATAGCATTTGTAAAGAACATAGCGCAATGTCTAGTATAGAGTAGGCACTTAATCAATGTTTGTTTCCTTCCTTCCTCTAACTCTGGCTGTTTCTCTCACAGTGACAATCTGTACCAAATGACCTCGCAGCTAGAATGCATGACCTGGAACCAGATGAACCTAGGGGCCACCCTGAAGGGGTAAGGTTGGACCTCTCACGGTCTTCTCTCAAGTGATTGTTCAGTGATAGTAACTTGCTTTTGTCTGACCCAGCTTTAAGGTAATGGTGGGCATCCGGCAACAACAGTGGCATTCACTTGCCTTTCTTTGTCAGGTAATGTTTTTGTGCGTGTGGTTGGTGATCTTTTGGATAATTTTAAGATTTTAAGAAAGTAAATTGCTTTTTGGGGTCTAATGTACAATATTTTCCCTGGGCTATGGGCTTGGTGACAAAAATTTTACTTTCAATGTGGTCATTTCATATTAAATACCGTGGAGTTTTGTTCATTCAGCCGATTTTCCCCTAGTGTTCACATTTTGGAGGAAATGTTATTTACAGATGGTATGCATTATACTTATCAAGATATGCTTTAAGTGTACAAAGTCCAGGCCCCAAATCTGTATTTGAGCGATGATGCTTTGGACAGTCAACAGTCAGATCTGCTTGAGTATGGTCCCACCCTCAGGCATCCACCCTGATTGATATTCTACTACAACAGGGAATGTATTACCTGTCTGATGACAGGTCCTAAGGTGACTTCAGCACCCACAGAAAGATGAGTAATTTGGAGATGGTTCTAGCTAGCAGGAGAAAACTCTTTCAAAGCCCCCATCTCCTTACAATAGATGTTAGAACAAGGAAGGGTATCAGAAATCAGACCTCAAATTCTTTTGAGATGCCCTGTCATCTTTGTATCTCTTAAGAAAACGTTGGCTCCTTCTTGGATTTCCAGGTAGGTTGGCTTACCCACGACCATGCATGCGCCATCCCCACCCTACCTCTTCTTCTTCTCTTCTAGACCTGCTGCTGGCAACTCCAGCTCATTGAAATGGACAGAAGGGCAAAGCAAGTGAGTGACTGATACTGTGGTTTCCAAAAGTAATGGTGCTGCCAGTGGCATATGGCAGTAGGAGCATTACAAGTCCAAGCTGATGGAGGATGATCAGGGACAGTACCGTGAGGCCACTGGGGATGGGCTCAGAAACAACAGGGGCCAAAGCCCAATATCTTGCTCTTTTTCTTGTGCTTGACTTAGGATTGTTGTGGGAGAGAATGATATAACACCTGAGATATGTAGTGATTGCGTGCCGTTTTTAGAGTCCAATAGATGACTCACTACTTTTCTTAGTATATATTTCACAACTATGTTCATTTTGTGATGTTCTGCTTATTTCTCTGAGACCTGCCACCTAGGGAGTGCCCGCTATATATACATGCTGAGTTCTGTATTTTCTTCACTCATTTTTCTTCTCCTTTCTTTAAAGTTTTTTAGGGTGAACCGTTGGCCTCCTGTCAAATTGTGCCAAGACCTATATCTTTTAATTCCCTGATGGTTATGCTTTCTTCAGCCCCTGTCCCTAGACTATCCCTGTGGACTATTTTCTCATTCTTTCCATTCCCAGAGCCCAGGACCATTTCCCTCTTTTCTCTTACCCTACTTAATTTTCTGGTACATCCAACAGCTTTCCTGATATTAGGGCTGCCATTTTGGATCTCGGATCCACCAATGCCTTGTTGCCAATATTTCTCTGCTGCCCAGAGCTGCTTGTGGTTGATCAGAAACATCTTTACCTTCCTTATCTGTATGTTGGTTGTTGTGGTATCCAGTTTTCCTTTCCCATCATCAGCATCTTACTGTCTCCCACTTTCCTGTAGGCTGGAGTTGACAATTTAAGAATGGTCTCTTTTATGTCTCCTCTTATCTTAAGTTTCCATGCTTCCAAACAACAGCCATTCTTTCTCTTCTTTGGAATCCCTTAGTTGGCTTCTTTCCTTTTTTCCTTTCTTCAACTTGGGGTTTAAGAATTATCTCCCTTCCCCTTAAACCAAATCTACCCCATAGAAGAGGCTGAAGGTCATTGTGAGGTGTTCCATGGTTTTCATGTGTTATGCGTCTCAATACCATTCAAAATTAAAAAAAAATTATACAAGGGATTTTGGAAATTTTCCAATGTAAAAGATGGGTGGGCAAAGAATTACCAAGACACTCAGTAACTTTAAAAGATTGCTGCCGTGATCTAATATTTGACCCACTGGATATAGTGTCTCCTGGAGTAATTCAGTAGGACTTATACATACATGCATACATATAGATACATGTGTGTGTATATGGAACAAGTCCTTTTGAGTATGTCCGTATGTCTATGTATATACAGATATATTTAGAATGAAGTACAGACTTTTCAGCAAATCTTAAAGAATTATATCATTAATAATTGTATTCATTGTAATTATTACAGCTATTTTATTTATAATTATAACAAATTAATTATAATAGATATAGTTAAATTATATAATTAAAAATTTATAAATGTTACTATGGTTATGATTGCTGTTCATTAGTCTGCCTCTTTCTATGCTATCTGGAGGAAGACTTGGGGTTTTTTAAAAATCCATTGGTGGATTAAATCCATTTAGAAACAGGACTATTAAAATGCAAGATGATTCCCATATACTCAGTGTGTTCAGAAGCTGTAGATCTCCTACGAGTAGGGTCCCGTAGCACCGACAATGACCAAGAGCAGCAGTGGTGATAGCTGCAGTTGAGTTCAGCACGTTAAGGTTTTCAAAGTGCTTTCTACATGTTATCTCATTTTGTTGTCGCAGCAATTCTGGGAATAATGGTGACGTTATTACCCCATCTGGGATGTTATGTGACTTACCCAAGGTCACACAGCTTATTATGTGATGTGGGATTTGGACTCAGGTCGCTCTGACTCCAGACTCAAAGCTCTGGGCATTGTGGCTCTACCTAGTAGTCTAGACTTGTTGCATAAAAGCAGTTATTTGAAAAAATGAATATGAGTCCTTCCCATTATATAGCACTTGACCTGTATTACTTCCTTTACCCCCCCCCCCCAAAATTCCTGTGAGGGGGGCAGTTTACCTTTTTCCTCAATTATTATGTTTTTTGGAAGGGGGAAGGCAAGGTGATTGGTGTCTGAGGTTGGATTTGAATTCAGGTCATCCTGACTCCAGGGCTGGTGCTCTACTCACTGTGCCACCTAGCTGCCTCCAGGAAGGCAGCTTACTGTACCCAGATTTACAGATTAGAAGTGTTCAAAGAAGTTATGGAACTTCCCCATGCTCCCCACAGGGCATGCATCAGAACAGGTGCACCCTGATTACTCTAGTACTGTCCACTGTACTCTGGATCAGCAACTTTGGGGAACTCCCTTTCATAGAATAGTAGAATGTTAGGTCTAGAAGGGCCCTTAGGACAATGAATCAACCAACCAATCCATCAATAAGTATTTTTCAAGCATGTGCTATGTATCAGGCACGGTGGAGAGTGCTGGATGTGGAGTCAGAAAGACCTGAATTTGAATCCCGTATCAGATACATACTAGTGGTGCGACCCTGGGCAGATCACTTAACTTCCGTCTGCCTTAGTTTCTTCATCTATAAAATGGGGATGACAATATAAACCACCTCCCAGGGTTGTTGTGAGGACAAAATTAGATAATATTAGTAAAACACTTTGCAAACTTTAAAGTGCTATTTAAATCACTGCTATTGTTCTTTTCATTGCTGTGGTGTTGTCATGCACTCTAGGAGTCTATCACTTCTGAAGAGGGGCAACTACGAAAACATCCCTGCCCTCCAAACGTGTATGCTCTACTAGAGGGGAGGCAACACTATGTGCTTAAGAAAATACAAATAAACAAAACAAACTGAAACTGGGCTGTTGGAGAAATAGAAAGGCTCCTTAGAACACAGATCGTAGTATATCAGGCTAAAAGGGACCTTACAACCTAGAATACAGAATATTGGAGCTGGGATGGAACTTAAAAGCCAGAACCTGGAATGTCAGATCTGGAGATCTCTAGAACCGAGAACATGGAATGGCAGAGTTGGGTGGGATATTAGAATATGGAATGTCGGAATAGAAAGCAAACATTCAAACAAAGAACATAGTGCATCAGAGCTGAGAGGGCCTTCAACCATAGAATGTCCAAGCTGGAAGGAGTTTAAAGATCACTAGCCTGACTTCTTTGGACCCATTATAGATTTGTGATTTTTATGCCACCATGAGTCTTTACTACTATTTCTATTATGAAAATTACACGTTTGCATCATAAAAACTGGGATGCCATGACAGAAGATCAAAGGTATTTGCATAACATTGATAGAAAAAAATCTGATTTAGTCAGTCATTTGGTCCACTTCACCTCTTTAGTTTGATAGTGGAGACCTTGGTGTCAACCTTTATTGCCTGTGGTATTGGATGCAAAAACCTTTTCCCCTCAGCGCTACAGAATTGTCTTTGGGATAAAAGTATATATCAGATAACCGCAGTGAGGAAAGCTAGAGGTACTTGTCTTTAAAAAACAAACAAACTTTAGCCTATGACTTGGGTTTTAAATAAAAGTTTGAAATAGCTGGAATATTTGAAGAGAGAGAGAACCTACTTGGGCCAGGAGAGGGGGGACTCAAACTGAGTCTGAATGGGCAATGTGTTCTAAAAGGCAGGAATAAGGATGTAGTACCTTGCAAGTGCTGGACTTAATCCATATGAGTACAAGAAGAGGCAGGACATAGCATGGCAAATTTGGGGAAGTCTGGCTAGGACATGGCATGCATGAAGGGGAGTAATATGAAATCAATCTGGAAATGTCAGAGTCCAAGAGAGGAAGGTGTTCAGTGCAAGCTCTAGAAATTTGTATTTTACGCTAGAGACAAAGGGGTGAATGACATGGTTACGATGCTTGGCATATGACAGATACTTGAATAAATGCCTGCTGATTGGTGGTCAAGACCGTACTACCTTTGAAATCCAGGAATAGGCATTTCTTATGGCTGCTAATATAGAACATGCTATTCCTGACTGAATTCACCGCAGGCATAAGATATTTTAGGAGACTCGTTACCTCCCATTGCCCCACCAAAAGACTATTAGATTTTTAAAAGTGGGACTCTTAAGGAAAGACGAGTTTTAAGGGGATTATTTCTGTAGCATAAGTTACTGTGTGTAATTTAAAAAATACTTTGTTTTTCTGTTCAATTTGGAGTTTTAAAAAGGAACCATCTTTCCTCCATTTTCTTCATGGTTTCTGGTTTCTAAAGGATTAAAAAAAAACAGGCTGTTAAACTAACACTGTTAGATACTGTTTTGTCTTTTCTGGAGAAAATATCCTGCAAAATGGAGAAACACATCAACCTTGACTGGGGTCCAAGCTATTAAAATGAGGAAGAGGTTATCCTCCAGGGACTTGGGAAGGGGGAGTGGGAAATCCAACACAATGGAAATATGGACGGAGTATGCAGCAGAACAAATGTTCCCTTGCATATCCAAGAAGTTCACAGCCTGTGAGAAGCACAGAGTATTTGACCTGTGGATGTTTTCAAGGAGGAAAGCTCCAAAAAGATTGAGAGACAGAGAGAGGGAGGGAGAGAGGGAGAGAGAGAGAGAGAGTGTGTGTGTGTGTGTGTGTGTGTGTGTGTGTGAGAGAGAGAGAGAGAGAGAGAGAGAGAGAGAGAGAGAGAGAGAGAATTGAGAGAGAGAATTGAGAGATGAGTGATCGATGGTAAAAACAAGGCTGATGTTTTGGTAGGGCCAAGACTGTAGAATCTGTAGAAAATCAGCACTAGACATGGTCTCATCACTGAGACTCTGCCAAATGAGTTATCTGTCTCTTCTGGCCAAGAGTTACAATACACAGCCCAGCACCTCCAATCTCAGGCTCAGTGAACATAAGGTACCCTTCCAAGAGATTTACATCTTGAAAATGAATGGCCTGTTTCTAAGTGGCTCCTGAGGGGCTTTGGGCTTGAGATGCAAGGCAAAGATGGAGAAGTTTTCCTCCATGAAAATCCACGCCCACCCTCTTTCCTCCATCCTTCTTGATTTCTCTTCTCATGCAGTTCTGTTTGCTCTTGAGTTCTTCATTAATTACTTCTTGTCTTCGGCTTGGCTGAGGTCTGTTAGCCATAATGTGGAGAGCAAAGGAGGAGACTCCTGGGTTTGTGGAGTAGGAAATGGTTGGTTATGATTTAATGTCGAGTGCCTTGTTCCTCTCACAGTAGACTAATTCAGTAGCTTCTCCAACTCCCCACTTTTTCTGTTTCTCCCACTTTGCTCCCCCTTTCCCACTCATTTCCTTCTGGGATCTTATTCAGTTTGGACCATTTGCCCAATTTATAGACAATTTACCCTAGCAAACAGGAACACACAGACTATTAATGAATTCTCATCTTAAATAATTTGACAAGACCCCCCCAAAACATGCTAACACTTACCAGAACGTGTTTAACCTCGTTTATTCTTTTGTTTCCTTTTTCTTTTTAATAATATTTTATTCCCCTATTACATGTTAAAATAAATTTTAACATTTGTTCTTTTTCTAAGTTTTGAGTTCCAAATTCTATCCCTCCTCCCTTCCCCAATCCCAGATGGTAAGCCATCTGATGAAGGTTATACATGTACAATCACATAAAACATTTCCATATTAGTCAGTTTGTACGAGAAAATTTAAACAAAACAAAAGAAGGGACAGAGTGAAAAATAGTATGCTTCAGTCTGTGTTCAGACAATATAAATTCTTTTTCTGGAGGCAGATAACCATTTTCATTACGAATCCTTCAGAATGGTCTTGGACCATCGTATTGCTGAGAGTAGCTAAGTCGTTTACAATTCTTCACTGTACAATACTGCTCTTGCTGTGTACAATGTTCTCCTGGTTCTGCTCTCTTCACTTTGCATCTGTTCAGGTTTTTCTGAAATTCTCCTGCTCATCCTTTCTTATCCAGCTCTGCTACTTTTTAGCTGTGTGTCCTTGGTCAAGTCACTTCACTTTTCTCATCTCCAATTCCCTCATCTTTAAATTGAGGGGATTGAAGAAGATGATCTCTTAAGATTCTAAGTCCTACGATCTTAAGGGCTCTCAGACCAAAGTTTGATGCCTGTTTCTTTCTTTCAAATCTTCCTAAAGACTTTCTAACAGTAAGCATGCTGAGAATTTTCAATAGAATAATTTAAAGTATTACTTTTTGCTTCTAGGAATAATGTAGGTGTGGAAGGCATTGGAAAAAAGGTGCTCTACAGCAGTGGTGTTAAAATTGACTTTAGAAAACCACACATTAGCATTGTCTGTGTCCTATTGCAGTTTTCCTTATTTTGTTAAATATTGTCCAATTACATTTTAATCTGGTTGGGTGGTGGGTGGGTGGGAAGTTCTGCCACATACACAGGTATGTTTGACACCTCTGTTCAAAACAGCTGTTAAATTATTTTTACAGCTTTTCCCCCTTATTGATAAGTGAGAAGGGGCATTCATTTGTTCTTCATTTCTAAGTCTCTGATTTTAGTGTGAAATAGATTCAAAGGACAAAGTGGTGAGTTTAGAAGAACTCCTTCCAAATGGCAAGCAGAATTATCTCAAAATGTGCCATCTTTACCTTTAGATTTACATTCCAGTCAAGGTTTCTCTTCCCCCAAAAGTGATGGTGTTAAAAAAAATCCCTTAGAGAAAGTGGAATTCTTTTCCATTTAAATGATACCATTTGAGAACTCCATACGAAGACTAAAACAGAAGCTGGGGATCCATTGCAACACAAAGTAATACAAAGTAATTTCACATAGAGGGTGGAATGTTGGACTTGGAGACATGAGAGCCTCAGTTTCCTCATATGTAAAGTGAGGGTGTTGGACTAGATGACGTCGTCTATGGTTCTTTCCACCAACATGTAATTGGTTGTGAAGTCTTGTCCTTTCCACTTTCACAGCATTTCCCATGTCTGTTTCCTTTCTCTTACTCTACAACCAACCTAGCCAAAGCTTCTATCACCTCTTCCCTGGACTCTTGCAACTGTCTTCTGACTGGCCTCCTTGCATCTAGTCTCTCTCTCCCTGCTCCAAATGATCTCTCACACAGATGCTACATGGAAATTTATAAAGCCCAAGTCTGTCATTCCACTTACCCACTGAAGAAGATCCAGTGGTTGTCTAGTGCTTTTAGGACGAAATGTAATTTTTTTATTTGGCATTTCACACTCTGACTGTAGCTTATTTTTCCAGATAGAGGGAGGGAGGGGGAGAACGAGAGAGAGAGGGGGGGGGAATGTAGTACAGGAGATAAGAGTCTTGGCCTCAAAGTCAGGAAGGCTAGGGTTCAAGTCCCATTTCTGACTCATAGTGTTTGTGAATCCCCAGGCAAGTCACATAACTCCTCAGTGCTCTACACAATTGTCTGAGAGCCTGAGGTGCAGAAGGAAAGCTGACTTGTATCTCTGAAGGCAGGTCCTCCAGGAATTCCCTACATTAATGAAAAAAAGGCAAAAGAAAATGGGATGGGGAGTGGCTCATACTACCAGGTGTAAGGATGAGCATCAGAACCTGAATTCCATTTCCCAGGATGTGCCTAAGCCTACAATCTTCCCAGGGTGCTTGCTTTCATCCTGATTGGAGACAGTAACCAGGTGAAGACAAGATGTCACCACCCCCTGTGTTTAAGAATGGGAGAGCTGAGACTTCCCTAGCCAATAACAGAAGGTGTGTGAGAGAGATCACAGGCTTTAGGTTTTTTCTTTTTGAATATTCATATGACATGCTAATTGTTTTCAGAAAATGCTATTTATTTCCAACATTTCCCATTGATCTGGCTTTTGGACGCAGTTCTGCTTTTCCTCATCTGTAGGGTTATATCCTACTATACCTCTTCTCATGTTCTGTAGAAGATCAAAATTGTTATTTTTTTAAAAAGCCATTGTGCATATAGCAGGGATGTTCTGGGCTACAACTGAACGTTCAGTGACTCAGATATTAGAATTTAGGTTCTGTGGGGCCTGCTTTTACAAACTACCAGGGCAGACTGTGAGGCAAGTTTTCCTTGCTTTATTTTTCAGCTGCCTAGGAAAAAATATGTAAGGTCAGGTTTAGACTATTGTAGGAAATGAAGTCACTAGATGTATGGGGGGGCTGAGAACTATTCTTGCTCCCTTGTGGCCTTCCTATGATCAGGAGAAAGTGCTTACAAAAAAAACCAGGGAGAATTTTTATTCTTCCTGGGACAGAGAGGTGGCACACAACTGCTGTTTGCCTCCGTTTCCTCATCTGTAAAACGGGTGTAACAATAGCATTTACCTTGGGTTGTTGTGAATATCAAATGAGACGGTAATTGGAAAGCACTTAGCACAGAATTTAGCACATATTAGGTGCTATTATATGTTCGTTAGCTGTAGTTAGAAGAATCACATTCTAGCACTAATTAAGAAAGCCATAACGAGAGTGAGATAATAGGTATATAAAGATAAAAAAATGATTGTCTTCAAAGAACTTTTATTCTATGGAGGCTTTAACACTCTAGAAGTCACTACCTCCTACAGGAAGCCTTCCCTGATTACCCCTTCCCAGGGTCACACAGCTTGTAAGTGTCTGAGGCTAGATTTGAGCCCAAGTCTTCCTGACTCCAGACCTGGCATTTAGGTCTGGAGAATTTAAGTGACTTAATTGTGTCACTTGCTTAAAGAAACACAGGTTATAGTAAGTGGCAGACATGAAAGGAGAAACAGGTCTCTGACTTCAAAGCATTGTCTCACCTTGCTGAAAGAATAACCTACCTAAAGGGCCACTCTGACATTAGTGGTTTTTTTTAAAAGTTCCTATGAACTCCCATTGCCCTATCAAGTAATATACAGACTCTGGATTCCAGATTTAAGGTTCTCACCCTCTGCCCCCAAACTGCCTTCCTCTCTTATTTCCCACTGATACTCTGTGTTTTACCCAAACTGGGTTACTCTGCATTGCCCTCTCTGAACCTTTGTTCGCACTTTCACACACCTCCTGGAATGGATCTCCCTTCCTCCATGTAATTTAATCCTTCCTTCAAGGCCCATCTCAGCCGCTACCTTGTAGAGGATGCCTTTCCTGGTTAGCCTCTCCCCACCTGAAGTTGATTGCTCCCTCCTTGGACTTCTTCTATTACTTTCTCTGATCTTTCCATTTGTACTTCTCATATCCTTCCTGGTCACAGCTATTTGTATACGTTCTTCCATTCCAATCTCCTCCCTATTGTATTATAAGTTCCTTCCGAGTAGGAGATATGGCCTGTTTTATCTTTGAGTCACTACTGCTTCACACATGTGAGACACTCTAGATGCCTAGCGGGAGTTTGACATGAGCTTGATAATTTGAGGAGGAGGTAATGGATGCTATCACAGGGCAAAGAGCAGTGGCTTTCAAGCTGAGGCTTGGTTTCTAAGATTCTGCCTCTGTGACTTATTATCTATAAGACCTTGGTCAAGTTAAGTCCCTTAATCTCCGAGACTCAGTTTCCTTAACTGTAAAATGGAGAGGATTGGCGTAGATAAGGCTTCTGAGTCTCCTTATAGCTCTGAATCCATGATTGTGTGTACCTGTGACAGACAACCAACGGGACCAGCAATATTTCCTGGAGAAGAAACCCATTTAGTTTACTCATCTGTCAAATGGGGATGAAAATATCTACACTCCCAGTCTTACAGAGCTGTGATGAGGAATATGTTTTGTAAGTCGTAAAACATCAGAGAAATGGAAGTTGTTATTTTTACTTCAATTTTGTTGTGAAAGTATCCCTGGGAAATTCTGCTTCATGGTCCTCCTGGAGCTCATCTATGTGCTCCAGATTAGACTGAATCCATCAATCAACAAGCGTTATTAAGCTTCTTCTGTTTACCTGGCACTGTTCTAGGTACTGGGGAAACAAAGAAAATGAATGAAATAATCTCTATTTGAAATGAGCTTACAAGCAAACGCTCTGAGGATTTGGGAACATTCTGCATTTTCATAATTTTGTGCTTTGGTTTCCTCACTCCGGACACTGTCCCTCGAACTCCACCTTTGAGGATGTTCATTGGGGTGATGGTCTCACTTCCTGCAGAATTCAGAGCTAAACAAAGGGGCAGAAAGAGCTTCACGGGTCTTATCAGTCAAGAGCTTTGATGATGTCATCCCTTTCTTAGCTGCTTCCCATGCACACTTGGCCAACAATATTAACCGTTTTCCTCATGACTTTGACCTGGCTTCTCCTGTCCCAGATAACCACCAAGTAGCTGAGTGCTGCAATGGATGAAACTCTGGAGTCAGGAATATCTGAATTTGAATTCTGCTTCAGACATTTGCTAATCATGTGACCCTGGACAAGTTACTTAACCTGCTCAGTGCCTCAGTTTCCCCACCTGTAAAATAAGCATAATAATAACTCCCACCTCCTAGGGTTGTCGAGAGCATCAGATGAGCTACCACATGTAGAAGGCTTTGTGAACTTTACAGCACCATATAAATGCTGGCTATTATTTTTAGAATGTTCTCAGGTTTGTAATGTCTGAGACTGGATGCTAAATTTTTTTAAATACCTTTTTTATAACCACAATAATCACCTGATATAGCCTACCCTAACCCCTAGACTAGAATCTCCCATTGCAGTTAAACAGAGCCACAGAGACATATCTGCCAGCACATGAAACATCTTGTGCTGTCTCCTCCACCCTGCCCCTCTCTGGAGAGGGGAAAGGTGTGCTTGGAGAGAGGTCGGGTGCCTTTTAGCGTTCTTTTCTTTGACATGGCTGTGTGTATGCTGTTCTCCTGGGATGACTTTCCTTATTCTGCATACATTCACTGGAGATTTCTCATGTTTCTCCAACTTCTTCATATCTACCATTTCTTATAGCCCAGTAACTGTCCATTCAATTTCTCCAATATTGTTTGCTCAGCCATTCCCCAGTTGATGGATACTCTGGGTAGTGGATTCTCCTCCCCTTCTATTTTTTATGTTCTTTTTCAATATTGATCTGTCTCCTGGAAAAACTGAGGTTTTCATGGGTGATGATTTTTAGCTTAGAGAAAGTGAAGAAGGGAGTGAGAAAACAGGCATTTTTTAAGTACCTACTGTGTGCCAGATGCTAAACTAAGCACTTTATAAATATCATCTCACTTGATCCTCTCATCAACCCTGGGAGGTAGGTGATATTAACATCAGGTACATTTTATAGTAAAGGAAACTGAGGTAGATAGCAGTTAAGTGACTTGCCCAGGATCACACAGTTATTAAGTATCTGAGGTTGGATTTGAACTCATGGCTTCCTGACTCCAGGTTTAGAACTTTATCAACTGAGTTACCGAGCTGCCTCAGAGAGAGTTGACAAGACATATAACACACTTCTCCAAATTTGTTATTATGATTCCACACCAAGAAGCCAGATGAGCCTTTCTTAAAACCCCAGGCAGGGGTGTAACTAAAAGGAGAATACTAGAGCAGCCCCTCCTCCAAACTCCTTCTAATAGTTGGGTCTCCAGTTTATCTAGTAGAGGTTGAGGAGGCTACCTTCCCCTGTCGAGGCTACCAAATTCCTCATCTATAAGATGAGAGAGTTGAATTAGATTACTATTAAGGTTTGTTCTGGCTCTAAATTCCGTGATTTACATATAGATGTAAAGGACCACATTCTCCATGACTTCTAGCTGCCTAGGCTATGTCATATATGTCATAGCTGCCTATGACATATAGGCAGTGTGGTGTAATGGAAAGAGCTGAACTTGGAGCCTGGGTTCAAATCCTGCTTTGTTTACCACTTTTATGACCTTAAGCTACTTCACCTCTTGGGCCTCAGTTTCTTCACTTGTAAAATAAAGACTTAGATGATCCTTCTAGCTCTATATCTATGAATCGGTGAAATAAATATAATATGAATTTTCACTGTCTAGGAGGGCTCCAGTTGAGGTGTGAAAGATTTGAGGAGCTGGAAGGGGTGGGGAATCAGAGAAAACTTCAGGAAGGAAATTACACCTGAGTTAGATGTTGAAGGAAGGGGAAAATTTCAACAAGTAGAAATGTCAGGGAAGAAGCAGGGCAACCCCTTCTTTGAAGTGGGCGTTGGGCGTGTCTGTGAATGAGGTTGAGGGAAATCATAAGATCATACATCCAAGGCTAGAAGGGACTACCTTGTCCAATCCTTTCCTTTTACAGATGAGGAAACTGAGGCCAAGGGAAGTGACTTTGCGTATTCATGGTCATATAGGTGGTCAGTGTCACAGGCAGAATTTGAACCCAGAGGCAATGTTCTCTCCTTTATACCACAATCTGACAGTAAGATTGGCAAATGGAGCCTTTAGTTAGAAGATCGAGTATGTGTCAAGGAAGGTGTGTAAAATTAAGCTAGAAAGACTGATTGGAGCCATGACCCGGAGGCTCTTGAATGCTAGGTTTGAGGAGTTTCCATTTTATTGGTTAAACAATGTGGAGCCATTGGAGGTGCTTGAGCAGGTCAGGGACATGACGTTTGTGCATTGGGAAGATGATTTTGGCTATGGTGTGAAGTGGCAGCTTAGAGAAGAGAGAGCAGAAGCAATTAGGATCCTATTGTAATGGTCCAGGCAAGAGGTGATTGGGTCCAGAGTGAAGGTCATAGCCATGGGAGTGGAAAAGGAAGGACTGACCTGTGAGATTTCATTCAGTTAGAGACAATAGAACTATGGCAACTCATTGAATGTGGGAGGTGGGAGAGAGGGAAGACATCACAGATTTTGAGCCTTGGCAACTGGGAAAATCGGGCAGCTAGGTGGTTCAGTGAATACAGTGCTGGGTCTGGAGTCTGGAAAATCTGGGTTCAAATATGGCCTTAGACACTTACTAGCTGTTTGACCATTGGGAAGTCATTTAACCTATTTGCCTCAGTTTCCTCATCTGTTAAAAATGAGGCAGAGAAGGAAATGGTAAACCATTCCAGTATATTGGCCAAGAAAACCCCAAATGGGCTCACAGAGTCAGATACAACTGCAAAGGTGATTGAACTGAAATTGGAAGAGTTAGTCATTAAAACACATCTCTGTGCCCTTTCTGGCTTCTGGTAGGAACTGCTAGGGTTGGAGGAAGGATTTGAAAACAGGTCTGACTCCACAGTTCTCTCGCAATTCCATCCTGCTTAAGTAGGAGTCAGGGAGACTTCTAATTTATAAATCCAAATTCTACTCACTGGGGGCGCATAGAACATGGGTTCATTGTGCCAGCCCATGGCGGGGAGGGGAATATTCCCAATGACCATCTCTCTGGGGGCCTTCACCCACCTTCCCTAACACCCCCACCCCATTTCTTGTAGATTGATGGGAGGGATCTTTCTCATCCTAAGTGTTTTTTTTTAACTCTTCTAGGTTCTCCTGAGTGCCTTGATCAGGAGGGGGAGATTATTCTAATGGTTTTTTTTTTTTGCGGGGGGAAGGAGGGTGTCAGGGATTTCTCTTTGAGTCCAGTCTGAATCAGGCACAAAGGGTTAAACTAATCTGGAAAGCTGATCTGGGGGTTAAATGGAGCTAGACCACTGATTTGTAATCCCCACTGCTCAGGCCACGACATCTATTCTTGTAAATGTCATCACTTTCTTGGTGCTATCTGGTAACATCTGAGTCATGAGGTGCTGACAAAGATCCAGGGGACTTGAAGCTAAACTTGAGGGATTCTGCTCATTCCTAAGATGCTCTCGCCCGCCTGGGCTGCCATTTGGATGGTAAACACTCCCCTCGGAGTCCTCTCTGCTCACCCTGTGAGAGGCAGACTCTCCCCGATATGGGCCCCAGGAGCTAAGGCTTCTTACCCATCCCAAGCCACCATGGATGAAACTGGACGAAAAGAAAAGGCCGGGGTGATGAATAAGCAGTTTGCTCCCATCGTCTAGCACTGCATTTATGCTGGTTTGGCTTCCCCTCCCCCTCCCAGGGCAAAGGCCAAAGGCAGAGTCTGTTTTGGGGGGCTTCTAAAGAATATCCCCCCTTGGACTGGAAGCTTGGTGTCTCCAACAGGGAGCTGTGAATTTCATGAATTCTTCTCTCTTTCTGCTTGCAGCCATACCACAGGATATGAAAATGATAACCACACCGCTCCGATCCTCTGTGGAGCCCAATATAGAATACACACTCATGGTGTCTTTAGAGGAATACAAGTGAGTATTTCCTTCTCACCCTCCTTTTCCCCCCAAACCTACCTTTTCGCTCTTCACTGACTATTTGTTGGGTGTTCGGTAATCTGTTGCTAATTTTAGGGCACCCTCTTGTTGATAGCAAGGATCCCCATCCTCCAGATAAGCTGGTTTCCCACTCCTCCGCAGACCAATATAAACTCTATGACTCAAACTAAGATCCTTCCTGCCCTTTCCTCTTCTTCAACTTTTCTTTACCTTGAGAGGCTGTGAGGGGATACAGGGCTTCTGCAGTGAGTGGACCTGGGATCTGGAAGAACTGAGTTTGCTCCATAAAATGGTGACACTAGCACCTGCCTTTGTCTCTGAGGCTTAGTAGCTGTGTGACCATGGACAAATCATAAGATCACAAATTTAGAGTTAGAACCTCATCATTTTACAGGTGAGGATATGGAGATTCCAAGTCCAGCTTTGTATCCAGTAAACAAAATCACTTACGTCTCTGAGCTCCATTTCCCTCATCCATAAAATGGGGGATGATATGACTTGGAGTTCCACCCTTAAGAACCTCACTTAATTAGTGAGGGTCAGCTGTTCTAATGCATAGAAAGCACTTTGCAGAGGTGAAAAATGTCAATTATACTCATTCAGGGTGGTCCCTCTACTGGGCTGACATTGCACATAGGCCTCCCTTGTCTAGAGGGAGCCACCTTAACAATGGGCCAGTGTGAGGGAAGGACCCACCCCCAGGGAGCTACAAATCCAAGGCAAAATAACAGTTAAAAAGTTTCTGAGAAATCAAAGAACTTTGTTGAAGGCCACCTCTCCAGCTCTTTTCAACAGCTCAAAAATGAATACAGTTACCAAAGCTTGGTACTGTAACTGGCTCTTGGTGTTACAGCTCCTATCCTATCACTCATGGGATGCTTTCTTCAAAGTAACCAGTGTCCAAGATAAGAAATAACTGGAATTGGCTGGGGGCTGCTGGCATCATCAGCTGAGAGATCCTTGTTAATGTTTCCAGTGAAGTTCCTTTGTGATGGAACACAGATATTTTATCTAATATAGAAACTCCCATTTGACCACTTCTTTCATACTGAATTCAATTCAATACAACCAACATTTAGTAAGCATCTCTTATGTGCAAGGCACTGGGGAGACCAAGAGAAAAAGAAAGGAGAAAAGATAAGGGATAAAGAAGGAAAATAGGCAGGAGAAAAGAAGGGAGGGAGGAAAGAAGGAATAAAAAGACAGTGAGGAAGAAGGGAGGGAGAAAGAAAGGAAGGAATAAATGAAAGGAGGGAGGAAGGGAGGGAGAAAAGAAGGAGGGAAGAAGGAAAGAAGGAATGAAAAATGAAATGAGGAAGGGAGGGAGGGAGCGAGGAAGGAATCTGCATTCAGGCTTACTCAGATGAGATAATCAGTCAAACACAGGCTCAGAAAAGACCATAGATTTAAAATTTAAAAATGCCCAAATCAATAGAAATTTCTTACATCTTTGAGGCACTGTGCTAAGTGCTGGGCATGCAAAGAAAAAAGCCGCAACAGTTTCTGTCCTCAGGAAGCTTATGTTCTATGGAGGAGACCTCAATAATACATGAAAAGTACTTTTTGCAAACTTTAAAATATTGTAGCATTATTATTCATGTGGATGCAGTATAGGAACATAGGATAATATATTTTAGAGCAGAAAGGGACCTTAGAGGTAATTTAATCCAGACCCCTTATTTTATAAAAGAAGAGTTGATGCCTAGAAAGATTGAGGGATATTCCCAAGACCACACAGGTGGCACATGGTCCTCTGGCTTCAAATCCAATTGCCTTCCCATTTGTCACATGCTTAATAATTGTTAATGACCAAGTGGACCAGTGAATGAATAACATCTACAATATAGTCGGTGCTTAAAGCTTGCTGCTGCATGTTCAGGAATGTCTGATGGAGATTAAGGAAATCTTGAGAGATTCCCAAACACTCCCATCTCTGAGTAGGACTAAACTGGAGCTGGATGGGCTTCCTTTTCTAGAGGTGCAGAATGGGCTGGAATGACCACTAGGTCAGAGGTTGAGGAGGCTACCTTCCTTGATTCTCTACTACCAGAAGCAACCATAGCATAGTGGAAAAAGCCACCGGATTGGGTGTCAGAAAACAGGGTTTGAATCCCAAATAAATGGCAGTTTTGCAAAAGTTAGCTGCTTAATCACTCTGGGCCTTGATTTCCTCATCTGTAAAATGAAGGGACTATTAGGTAATATGATACTGAAGTTATTTTTCAGTGCTAAAACCTACAATTCTTTAAAATGGAAACTCTTAGTTTTTTCCTGTGTATCATACTCCTCTTTGGTAGTCTGGTGAAGTCTAGGGACCCCTTCCCAGAGTAATATTTTTTAATGCATAAAATGAAATACAAAGAATTACAATTGAAACCAATTACATTGAAATGCAGTTCTCAAAATAGAAAAAAGAAAACCATAGTCATGGACCCCAGGTTAAAAACCCTTTTGGCAATGAAATAATAGAATTTTAGAGGTGAGAGAGAATGATGAGCTAGTTGAACTCCCTCCTTTTCTATCTAAGTTATTTTACACCAAGAACTTACAGTTTATTTCCCTGATTGTCTTCACTGCTCCAGACTCATTTCACTGAAAACCCTTTTGTCATTCTATCACTATGGTTCATTTATTGTGGATTGGAGGAAAGGACAGTACTTCCTTTGACTGTCTTTCAGTCTTTTTTCAATCATCCCTGCTTAATTTCAGTGGTCCATGGTTAGAATTCTGGAGGAGCATCATAGAACTGTCATTGTTGGAAGAGACTTGGGAGATTGCCTCATCCAACTCACGAATTTTGCAAATGAATAAAACGGTGTTGCTTTATCTCTTAATTTTTGTACCAAAATTTCTAAAATCAAAAGTGACATTCATGACACCTCAGGTAGTTATGCCAAGATACTATGATGGTCTATCAATTTGATCATCTACCGAGCAATACATGGTAGCTCATGAAAATACCTTGGAATATGACATAGGGGGAAAATGCTTTACAGGATTTAAAGAGAACTGAATTCTAGCTCCAGCTCTGGGATTCATTAGGTGGGCAGCCTAAAGAAGGTCAATTAAGTTCTTTAAGTCTCTGTTTCCTCATTTATAAAGTGAAGAGGGTGGCCAGAGGGTCTCTAATGTCCCTTCTAGCTCTAGCATTTTATAATCTAAAGTCTCTTCTGCTTATAATATTCCGTGTTCTATGTTCTAAGACACAGGGGTGGGGAACCTATGGCCTTGAGGTCACATGTGACTTGAAGGCTTGGGTTCCCCTCCTTTAAGGTCTCTTTCACCTCTCATATTCTATGGTCTAGGCTTAAAATTGCTTTATAGCTCTAAAACATTCTGTTCTAAGGGCTATCTCTGATGTTCTATGTTCTAAAGCCCTTTCAGTTCTAACCATCCTAAGTTTCTAACATTTTTAAGCACTGTGTGTGTCAAGTACGTTATTCATTCATTGATTCACTCATCCATCCATCCATCTTTCCATCAAGCTTAATAAGCACCTACTATATGCAAAAGCCTATGCTAGGCATGGGAGGGGATGGATAGTTCAGATATCTCCCTAACAGGCAAGATGACCTATAGATGTGGGAGAATCTACAAAATCCTGGTATTATACCTGGAATAAAGAATCTTAAGAAACTGATAAGATCCAGTAAAATGATAAAGAGATGCATAGGTAGATGAAGACAGACTAAACTATTAGGAGATCAAGATTTGAGGGTAAATGAAGTTGACAGTGGGTAAGGGGTCTCAAAGTCAGAAAGACCTGAGTTCAAGAACACCAGCTGTGCTACCCTAGAAAAGTCACATAATCTGTTAGAGTTAAGGTTGTTACAGAGAAGGGGCTGATATGGCTGGGTAGAGGATGTTCCTCATGAGAGGAGGAATGAAATTACAGGTTTTTTAAAATGGTCGTGGAAGGGCAGCTAGGTGGCACAGTGAATGGAGTGCCAGGCCTGGAGTTGGGAAGACTTAAATTCCTGACTTCAAATCCAGCCTCAGACATTCATTAACTGTGTGACCCTGGGCAAGTCACTCCACTCTGTTTACCTCAGTTTCCTCATCTGTCGAATGAGCTGGAGAAGAAAAGCAACCCTTTTTAGTATCTTTGCCAGAAATACCTCAAATGGGGTCAGGAAGAGTCGAACATGACTAAAAAAAAAAATTGAAAAACAAATGAGTATTTTTATGCAAATTCATTTTTTTCTCACCTCTTTTTATTACATCAGGGAACATCATGGTATCAAGGAAAGAACTCTGGACTTGGAGTCAGGAAAAGCATGAGTTTGAATATCACCTCTGATCCTAGTTGGGTGACGCTGGCCAAGTTACTCAATGACTGAGACTTGTTTCTTTTTTTTCAATTTTTTTTAATGGAGACTGTTTCTTTGGAATAGTAATACCCATTAGTTCCTACTCCACAGGGTCATTATGAGATACTGTACATAAAACGTTTGAAAACCTGGAAGCTAAGTAGAAATGTTGGCTGTTTTTCCTTACTTGGGGCTTATTTCCCAAAGGAGAATCACAGGGTCAAAGAATGTGAACAGCTTTATAGTTTTTTGTGTCAGTGACTTTGAAAGTACCACCTCAGTGCTTCCTGTGGAGAAGGGGAAGGCCATGAACTTAGGGTGTATTGGGAGCTTTCCCGGCTCATCATTTTTTTATTTTCTTCCATTCTTGGTGTAACTTGTTCAGTTGTTTCAGTTGTGTCTGACTCTTCATGATCCCATTTTTCTTGGCAGAGATACTGGAGTGGTTTGCCATTACCTTCTCCAGACCATTTCAAAGATGAGGAAACTGAAGCAAACAGGATTAAGTGACTTGCTCAGGGTCACACAGCTGGGAAGTGTCTGAAGCTGGATTTGAACTCAGGATGATGAGTCTGATTCCAAGCCCAATGCTCTAAGCATTATGGTTCCACCTACTTGTCCATTTCCCTCCCCAGGGAGAGACTTGGGTTTTCCCATATAGCCCTTACAGCTGTATTCTAAGAATTATCACTTCATCTGACCTGTGGCTTTGTCACTGCAGGATGTCCGGCGAGTACCTGGGGTGGCCCCTACTATCGTGAGGTCAGCCACAGAGACCAATGAGAAACGCCCGTTCATGTGTGCGTATCCAGGCTGCAACAAGAGATACTTTAAACTGTCCCACTTACAAATGCATAGCAGAAAGCACACTGGTAAGTCAACTTCACTCCTTTTCATCTGAGCTCCCTCCTAGCTGTTCTCACTCGGAGCTGCTCCACGTTGGACAGCGACCCCTGGGATTTACCCTTAGAACCTTATGTAAGTATTGCAAACATGGATCCAAGGCGGGTTTAGGGATGGTGGGAGGGAAACAAGGGATTTCTGGAGTGGGAAGTAAGAAGGATTTTGAGAGGTTTAAGGATGAAATAACAGAGGTGAATGGAGAGAGAAAGTGGTGTTAGATTTAGAGCAGAATGGCACCTTGGAAGCCATCAAATCCATGAAATAGAGCACTCAGAGGTTCATTCCTATGACTAGTATCTGAGGTAGGTTATGAACCGAGGTCTTTCTGACTCCAAGTCTTGTG
>CM053772.1:252881565-252954065 GCA_028658325.1 Potorous gilbertii | reverse complement strand
CCATGTACATACACACATGTGCATCAAGTCAGGTAGAGTGGTATGGGGGATTGTGTGCTAGCCTTGAAGCTAGAAAAACCTGGGTTCATGTCCAGCCAGTCAGTCACTCTGTGTCAGGCACTATGTTACACCTCTGACAATTGTGGAATCTTGAGTCAGTCACTTGACTTTCTCTCAATGGCCTTGGCAGCTTTCTCAGACTATAGATTGTGGAAGAGGGGCTATCCTGCATCGGTAGAGGGAGTTTCCTCATTTGGGAGGTCCTCATCCCAAAGAAATCACAGGTCCTGTCCCTATCTCTGTCCGACATGCCAAGGTGCTATTGGCCAGCTGGGATGTTGAAAAGCAGAAGTTCCTCATCATTTCTCTTCTTGGCCAGTGCCTTGCACATAGTAGAGTGTTGGATAAATGTTTATTGACTGCTTGACTTTTTGTGTCATGGCCCACTTTGGCAGTGTGGTGAAGCCTATGAATGCCTTCTCAGAATAAGGTTTTTAAACAATTGAAGAAGGTAAGATTAACATTAGAAGTCAGTGAAAATATAGTTGTAATTTCTTTCCTCTGTTCGAGCCCACAACCCCCCTGAAATCTATGCATAGGACTTCTGGGGGTCCATGAATGGCAGGTTCAGAACCCTTCTTGTAGAGGGACGTCTGCTTAAGTTAAGGGCTGATCGAAAAGAGCTGCAAGGTCCATTGCAGCTCTCAAATTCCATGATTCTTTGCTACTATAGTGAGCAACTTTCCCTCCCTATAATTAATTTTTCAAAAATGCTGTTAGGACATTTATAGCCTCCTGGAAAATGCTAGCCTCGTAGAAGTCATCAGAGTCATGGACATATCCTGCTCCAGCTTAGACCTGGGGATTCCACAGAGAAGCCAGGACGTCCCTGTGGTCACTGAGCTGGCCTCCCCAGCTTTGTTCCCAACATTAGTGCGACTGGTTTTTCTATGGAAGGGGCTTCACTTACTGAAGCCAGACCTTGAAAAGCAATTTCACAATCCAGGTATCTAATCTTCCCATTTAAGAAGCAGCCAACATTTTTTCATAATCATAGCTATCATTTTAATGGCACTTTAAGGATTTTAAATAAGTTGCCATATATTACCTTATTTGATCTACTCAACAGCTCTTTGAGGTGGGTGATAGAATTATTCTATTTTAAAGACTGGGAAACTGAGG
This sequence comes from Potorous gilbertii, assembly GCA_028658325.1. NCBI lineage: Eukaryota > Metazoa > Chordata > Mammalia > Diprotodontia > Potoroidae > Potorous > Potorous gilbertii. The sequence continues at coordinate 252,952,883 of CM053772.1, read as the reverse complement.
CTGTGAGAGATTAAGTGATTTGCCCACGGGCATACAGTTAGGTATCTGTATCAAGCTGGGTTCTCCTGACTACAAATACAGCACTCTTGTACGGATACAATGTATCGTATGGATAGTACGATGGAGTTCACAAGGTCTGAGATCGAATCCTGTCTCAGATCCTTGCTAGCTGTGTTGTGATCCTGAGAAGTCACTTCATGATCTCAGGCTCAGTTTCCTCATATGTAAAAATGGGACTCATTATAGCATTTCCCTCTCGAGATTTTAAGGATCATGTGATCTGTACTTGTAAGGATCATGTTAAGATCTGTACCTTAAAAAGCTGAATAAATGTCAGCTGTTGTAACTGGAGGACTCAGAGCAGGAGTGTCCTGGACCCCAAGGGCAGTCTGAGGAAGCTTATACACCATGCCCTCCTCCCCCAAATACTGGCTTTCAAATGCGTAAAATAAAATGTGTGGATTGCAAAGGAGACCAGTTACATGGATATACAGTTATCAGTGGAGATATTTTAAAAGTTTATAGGCAAACTTAAGAACTCCTTCTCTTGGATTTTGTCAACTTGGGTATTCCCACCATTGGTGGTGTAAGGATAGATTAAGCATTTATATAATATCTACTATATGCCAGCACTCTGCTAAAAGTGTTGATAAATATTATCTCATTTGATGTTCATAAACACCCTGTGAGGTAAATGCTGTTATATTCATATTTTTACAGTTGAGGAAGCTGAGGCTGGCAGTGGTTAACTGACTTGCCCCAGGGTCACCCAGCTGGGACGTGTCTGACGATAGAGATCACAGAATCAGAGGACCCAGGTTCAAGTCGTACCTGTTGTCTCTCAACCTCTCAGTTTCCCCATCTGAAAAATGAGAAGGTTGGATTAGATAACCTCTGGGATCTCTTCCAGCTTTCTACCTATGATCTTTTAGTCCAATGAGATAATATTTGTAAAGCACTTAGCATAGTGCTTGGGTAGGTACTTAATAGTACATAGTAGGTACTTAATAAATGCTTGTTCCCTTCACTCTCACCTTTAGTCCCAACCCCTTTACAATTTATTAAACCATATTTATAAGTTTTGTGGATGAAATCAATCAACCAGCAATCTATTGGCATTGATTATGCAACTACTATATACCAAGGATTGTGCTAGGCTCTAGGGACATAACTATAGAAGTGATACAACTTCTGACCTCCAGAAGTTGACAGGCTCCTTGGGATTGGTGGTGGTACTTATAATGAGTTCACATTTAAGTCGATTCAGTACAAACTTCTTGTACTTGTCTTGTGTGAACCTAGATATTTACATATTGTCTTCCCCATTTTTAGAATATATGCTTCTTGAGAGTTGAGACTGTTTTGGTTTTTCAAATTTTATTTTTCTGTATACACTCAATGCTTAGCACAGCATCTCTCACATACTATGTGTTTAACAAATGTTTGCTGACTGACTGGCACATAGTAGGCACTCAATAAATACTTAATTGAATTGAACGGATTCCAACATCTTAGTTTCCCATAATACATGATGCTGGATTTGTCATCCAGGATTGGTTCCAAAAATGGAGATTTAATGTTACCCAGAAGAGAAGCTTTTCTTATTTCTCTTTGGTATTCTCCATTCTTAATGGAGGCAGAGTTGTCCCTTGTCTCTCTGCTTCCCATGTCCAATATTATTTTTCATGTTACCTGTGTCCTCTTGAAGGTGAGAAACCCTACCAGTGTGACTTCAAGGACTGTGAGCGGCGATTCTCTCGGTCGGACCAACTCAAAAGACACCAAAGGAGACACACAGGTTTGTAGGTCCAGCTCTTGACAGGAAGTGAATATTTTCTTGGCTTTCATTAATGCTGAATACTGGTACTTGGAATTAGGTCATGAGTCAGTCTTCTGTTTAATATTTCCATGAAACTTCTCATCTCTGTTGGCTTTCTGCTTCAAAGAAAACCAAGATATCATTTTAATCACCCCCAACTTCTCCCAATCACAGAATAATAGTCCTATTAGCAGTCATCTGGAAGTAATGAGTCAGACAGAGAGAGAGATAGAGAGATAGACAGAGATTGAGAGAGACAGAGAGAGATGGAGAGACACAGAGAGAAAGATTTTAGAGATGAGAAATTTGCCACTTTCCAAACTGACTCTGAAGGTATATTTCAGTTCTTCTGGAGTTAGGAAGAAGCTGAACATTTCTGGTTGAGAACCTAGCTCCCAACACAGAAGAAGGCTGGTGTGAAGAGCCATTTGTTTCTTGAGATTGGGATAAATAGTAGGTATTAATTCTAGTACCGGTTGGAAATCTCTTGGTGGGGACACACCTCACGTCCTTGCGCCCTCCACCCAAGGTTTTCCAGTTTGGGACTAGACTCTCTCTATCTGTTTAGGTGTGAAACCATTCCAGTGTAAAACCTGTCAGAGAAAGTTCTCCCGGTCTGACCACTTGAAGACTCACACCAGGACTCATACAGGTAAAACAAGTGCGTAAAACTTTTCTTCACATTTATTTTTCATTATTTTCTTGATGTGTATGTGGAATGAAGTTGTTTGTGATGAAAAAGGACCCAAACCCAGGCAGGTCTAATCTAACCCAAGGAAAAGGACAATTCATTGAAATGTTCGAGGAAAGAAAAAAAGCAAATAGAATAGGTAGAGATAAGAACGCTTGTTTCCCATCTGACATGTTTAAAAATTAATTATCACTGAAGAGGTAGAAGAGATCCTTGTTCAGAATCAGATTTTATCCCCTATTTAATTTTTAGGCAATGACCAGCTTCAATGGAAAAGAGCATGCCTCAAACCCCCAAATAATTACTCTTTATGGATCTCATTAAGGTCATTCTCTCTTCAGGAGAGATGAGCCGCCTTGGCCGGTTTCAGAGATCTTGTAGCCACTGTCCTGGCGCCAGGAATAATGAATCCCCCAGGCTGATGGAGCATGTTTGATAGTATCATAGCATGTTAGAGCACAAAACTACCTTAGAGGTCACTTCCCCGATGAGAACTGAGGTCCAGAGGAGTAGTGTTTTGCCCAAGGTCAGGGTAGAGAGTCGAGGTAGGACAGTTCAGATCTCGGTCCTCGCTGTGTGATGCTAGTCTAGGCTTTTTTTTCCTCAGAGACTTGATTTCTCTCATCTGGTAAAATGGAGGTAATAAAGCTGCATGCCTTCTTCAGAGTTGTTGGCAGGAGGATGTATCGTAAACCTTGGAGTACAATGGAAATGGGAGGCAATAGCAGAGACCATGGGATCCTAGCACTAATAGGGACCTCAGAGGTCACCTAGTGCAGCCTCCTCATTTTACAGATGAGGACACGGCCTCTAGAGGTAAAAGATCTTGTCTGAGGTTACATAGCCGCTAAGTGTCAGAGCTAGGACTTGAACCCAGATGTGCTCAGTTGTGGCCCGTTGTTCTTTCTATACCATGACCCAATGGCCAAGAAGACGGCCTTTTGTATTATCTCTTGTATTTCATCAAAAGGAACGCTTTTCCCAAGCCAGTGGTGTGTGTGTGTTTTGTCTTGTTTTCCTGTAGAAACAATAACGAGAACACTTCTTTTGGGAAAGGAAGGGAGAAGAATAAACATGATAAAAGTGCCAGGCACCGTGCGACGTGCTCTGTAGGTAGAATTTCGTTTTGTGAGGCAGGTGCTGTCATTATTAATATCCCCATTTTACAGATGAGGAAAAGGAAGAAACACAGGTTAAGTGACTTGCCCAGGGTCACATAGCTATGAAAAGTCTGAGTCTGAATTTGAACTCGGGTCTTCCTGACTCTAGACCCAGAGCTCTGTCCAAGCTACCTTTCCATTAGTATTGTGTGTTACGATTCTCATACATGATCTCATATAACCCATGTTACTGTCCTTAGTTGCTCACCTAGAAATGCACATGGAGTCTGATTCTCCCTTCTACAAGGGCAAGAGAGAGGACTGGCTTTGGTAGAGAAGGGGCAGAGATATCTCTGCCTTCCACAGAGATGCTTAGGGATCACAGGGTCGTAGGAGTTAGAACTGGAAGGAGCCTTCAAAACCATTCTGTCCATCCCCCTCATTTTATGGAAAGTCTAAAGAAGGAAAATGATGTCCCTAATTACCCAGAAGGCCTCTCTCTTTTACTTGTTTCCTATGTCATCCTTCTTGATATACAGATATATGTGCAGACTCAGATTGCCCTGGCTTAGCAGAGAGTCCCCAAGGACAGTGTCCAACAGCATGTATCCAGCATTTCACTTGGCCACTCTTTCTACACCTACAGGGTATTCCAAAAGTCTTAGTGAAATTTTAAGTTTCAAAAACTTAAAATAATTGCACTAAGATTTCTGGGATACCTTGTATATTTGGGGCAGTTTCTTCTTCTTCTGGATATATTCCCATATGGTGAGAGAGAACTCAGCATGGCAGGGAGAGGGAAAATTTCCCAGATGCCTTTGGAAAATGCCCCTGTGCTTGATAATTACGTTGATCATTTCATCTGAAAATAGCCTGAGCCAGTGAGATAGTTGACATCAGCAGGAATTCCTTTTGTGATCCAAAAAGAATAGTTTACTTAGCTGCATTTTTGCCATGTTGAAAGGGGTGAAAAGTTGAAGCAAAAGTTGATAAGGCTCTAGAATACAGCAGGGATAGGTGTCCTCTTTCTGCTTGTATTCACATCCAGTTTCCAGAGTTGAATTCCACCTTCCACCTCCCAAATATAACAAAATCTAATGCATCAAATGAGTGTTTTAGTGGTTAGAATTAATTTAAATTAATAAACTTTTCCGACGTTTATTGTACTCCTCCTATGAGTAGTCATGAAGTTGTCTGTAGTAACCATAAGCCCTTAAAAAATCATATTCAAGGGACTGTTGCCATTAGAAATGTTAATACGATGATCCCAGATGTCCCCTCTATGGCAGGCAACATGAGTGATGCTCACAGGGAGTCCTAGGGCCGCTGGTGGCCTTCCAAGGTCCTTCTGATGGCCCGTAGAATGATTTCTGTAGCATTCATATTAATCACAGTCACAATCTATTCTTCTCTTTCTGGCAAGGCATGTGAGAGTTTTTAGAAACTGGAAAATAAAGGATTTTATTGTTCTTACGTAGCCTACCTTTTGGATAGGCATGCAGAGATGAGATCTCTTTAGTTGGGAGATGTTGATCTAGAGAGTTGGAGGCAAAGCTTGATAAAACAAGACTTCAGCTATGCAGAACTATCCCCTAGAACCCTCAAGATCCCTGATACTCCTTTTCCTGGCTGGAGGAGTTAAATGTTTGTTCAGCCTGTGTAACTCTTCTCTATATATTCCTGTCCATCATTCATGGTGGTTTGTCCAGCATTATAGGGAACTTTTTATGTATCTTGTGACAAAAAGAGATGCCACGTAATCATGTAGGCTATCCATAGGTCATTCTCTGCTCTCTCTGTGAAACTAACTCTGAGGATGGAGCTTTTGAAACTCTTCTGTTGCAAAATCCCATGCATTTACAAATATGTATCCACTAGAGGGCTGGTAAGGCCTACAAACACCTCCGTCCAGGCCTGTTCCTCCCAAACTGTCTTCTCTTTCATGCCCTGGAAAGTTCTCAGTTACCAAGGAAAGATGCTCATCATACTCTGCTTACCGATGCAGGAGTGCAAACTAGTGGTTCTTATAAAGTTTTTTTCAAGTTTAAAAATAAAGTTTCCTTCTTCAGATATGAGTTGGCATAGAGACATTACCCCTAAGGTTCCTCCAGTCTCAAAGATGCTTGTAATCAGGGGATGAAATAAAAAAAATATATTTTCTATTTACATAGGAGTGAACCAAAAGATTCTGTTTACCCAAGCTTCCCTGTTCCTCAAGTCCTCTGACTAAGATTTTATTTTGTTACCTTTGGTTTTTAGGGACTTGATCAGCATTTAATTAAATGTCAGAGGGTAGGAACTAATGGACCCTTCCCTTTAAATTGTCAATTAAAATATTCCAATTCATATATTTCTTCTAAAGCAGGGGTTCTTAACTGGGGGCCTGTGAACTTTTTAAATTTTGCTTATTATATTTCAATCTATTTGATTTCTTTTGTAAAGCTGTGCTATTTTATTTTATGCATTTATGAGCATGATTCTGAGAGGGGTTCTACAGGCTTTATCATACTCTACAAATACAAAGAAGGTTAAGAACCCTACGTGATAGAAGCCTCTTTCAGGCTCTCCATTTTAAGAATCTCTCTAGAAAGCACCTAAGAGAATCTCAGAGATGGGAAGAGCATCAAAGATCATCTCCTTGAACCCCCACCTTAATAAGATCCTCCTCTACTTTCTCCATGAGAGGTAGCCGTCTGACCTCCTGGGACGGAGTTGGATGGATCCAAGTCCCGTTGTTGGAAGTGTCTCCTTATTTTGAGCTGAAATTCACTTCTTTTTCTTCTCTTGGTCCTACTTCTGAACTCTAAGACTAAGCAAAACTTTTCTCCCTTTCCCACGAAAACACAAGCATTTGTAAATAGAGAGTATGTATCCCCTAAGTCTTCTGTTTTACAGGGTAAATATCACCAGTGTGATGCAATGGAAAGAATGCTGGATTTGGAGTCAGAGGACCTGGGTTCGACTCCCAGCTCTACTGCTTACTACCTGTGTAACTTTGGGCAAGTTACCTCACCTCCTTGGGCCTCAGTTTCTGCATCTGTAAAATGAGGGAGGGGGGTTGGACCAGGTAATGACTGAGGTTCAGGTCTAAGTCTGTGTCCTGTGATCACTGTTCCTTCCATCTGTTCTCATACGGCCTGGCTTCCAGTCCTGACACCTTCTGGATTACCCAGTCCCAGGACTGAACACAGTGCTTCCAAGGTGGTCCGATCAAGGCAGAGGAGAGGGTGGTGCCATCACCTTCCCAGTCCTGGATACCCTATTTCTATGAATGTGCCTCCATATGGCTTTAGGGCCATGTCACTTTTCTGGTTCATATTAAGCTTGCTTTTTTTTTCAGGAAAAGAGTCCAAACTAATTTTGAGACTCAAAATCACAGAACTTCAGAGCTGGAAGGGACCTCAGCGGCCATACAGCATCTCATGTAGTGTCCAAGGATCAGTGACCTACTCTTTATTTTGTCAAGTGACAGTGGATAGAAATGCAATAGATGCTTATTCTATGAATGATACTTGACAGCATGGTGCAAGATGGTCATCCAGCTTGTCCTTAAAGACCTTTACTGAGAGCATGCCCACTAGTGGGTCTCATGGTGCCATTGGGGAGAATGTAGTATTTAGAGTGAGAAGAAGTCAATTAAAATCCCAGCTTGGGTACTACTTACCTACGTGACCGTAGGCAAGTAATTTCATTTAAAATGAGGGGGTTGGAGTATATCGCTATGAGAAACATGGTGGTGTGCTGGAAAGAGCTCTAAAATTAAAGGACCTGAGTTCAAATTCAGCTGTGGACACTTGCTACCTGTGTGACTTTGAAAACGTCACAGCCTCCTTAGCCTTCAGTGACCTCATCTGTGAAAGGAGGGGGTTGGACTTCATCCTGCATAAGGGTCCCTCCCAGCTCCAAGTCATTTCCATCCTCCGAGACTCAGTTTCCTCATCTGTAACATGAGAGCGTTGGACTAGCTGGCCTCTCAGGTCCCTTCTGGCCCTAAATCCTGTGATCCGATGACTTCCCATGGTAGCTCCTTCTGCTCCTTTATCATGACTTAACCCATGCCTTTGATCCTGGGTATGTCTTTGGTACTGTGCATGTGCCAGCTTCCTCAGCTGCCTGTGCCCCTGATCATTTCTTCTCTTAACAGGTGAAAAGCCCTTCAGCTGCCGGTGGCCCAGTTGTCAGAAAAAATTTGCCCGCTCAGATGAGTTAGTGCGTCACCACAACATGCATCAAAGGAACATGACGAAGCTCCAGCTGACACTTTAAAAGACCAAGTTCAAGGATGCATCCATCTCCCAGGCAGGACGTTCTATGAACCACTATGGAATTGGGCTTTAAACTCATCCTCAGCCACCTTTACGATAAGGAAACCACAACTGACTGTGAAGACAAGTTAACCTGTTCAGATGGAATTAGTTCCAGGTTTGTCAGGCAGCAGGGTGGCCTCCATTTTCCCATCTCTTCATTCAATCCCCATGGCTCAATGTCCCAGTTTCAGTAAGATCTGAATCATCTCGCACCTGGGGTTCTCACTGTGAAAAAGAGTTGTTCCTACCCCTTTCTCCAAAGTTCCAAAGAAACCTTGAGTTTCTCTTGGGATGGATTCATGACACTATTTTCTGTTGTGGAATATTTATAGGCTGGGGCATGTCTATGTGTCTGCTAATGTAAACTTTGTCACGGTTTCCATTTACTAACACCGAGACATAAATCAGAAAACCCGGGCATTTGGGGGTGGGTGGGTTTCTCACACAGCATTCCCTGGGGTCAAGCGCAATTCTAACCTGGATGGCAGGAAAGTCTTTTCTACCAGTTGACTTAAAGAAAAAACAATCCTTGTTTATAAAGCAGCTAGAAAAAAAAAAAAGAAATCAAAACTAGTCAGTACCTCTGTAGCAAAATTCATAAGAATTTTTACCAGTAAATTAACTTTTTTTTAATATTGTTATAGAGATCTGAAGAAACTGTTCTGTGTTACTGTTATTTTTATTTTTATTTTGGTATGAATTACAGCTTATTTTTAGAGATGTTCACTTCTCCTCATGTTAGAGATACGAGAAATGTTCTAATCATTCAGGATTTTATTGTGATGGTGAGACCACACTGGTTATGTGGTTGCAAAGTTGTAAAAATTGAGATAGAACTAAGAGAAAAGGGGGCTGGTCCAGGATCTCCATTGAGAAATTGTGGCTAAATAACTTAAAAAGACTCTGGGTCTAAAAGAATATGTGGGCGGGAGAAGGGAAGAGACTTATCAGTGTGAGAAAAATATATTGTTGGGGGAGGGTCTTTTTTTGTTGCTCTGTTTTGAGGGAGGGAGTTTATCATTGACTGTGGCTTGAAAAGATTGTGTAAATATCTATCTGATAATGCATTGTTCTTAGCCAATTAAAATTAGAAAGTGTATAAATATTAGATGCCTCACTGTTCAGATGTTACTGTTTTAACATATTGATGATGATGATGATGATGATGATAAACACTTAAGAATGTAATCTGCATTTTTCACTTTCAATTTCAATTAAAACCCATTCAAAAAGGAAACACGTGAGATTCCAACATCTGCCTTCGGTCGCAACTGGTATTAGATTAGAAATGTTTTTGCCCATTTGGGCCTAATTTCTTCCTTCTTTCTCCTTCCTTCCTTCTCCCTTCCTTCCTTCCTTCCTTCCTTCCTTCCTTCCTTCCTTCCTCCCTCCCTCCCTCCCTCCCTTCCTCCCTCTCTCTCTCTCTCTCTCTCTCTCTCTCTCTCTCTCTCTCAGCATGATGACCACTAGTTAACCTGCTTAGGTCCTGACCACAATTTATCCATCTTTGTTAAGAATTGTCCCAGCAAGGGGAAAAAAATAACAACAGTGTTTGATGTCACATGGTGTTATAAAGCAGTCGTGTTGCTCTTTTGGGGTAGGAATTATGGCTGGGGATGGCTCTGTGTGCTGACTGGGGTGAGGGGTGGAATGGGCAGAAGTTAGGGTTATGGAGCAACCTTTAAGTTACTTTTGTTTATTGGGTCACCATGGAAGCCATCACCTCTCATTCCAGGTCAGCCCATGAAAATGAAACCCTTAAGTGGTAACCAGTCTTTCTGAGCTGATTCACACAGATCCCCTTGGGCTAAGGAGGTGATACGTTGGACACCATGTACAACTTAATTTACGGCCATAGTTTCTTTAAATGCCTTCACAGGTTGGAAACCACTCAGTCTTTCCAAGACAGCCATGCATGAAATGGAAGCCTGACGCTGGCGGTAAACTCTGTCTGCCATTGCAAATAAACACACAGATTTGTGGTTACCTAAAGTGGTATTTTTGAGTCTGCATGAATTCTCTTTTCCTTTTATTCTTTAAAGGTGTATTTTAGCCAGCCCCAGAGAGGTATTTTCTGTATTGACTTCTAACCCTAACCTGGGACAACATAACACTCAATGGGTCATCTATCCCACCATCACTTTTTTTTTTCAGATGACTGTTGCATCACTGTTAATTATAGCTAAGTTAGTGACTCATTGGTATCTTGCATTTTTATCTTTTCCTGCCAGAAGACAGCACTTCTCTGGAGAAGCTCAGAATAAGTAGGATACACATCAGATGTGGAGAGCTTTCCAGATTTGGGGAAAACACCCTAGACAAAACCACTTAGCTCTGAGCTCTTAATAAAAGTTGGGTTCATTAAGCCTGGCCAAAGGAGGAGTATTAGCACCTTCGAGAGTTTCCAATCCAAGCCCCACTCCAGGGAATACAAAGCTACTTTTCTCAAGATCACCCATGTATTAAAGAGCTGATTGGGTATTCAAACCCAGGTCTCCTGACTCAAGGTCCAACATTCTTTTTATCACAAACCTATCGGTATTTTCTGCTCCCCAGAGTGTCCACTTACCTCTAAACACAAATAGGTAGCATTTACGTAGCACTCTGAGGGTTGCCAAGCACTTTACATATATCTGTATCTCATTTAATTATCGTAACCTCTGTGTGATCGTTATCCTCACTTAATAGCTGAAGAAAGTGAGTGTGAGAGAGGGTAAGTGACTTGTTCTGGGTCACTTACAGCTAGTAAGTAAGAACACAGTTACTTGTAGCTAGTAAATAAGTGAGACGGAATTTGAACTCGGCTTGCTGATTCCAAGTCCAGTACCCTATTCATTTGCCTGAAGGCCTTTTCTCACAAGTTCCAATCCCTCCTTTTTTAAGGCATTGGAAGCCACAAATGCTATTCTGAAATGACAAACATTAGAATCAGAGTAAAGAGATCCTAGGGAGGCACAGCTGGTGACAATCACAGGTGAGATTTAAATCTAGATCTTTCTGCCTTCAAGTTCAGCATTCTATCTGCTATGCCATGCTGCTATCAAAAGTATAATTCCAAAAATCCTACTTGGAGCAAGGGTTCCCATCCCCTTAGAATGATTGAAGATTTATTGCCTACAAGACAGGGTCTGCATCTACCACTAAAGAGTCTATTGTAGGGTCATATAAACAAATGGACCCCAAGATCTCTGAGTGAACTGAATGACAGACTGCATATGGATTTATTCGTTACTTTTTTTTGTGCACAGTCCTGCATGCTGGGTACCATATTAAGTGCCAGGAAGAGAGTGTAGTTTTTTTTTGGTTTCCTTTTAAAAATAACTCCTTGATTCAAGTCTTCCTCTAGTAAGTACTACACTGTAGCAGTAACATGTCTACACGTTCTTAAACATTTTTTATTGATAATTTTTTTTGTTTTTACATCATTTTGCTTTTCAGATATATTCCTCCCCTATATATACATCAATCCATCCAAACAAAGAATGAAATAGGAAGAAAACCAAAAAAAGCAGTTTGGCCAAACTAACAGCAAATCAACTGAGTCTGATGACATATTCAAAATTTTATAGTCACTTTTATAAAAAAGGGAGAGGTACATTTTCTCACTTTTGTCCAGTGCCCAGCTTTATCACCATATTCAGCTTGGGGTTTTTGTTCTTGCCATTTACATTGTTGCAATTATTAGGAATGTTTCTTTCCTGGTTCTGCTAATTTCACATTGCATCTGTTCATAGATGTCTTCCTGTGCTTTGCTGAACTCTTACCATTCATTATTTTTTATGGTGCATATATCACATTTATGTACCACAATTGGATTAGTCACTCCCCAACTAGTGAGCATCTACTTTGTTTCAAGTTCTTTGCTTCCATTAAAAAAATGCTGCCCTGAGTAGTTTGGTGTATATGGGACCCTTCTTTGTGTGAGTTATGCCTGACTACCATGATGCTGAATTCTTGGAAGGCCATGCTAATGGAGCACTAGCGTAAGCCTACTGATGGATGGTTCATCTGTCATCTAAGAAGCAAGTCAAAATCTGAGAAATGTAACACCAGGTTGGCACCAGTATGATGAAACTCAGGCAGAACATAGTCTATAGAAACATGAGGGCTACATTCTGTCAGGGGAGGGAGTATCCCATACTCCAATCTTCCAGTGGAATTGTAATCTCATTGATGTGAGTACTCTGTCCAACAAGGCAAATCACAACCCATCTTGTACAACTGTTACACATATTTCTCCTTAAGTTTGCCACAAAGGATACACCGAATATGAGGGGGGCCTATGATCCAGACTATTAAGAATTCAATTTTTAAATAAACTTGTTTAAGGAAGATCTAATTAAGTACAACATAAGGATTCATATATTAAGAGTTGAACTCTTTGATCTTGCACCCAAGGAAACTGAGGGGAAGGCAGGGAAAGCAGTTTGCCTGAAGTCGTACAACTAATGAATAGCTAACAACAGCCAATCTGTTTTCCCCCTTTTCCCTTGGTGAAAACTGAGTTAGGAGAAAATCAGAACCTATTCTGTTCTTAAAACCATGCCCTCGGTTGGCTCCAAACCTGTGTTTCCAGCAAAATTCTATCCGGCTAAGTCTGGTCAATGATGGTACCATGGCATCAGGAGGGTCCCCAGTTTTCTACTTTGCTAATTAGTCAATGACTGCTTTGCTACCAAGGGCCACTGAAGGAAAAGGGGGAACGGAACCCTCTTTGGAGATAATCTGCTTCTTTCCTAAGCTCTTCCAATAGGGAGTTCAGATGGGATGGCTTTAAGGATCATGTAGGTTCTGAATCTCTCCAGAAAAACATTTTACCAAGGTTCGAAAAGGAAGACCATAGATCCTGCTGTTGGTAGCTTTCAGATTGGAAGGAAGGAGCAAGGTTTAGCGAATACACCAAGGATTTAGGAAATAAAAGAATTGCTTTCAAGTCTGATCTCTGCTATTTATTAACTGTGTGACATAAGGCAAGTTGTTTTATATGCCCTGGCCTCAGTTTCCTTATGTGTAAAATCAAGGGACTCAGCTCCATATCCTTCACGAGTATAAGAATTGTTAGACTGACACTAATTAGGCCTCCTTTAAATAAGCTTTTTTCAAATTGAATTCCCTGTGGTCTGATTGCAAAGGACAGATGATAAAGCATGTTGCCTATCTCGGGACTGGTAGGTAATGGGGTCAAAATAAGGAATTTTTGACATGACTGATGTGGAAATTTGGTTCATTTTTTTTGGTCATAAATAGTCATTTGTTATTTAAGTTCAAGAACAGATGAGATGGAGACCAGAGCCTCTCATCTTGTTTGCTCTAGATGAGGCTGATCATGATTTCTGAGTCTTGGTCCACCACCCATGGTAAGATCAAGTTCCAGGGATACAGTAGAAGAGAGGAAAAGAGAGGAGAAGAAAAAAGACTGGGGATTTGTTTTTGCCTATGCACATTTGTTACAAAGGTGTTCCATTCCTCAAGTGGGAGGAGGAGGGAAAGAAAAATGCTTGTTAATTAAAAAAAATAAAAAGAATTTTATATAACCTTGGGAGAGCTTTTTTTGGGGGTAAATTTTTGGTAAACCCCTAATTTCACTGTAATAAGGAGCTAAGGAGAAAACTCCTCTTACTCAATGCAGCTTGGTATCTGCTGTGAAATTATAATCTTTGAGATGATAACAATAGCTGTATAATATCCTAGGTTCTCAAATTACTTTAAAATATTTTCATTTTATCAGATGAAAAACTGAAGCAGAAGGTAAGTGACTTGCCCAGGGTCACACAACTAGAAAGTGTTTGAGGCTGATTGGAACTTAGGTCTTCCTGACTTCGGGTCCAGCACTTTATTCATTGGGTCACCTAACTGCTGAAATTCATAAGTTACCCAGGGTGTTGAGAGTTTAAGTTACTGCACCAGGTTTGTACAGCAAGTATGTATCAGGAGTGGGCTTCCTGACTTAAAAGCCAGCTATTTACCCAAATTTCCTCAAAGAGATTGTTCTCTGAAGCTCCGAGGGTGGTAATGTAGCCTTAAAATTTCTCTCAGATCAATATGAAAAAAAAGACCCTGTGGAAAAAGTACCCTAAATGACCTTGGGAATTTAGTCTAATATTTGTTTTTTTAATAAACTTTTTGATTATCAAAAGCAAATTTCTATTTGTTTCTAATTGGACAGCTATGAAGGCTTTTTGATGATATGAGAAATTGCAAAGGATCTGTGACTTCTTTGTTGTGGGGTTTGGAAACTCCTTTCACCATTGGGAAAACTGCAAAAACAATAATAGCTAGCATTTATATAGCAGTTTAAAGTATGCAAAGTGATTTATGTATGTTACCTCTCTGGATCCTCACAACCCTGGGAAGGTGTCATTGTTATCCTGATTTTACAGATGAGGAAACTGAGGCTGAAAGAATTTAAGTAACTTATCCAGGGCCACACAGCTTGTAAACATCTAAAGCTGGCTGCAAATTCAACCTTATGCTCAATCCAATACTCTGCCTACTGTGCCACCTCACAACCATGACAATAGATAAATCCTGGAGTTGTCTCTGGCAGACAGAGAGGTACAGTGGATTGCCTAGGGTATCGTAGCTAGTAAATCTTAGAGGCAGAATTTGAACCTTGGTTTTCTTGACCCCAAACTTGAAAGGGCATCCATTATAATATGCTGATAATATTCTAATACTTCAATATTGCATTGGTAAATCATCAGAGTGGACTGACAGGAAAATGCAACCCTAATAGAGCCTGACCCTATCATGGACCTGAGGCAGCCCAGATACCCACATCCCATGGTGGGAACCATACTGCTTTGGAGCAGACATCACCCCCATCTAACCACCAAGAGCTAGAAGAACATGGATGCCAGGAAATAAAATCTATGTCAAGTTATTTCCAGAACTAAAGAAAAGACAAAAAAAGAGAATAGAGCTACGAGAACCTGATTGGTAAAAAGAACTTTTTCTCCCCTAGTAACACACTTTGTAGAGATTGCTTATGAAATACATTTTTTATCTCTATTTTAGGTTAAACGCCAGAACTTGAGAAATGGCATAATGTATTGCCAGCCGGACAAAGATGAAAAGGGAAAATTGAGAAACTTTGAAAGTTCAAGGTCAATGATGATTTTTAAATGGTAGCATCCTGCTTTCCCAAATAGCCCCATAGCAAGAAGGAAAGGGATGTGGAGGAAGCTGTTTATTTCAGTAGGCAACATGTTGGCATGTGCTCATAGACCTATAGTTCTCAGAGCTAAAAGGAACCTTATAGAACAAATCCAGTGGTTCTTCCCCTCAGGTCCACAGATAGATTTCAGAGGTCTGTGAACTTGGAGCTTTTCATTTATTTATAGCTATATTTCAATATAATTAGTTTCCATTGTAATTCCATTTATTTTATGCACTTAGAAACTTTTTTTTCTCTGAGGAATCCATTGGTTTCTATGGGGTTCCATGACCTAAAAAAGCTACAAACTCTTAGACTGATTCAACCTGTCATTGTATAGATGAGAAGACTGAACCCCAAAGAGGAGGACTTGTCCAAACTCACCCCAGAAGTGGCAGAGCTGGTTCAGTAGGCTTTCCAAGTAGAAATGAATAGGGTTTTTTCCTCATTCTATTTACACAGCCTTTATCTTACCAATATATTTGCTAGATTTAAAACTTGTCTGAGACACTAGCTATATGGCTCTAAGCCTTGGTTTCCTGACCAGTAAAATGAGAATAACCCTCAATGACCTCTAAGGTATCTCCCTGTTCCAAACCTATGATCCCATTTCCTTTGCCTACCCTTTCCTAAGGAAACCCAATTGAGGCTGTGACTTCCCAAATCCCTGGATCTTCTCAAAAGCTCCATGACTGAGTGACCGTGTTCCTTAGGCACTCAGCACTGCGCCCTGGGACCAACCATTCCCATCTCCCCAAAGCACCCATTTTTCTAAACCCCTATGCCCAAGTCTTAGAGATAGTTCCCTCATAGGACTGTTTAAGGCTAGAGCAGAAGAACTAGAAGGGAACTAGAGATTTGTGAGAGGTCAAGGGCAATAGGACATTGGCCATACCATAAGTTCTCTTCACCTCTTCTGTAAGACTATCTACAAGGGATTACTGGACTTATCCAAGGAAGGCAACCTCATGTATAAAATGAAAGGATTGTAGGAAATGATAATGGGGGTGGGGTGGGCAGGGGAGAGAGAGAGGACAAACTGGTTTTGAAGTCTCGTTCCCCTGGCCCTGTTCCTGGCTCTCAGACTTCCAAACCATATTCTATCTCATCCTTGAATTTCCCTTGGTTCCTGGGGCCTCCTCCCACTGGTGGGGCGACATTCAGTAATTGTTGCAACTATCTCATCATGGAACACCCCATTATAAGCCCAGCCCCTTCTCCCATTGATGAGTTTCTCCTGACACATTTTGTGCAGGGACTCAACTGGCCTTTTCCCCTTTCTCTGTCCTGTCACTGGCTTCTGCCTTCATTTTCCTCCCACACCCTTTTTGCCCCTTTTTATGTTTTGTCTTTCCCATTAGATTGATGTATTTGTATCCCCAGTGCTTAAAGTCTGGCACAGAGTAAATGCTTGCTTTTTTCCTTGGAGCTCTTCCATCTCTGGCTTCCTTTGAGACCCAGACCATATTCTATCTTCCAAGACAACTGTTCTGGGTTCTTCAGTTGTCAATGCTTTCCCCTCTGAGGTTACTTTTATCTGGTCTTATATCTAGCCATATATCTTGTATTGACCTAGCCATTTACACGTTGTCTCCTTTGTTAGAATGTATGTTTCTTGAGAGCAAGGACTATTCTATCATTACTTTTTTTCCTTTATATTTCCGAAGCTTAATACAGTGCTTGCTTCACTACTAAATACTTGTTGACTGACTGACTCTGTAGTGAGTGCCTTGTAGACACTGTGGTGCTATGTGTCAAACTGATTGACCTGTTGGGGGCACTGAATCATATGCCACAAATGGTATTGTTGTTGAGTTGTGTCCAATTCTCTGGAACCCCATTTGGAGTTTCCTTGGCAAAGAGGCTGGACTGCCATTTCCTTCTCCAGCACATTTTACAGATGAAGAAATGGGGCAAACAGGGTTAAGTGACTTGCCCAGGTTCACGTAGCTAGCAGGCATATTAGGCTGTATTTGAACTCAAGTCTTCCTGACTTCAGTGCCAAAGCTCTATCCATTGCACCACAAATAAGAGGTTGGATGGAAAGATACTTTGAACATTGTAGAGCGCTATTACCAATAATATATCATGCCATTATTAAATGTGGAATTCCAAGATGAAGAAATGAGAAAACAGGACCTGTCTCATCAGCTGGCTAAGATGAGAATCTATTCAACCAGGGATAATATGCCTGGGCTGTAGATGTGCAGTGGGTGATTGCGATAATATCAGATGGAGGGATTTTGAGACCCATCAGGTGCTATATAATTGTACCCCTACCTGAATAAGAATCTCCTCCATAATACCCCAAGGAATAGTCCTCTAACTTCCCCACAGAAATCATCAATAAGAGGGAATCTAGTCTGGGTGTGGGCATGTACCCTTATAGTCCCTACTCCTGAGGCTGCTGGATCTCTTGAGTTTGGGAGTTCTGAGCTGCAGCTGGGTTAACACAGATTGGTTGTCCACACTAATGTGATAACTCCAATGTGATGACTCTTGAAAAGCAGGTTGCTTAATAGGGAGAAAGTGACCCAAGGTGGAATCAGACTTATTTTCTATGTGAATCAATGGTGGAATTAGACTATGAATGACTGCTGCACTTCTATGCTGGATGAGGTAGGGAGAAGGAGGGAGAGAGAAGGAGGAGGAGGAGAAAATAGGAATCTACTATTCCTGAGGCTCTTGTTGTTATCCTTTATGAAAGGATTGTCCATTTCCTTTCTAAAATGGGGCAGCCATAGCTGAATTCCAGAGGTGACCTGGCTGGGGCCGAGCATGGCTTCCCTGGTTCCTGACATTCCATTTCTCTTCCTGCAGTGCGCTATTCTGTTTGTGCTTTGGGCTCCCATCATGAGCTGTTCACTTATGTTGAGGTTGCTGGTCACTGACCCTCTCTGATATTTCCCACCTGTTATCTAATTACTCCTTGCCTCCCCAATCCTGTGGGTCTACAGTTGATTCCTTGAACACAAGGGTAGGACTTAACATTTATTCTCTTTCAGTTTTGTCTTATTAGATTCAGTGTACTGAGATCTTTTTGGATCTTGATGCTTTTGTTTTTTAGAGGGTTCTTTAAGTCTCTTGGGCAGCTAGGTGGTGAAAGGGATAGAATATCAGACTGGAAGACTCATCTTCCTGAGTTCAACTCCAGCCTCAGATACTTATTAGTTGTGTGATCCTGAGCAAATCACTAAACCCTGTTTGCCTCAGTTTCTTTATCTGTAAGATGAGCTGGAGAAGGAAATGTAAAAGCACTCTAGTATCTTTGTCAAGGAAACCCCAAACGGGGTCAGGAAGAGTCAGACACAACTGAAAAGTTAGAATAGTTCATCACAGACTCTGAACCTGGAAGAGGTATCAGAAGTCATGTAGTTCTGGGTAACTGATGTTATTTTGTGGATAAATTGGAATCCAGCGCTTTTTGTTCCAAGCCACCAGTGGGTCCTAGAAGCCTGAAACCAGAAGGGACCTTAAAGGTCTTAGAGATGAGCAGATTCAACTCCCTCCTTCTACAAATGAGGAAACCACTGCTCAGAAAGATGAAGTGATTTGAGAAAGCCCACATAAATGGCAGAGCTGGAGTTCAAATTCAGGCCTTCTAATTCCTAGAGCAGAGCAGCTCTTAGTAAAAGATCCCCTTGATCAAGCTGACCACCTATAGAAGACATATTCGCTGTTGTTCAGTTGTGTCTGACTCTTTGTGATCTTGACAAAGATACTAGAGTGGTTTGCTATTTCCTTCTCTAGCTCATTTTTACAGATGAGGAACTGAGGCCAACAGGGTTAAGTGACCTGCTCAGTATCACATAGTTACTGTCTGAGGCTGGATTTGAACTCAGAAAGATGAGTCTCCCTGACTCCAGGTACACCACTCTATCCACTGTGCCACCAAATTATGAATTAGACAAGTGTTTCTCTTGTGGGGAGGGTCTGTGGATCATTGAACCTCAACTATGTACCTGGCCAGCTCCAGACAATAATATGGGTAATTTTGTTTACCTGTCCTAGGAGAGTTAGCATAATTTTAATGAAAATAAATAAGAATTTTAATTTAAAAGTTTCATACTTCCCACAGTATTTGGCTTTGTAATAAGTAACACAATTGTTTTTTAAAGTTTTACCTTCTTAGTTATGACTATTTAAAGACACTTGAAACCTGGATGAAATTTAAGTAAAAAATTAAGTTACTTATCTGATTCTTCTCTGCATGATACCAAATGTCCAGATATGTAATGAATATCCAGATCAATATACCATTTCCCCCTTTTGTCCTAAAATCAGACATCAGAATATCAAATCAGTGTCTGCATCTATGTCTGACTTGGGCTGGTATTTCCATCATTTTTGCTTTTGAGACTATCAGCTTCTTGAGGGCAGGGATTGTGTCTTATTTAGCCCCAGTATATTCCCAGTATACCCCCAGTATCTTAGCAAAGCATCTTTCTCAGAAGAGGTTCTTCAATACTGTGCATTGGGTTGATTTTTCTAAGCATGAATTAGCTAGAGGATCATACAGAAACATGGAATAGCTAAAAGGAACCTAGTCCAATACCTTCAATTGGCAAATGAGGAAACTGAGGCCCAAGGAGATAATAGGATCATAACTTTATAGCTAGAAGGAATATTAAGGATTATCGAGCTCAACTTCCTCATTTAATTTTGCAGAGGAGAAAACTGAGGTGCAAAGAGGAGTGAAGTGATTAGCCCAAAGTTGTGTAGAGAATTTGAATCCAGGCCATCTGACTTAGAAACAACCCGCTTTGTGCCATTGCCCAAAGTCATACAGATCATGATGTTTGGGTACTCGGGAAAGACTAACGCTCTGGTGGGAGGGTTGCTGAGTCCTTTTCAGGGCTGCTCATTCACCTTTGGTGTCCACCTGGCACTCAACTCTCACCTGTGACTCCAAGAAGCTGTAGTATGTGCAGTGATCACACCTTGGTAAACTATCTATGGGCTAAACCAGGTTAAGGGTGACCAACATACCTCAAACCTGATAGTTGGTTAGGACGGTGTCGACCCCAAATATGGGAATACTTCCCCTCATGGGATGGGTGGATGAGAATACTCCAATGGCCATTTAGGTGACTGAAACAGGAGCTATAGAGTGCTTAGAGCTTGGTCAGACATCGAGGATACCAAGGTCATCCACTGCATCCCACGCCATTGCTAGTTGTCCTGAATTTTGCCTTACTACTGACCTTTGATGACCCTGGAAGAAAGAGTAATACCTATGACTTGAGCTGCTCTGTCTCATTTAAATCCAAATCATGCAAGAGTCAAGATATCATCCTGTGATGTCATTGGTCTACTTTGAAATGAAGGATAAACAACCACAGATAGTAAATGACAGAGATGAGATTCAGTCTCAGGTCTTCTGACTCTAAGTCCAATGTTCTTTTTCATGCTAGGATTTGAACCAAGGTCCTAAATCCATGCAATGGACCACACTGCCTTTGATAAGGAAAGGTGGCCTACATTCAAAACTATGGCATGGATAACCCACTCAGTGGATAACCCATATAGAGATAATGGAGAATTATCTCTCTTAGAGAGTTGTCTTCTGTTCAGTAGAATTAAAACTCCTCAAAGACAGTCTCATTTTTGTCTCTGTATCTCCAGTGCCTAGCATAATGCCAAGTGTAGACAGTAGGTGCTTAATAAATGCTTGTTGATCAGTGGATTGACAGAAGGGGAGTTGGACTGAGAGATGCAATGTTTCTCTGCTTGCATTCCTCCTCGTCTTCTCCAGCTGGAATTCAAACACCAGGGTGAGGTCTGTACCAAGACCCAGCCTGCCAAAGAGCATTAATATACGCATATTTATCTGGGCTGCAGTGCGTTACAAGAATTCATTAGGACAGTCTGTGATACAGTGCTAAAACAGAAGGCCGGCTTACTCAGGCCAAGGATGAGGAAGTCTAGGCCCTGCTGAACTGTTACAACTGATAAAGGCAGCGTCTCCTGGCATATTTCATTTTTCACGGGGCCATCTGCATCCAGTCAAGGATAACTGGACTTTCTGAAAAGGCTATTTGTCAGCATCAGGCCATCAAACCCCTCCTTGATGAGTCCAGCAACACTAAAGGGAGCAAGATGGTGGACATACTTCCCCAGGAGCAAAAGGTCGGGTACCAGTGTAAGCAGATGAGTGTCATTGTGATATAAAGAAGCACTGAAGTGGCCTGGCTGTTTAGATGGGGGATGCCCCATGGCGCTTTATCAGCATGGTTATCACTTATTTAGTTCTGCTTTAGCTGGCCTATAAATCTTTGGAGCACTGTTTTTACTCTTAATTTTGTCATTCTTGTTATCGGCTTTTATCACCTGTTTATGTCGAGAACATTAACTTTCTGTCTCTCTTTATACTCTGGTCTTTATAAGGGATTGCCTAGCCCTTCTCTCTTGGGTTTAGGCCTTGGTAGAGAGCAGGTCTAGACAGTGATTGTTAGGGTTGGGGTTAGGTATCAGCAAATATGGTGAATTAGAGTCAGAAGATCTGAGATCAAATTCGGACTCTGCTACTAGTACTTGAATGACCTTGGGCAAGGCAAGTCACTACTCTCTGGGCCTAACATGTCTTGCTCTCAAGGAGTTTATATTCTACTGGGGGAAATAGCACATATAAAATAAATATAGAATATAAATATCTGTCTATATGAAATAAACATAAGGCATTCATCATTACAGGGAATGAAATTAAATTGGAAATACTTCATCAAGTAGGCAACTTTAATATTGATTCTAATAGTATGGTCATTTCTGCTTGCAAAGTACTTTATGTGCACTAGTAAGTAAAGCACATCACACATCGTTATGGCAAGCACTTTACAACTGTTATCTCAGTTGATTGCAACAACACTGTGATGTATGTGATATGTCTCAGGTCAATAAATATGCTTTGAACCAATCTTTTTCTGATTCACAATTTTTGCTAACTGACCATTCAGAAGGATAATGCTGCTTTTTTCTTTTATCAATCAATTAATCAACAAACATATTAAATGCTTACTATGTGCTGGGTACTGTGTAACACACAGGAAATACAAAGAAAAAAAGACTATGCTCTCAAGGAGCTTATATTTTATCTTTGTATATAAAAATCTGGGTCAGCTAGATGGTTCAGTGGATAGAGTTCTGGACCTGGAGTCAGGAAGACTCCTGTTCCTGAGTTCAAATCTGACCTCAGACATTTATGAGCAGTGTGACTCTGGGCAAGTCACTTAACCCTGCTTGCCTCAGTTTCCTCAACTGTAAAATGGAGATAATAGTAGCATCTACCTCCCAAGGCTGTTGTGAAGGTCAGCTGAAATAATAACTGTAAAATATTTAACACAGTATTGCTTCCTCTCTGTCCCCTTTAGCACTACAGCCCTACCTAATAACCAACTTGAAAGATTGCCCCTCCTGTTTTCCATCTCTTGTTGCCCATGGCCTGGACTCCTCTCTTCCCAAAGCAAGATGGCCAGAATAACCTCGGGAAGCACTATGGATGCATGAGGATAATTAGAATTCAGATTTCTGGCATACATAAAGGACAAACTTTAGAATGAAGCTAGGGCCAAGCTCCAGAGAACATGGAAACTGTTGCCCAGAGCTGCTGAGCACACTGACTCATCCACTCCAACTGGAGACCAAAATTACTGATAGATGATGGGCCATCTGTCATCCAGGAATCTGGCTGCTTCTCGAAGAGTAAAATATCGGCAAGACGGCAAAGGGAGATGAAGCATTCTCCTTGGCTGGAATGTGACGTGGTAGAAGATAAGACAAAGCTGGAAAATTGGCAAAAAATGAAATATCAGTTAAAGAAGTAAATGTACTTGGAGCAAATTATTGACCAAATGTAAATTATGTGAGGCTTTTTTTTTAAATGATGAAGGGCTCCCTCTCCCCTCCTTTTACTGGGTGTTTATTTTGGCCATTAGCTAGAAATGACTATTGATATTCTTGACTGTTGAAAAGTGTTGCTACATGGAACTGGCATTTTTAGGGGCTTTCTGTGCTTGATTAAATTAGAAACACTTGGGTTATATAAACATAGGGAAGGAAGTGGTGAGAGATCATTTAGTCCATCACTCTGCCTTCCAATAACATCATTCCAAGTCCACCATGGATACAAGTTAAATTTCACTATATATAATAAATGCATATTATGTATACATTTTCACACACAAAGAGACCATTGGTAAATGTTTTTGCAAACCTTAAATGCTACATAAATACTAATCATATTATAACGATGATGCTTATCTACTGTGATTTACATCAAAATTTTTTATTTTTCTAATAATTCAAAAATTTTTTCAGACTTTTTACAAATTCTCATCTTATTTGTGACTTAACTCAGCCTTTTCCTCATTTACAACTCTTACTAACAGGATAATGAGAGAGAGAACGCTGTTCTTTCAATCAATCAATCAAAAAACATTTGTTAGATGCCTACTCACTTATCTTAGAGCTGTTTTATCATAGGAAGGTAGCCCTTTCATTGTAGGGTTAGGGTCCATCTAGCCCCCATTAAATTGCTCAGATTCTTAAAATCTAATCCACTTGTATTGGAGTCATAAATAGCATGGATCCTTAAAATCTTGCCCACTTCTACTGGCGACACAATACATATTGTCTCTGATTGAAAGAAGGTTTGAATGCTTGAATTCTTTCCAGGCAGACCCATATTTTTGCCCTTGCATTTCAGGGGTCCCAAGACTCCCAGACTGCCATAGTAGCTAGGGTGGAGCAGGAAAGGACTCTTGTAGAGGTTTGGAAATGAACTGGGTCTTGAAAGAAATCAGGGAAATTAAGAAGCAGAGGTGAGAATGAAGAGCATTTCAGGTGCAGAAGACAGTGCAAAGATACGGGAATGGGAGATGAAACCCTGTCCTCTGACTTCAAATCCAGTGCTCTTTCTTTTTTAATAATTAAAGTTTTTCATTAATAAGGATTTATCTTCCTCCCATCTCTCCCCACCTCTGAAAAGCAAAATAAGAAAACCAAAACTATTGTAACAAATACATATAATCAAGCAAAACAAATTCCCACATTGTCTACACTGGAAAATCCAGGGCTCATTTTGCATATCCAAGTTCTTTACTTCTTTGTCAGGTCGTGGATAGCATTGTTCATAATGTGGTGCTCTGAAATTATGGTTGGCCATTATGTTAGACTTCCCACTGTGCCATACTGCCTCTAGATGGACTCAACAGGTAGCAATGATGAAGGATAACTGATGACAAATTCTTGTACTCAGTAGATATCTACATAATGTCAGTAGGACAGGAAGGAGGCACATTGCATATTGGATGCATAGGGTAGCCATCCTCCCTTTTCTTTCTCAACCATTCATTTCCCGTTTCCCCAACAACTAGAGGGAGGTGTGTCCTAAAGGTGCATGAAAGTATGTCAAGACATTCAACCCCACCTCTCTTGTTGTTACTTATTCTTTGTTCTCCAAGAGGACCAAGGACATCAGGAAGATGATGTCTTGACTTGCAAGTGAATTGGTTTTAAGTGAGACAGGGCTGTGCAAAGTCATCAGCCTTACTCTCTCCTCCAGAGTCATCAGGAAGTGCAGTGGGGAACCTTAGCCTTTTTAAGCTAAGGTCTTCCCAGGTCTCACTTTGTCTGAGGCAACACCAATTCAGTGATCAAAGGCTAAGTAAGAATGGAGGCAAAAGATAGCCCAGTTTGTCTTCACCAAAGAATCCATCTGGAAGGGGAGGACTCTCAGGGTTTCTGGCCAGAAAAGAAATAATTGCTATCTGCACTCACTCTGAGTCATCAAAATCCAAACAATGAGTAAGTGAGGCTTGGGCTGGGACCTATTATTGGCCAATCACTGAGAGTTGGTCTGAAAGAGTAAGTGTATTCTTTTAAAGGCTCATTTGTGTTTCTTTAAGGTTTTGAGAAAGGAAGGGAAAGGAAAGGAAAGGAAAGGAGAGGAGAGGAAAGTACTATATGTTATAAATTACTTATATTACATATACTACTAAAGTATATGTACACTTACATCAATTTATGTCTAAGTCTATATGTGCAAGAGAATTCCTGCAATGTTAATATAATGGACACTGGTATATTCACAAAATGAATTACTATGTTTGAATTTACTAGATTTGATGCAAATTTCCTAAGTGGAAGACACTGGGAAGCCTGCTTGTAGGACAGCAGTGGTATTGTTGGTGTCTAAGAAGACATTCTGTTACTGCTTCTGATATGCCAACCATTGGGTGGATGACAAACTCTTTAATTGGTTACAGTTTGTAGAACAAGAGCTGGAGGGGGCCTTCAAAAGACTTTAGCCCAGATTGTCCCTCTCTTACCCTAGAACCCTGTCCCTGGTTTGATTCCTTCTCTGATGCCATCTGGTAAGAGACCATGCTGTAAGGGAGGAAGCCTTGGGCTCTTTCCCTCCAAGGCCCACTCTTAGGTCTTTTGCCTGTCTACTAATTTGTTCTTTCATTTTAGGTGAAGAAGATTGAGTCTCTGATCTTGTAATATTCCAAAGGTCAGGAGAGAGCCTCGGAGTCTGAGAATCCATGCTAAATTTTGCAGTCAGATCAACATCCATGACTCTAAGGGCAGAAGTGACCTTCAGGAGTGACCTAGTGACCCTCAGGGCCCAGCCCAACAGTAGTTAAGACAGACTTATTAGGCAGAGATGCTGCATTTGAATATGAACTTACTGGAACTATTGCTATGTAGAAATTGGGCTAAAATTCAGTCCAGTCTTCTCCCAGAGCCCACGGTGGGGTAGCTCTAGCAAGTGATGGGGGGCGGGAAGGAGGAAAGAGTGCCAGATAGAGAAGAAACACTCCTAAAACTCACCTGAATAACAAGCACCCTTTAATTTTAAGTGTGGGATGTCCTGACCTTTGTTTCTAGTAGGGGTTGTGTTTTATGCTATCTTTTTCATAATTACAAGTTTATGAGTAATTGAAAGATAAATGAAAGGAAGAAGGACCTTCAGACACCACACCCAAGGGGAACTCCAAAGATAATCAACTTTCACTGTAGGCCATTTGGGCTTGTTCCCCTTCATAATGCTGTAGCTCTGCCTGTCTGATCCTGACCCTATGGTGAGCACACACTCCTCTTGTCACTGCCCAGTCATGGTAGATAGATCAACATTGAAAATTAATTGCCCGAGAGTGCCGAGACTTTTACCAAATTTCCCCCAGAGACCAGGAGGAACGAATTCACCTCTGAGGGTATTCCCCTTGGCATCAGTCTAATATTTATAAGACTTTCTTAAGCAAAGAAACCACCAAAATAGGAATCCCATTTTAGAGACTGGATTCTCTCCAGTATCTTGTAAGTAGGGAAGGTTTTTAAATCAATGGTAGATTAACATCAGAGGAAGATATGTTCAAGAGGGTGAAGGGTTTGAACCAATGAACTTTGTGGATTACACAGAGAATGGGCAATAACTCCTTTCTATTAGAATACAACTCTTTGGTACTTCCAAGCCACTGTTTCCCTTTGGTAGGAGCTTCAACTCTTAGAGTAATATAAGTTCAGAAGCCTAGGTAGGTTCCTGTGATGAGACTGGAGCCACCGAGATGTCAAAGTTGATTTGGAATTGTTGCCTGGGATTATTTCTGGTCCATGTTCATTTATTTTCTTGTTGTTTTATGATGTCTGTTTTACATTTCTCACTTCTTTCCTTCTCTTCTGGCTGTACCTGACTCTCTGGACTCATCCATCATGTTTGATCAGCCTTCTCCATCCTGAGGG
This sequence comes from Potorous gilbertii, assembly GCA_028658325.1. Classification (NCBI taxonomy): domain Eukaryota; kingdom Metazoa; phylum Chordata; class Mammalia; order Diprotodontia; family Potoroidae; genus Potorous; species Potorous gilbertii. The sequence goes on along the minus strand of CM053772.1, from coordinate 252,926,071 downwards.
AAGAAGTCAGGCTCTTCCAGTTATCAAGTTCCTCCCCAGCCTCCATTTGGAGGAGCTGTCTGGACCAGCTATGTTCATTCCTTTGTTCCTTTTCTGGCTCCACCCCCAACTCTCTTGACTTCTGCACCATGACTCCTGGAGGGTGCCTTCACTTTCCCCTTCCCCAGTGATTTTCAGCTCCCTTTTATGTATTCTCTTCCCTCATTAGAATATAAGCTCTTTGAGGACAGGGACTGACTTTCTTTTTGCTTGACTTTGTATTCCCAGTTCTTGGCACAATGCATGGCAGTGTGCTTAATAAATCATCTATCTATCTATCTATCTATCTATCTATCTTCCATCTATCCATCCATCCATCTTCCATCTATCCATCCATCCATCCATCCATCTATCTACCTATCTTCCATCTATCCATCCATCCATTCATCTATCTACCTATCTATCTTCCATTTATCCATCCATTCATCTATCTATTTTTCATTTATCTATCACTTCTGTCTCTCTCTCTCTGGAAGTACAATAAAGGTGTTTGTATAACCCATATAGTTATCAATATGATCTATGATATCATCAATATGGAATGAAGCAATAAGAGTTTACTAAGCATCTATTGTGCTAAGTGTTTTACAAATATGACCTCATTTATTCCTTACAACAACTCTGAAGGTAGGTGCTGTTACTATTTCCATTTTACGGTTGAGAAAACTGAGTCAAACAGAGGGTTGTCACTTCTCCAAAGTGACGCAGCTAGTCAGCTTCTGAGGCAGGATTTGAACTTAGGTCTTCCCGAATCCAGACCCAGCACTTTGTTGGCTGTGGTGCTGCCTAGTAGGCACTTCTTACGGAGGGATAAATAGAAAGCCATCCACATCTCATCCCGGGTGACTAGTGTCCATGTTTTACAATTGTTATTATAAGATCATAAATTTAGAGATAGAAGAGAATTTTGGGAAGATCTAGTCCACTACCTTCATTTTACAATTAGGGAAACTGAGGCCTGGGCAATTATATAATTTTCTCAAAGTTACTTAGATAGTAAACAGTAGAGTGAGACTTAAAACTCAGCTCTTCTTTTGACTGATGCAGTAGAAAGAACTTTGACTCTGGAGTCTGAGGGCCTGGGTTCTAGTCTCCCCTCTGCCATTGACTACCTGTGTGGCCATGGGAAAAACCTTTTAAATTCTTTGGTTTTCATTTCCCTTAACTTTAAAATGAAGAGACTGGTCTAGATGTTGCCTAAAGTCCAGCTTTGGATGGTTCAATCAATAGACAAGTGCTCTCTATCCACTAGATCTTCTAGGACAAGTTGCCTGTCTTGGGATGGAGTTGTGTCACACTGGTAATTCCAAAAGCTCCCACTTGCCTGCACTCCCCTTTCTCAGGATTTTGTTGGGTTTTGCTCCCATCCTTTTCCTTCAGCAGCATACTCTGTCTACCTTTATCCTCTTGAAAGGCCATGAAACTCTGGGGGGAGTTCACCAACGAAGGTACAAATTTATGGACCCCAGTTGCTTCTCTCTTGGGCCTAAGTACTGAGGCAGGTAGAGGGACAATGGATTTGGGGGCCAGAACTGCACTGTACGATAGCAGCCTCTCAGAGCCTCTCCCTCATTACTGGCCTGATTAGCTCTGTTTAAGGCAGCCTGTCCAGCTGCCCTAGGACAGTGTGTGCTAACTGTCTCATTATCCCACATGAAGGATTATTCTCCACTTACCAACTGACTCACATCTTAATTCTCTATGTAAACTTTTTTCTTCCTTTCTTTCTTTCCTAATCAATAAACAAGCTCTGCCCTTACGGTCCTCAGTTATCCAAGTCAGTGACTAATCCCCCACTTGATCAAGATCTTCTGGCCTAAGCATCTGTCCGGAGAGTGACAAATTTATGTCTCCAGAGTCATTTCATCTTTTTTTCACTTGAACTAAAGGAGAATTTGTGGGAATTAGCTACCTGATAAGATAAGTCGGGGGAGAAGGGCAGGTCATTGTAGCCAGTGTAGCAGAGAGGTCTATGGAATTTGGGGGGCTACATGGGAGACACAGCAGAGACCATTAAGGGATTAGAGGGAACTTGATTGAGTGGCTGCCTAGTGAGACTGGTAAATCATTCGTCTAAGAAGCTATTCGGACAGTTAAGTCCCAGCCTTGGAGGACAATACCTCCAAAGGAAGTTAGACCCTTGTGCTCCAAGTACTCAGACTTACAGGTTATCTGTGTTCAGGATACCTCTCATCATAATCTTTGACATGAAATAAAAAATGTATAAATAAATAGGTAAATAGATATATGCTTTACTGATTTTTAAAAATGTCCCTGCTCTAGAATTTTCCATTGCAACGAAGAGTAGGGAAAAGGAATAAAAATTTATTAAGTACCTACTATGTGCCAAGCATTGTACAACAGCCTTGCAAAGTAGATGCTACTATTATAACCATTTCAATTGAGAAGTTGAAGCAAAACAAAGTTTCTGACTTGCTCCGGGTCCATCACCAGTAAGTAGCTGAGTTGATTTGAAGTTGTTTTCCTGATTCCAGGCCCAGGGCTCTATCCATTACTGTGCCACCAGTAAAAAATAGTTAAGCCAAATCAGCAATCACATCAATCATATCTGACAGTGCTGGCTGCGTCCTGAACCCGTAGTCCACCACCTTAATATCGAAAGGAAAGAAAAACGTCACATCATTCATGCTCAGGAATCCAGTTTGGGCATTGCTCTAATTTGAAATCTGTCATTTTCCAGGAGTGTTTTCCTTTACTTTTTTATATGTCCACTGTATATACATCACCCTCTTGGTTCTACTTTCCTGTCTCTTTAGCCATTATACAAAGTTTTCCTAAATTTTTCTGAGTTCCCTACATTTGTCATTTAGAATCAGGATACATTTTTATTTTCTTCCTGTATTAGAATTTGCTCAATCTTTTCTTAGGTGGTGGGTATTCTTCGTTTGCAGGGTAATGTGTGTGTCCGTGTGTATATTTTGCTTCGAGCTTGGCATGATGGAATGTATTGGACTTGGATTTGGGGAAATTCCAGTTAGAATCCTCCCTTGACTTCATTAGCTATGTGCCCTTAAGCAAGTTCCTAACTTCTAGGAACCTCAGTTTCCTCATCTGTATAATGGGGATAAAAATAGCGCCTACTACCTAAGGTGGTCATACGATAAAGTACGTAAAGCCCGTTGCAAGCACTAGACATATGAATTTCAGTTGTCATCGTTTTTTGTTACTTTCACAAAAAAGGACTTTTGGCAGGAACTTTAAAAAACCATACATTTAAGCCCCTGTTTTAATTGTCAGCATGTTTTTGTCCAATAACTCCCAAGCAAATTCATTTCTTTGTATCAAATTGAATTCACTTTGTGCTTGGTTCCTTCAGGAAAAAATGCAGGAACACAGATAGCATTCGTTATTTGATAAGAACAAAGACATTTCCCTACATGGTATTTGTCAACACAGAGTTTTGGGGAGGGTGGGGCTGGTCCTTTCTCAGTAACTGTCAAGTTTGGGGGAGAGTCTTATTTTGCTTAAACAGAAACTTTTATTTTAACCCTTGCTAATCAGTCTCTTGTATAGAATCTGCCAAGCCCCAATAGCAGCAATAAATGAAAATAAAAATGCATTTTAATTCCTTATGTTTCCCTCCCCCAGATGCTCCATTAAATCAGCAGCAAGTCTTATTCCTTTAAAGACAGTTATTAATTATCCTGATGACTAAGGCTCATTTGAGGAAACTTGCCTCTGTGTCCTGGAAAGGAATGTTTATTCTCATCTGGGAAGTTGAAGAGCACTCGTACAATTGGGGGGCTTTTGCTTTGCTAATTCAAGAGCTCTGAGCCATTGTGGTGAAGGGCTATCAGGAGAGGATGTTCACTATTGAACAGGAAATGTTCAGCTTAGCTCGGTCAAGTGGAAAGCCACTGAGCAGAGAGGCCAGAGGGATCCTTCAACAGGGGATGGCACGATAGACATGAAAAAGAGACAGGGCAAGTCACTTCTCCTTCCTCAGCTTCAGTTTTCTCATCTGTAAGAAGGAAATAATCATTCCTTGTTCCTGACCTCTCAAGGATGTCGTGACACTCCAATGAGATCCTGTTCAGAAAGTACTTTGCAAACCTTAAAGTACAATCTCAGTATTAGTTTTTACTATTACAAGGAGTAAGACTTCATCGTCATCATTATGAACATCATCATTTTAATTAATGGCAATAATCACCAATTAGCATTTATTAACCACTTACTTTAGCCTAAGCAGTGGGTTAAGTGCTGGGGATAGAACAGAAGTAAAAAGAATTACAGTCCCTACCCTCAAGGGTCTTATCGTCTAATGAGGGAAAACAACAGATTAAAGAAAGGAGGTTAAATCATTTCAATTAATTTTAAATTAAATTAAAGGAGGTGGAGAGATGGTACTGAAATTCTGAGAGTCAGAAGTAGTTGGGAGAGGAATGAAGGATGTCTGACGTGGACCCTTCCTCGAAATAAAAGATCTGGGAAGAACTCAATTTAAAAAATAGTAACCACTTTCTCAGCACTGCTGCGGTTCCCTGCATATAAATGGACAAGTCATTTTTGACATGTAGGCTAGGGACCTTGATCTCTACCAATAAGGAGAGAGAGTTCTATATTAATGGGCATTGGGATGAGGGTGACACAAGGGAGAAAACTAAGTCCCAGAGAGTTTGTGACTTGTCACAAGGTCACAAGAAAGTAAGTGATAGAAGCTCTTCTTGATAATAAGATGTAGTGATTATAGATGCTACGGACAAATCTTCCCAATGATAAAGGGGAGGCAAGGTTTCTGATAGGAAGTTTTCTGAAATGTTTATTATTTTCATGCTCAGAATCTCATGGTAACGAAGGGCTTGTGATTCATTTCCCATGTCACCTTGTTCCTGCTTCCTACTTTCAAAATGTTCCAGCCTGTGTCTCTAGAAAAAAGTAGCAAAACAAGCTGGAGAAATCTAAGTGGTAACAAACAATCTCTGCACCATGGTCTTACAAAGCAACAATGTATAATTCCAAGTCACCAGAAAAGAAAGTAGTAATATTAAAAAAAAAGATACAGGCATCTATTTTGTACTGGGAAGAATCATATATTTTAATAATAATTATTAATAATAGTACCTAGCATTTATATTATGCTTGATAGTTTGCAAAGTACTTTACAAATATTTCATTTTATCCTCACAACAACCTTGGGTGGTAGGGGCTGTTATAATTCCCATTTTATAGATGAGAAAACTGAGGCAAGCAGTTTAGACTTTCCCAGGGGCTAGTGTGTGTCTGGGGCTGGATTGGAACTCAGATCATCTTGATTTCAGATCTGGTGCCCTGTCCTCTGGGACACCTAGCTGTCTCCTAGTTAATTAAAAATATATAAATTGATGAATCATTTATTAATATAATTTAAAACATATTAGCAAATCAACCTGTACCTTTGCAACTTCCAAAAAGATGTCATTCCTGTTGGAATGGAATCTGCCTACTCTCTGCCCACAATGATTTTGTGAGGTAGATGGAGATGACCCACTGCCCATTCATTGAACTCCTGCCTGTGCATTATCCCATTTTGTAGATGAAATTGAGGCTCTTGTTGTCATATTTCATCCTTCATTCTCAAAATGGCCATGATATCAGGAAGATGATGAATTGGATTTAAGTGAGGTAGGGCTGTGCAAGAAGGTCACCAGTCTCACTTTCTCCTCTGGAGCCACCTGAGTCCAGTGGCTAGATATAGATAAGCATGCCTGGAGATGGCCCCCTGGATACCCTTAGAAGGAAAAGGATTTGCCCCTGGTTCAATTCAATCCAACCATGTCCTGTTTAAGAATCCCTCTGGTATCTTTACTCAGTAGCATTACTCTGGATTGGCTCAAGGTGAACATTGGGGAGTGCGCAGGATTGGAAGTCTCAAAGGCGTAGAGACTGATTTCATTTGTTGCATTTGAATTCCTTTGATTTCTCTCCAGAAAGCACAATCTACTCTTCCAGCAGACACATGTCTGCCTTTGTTCCTTCCATGTTTAAAGCTCAATGCACTGTTGTTTAATGTTTCCCAAATGCAGATAGTGCAAGTGGCGCTAAAAATGCTAATGGTCGTGAAGGTATAAAGGATCATAGCTGGAAGGGAGCTCAGGAATCATTTAATCCAAGCCCATCATTTTACAGATGAGGAAACAGGCCCAAAGAGTTTATGTGACTGACCCAAGAACTGACTGGTAGCCACTGGCACAACCGAGATTTGACCTCAGGCCTTGTGACTCCTAGAAACTGTCTCTAAACTTTGCCAAGTGCCCACACTGTTGTTGTTATTCAGTCATATCTGACTTCATGACCCCATTTGGGGTTTTCTTGGCAAAGATACTGGAGTGGTTGGCCATTTCCTTCTCCAACTCATTTTACAGATGAGAAAACGAGGCAAATAGGGTGAAGTGACTTGCCCAGGGTCAAAGAGCTAGTAAGTGTCTGAGGCCAGACTTGAACTCAGGAAGCTAGATCTTCCTGACTCCAGACCCAGTACTCTCTGCACTATGGCGCCACCTACCTTCCTATAATACATGAGATAACTTCCTCAGTACACTACAGAAGTTTAAAACCAAATCAGATTGATGAGGTCTAGCAGGGAGTGGGGCTTTTTATGGACCTGGGGGGTAAGGAAAGAATTCATTGAAAAGGTGGTACTTGAAATGAGCTTTCAAGGATGGACAGTCTTTAAAAAGTGAGGAAGGACAGTAGAGCATTTCAGGCACAGAGAGCAGGGGTGTTCCCTTGCAGTGTGCCAATGAGGCGGGGGTTTAGACAGTGTGGAAGGGATCATTTCTAAATACAACTGGAAAGGTGAGGCAACACCAGACTGGGGAGATAATTAAACAGTTGTTTAAGCTCTACTTGGGAGACAACAGGGTGTCACTGAGGATTTTTGAGCAGTGAGGTAGCATGACCAGATCTGCGTAGAATAAAGGACAACAGTGGGAAGACTGGATTGGAGGCAAAGCTAGAGTTGAGGTGGGAAGATCCCCTAGGAGGTCGCCACATCTGTCCAGATAAGTGTTTTATATTTGGCATGTTTAATGTTTCCCATATACAGATAGTGCAAGTAGCACTGAAAATGCCAGTGATCACCAAGGTGCAGAGGATCATAATTGAAAGAGAGCTCAGGAATCATTTAATTCAGTGCCATCATTTTACAGATGAGGAAACTGAGACCTGAAAAGTTTATGCAACTGGCCCAAGATCTGACAGGTAGTTGCATGGTTATAGTGAGAATAGTGAGGGCAGCTAGGTAGCTCAGTGAATAGAGCACCAATTGTCAAATCAGGAGGATTTGTATTCAAATCTGACCTCAAACACTTACTAGCAGTGTGACCCTGAGGAAGTCACTTCACCTGGTTTGCTTCAATTTTCTCATCTGTAAAATGAACTGAGAAGGAAATGGCAAACAACTCCAGTATCTTTGTCAAGAAAATCCCAAATGGGATCACAAAGAGTGAGACAAGACTAATTCACTAAACAACCACAACAGTAGGAATAGAAAGGAGGGAATAGGTATGAGAGAGATTGTAGGGATGTAATCACTAAGATTTAGATATGAGTTGTAAGGGGCTACCTGTATTTACTATCTTAAAAGGAATCATCTCGAGGCATGAGGAAATAACATGCACACTCAATTCGGTATGAAAATCTATCTTACACTACAAGTAAGTAGGGGAGAAGGGGATAAGTGGGGTATGGGGGGATGATAGAAGGGAGGGCAAGTGGGAGGAGGGAGTAATAAGAAGTAAACACTTTTGGGGAGGGACAGGTCAAAAGAGAAAATGGGTTAAATGGGTGGCAGGATAGGACAGAGGGAAATATACTTAGTCTTTTATAACATGACTATTATGGAAGTCTTTGGCATAACTACCACATGTATAGCCTATATTGAGTTGCTTGCCTTCTCAGTGGGGATGGGTGGGGAGGGAGGAAGGGAGAGAAGTTGGAACTCAAAGTTTTAGGAACAAATGTTGAGAATTGTTTCTGCATACAACTGGGAAATAAGAAATACAGATAATGGGGTATAGAAATGTATCTTTCCCTCCAAGAAAAGAGAGAAGATAGAGATAAGGGAAGGGAGGGGTGTGATAGAAGGGAGGGAAGATTGGGGGAAGGGGTAATCAGAATGCATGGTGTCTTGGTGTGGGGGAGGGGAGAGATAGGGAGAAAATTTGGAACTCAAAATCTTGTGGAAATGAATGTTGAAAACTAAAAATAAATAAACAAAATTTTTAAAAGACATTTTAAGGTATGATGATGGTAGAAACGAAAAGTTACTAAACAGGAGACAATATTTACCAACTGGAAAAAATATTCCATTGGAACTGCTCCATGATGTTGCATTTTTTGTTTTAAGCAACTTGTTAACTCAAGTAGATCTATCAGTTGCTAGATCCCCTTCCTACAATAAAAAAAGAAAAATCATCATCAAACTAAAGCATGAATAAGGACCAATATCTTTCCCATTCCCCAATGCCAGGAGAGAAGAGCACTGTGCTTAATTTGAACTGCTTTCTCAGCTTTAGAACAACAAAACACACCAGCCTGCACCATTGGAGGATTTTGCCCCCCCGATGGCGAGAAAACAGGCTACAGATGGCTTAGCACTTTTTTACTGCCACTGTGACCCAGTATCCACTAATTATGGTAGAGCCATCATCCTGATCCACTCCTTCTATATAATGCTCATGACTTAGAAAAATAGTGTGTGGGGGTGGGGGCATAGCTCATCCCAATTCTCTTGAAGGGCACAACTTTGCTGGACTTGACCATGAGTCATTGATTCTCAGTGTTGGATGGGACCTCAGAGTCTAAGCCAATTCATACATAAAAAAAAATCTCACTATGCCTCCTTGTCAAGTGGTCCTCCAGTCTTTGATTGAAGACCTCTAGGGAGGAAGGGAAATCCTCTACTTTCCAAGGCATACCATTTCACTTTGAGATAGCTTCAACGATTGGTAGGAAGTGTTTCTGACATCAAGTCTAAATCTTCCTTTTAGCTTTCCCCCATTGCTCTTGGTTCAGCCCTCTGGGACCAAGTAGAACAAGCCTCATTCCTCTTCCATACACATGACAGCCTTTCAAATACTTGAACTCTAACCTCTGTCATGCCCTTCCCCTCAAGTCTACAAATACCCTGATTTCCTTCAGCCTAGTCTCATATGGCATGAAAACAAGGGTCTCCACTATTGGGGAGAGTGCAAGCACCCGGAGGGCAAGAACCATTTTGATTTTGAATTTGTATTTCCACCAGGGAGCCTGGTGTCTGTACACGGTAAGAATTGAAGAAAAGCTTGTGGATTGATGGATCCTAATTACTTTTTCTCCTTTTTGATCCCTGGTTTGATTTGCAATTTATCAATATCTGTCTTAAATGGTGGTGCCCAGACCTAAATACAATATGCCAGATGTAGTCCCGATGTCTGTCTCCAGATATGGGGCAGGGTACATGAGACCAACCCCACTGGTCGTTGGAAGAGACTCCAGATTAGAGAATGAGAACTTGAGAATGTTCTGTGGTCTGAGTGGATGGGTTTGACAGTTAGAAACCCTAAGAGTAAAGTGAATTGCACAAGGTCACATAGGTAGTAAGTGACAGAGGTGAGATTTGAACGAGTTCCTCTGATTCCATATTTAGTGCTCTTTCCACTGGGCCACCTTCCTTAGTAGAATATAAACACTTTGAGGGCAGCAACTGTGTCATCTTTCAACTATGAATTCCCAGTACTTTCCATATAGTAGTTGCTTAATAAATGCTTGTTGAATTGAAAGTCACTAAACCTTTCCGTCTCCTTCTCTGTTTGTCTTTCTAATTTAGGATTGGAGATTAAGAGCTAGAAAGCACCTTAGAGATCTTCTAATCCAAATGCTCCATTTTATAGATGAGCTAACTGAGGCATAGAGAGATTGATTGACTTTTCCATGGTTACACGGTGTCAGAAACAGGATTTAGATCTAGCTATCTCCCAACTTTAAATACATAAATTCTCTTTTCAGTCTACGAGTCTTCCTCTCTAAACACAACACAACACAGCCAACCCTGACGTAGAATTCCTTCCACCAATTCAATGAGTTTCTAGGTAATCCAGCTTGGATTTTTGAAGGTGACCTCTGAAAAAAGAGCATGGTTCACGGGAGGAAGCACCCTCAAACATTTCTGAAGAGTATCCAGGAAGTGTAATAGAGAACAGATAATGAAGTGAAATGAGTCCCCTTTCTGGAGGCCACAAGCCTGAAGCTGTTAGTTGTTCATTTCTTTGATAAAAAGCCAAGTCCATCTTCCCCCTTTCCCTGTGCATCCCTCCCATGTGGGGAGCTGTCCTCCACTTCAAAGGCCCAGGGACCATTGCCCAGGGTGGCAATGGGGTGCTCTGCTTTGGAGCTGTGAGTGGACAGCTCCATTTGGACTGTTTCATGATTTACAGCCAAGGGTTGTTGCTAAGTCTCCGGGCACAGACAGCAGAGACAAAGGTCGTACAGATGTGTGTCCAGTCCCTCACAGAGGCTGATCACCTTATTCTTTCCTGGATTGAATTTAAGCCCCACAAGGCCAGGCCGCAGAGTCTGTTTTATCGAAGGGCTGAGGTTATGCTTAGGTCAGGGAGGTTAGTCACTTCTTGCCCCTTAATAATAACAGCTATCGTTCATGTTGCACTTGAAGGTTTGCAAAATACTTTATAGACACTGTCTCATAGCTGCTGCTATTATCATTTTACAGATGAGGAAATCAAGGCTGAGAGAAATTAAGTGATTTGCTAAGGGTCACACAGTCAGTAAGCATCTGAGGCAAGATTTGAATTCAGTTCTCCTGGACTTCAAGTTCAGCATGCTAGCTGCCTCAATGCCTTAATGCTCCCTTTTCCTTCTTATTCTTAAGCCACATCAACAGAAGCTGTTAGTCTAGATGAAGGGTGATGAACCTCCCAGAGAGTGCTGATTTACACTTTCTAATGGGCACATCAGACTGTTGTTTATTGCTGCCGTAACCCGTGCTTGCCTCACTCACACAGCCAGCTGGGTGGATTACTCGGAGTTCACCATGTTCCCTTTGCTCTTGACCTGGAATGGACTTCTTGGGGCAGCAGTAGAGAAGGTTCCATGTGGTTTTCCACATGGAAATCCTGGCTTCCCTAGGACTCTTCATTCTGGATAGTTGGAGGATCATCAAGTGATAGGGAGGAACAGAGGGCAGTGGAGCTGGAGAACAGAGGATGACACTGGACTCAAGCTGTTAAATGGGATGATGCTCCTTGTTGGCTCCAGGAGGGGAACACCAAACTTAAATCACTCTCTTCCTACAAGTCAAAGAGCTCAACACTCCCAGCCTTGAGGTGTTATTTGCTCTTATGGATTCTAATGCTGGCATTAGTGACCCTTGTACAGACACATTTCCTGGGGATCAAATGACTAGCCTCATTCAGTAAGTCATTAATCTGTGGCAGAGCAGGGCTATGAGTCCATTCATTTGAGAAACTACTTCATGAACCCTAACCCTGAACCTCCAAGGATTTGGCCAGTGAAAGATCATGGTAATTTACAGACTTCTTTAGTTTCCAGGGATTATTTCTTGAAATTGCTTGATGTTTAGATAAACTAAACTACTATTTGGGTTCACTGAAGGGTCCCATTGCTTCATAAGAAAGGAGTTAGGGGGTGCAGTGGAAAGGGCGCCACAGGACATGACAAAAGACTCAAGTACTAGTCCTGTCTGCTTCCCTCCTGTCAAAATGCTCTTGTGACATGGGGCAACTCATCCAACATCTCTAAGTCCCTTATCTTAACAATATTAATAATGGCTCAAATAAAGGCTAACATAAATATATATGTATATGTATGTATATATACATATGTGTGTATATATACATATGTACATAAACACATCTCTGTCTTTCTGAGGTGAAGAAACTGAGGTAGGGAGAAGTTAAGCTTTTATGTGGGTGACCACAGCAGGAATCAAACACAGGTTTTCTGGTTTAACAGTGTGAGTTTTGTTGATTTGGAGTGAGAAGAACAGAATTCAAACCTTACCTGTGTAATCTTGGGCAAATGATTTCATTTCCCTAGGCGCTGGTATCCTCAGCTGTAAAGGGAGTGGGTCAGATCACAGTAACTCTCAGGTACTCCCTGCTTCTGATCCTAGTTTTAAAGACTTAGTCATTTCTCTTTCCATTACACCTTAGCTGCTTTGTTAAGTCAGACTGAAACGTCCCCAGTTCACAACCTGCAGGTCATCCTTGACTCCCTATTCTCTCACCCCACCCCATATTCAATCTGTTATCAAGTCTGTCGACATCTCTCCAATAGGTCCTATTCTCTCCTCTGCCACAGCCACTCCCCTTCCTCGTGTGAGCCTTTAATGCATCCTACCTTGGTTATAGCAATCACCTACTGGAGGGTTTGCCTGCCTCCAATCTCTTCCCACTCTGGTTATCTTTCACTTATGGGTCTGACGAGGTCACCTCCCTATTTAGCAACTCCCCGTGGTTCCATATTTCTCTAAGATTAAAGGTAAAATCTTCTTTTAAAAAATCTTCCCCCAAGTCTCCAATTTTACACCTTTCCCCCCTCAACATATTCTACAACTCAGTGAAACTGGCCTCCTGACTATTCCTCTCACAAGACACACCATCTCTCATTTTCACTGGCTGTCCCAGGCTTGGAATTCTTTCCTTCCTCCTTCCCACCTTCTGATTTCCCTGAATTCCTTCAAGAATAAGCTTAAATTTTCCCTTCTGGGAGGAAACTGTTCATAATTTCTCTTCATGCTTTATTTTTCCTCTGTTGATTAGCTCCAATTTATCCAGGGTTTATCTTGTTTGTACATAGTTGTTTACATGTCATCTCCCCTATTAGAAATATTTTGGGGAAAGTATATGTCTATATATGTATGTATTTATCTATAATTATAGAGAAACATATCTAAATTTTAACTGTAGCCTTCTGGGGATGGGAAGAGGGGAAAATGAACAAAGTAAAAAAGTGCATATCAGAGAACAAAAAAAACTCACAAAGAAGCAAAGAAAAGATCAACAATTTTCAATACAAGTACTATTTATCATACAGGCTTTCTTGAAATGAAAATTTATTGTTGCATAATTTGAATCCTCTGTTATATTTTGCTATGCACATGACATACCTCTTTTTCTTTTTAACTTTGTATTTAAGTTCCAACATTTAAGTTTATGATACATTTTTGGCTCTTTTCTCTATTCTGTATTTGTATTCTGGCATTTGAGTCTAAAATAAAAAAAGAAGAAAAGGAGCTCCTGGAGGGCAGGGATGGTACCCTTAAATGAGAGGATATTCATAAAAATGCTTCGGCACAGTATCTGGTGCGTAGTAGGTGATTAATAAATGCTTGTCATAGTAGGTGATTAATGAATGTACCACCAGTACCTCACATGAATTAGGCATATTATCATTATATTTTGAATTGTTTGGAGGGCATTAGCAACAGTAGTGGAAGTCTTGGCCCCAGCTGAATGCTGTTTTTCTCTGATTGCTGCTAGAGTGTGGTGCAGCAGGCCAGGATGGGAGAATGTGCTTTCTATCTCAACTCAGGGATTTGTAGTCTTGATTGCAGAGCCTGGATAATGAGTGGTTCTTTAAAAGGATCACTTTTCTTCTGAGTGATTCAAATTTCTGGCACTTAATTTTATGGAAAACCCATCTATCTTCTGCCACAGAACTCAGAGATCGTTGACTGGAAATAATCTTTCTAAACTAATTTAAAAAAACCAGCAACCTAGTTCCAGTTCTCTCTTAGCTGCTCAGCAATTCATATGTCTTTCCCTAACCAGAAGGACCTTAAGAATGCACATATAACTAAGGCGTTGCCAGGGTGTATTTTGTAAACATACATGTAAGAAACCAAGAAGAAAGCCATGCTGTTGCATCCCTCCTCCTTATCCCAGGGTGAGATGAAACAGGAGAGGGGAGAGATTTTGTCTCTTTCTCCTTTTTGTTTTTTTGGAGCAAACTAGGAATTGTTTTGGCCAACTTCTGACTGTGTGTACAACATATGTGGGACTCAAGGACAAAACAAACTTTACAAAGGCTGAAACAAGTCTAGAGACAACATGATGGAGTGGATGAAGGGCTGGCCTTGGTGGCAGAAAGACCCAAGTTCAAGGTCTCTCTCTGACATATAGTAGCTGTGTGATAGTGGGTAAGTCACATAACTACTCAATGCCCCACTCCAACCAATTCTTTCAGAGTATAACTTTAGAAGGGATTGTCACCCTTTTCTCCATTTTACATGTAAGGAAACTGAGGTCCAGTGAGTGAAAGTTACTTGCTTAAGATCATACTTGCCATAGGAAATGGCAGATAGAAATCAACCCAGGTCTTCTGACTTCCCCTCCCCTCCAATACCTGGTCCACTTTGTCATGCATATATTCATGTGATCCTAGCCAATAAGAACAGATTACCTTTACACCAGACTCCCTGAAAGTGTTTGCTTCAAAAGACTCCTTGGGTAGGTGTTCTAAATAACATCATTCCCATTAAGCGAGATGCAGAGAAATGAAATGCTCTCCTTAGAGTTTCACAGATAATATATTTTGGTGGGTGGATCTTTATCCTAGAAATGATGATCAATTCCCCATAATTTTTATAAGTATCTGAGAATGGTGTTTTAATGTCAATCTTGACCAAGATTTGAGGCAATAAGAAGAAAAGGAACTAGAAATATTTTTCCCAACCCAGAAGTAAATCTAGGAAAAAACATGCATCTCAGGCATATTCAAGTACTGGGAGATGTGAACAACCAGTACAGAAGAAAATCTGAGCTGGGTGTGGATGGTGAGAAGGACTTCCCCATGTCCAGGAGGGGCAGGCAGTCAGCTCTCTTGAGCAGTAAGTTTGGAAGGCTACCTCTGCCTCCTGAGAGGAAGGGTGCTCCCCTCTATGAATGCACCTGGACCAAAGCCCAGCTCACCCCACCCTAGTTTGAGCTCTGCCAACTTGGACCATTCTTCCTACCTAAAAGGGGAAAACAAGGAAGGAAAGGAAAAGGGAAAGGGAGCAAAGAGGATGATGAGGAATAAAGTCCGGTAGGAAGCCCTGGAGTGGTTTGTGCCTCTCCACATTAAGGGAGTAGAGAGAAAACTGCTAAAAAGAAAACTTGACCCCAATGCCTGGACTCCTCAGAAGCCTAGCTCTTAGAACGGACTTCTTTCTTCCCTTTACTAGAGCCAGGCTTCGTAAAGCTTATGATTTGTTGTTGTTGAAGTTGACATCTTTTGGGTTGCTCTGTCTTTCTGCCCCTGAGTGGAACACTCCTGCTGACTGGGGCCAGTCACACAGTCTGGGATTTTTTATGTCTTAAGGGTATGTGGATACTAGTGGAGGGAAAGAGGCCTCCATTTCCCCTAAAACACAAATGGGAGAGGAACCAAGCTAAGGGGCAAAGAGCTATATATAGGGAAGCGTTGACTGGACTCAGATTCTGAAAGATTTAGGCTCTGGCAGTTACCAGCTGTGTGATCAGGGACAATTGGCCCTTTCTAAGCCTCAGTTTCCTCATCTGTAAAATGGGAGTCATAAGACCTATCCTATCTACTTCTTGTTGTAAAGCTCAAATGAGATCATGTATGTATAAAAGTACTTCACAGACTTAGAACTGATGTATAAACCCCAGTAATTATATAGGAGGCTAGATGGGTGACCCTGGCAAGTCATTTAAACCTGATTGCCTCAAAAGAGAAAATAAAATAAACTAAAATAGGAGGGAAGGCCCTGGATCTCTTCACTTGGCTCATGGGTTAGACCAATATTGGAAGGTGGAAGGGGAGAAGTATGTCAGATTTACTTTGCTAAGTTTCAAAATTTAAAGTCTCTTTTGGAGATAAACTAGTGAAGATTGGGATTCTTATTGGATATTTTTGTCCCCGAACCCCATCCGTGATTTCATCAATATAGAGAATCAACTCCCAGTGTGGAAACTTCCTTTCAGTTCCTATCAGCAATTGACCTGTGACTTCTATTCTTAGAGATCTGCCTAGGTGCTAAGTGCTTACGTGACTTGCCTACAGTCCCACAAACCATCTATGTGACTGGCAGGATTTGAATACAGGACTTCCTGACTCCAAGGCTGACTCTCTCTACCCACTACATCTTGTTGTCTACCTGTTACTTCTGTAGGATCCTGGAATCAGAAGGAAGGAATCTCAGATGTCATCTAGTGATGTCCAACCACTTCATTTTACAGATGGTGAAACTGAGGCATGGAGAAGTCATATAAGTATTAAGTGACAAGAGTAATCTGAGACATTCAATTATAGTTATGGGGCATGGAGGGAGTTATTCTCAGTATATAATCAGCAAGACAAAGGATCTATGGAGAAAATGACGCTTGGCCTTTTACATTTGTAGAAGATTTTTCCAGCTGGGTATAAAGGGTGTCCCAAAAATCTTTGTGCAGATTGAAACTCTAGTAGCTTAGTACCTTAAACCTTCTCTGAGACTTTAAAGATACTTGGTATTAGTTATCTTTCACAGAAGCTTTGAGGAGCAAGGCCACATGTTTTAGACTCAGAGACACTGAGGAGGAGGCTCATGACAGAACCTATGGTGGAACCATGTCAGGATAGGTTCTTACTATCTGGCCACGGAGAGGAGATGAGGGACTTTGTCAGTTTCCTTCCTCCGGGTCCATGGAGAGGCCAGAGTGCATCAAAGGAAAAACATCAGGAAGAGAGGGCAGGGATTTGGGGTCCCTGTGGTAGAGAGGAAAAAAATGACTGAGGACGAGCCAAAGGTCAGCAAACCAATCCCCCGCCCCTCCAAGATCTATAAGTTTAGAGCCTTGTAAAGGTCAACCTTGTCCCTTTAAAGTAACTCCAGGATTTACATCCTAAGTAACACTTGGTTTCCTCCTCAGTAAACATGAAGATCCAATTAGTTTTCCCAATAATTCAAAGAGCTCCAAGAACGAAGGATTTTTTTTTTCCGGTTGGGAGTTAGCAGAGCCGTAAAGTTTCTTGCTACATTATTCCAAGGATGAACTTTAATCCATAGCTTATCTTTTGCTTGAAAATGAACATCCCTTCTTTTCTTATCATATGTTTTTGCTTCTCCTCCCCCTCCTATCCTCCCCCTCCTTTGAAGTTTTGGCCATATTCCTTTTTGGCAACTTGAATGAGTCCTTCAAGTTTATTTCTTAGCTGCACTCAGTTACCTTAAGACTTTTTCTTTCTGACTCAACTCCAGAAGTCTTTTTTATTGAAAAAAAATCTTTAAAGGGTCCGTCAAGGCCTAATGTGGCTGGGGCTTGTCATCGTCTCTAAACACAGAGGGTACTTACTTCTTTACAAAGCTAAAGGGTGGATCAATCCATATTTCCCTTTGGATCCTTGGTATAGGAGGCAATTTTCAGAGAGGTATTAACCTTATTTTCAGTGACTGATTGGCTATTTACCACTGTCTCTTCTACAGCTGATAAGGTCTCATCATTACTCATAAGATCATAGACAGAACTGGAAAGGATATTAGAAGTCACTGAGTCAAAATCCCTCATTTTCAGGCAGCCAATAAGCATTTACTAAGTTCCTACTGTGAAATGAGATGGGGCAGTTTGGTGGTGCAGTGAAAAGTGTCTGGCCTGGAATTAGGAACACTTCACCTTCCTGAGTTCAAATCTGGTCTCAAGACACTTCCTAGCTGTATGACCTGAGCAAGTCACTTAACCCTGTTTGCCTCAGTTTCTGATCTGTAAAATGATCTGGAGAAGGAAATCATAAACCAGTCCGGTATCTCTGCCAAGAAAACCCCAGATGGGGTCACGAAGAGTCAGATATGACTTGGAAGACTGAACAGCATCAGTCCAATAAGATGATAATTTATAAAAAGGTGTTTAATGTGGTGCCTACAGTAGGTACATAAATTCTTATTCTAGACAAAGCCTTGAAGAGCTCACCATCTAATGAAGAAACAAGCACAAAGAGACAGTTGTTTGCCTAGTCATACAAAGTTGAGCATCCAAGGTAGATGAAATGAGAGCAAAGATGAGAAAGCAGATAGTTTTCACTTTGGCCCACCCAAGCATTTGTCAGTTGGCACACACTCATTTAACTCCAGGTTCACATGTCAGGGGAGACCTAAGTATCTGTTGCATTCATGCTGATGATAGTGAGAATGAATTGTTTTTTTATCAGCCAGGGTGGAACTGGTAAAACAGCCCTCTTTGAGCTCATGATGTTGCAAAAAGCCTTCTTGGGAAATCGGGAAGGAGGAACCCAAGCAAAGATGACTAATTTTTTAAATACAGAATATCCATCTTTGATTACTGCTTAGAGCCAAAGATAGAAAAGTCAAGGCTGGAGGGGCCACATCATGCTGATTCATTGTTGGTGGAGTTGTGATTGAACAACCATTCTACAAAATGATTTATTTAGAACTGTGCTTTAACTGTACTCTTTTGACCTAGAGACCCACTGATAAGTATATACCCCAAGGAACTGAAAGACAAAAGAAAGGTCTTATATATGGTAAAATTGTGTGTGTGTGTGTGTAACACACTAGGCAGTGTGGTGGATAGAACCCTGGGCCTGGAGTCAGGAAGACTGAGTTCAAATCTGATACAAACTTCATAACTCTGAGCAAGACACTTAACCTTTGTCTGCCTCAGTTTCCTCACCTGTAAGATAAGGGTTAATAATGGCACCAATGTCACAGGGTCATTGCAAGGATGAAATGAGATGACAAATGTAAAGTCCTTTATAAACCTTAAATCACTATGTAATTGCTAACTATTTTGTGAACATCTTGTACTAACTACTTCTGGCTTAAAGTGATTCAGGGGGTTTCTTAGAAGATATGAGGACTCAGTTTCCTTATCTGTAAAATGAGGCATTTGGACTAAATGGCCTCTAATGTCCCTTTCAGTTCTATACCCATGAGCCTATACTCTTTTCTAATACAGAGTTTATAATTTACAAATGTCTTTGTAAACCAGTTACAAACTAGTGTACTATGTGACTCAGGACAGTCATTTAACCCCTTTGGAGCTCAGTTTTCCCACTGGTCAAATGACACAGGTTTGGACCTGTGGTTTCTTGCTATAGGGAACTCTCCATATGGGAATCCCTTCAAAACTTCGAGGCAATACCTGGTCTTAAACCCAGAGTCATTCAGCCAGTATGTCTTAGGTGTAGGGGTTGATGCCAAGGTGGATGTTCTCTCCACTATGGCATGCTTCTCTTCTGGGGTTCCATAGTAGGGGGACAAGGAGAGAAATCAGAAACTGTCCTTAAGGAATCTAGAGGCTGCTAGCTTGTCTACAGAGATTGATATGTTGTTCATCTCTGGGTGTTGACTTGAAGACTTTCCAGCTTAGTAGCATCTACCAGGGTTTGTTGAGAACCTGGGTCACTAGAAGACTCTAGAAAAGGAATGCAAAGTTCAAGTTGGAATAACTGCATTTTTGACTGTCAGCTGGAACAAGAGCTTTAGACTTGAAGTCAAGAGTGATATGGGTTCAGGTCCTGTTCTGACATTCACTGACTGTGTAACCTTAGGCATCTGTCTGGACTCCAACTTCCCCATCTGTGAAAGAAGAAAGAGTGGCCTAGATCTCTGAGGTTTCTTCTAGATCTAACCTTGGATTGTATGAATAGGGACATTAATTTGATCTTGGATGGGGGTGAATTTGGGCATATTCTTGGCCTCAATGGAGATTTCTCAGCTAAATCAGAGATACATCTCACTAATTGCCTCTCTAATTTGAAGTTTCTAGATGGCTAAAGAAATATTCTCAACTAGTATTTGGGACCTGTAATTGAAGCCCAAAGATATTTCAGATATTCTCACATCCAATAAATTGGAATTAGTATCAGAGAAGTATTTTTGGCTCCTTGGGACAGGGTTCTTAGGCCAAGAAGATACCTCCAGAGAATAGAAAAATGGTTGAGCAAGACATCCCAGACACAGTCTCTGTCCCAATCTATCTGTCTGTCTCTCCCCTCCTCCCTCTTTCTTTCTCTCCTCTCTTTTGCCTTGTCTCTGTCTCCCCCCCCCTTTGTCTTTTTCTCTACATTTTCTCTCTGTCTCTCTTTCACTCACACACTTACACACATACATACACACACTTCTCCACTCCCCCCACATGCACATACACTCACATACACACAGGCCTATCTACTATGTTTCTAGCTGGAAACATATTTCAACTTAGTTTATTTCTTTTCTGTTTTCTTCACTTGAAAAATGACATAAGCAAATTTCACTATGGCTGGAAGAAAATTCCGTTACAAGAACAAGACCAATATTGGAGGAATGTATCAAATTAATTTGCTGTTAGAAAAGAAAACATTCAAAGTCAATAAGGAAGCAACTGACCATCCATCCAGGCAGTTCTGAAGGGAGCTAACACTTCATATGATGTCATGCTTAATAGCCAATAGCACTTGGTAATGGAAAGAGTGTATAACTGGGCAGATCAAGTCAAAAGACCTGGATGCTTGGCTCTGCCATTTATTTACTAGGTAACCTTGGCCAGTTCATCCTCTTCTCTAAGTCTTAATGTTTTCATTTGTAAAATAAGAATATTGGACCAAATCATCTCTCATGGAGAGACAAAGATGGAAAGAGAGAGACAGAGGAGGGAGAAGGGGAGATATGAGAGAGAGAGAGAGAGAGAGAGAGAGAGAGAGAGACAGACAGAGAGAGACAGAGAGTGAGTCAGAGACGGAGTGGAAGAGACACAGAGAGAAGATAGACCGAGACAGACTATTTCTGGAATCTCTTGCTCAACTATTTTTCAGCTCCCAAAGTTCTTTGGTTCCATTTGAATGCATTAATATATCGTAGGAACTAGGATAAAGATTGCCAGTTCCACTCTGCCCCTCCCAGTATTGCTAAGCAAAGTTCCCAATTAATTTATAAGGGCCTAGTGCTAGTAGCCAAGAGTGTAATGGAAGTTTAAAAGAATTTTATCATCCCCAACCCAAATAACAAGTAGGACAGAGGGAGTAGTCCATGAGACAGAATCAAAGCAATAAAGAGAAGGCTTTACTAGCTAGTGGATTGTAGCTATGGATCTGAATCACAAAAGAGTTGACACAGCCCTGAGATAGACTCACAAAAAGAGCCATGATCTTTCTGGTGGGAGCAGAGACACAAAGTACATAGTTTAGTAGAGAACTCCCAGATGACAGTGCAACAGAGAAAGCAGCATGGGAGGTGAAACCAGACAATTGCAGCTAAAGTGAGAAAGCAGAGAGTAGCACAACAGAGAAAGAAGCCCAGCAGATGACATAAAAGAGATCAGTAGATAACATCATTATTTTTATCAGGAAGCAAATAGTGGAATCATTAGAGGCAGAGAGGTATTCCAACTCATATAGAGCCTTAGGGGCTTGAATTGTCCTAGCCATGCATGTTCCCTACATGCAATGGTATGGTGATCAAAGACTATATATATATGTAACATTATATATCTCTATATATAACAACACTATATATATATATCTCTATATAAAATCAAAAAAATATAAACACAACATACTTTTAGGTTCAATTTATATTATTGTCATTTTTCCATCACTTTCTTAAGTCTAGACAATCCAAAAAAACTCCAATAAGTCAAGCTCCAACATATAAGGTTTGCAGATTTCTGAGGTGTAAATCACTACATTGAAAATCTAATGATTGGCTTTCTTGAGCCATTTTGAAATGACACCAGCACACTCCTGTCCACATAAACTCCCATGGATGATATGGGAATCTGGGGGCTTCTTAGGTATATGGTGGTTTTTCATTGTAATTTACTTTGCTACTCTGTATAATTAAATGCTTTGTGAATTGACTCAGTATGCCCTCTGGTTTTGTCTGGTAGAAGAGAAAACTTGGAGGGAGAAAGAGGGGAGATATTACCGATGGTTTAGAACATATGTTGACCTAAATGTTCCCTGACACTGGATAAAATTTTTAGGGACCTACATTTTAGGACAGTCTAGACTGTAATAGTATATTGAATTTAATGCTATTTATAAATAACATCTGTCCTTCAAGGCTTAGTTTGAGTCTCACTATTCTATAATACTGATAATGTCACAATTTAAAAAAAATTCATTTTCAACATTCTTAAAAATTTTTTGTTACCATTTCCCTCCCTCAAACTCCTTCTCTACCCGTTGAGAAGGCAAGAAATGAGATATCAATTATACATGTGAAATTGTACAAAACATATTTCCATATCAGCCATGTTTCAAAAGAAAAAAAAGCAAGAAAAATAGAGAAAGTGAAAATATTTTTCACTCAGACTTCATCTCTCTCCCTCTGGAGGTGGATAGCATTTTTCATTATGAGTTCTTTGGAATTTTTTCAGGTCATTTTATTGACCAGAGTAACTAAGTCTTTCACAATTGATCATCATTACATTGCTGTTATCGTGGTTCTTTTTACTTCACTTTGCATCAGTTCATGTAAGTCCTCCCAGGTTTTCTGGAAACTATTCTGCTTGTCATTTCTTATAGCTCAATAGTATTCCATCACAATCATATACCAGAACTTGTTCAGCTATTAATTTAGTGATTTAAGGTTTCCATGTATTGCTCTCACCAACCTTGTGAGTAGTGCAGGTATCATCTTCCATTTTACAGAAGAGGAAACTGAATTTCTAAGAAGCTACATGGCTTTATTATTATAGCACAGTTAGAATCTAGTTAGAATTTGAACTCAAGTTTTTGATTCTAAGTCCAGTACATTTTCTACGATGGTAAACTGCTTCTCCATGGAGACTTTCCTGACCCCAACCTCCTTCTTCTCAAGCTTGTGCTACTACTGGTCCTCTGTATTCCCTAACTCTAACTATTCCATGTGGTCATGTCTTATCTCCTCAAATAAATTACAAACTCCTTGTGAGAAGGGATTATCATACACAGGAGGTCTTTCACTTATAAAATATCTTGTATTCCAAAAGTTTCTTAGTAAGTTCATGGCTCTTAATAGAAGCAATATTACAAAGAATTAGGTTCTCTGGCCAGCACACAAAAGTCAAAATTATCTATAATAAAGATGAGATATTGTATATTTGCAGAGGAATAAAATAGAAAATAAGCCATTTGTAATCCTGATAATTAAACAAAACAGGAAAAATATAAATGAACAACAAGTAGTTTATTTTTGATGAGGAAAGCATGGACTTTTTGGAGAGATAAATGGTTCCTACTAAGAGGAGGTGTTTAAGCAGGGCTCAGGCCCCATTTGTGAGATCTGTTACAGAGAGAATTCTTGGTAAGGTAGACAATGGGCTAGAGGATCTCTAAGGGTCCTTCCAATTTTGAGATTCTTTAACACTGTAGGTGAAAGTGTAAATGATTGGACTGAAAGTATATGGGGAACTAGATGTCCTCTAGAACTTTTTTCTCTCTCCTCTCCTCTCCTCTCTCCCTCCCTTCCTTCCTCTCTCTCACTCCTCCTCCTCCTCCTTCATTATGGTTTATTTTTTCCTCCTAAAATTAAGTACTAAAAAACTTTCCAGCACCCCAATCTTCATCTAACCAAAGTTAATAATAGAAATATACACATAGCAACAATTACACAAATGGAGATGATTGTAGTATTGTTAATAACAAAATTGGAAGAAACAACCAATTGCAGTAACCAAAGTATTGGGCTCAAAACTTAACTGAGTAACGATTGAGACAATTTTATGGGAATATGGATAACTTAGAGTAGAGATAAATCCATATATTTATATGTCTATGGAAACTGAGACATCACTTAGTTCAACCACCTCATTGTACAGATGGGGAGGCTGAGGCTAGAGAGACTCAGTCCTGTCCAATGTCATGTGGAAAGTGAATAACAGAGCTAGGCCTCGACCCCAGGTCCTTTTCTCCTATTCTATCTCGTTTAGTGGAATTCTTGTTTCTTAATCTCTTAGCTTGAAAATAACAAACCTTTAAGAAGATTTATGACACATGAAAAAGATGCTCTAGTTTTGGCAACTGGAAGTCACAGAAAAGAAGCTGGTAATGCATTTATAATGACCAAATTGTCCCTGAAGAAGAGACCCCCAAAATGTGCCCCTTTTCCTTCTTTACAGAGGCGAGGGACCATGGGTGTGGCACACTGCATGTAGAATGACTCAGTTGGTAGTTGAATTGCTTTCTCTTTCTTTTCCCCCAGTTATTGTCATAAGGGATAGTTCACTAGGGCAGGGAAGGGCTATGTTGGGAAATAAAGATGATGCAAAAACAAAAAACATCAATAAAATGTTTTTAAAGTAGAAGGGAAGCAGCTTCTATTCCCAGACATCCCATTGGGTCTCTGACTCCCTGTTCAGGTGCCATCTTGCCAGAGACTGGCAAGAGCCAGGTGAGCACCCGTCTCTAAATTCCAAACAGACGAGGAGGAGGAGGAGGAGGAGGCATGGCAGATAAGCCCGACTACTTATCCTTAGGATTTGCTTCTGGAAATGAAGCTTCATTTCTTACCAGCTCCTAGACTCTCCTTCACTCCCCATGTTCCATTCTCCCCCACCCCCAATCCCCACCTCCATCACCCAAACCCAAAGCAAGGATCTTCAGAAACTCAAATTCAAAGGAATTTGCTTTTTCTTCCCTTCTTTGTTTCTTAGGGCCCATTTCACCAAGGGAGAGTGCCAAGGGGAAGGGGGGGAGGGAAGCAGCAGCTCTGTAGTTAGACTCAAGTGACCTTGAGGATGTGTTCTTTCCATGTGTGCTCTGAGGAGTTGGCAAACTGAGAAAATCTTACCTTTGTGGCTGCATCAGAGTTGGAAGGGATCCTGGGGGCCTTTTAGTTCCAATTCCTTCATTTTATTATTAAGGAAATAAAGGTTTCCTCCCTTAACAGGGAGTTAAGGTAGTTTGCCAAAGGTCACATAGGTAGAAAAGAGGAGAGTCAGGATTTGAACCCAGGTCTTCTAACTGAGAGTCTGAAGTGTTTCTTTCTAATGCATTGTTTACCTCCTTGGTGCTTGGCCACAAAGTATATAGGTGCTTAATTAATATTTGTTGAATTGTATTTTAAATGTGCTAGAAAGGGAGATGGGAAAGGTTTATAGCCTCCTAAATATTTTCAATCAACGAGAATCTTATTTAGTAGGAAAGATACTGGACTTGGTAACAGAAGGTCTGAGTTCTAGTTTCCCACCTTGTTACCAAGTTGGTAAGTCATTCTCAGGGCATGTTTCTGCCTTTGTAAAATGAGGCAAACCCTCCCCTTCCAGCTTTGACTTTCTGCAGTCATCAAGAGTTTAGCTCTAGACCCAGAAGGGACATCAGAGGCCATCTAGTTCAGTCCTCATGTTTTGCAGATGAGGAAACTGAGGCTGGGAAAATAGTAACTTGTGGAAGATTGCACAGTTAGTAAGACTCAGAGGTGGGATTTAAACTCAGGTCTTTAACTTCAAAGCCAAGGTCTGCTTTCTTTTCTAGTCCTATGTGTCCTGCATGGTCACCTTTTGCTCTCTTATTTAAAGTGAGGGAGTATGGGCTAGGGCTGGCCTCATTCTAGAAGGAGGCCCCCACCATCAGTGAGAATTTCTGCAATGGAGGGCTGACTCTGTCCTTCCCCTCCCTTCCCACCCTGTTGGGCAGTGGGTACCTGAGGCCTTCTCATTCATGGAACCTTGGATCAAGCCTGTGAATTGTGACCCTGAGCCACCTGCAGCAGCAATGAACATGGTTTTTCTGGACCCACGTTTTGACAGCGAGTATGTTCGGGGATCTCCCTGGAGGAGCCTAGGGATTGCTGGCTGCATAAACCCTCTCACCCTTTAGCACTTGGGAGCACTTGACTGCATTTGTGAGTTCTCCAAGGTTCTGGGTGGGAGCTGGTCGTGAAAGATAGGCTGTTTATTTTGGACAGCAGACATGGGGAATAAATAATGGAGTAACATCCAGCTGATGTCCACAGCTTTTCCCTGTAGGATGCTGGCCTGGGAGAGGCTAACAGCCTTCCTAACATGAGCTTAGTATTCTCCCAGAAATGACTTCAAATTTTCTGATATCTGTTCCCTTTGTCTGAGAGGTGGTGTGGCAGAGGACTGTAGAGTTGGTCTTGGAGGCAAGAAGACCTGTGTTTGAATTCTGCCTCTGACTTGCTGGGGGACTCTGGAGGAGTCTGAACTCAATGTTCTAGGCAATTCTTTAAGACTAAGTCGCTCCCAACATGCTGACCGTCATAGACAGTAGGAATTTTTTACCTGGGAGTTTTCTGTGCCAATGAAATCCCAGGTTCAGTTTCATACTTTGTAGAGATTTTACAGGTACTAGAGCAGGAAATAAAGACTCCTAGAGGGGATACAACTTTTCCAAGCTCATGTATCTAGAACAGGGACTAGAACACAGGTCTCCTTTCTTTCTGTTGGGAGCTCCCTAGCATTCTCTCTTTCTTCTTGAGAATTTTGCCTTTTGTCTGTGCTGTGGGTTCATATTCACTGTTTCTCTCACAACAAGGAGAGTTCATGACACTGCCCATCTGTTAAAGGTGGGGGCTAATACCTCTTACAATGCTGGGAGTGGGAGGATGAGGGAAAAGGATGTAAGGGAAAGTACTGTGAACCTGGGTTCGAATCCTTGTTCTTCCAAGTTCCTCAGGCAATGTACTCTATCTCCAGGGAGCAGTTTTCTTTTGTAAAATGAGTAGGTTGAATGAGGTGATCTCTAAGGTCCCGTAGCTTTAAGTCTTGTTATCCATTGTTATGGTTTGTGGCTGCTCAGTCATGTCCAACACTTCATCTCGGATTTTCTTGGCAAAGTGAAATGGTTGGCCATTTCCTCCTCCAGCTCATCTTACAGATGAGGAAACTGAGACAAATAGGGTGAAGTCACTTGCCCAGGGTCACACAGCTAGTAAGTGTCTGAGGCCAGATTTGAAGTCAGGCTTTCCTGACTCCAGGGCTGGCATACTACCTACTGCGCCAACTAGCCGCCCCATTGTCAGGTTAGGTTTTACTTTAACCCTTAGTCTTTGGGGTCTAGTGAAAGACACTGAAGTTGAGTTTTGGATCTGCTATTTACTATCTGTATGACCCTGGGCAAATCAATTCAGGTCACCGTGCCTCCACTGTAAAATCAAGGTATCCAACCAAATGGTCTCCAAGATCCCTTTCGGTTCCAAATCTATGATTCTCTGATCCTAAGTTTGAAAACAGATGCTTAAAAGATTTTGGAATTCCCTGTGGATCTAATCCAGCCCTGCTATTATTGTGCTGGCTCTGGGAAAGAGATTTCCCCTCTGAGACTCAGTTTTTTCATTCCATCAAATGAGAGGGTTGGATTAGCTTCTCTTCAATTCAATTCTACCATAAGCAAGTGAGAGGCATCATGATGAAGGGGATGGAGGGATTCCCTTGAATTTAAGAAAGTCCTCCCTCTGATACATGCATATACGACCCTGGGTAAGTCACTATATGCTTCATGGGACAGCCCTCCAAGTCCTAGAGATTACAGACTATAGGAGTAGTACCATATGAAGTTACTGAGGTAAAGATACAGATCGATGGTCATCGGTATGAGGAAAGTACTCTTCCATACCAGAATTATCTCACACAGAGAGATCACAGTTCTGTACCAGATAAACAACAGCCAAAGAATGAGGTCCTGTATGAGGACTTGGGACTTCAAAACTGCAATGAAACGAATCCAGCTCTCACAACCATTTTATCATTAAGGGCTGTAAATGTACCTCATATCTCCTCACCCTCTAGCCCATGAATAATTGAGAAGAAACTATAGTGTTTGGCGGTCAGTTTTCTAGCTCACTGTTCGTTTAGCTGCAGAGACCATGGGAAAGAAGGACTAGATTTATTCTGCTTGACCCCAGAAGGCAGACCTGGGACGGATAGGTGGAGATTGCCAGAGAGGAGAGATTTGACTCAAAGTAAGGAAATATTGCTTAAAAGTTAGAATGACCCCAAAGTAGAGTGAGCTGCCTTGGGAGATAGCAAGATCCCTTTTGTGGGAGACCTTCAAATGGAAGCTGGCTGTCTCGTTGTTGGAAATGCTACTGTGTGTGTGTGTGTGTGTGTGTGTGTGTGTGCATGTGTGTGTATGTATAGGGGAATGGTAAGAGGATTTCCATTCCAGTACCAATTGGACTGAATGTCTGAGCACCGTTCTGGTCCTGTTTTCTTCAATTTTGCCTTCTGACTCCAAGCTCCTAATCTGGGGATGCCATCCTTAGTCTTACTCAGGATTGCAGCCTACATGGGTAGGTGGTTTTCCTTGGTCTTGTAGGATATAGGCTGATTCGGAAGAGCATGACAAGCTAGGATTTCCTCCTTCTTTTCACTTCACCATGATGCCCCCTTCATGAACCACCAGCTGGTTGAGTCTTTTAATGCAGATCTCATGCCAAGCAGGAGATGGCTGTGCTAGGTGGAGATCTAGCCTTTTGAGTACTCCCAAACCCCAGCATATTCATAGGATCCTGGATTGCTGGCACTTCAGAAACCATCTAGTCCAACAGTGGGGAACCTGCAATTTCTAGGTCCTCAAGAGTGACCCTTTGATTGAATCCAAGCTTCACAGAACAAATACACTTAGTAAAAGGATTTGTCCTATAAAACTTGGACTAGATTCTAGTCTAACTCTCATTTTACAGATGGGGAAACTAAGGCCCAGGGAAGTAAAGCTACTTGCCTAAGGTCACACAGGTAATAAGAGTCAGAGAAGTGAACTCACTTCCTTTGTAGAGTTGGGTTTCTTTGTACCACATTTGAAGAAAATATGAAATGGAGATGGACTTGGCAACCAGGAAGAAAGGAAAATCTTCCTGAAAAGTCACACGCCTATTTAAGTGAGCTAATGATTAATGCAGCATAATAGGAATAGTTGTTTGCTTTTAGGTAGATAGTTTCTAATTGCATGCGTTTGAAAAGCTTCAGTTCTGGACTTGTTGAGAGGAAAAATAGTGGTTAATGTGGCCCGACTACTCCCTCTGGTGGTTAAATGAAGCAGTTTCTTCAATTTTCATTTTTTCTCTTACAAGCACACCATTCCTATTCAACTCATCATAGAATTAACCTAGCATTAAATAATCTACTAGTGGGAAAAGACCTCACAAGACTTATAATCCAGCCAGTACCTGCCCAGGAATCCCTACATGCTTCATAAGTGGTCATCTAGGCTTTTATTTTTAAGATCTCTAGTGAATGAGGGAAAGGGGGAAGACAGTGGGGTGCCAGTAAAGGTTTTAATGACCTTCTCTTAAAAAAAATGTACATAACACACTTTAAAGTTTTATCTATATTATTAACATTTTTTCAGTCAGATTCTTCAATCTAGAAAATCAACTAAACAATAAATCAAGCTCTGATTTGTAGCATGTCTGAGATGTAAATGCTCACACTGAAAAATTTAACAATTGGCTCTCCCAGAGAGGGTTCCTCTAGTGCTCCTCTGATTGGGTGGTGGAAAGTGGGACCTTAACAGTCTTTTTCACTTTTGGACATCCTGAATTGTTAAGAAATTTTTCCTGACATCAAGCCCAAATCTGCATTTCTGTAATTGGAACTGATGACATTGAATTTTGTCCTCCGGGACTAATCAGAGCCAATCGAATCTGTCTTTCAGGTGCCAGATCCTCAGATGCTTGAAGATAACTCACCTGTATCTTCTTTCCTCAAGATTAAATGCCCTCAGTTCCTTCAGTCAATTACCTTGACTTTGAGGCCTTCCAATATCTGGGTTCCAACCTCTGGAAAGTTATAACTTAATCTATGTTTTACCACAATTGTAGTGCCCAGAACTGGACACAGTACCCTGGACACAGCATGGTCTGAACAGTGCAGAGGACAGAGACGCAGCCACCTCCTTATTCCTGGAAGCAATGCCTCTCAGTACATCCCAAGATCATGTTAACTGTCTTTTCTGCCAAATCACAATGTAGGTCATAGCAAACACATATTTCTGTTTCTCCTCCCAGAAGCCTCTCTGCCTTCTTTAGTTTTCCCAGTCACCATCCCTCTATTCCTATCCCTTTAGAAAACCTAGCTTCTCTCTGCCACTTTGGTGACCCATGATCATGGAACTAGCTTCATGGGACACCTTTCCTCACACGGCCTCGACAGCACCCTCCTGAGGAAGAGAAAAGAACTCTTAACCAGTAAGAGCTTTTAAAGTTATTTCCCCAACTCCCTTATTTTAGAGTTGAGAAAAATGAGGCCCCCCCAAGGTCAAGTGACTTATTCAAGGTCACCTGGTTGATAAGTGGCAGAGACTTGAACTTATATCTTTTTGATTCTAAATCCAGTTCCCATTGTGCTTTAAGTCCTTCTCCCTCACCTAGAACAATGCAATGTAAGTCTGGAAGAAATCTTAGAGATCACCTCTTATTTTATTTAGCAAGGACTATACTTCTGGTTGTCTGACTCCTATCCCCAGCTCTTAAAATATGACTAACACATGCTGGTTATATTGTAGGCAAGTGTGCCTTGGGTCAAACTGCCTCTAATGGGAAAGCTCATGGGAGCTTTCTGTGAATCTGTGCCTCACTTATGGTCATCTAACAAGGAAGTCTCAGGTCCAGGACGTGAACCCAAATACCCCAACTTGAAATCTAGTATTCTTTGTACCAGCTCATGCGGTCCCTTGAATATTTTTTTTAAAATCTAAATGCTATAATTCTGTCTCAAATAGACTTAGGTTTTTTTCCCTTCTTCTACAAAATGATTTTTAGGAGAAAGTCATCAATTCTGTTGTGCCGCTCATTTCCTGATTATTTTTGCCTATATATGAAACGCTGTTTTGTGCTATCTAGCCAAGTAAGCATCAAGGAAAGGTAGGTTACTCTGGAAATGTAGGCTACAGTCAGTGTCAAGGTCTTTCAAAGTCAAACAGGAGTTTGTCTTGATGAAGAAATAAGGCTTAGAAAAGTTCAGTGATCAGCCCACGGTCATGTAGCAAGAAACACAGGAGACAGGATTTAAATTCCAGCTATCTCCTGACACACAAGTCTTGTACTTTTTGTTGTTTGTGGAATCCAGGTTAGTTTTTTCATGTTGCTGCTTAGATATGATTCCTGATTGGTGGAGAGAATGTTGATGTTAAGCTGTGTGCCCCTGTGAGGGTGGAGTTAGTGTGAGAGTTGTAATGTTAATGAGAATTAAAGATCTTCTAGTCCATTAATAGGCCTCAGATGTGTGTGTGTGTGTGTGTGTGTGTGTGTGTGTACACATACACACTCTGATGTGAGGTTTTGCTTTAGGGGTTCACTCTTTGGAAGAAGGTTCTTGTGCCAGATAAGACTCTGGGTAGCTGTTAAGGAGTTCCCCTCCCCCCACACCTTTGAAAACCCAGGTGTCCATGCTTCTCTCTCTGGAAACTACATATGTATGGAATGGTCAGACAGTTGGATCTGCCTGTTGATCTGTGATGTATGTATTGTTTATGGTCAGACAGTTAGAAGCCCTGTCTGCTGGTCTTTATTTCTCTGCTTGTATTTTGCTTATTGGTAAGTGTAATTAAAGAAGATTGTTGACCCCTCAAAGGTTGCTTTCCTTTTAGAAAAGCAGATCCAAGAACCTGTGCTAGCAGGTCATCCTGATTATGTCAGGGTGCTTGCTGTTACAAGAGTTTTCGGTAGAAGAGACATTCTTCATTTGAGGGGGGAGTTTGTAGTGTCAGACATTTTTCAGGATTGACCTCCATCATGGGGTGTGTGTGTGTGTGTGTGTGTGTGTGTGTGTATGTGTGGGAGAGGGAGAAAGAGAGAGAGAGAAACAGAGACACAGAGAGATTGAGAAAGACAGAGGTAGAATCAGTGATACACAGAGGAAGAAATATAAAGAGACAGAAACAGAGAGATTGAAATGCACATAGAGATATCGAGGCACACAGAGTAAAAGAGACTTTGTGTTTCCTAGAGAATGGGTTTCAGGGACTGGGTCTGAGGCAAAGAAAAATTGGTAAGCTTGGACTTTGGAATGGATGGTTTCTTATCAGGCCACCCATGCCTTTGCATTGGCCAAGGAAACAATTCTTCATTAAGGACTCTGGTCTTCTTTTCACCTTTTTATTCTTCTGTCTTCTTTAGAGAGTGCAGCAGTGTGTGTGTGTGTGTGTGTGTGTGTGTGTGTGTGTGTGTGTGTGTGTAGTCCTTTCCAAACACCTGTCAGAGATACTAGACTTGAACTTGAGAGAGGATTTTCCCAGTCCAATAAATTGCAGATGCTGGAGCCATGGTAGTGTATCTCAGAGAAGAACACAGGAGCGATATGGTGGTATTGCCTCTGTGGTACAGGGGAGCTAATTAGCGATTTTGTTCCTGAACTCCTGGTTCTAATTAGATGAGAGGAGGTCTCCTAGGCAGAATGATTCGAAAATTTAACTTTCTAGCCAGCAAAAAGGAGATGTGTTGGGGATTTCCTTGAGAGCAGCCCCAGTTTCCTAAGCAGTATGCCTGCTGGAGATAGAAGAGGGTCACCAAGTGCATTCTGAGGCTGAATTATTAAAAATTCAAAGAAGGAATAAAGGAACAAGACCTCATCCCCTTCTATATCTCTTACCCTATCCTCCATCCCTATATTACAGTGAATTATTTAGATGCCGTCCAATAAAGTCCATTGAGAAGGAAGTTGTCTGATTAGCATCTCTAAAACGCATTTCCTTTCCATAGGCAGTCTAAACCACGAGATGGTGCTAGGTCAGATGGAGTTTAGGTCCCTTGGAGAAAATTAAAACTTAACCAGAAAAGGAAAAGAACTGCACTGATTACTTATGGACTATTGTGAGTGCCTTTATGTATTTTCTGTATTTATTTATGGGCTTCTTGAAGTCCTTTCCATCTTCTGTATTTTCTGTAGGATGAAATAAAGTCTTCCCTGTGTGCTTATGCTTTTATTACCTTGACTGCTTATACAGGAGCTGGGGTTCAATTATTCACATTCATGGAAACTTAGACATAAACTATACACAAGCTATATTTGGAGATTTTCCAGAGTCAGTTCTGGGTGAAGGTATATTGAACCAAAGAGATATTGATCCTTTAAGGCAATTCCTAGAACTGAATCTGCTCTGCGTCAGCCCAGAGCTCTGTGGGTCGTAGCTTACATGAGGTTTGCTATAGCATCCAGAAACAGAACTCGGTGTATTTGTTGTATTTCTCAAATATAACACAAGCCCCTTAACGTCAGGGACTCTTTCCTTTATGTCTTTGTATCTCCATTGCCTATGTAGCATGTCCTTAATACATGCTTGTGACATTGGATCACAATCACCTCTTCTCTAAATACAAGGAAACATTCCTTCCTTAAAACTCCCAACTTCTCATAGATGCGCTCATGGGCTAAGAGGTGGAAATGAGTACAAGGGCCTTTCCCTGTCTATGCCATTAATTAATATGCTTGAACTGGTTCAGGCCTCTCAGGAATCATAAGTCAAAACCGATTGGAAGTGAGATTACCGCAATATTGTGTTTCAAGCCATATCCGACTCTATTTTTGTACTTTATCACTTTTTAGCCATTTAAATTACGTTCATTTTAATAGAATCTATGTTTTAACATCAGCAGACAGGTTGCATGTTTAATGTCCAGTTGGGTTTTTATGGGTAATTGAGCACATATGTACTAAACTAACCCCAATGCTCAGAACTGAAGGCTTTTATTTAAACAAATGGCCTTTTTCCCCCTCTCCCTACAGACAGCTTAGTTTCATCCGCTTGTTTTTTTTTTAACAAGCCATTATTCAGTGCAAACAAAACATGTTTCTCTCTTTCTTCCTTCCTTCCCTTTTTTTTTTAAAACAAATGTATATTTCTATCACAAGTTTTATGGGAATTCACAGAAATCAGGGATTCTTAATTGAAGTTGAGGAAGTTGGGGGACCTGTTAATGCTGAAGTCCTGCTCAGCAGCCCGGAAGATGAGGTTCTGAAATGAAGATAGTGGCATATGGAACCCCTTGGAGACTTGACAGACACAAATGAGTGAAGGCTTTTTGATCAGAGTCCAAAGTTTCAAGAAAAGGAAGTTAGGGTGGTTTTAAGAGTAGCTGAGTACGTTGGGAAAGAATTGCTGACATCACAGGAAATGACTGGAAATTAAATTTGAGAAACATTTCTTAAGTGGCTGCTGTATACCAAGTACTCTCTTAGTTGCTAAGTATACAAAGATATAAAAATGAAACAGGTTGTGTCCTCAAGGAGCTTATATTCTACTAGAAATAATGAACACAAATATTCTTTATTATACTTGATATTCTTGTTATCTTCATCATCATTGTT
The DNA here is from genome assembly GCA_028658325.1 of Potorous gilbertii. Taxonomy (NCBI): domain Eukaryota; kingdom Metazoa; phylum Chordata; class Mammalia; order Diprotodontia; family Potoroidae; genus Potorous; species Potorous gilbertii. The sequence continues at coordinate 252,891,842 of CM053772.1, read as the reverse complement.
TACGTTATTGTGAACTTAGCACTTGTCAACAAATACAAAGATTTCATTACAGAAAGAACAAAAAAGATATTGTAAATGAAATCTGTGAACTGTTAGATTTTTAAAACGTAGGAGGACTAGGCGACGGGAGAAGAGAGAGTGCTGAGCCTGGAGTCAGGAAGATCTGAGTTCCAGTTCAAGGGCAGACACTTAACTAGCGTGTGACCCTGAGCAGGACACTTAATTTTTGTTTGTCTCAACTTCCTCATCTCTAATGTGGAGATGGTAATAGCACCTCCCTCCCACAGTTGTTATGAGGATCAAATGAAATAATCCTTGTAAAACATTTAGTGCAGTGCCTGGCACGTAATAAGCACTATATAAATGTAAGATATTTTTTATGAAAAATATTTTGAATTCAGTTAACTTGCCCTATCTTTTTGTGAACATTGAGTATTTTAAAATCATCTAAAACCTGAATTTAATTCACATCACCTTGGAGTCAAGAAGTCCTGAGCGTTCTTACTATCCACATTTTACCTAGGAAGAAACTGAGGCACAGAGAGGCTGAGGGATTTGACCAGAGTCACATAGCGAGGAAATGTAGGGCTTTCATGACTCCAAGGCCTTCGCTCTATTCACATATTAGAGGTTTTCTTCTAGTCCGGTGTCCATATTTTACAGATGAGGAAGCAGTGATACAGAGGGATTAAGTGATTTTATAATCAATATTTGAACTCAGATCCTCTGATTCAAACTCCAGTGTCCTTTCTAAAGTGGTCATTTAATTTCTTTCCATCTTGGTTTTCACTTCTGTAAAATGGGGATGGTTCCTTTTTTTCATTCTTTGTGGTATCTTCTTTTTCAAAAAATGGTATTTCTAACATTCACTTAAATTTCTTTTTTAGTTCTGAATTCTTTCCCTCCTCACCCTTCTCCCATCCATGGAGAAGGTAAGAAATGTGATATCAATTATACATGTGAAATCAATGCAAAATGTATTTCCATGTTAGCCATGTTGTCAAAAAAAAGCAAGAATACTAAAGAAAGTGAAAAATGCTTGAATTTGCATTCCGACACTGTCAATTCTTTCTCTGGAGGTGGATAGCATTTTTCATCATGAGTCCTTTGGAGATGCTTTGGGTCATTATATTGCTTAGAAGAGCTAAATCATTCACAGTTGATCATCATACTCTATTGCTGTAGTAGTTTTGATTTTTTCATCTGAGAACTACCTGTTCATATCCTTTGTCCATTTGTCAGCTGGGCAGTGACTTATATTCTTAAAAATTTGACTCAAGTTTCTAGATATTTGAGAAAGGAGACCTCTATCAGAGAAACTTGTTACAATATATTTCCCCTAATTTCCTGCTTTCATTCTAATTTTGGTTGCATTGATTTTGTTTATGTGAACCCTTTTTAATTTAATGTAATCAAACTTATCCACTTTATTTCCTGTGATTCTTTCTATTTCTTGTTTGGTCATAAATTCTTCCCTTATCCATAGACATGACAGGTACAATTTCTTGATGTTTTCTAATATGTTTATTATGTCACCCTTTATGTCTAAATCATGTACCAAAAATTAAGAAAATTCTAACAACTGTGAGCACCAAATGAATTAACACACGTGAAGTGATTGGCAAACCTTTAAGCATTATAACATGTCTTTCTTAGTAGTTAATGCTATATAAATGTCAGCTACTATTGTCATTGAACTCATGAGAGCAGATTGTGTTGGATCTGGAAGGTCAAACACCCCTGCTCTTCCATGGAATGTGAACCAAAAGGTCAAGAATTCAAGTCAGGCCTGCAAGGTCATTTTAAAGAAGGATCTTCTTGATTGCTCTAATCAGTAACAAAATGGTTCAGCATCCTTCTGGGTCCATCATAAATATCTGCTACAAGTTGTGCTTGATAAATGCTTGTTGCCTTGACATGAGTTGTTTCTTTCAAATGGATCGTTGCTCACTGGCATTTCTGACACCTAGAATAGATACATACTTCAGTTTTATTTTTGAAGACTAACCTTGTTGAACTGCATTGCCTTCAAGCCATTGGTCAGGTACAAAGGATGTCATAGACTCTTAAGAAATCCCTGAATTGGATTATTAAAGGACAGCAACAAATAACACACACACACACACACACACACACACACACACACACACATAAGCAAAATCATCTCCAGTATACACTTTTCCAGTGGAAGAGGTTGATGCCTGGAAGGAAAAGGCCTGAAATACTGTACCAGGTTTGCCTGACTATCTATGTGACCTTAGGCAAGTCATTTAACTTCTTTTACCACTAAAGGCATCATAATCCCTCCCCTCTCCCATTTCAAAGAATAATTATTTGATTGAACCTGAGCTATCAGTTGTAGAAAGATACTCCTAGTAAGGAAACTCTCTCCACCAAGGTAGGTTACTAACTTCTTTGCAGCTTAATGCCTTGGAGAATTGTTTAGGGGCACTAAGAGGTTAATGATCTCTCCAGAGTCACATAGCCAGTATTCATTAGAGATGGGGCTTGAACCCAGGTCTTCCTGACTTCAAGGCCTGTTCTTTATTATTAGAGGTGGCACAGTGGATAGAGCGCCGGACCCAGAGCCAGGAAAACCTTAGATCACATTCAGTCTCAGTTGTATAACCCTGGCCAAATGACTTAACCTCTATTTGCCTCAGTTTTGACAACTGTAAAATGGGAATAATTATAGAGTCTACTTCCTAGGGTTGATGTGAGGCTCAAATGAGATATTTATTTTAAAAAACTCAGCATGTAGTAGATGCTATAAAATATATATATGTATATATATGTTCTTTTCCCTCTTTATCCACTCTACTAAGCTGCCTTGGGATAATTATAGAAGTCAGGTAATGAGATAATTTGTATGCAAGTACTTTGAAAAGTACAAAATGCTACACAAATGCTTTTGTTTGTATACTTATAACGAGTTTGCACAGTTATTAAACATCATACTAGTTTACATTTACCTAGTGTTTTAGGATTTAGAAAGCGTTTTGCTTCCGTTACATCATATAGACATCACAGTAGCCCTGTGAGGTGGGTGTTATTTAGTCCCATTTTACTGATGAGGAAACAGAGGTTCAGAGAGGGAGGCTGACTCCTCCGCTGTCACACAGCTAGAAAGGGCAAAAGACAGAATTTAGACTCAAGTCTTTCTTGACTTTGAATTCAGCACTTTCCCCCTTGTTGGCTTCCCCGTGACAATTATTCATGAATGATCAAATGCAAATGAGTGAAAAAAGCATGTTGTAGTCACTTACTGTATACATATATACTATACTATACATACATACATATATATATATATATACTATATACAAAGCACTGTGCTGGGTGCAGGATACAAATGAAAATGCACGACAGTCTCTGTCCTCAGGGAGCTCCCCCTCTAAGGCAGAAAAGATAATCTGAGTCAGGTTTTAAGCCAGAAGCAACGTCCCATTGTCCTGAGAGTAGCCAAGTAGATGGTGCTGTACTTTCTGAATCATTTCCATTAATAAAACCATACTGAAATGTTGGATGATGCCAAGGATGTCCTCTGATGGTGGGAACTGTCTTCTGGGCTTTCAGTATCTGTGGCTTGAGAGAGGTGGGAATTAATGATGTCAACAGCGTTAATTAGGCACATACTGTGCTAAGCCCTGGAGATATAAATACAAGAAAATACTCCTTATCCTCAAGGAGTTTACGTTCTCAAGAAGGAAGACAACATAAGAAAAGATACGGAAAAGGAGTGGGGGAAGGCAGAGCCTGGTAGAGAAAGTATGGAGAAGAAGGAAGGCTTAGTTGATCTGGGTGCTCTCCTTAAGACGGAGAGTTTGCTCTCCATCCTTAAAATGGATCTGTCTGCCTCAGTTTCCTCATCTGTTAAATGGGAATGGGCAGCTAGGTGCCCAAGTGGATAGGAACATCTTCCTGAGTTCAAAATTCAGCCTCAGGTATTTGCTAGCTGTGTGACTCTGGGCAAACTCCTGAAACCTCTGTCTGCCTCGGGTTTCTCAACTGAAAAATGGGGATATTAATAGCACCTGCCTTTGCAAGATTGTTGTGAAGATTATATAAGATGAATATTTGTGAAGGGCTTAGAAAACCTTATACTATTATTAACATTAATTACTTTGATGTGCACGTGTAGGTAGGTGTGTTCATGGGGAAATGTCTATGTGTGGACACTCATGTATTCATGGAACCCATGTGGATCCGGTGGGTTATGTATGTGTGAGTACACACATGTGTCTATAAACATGTATGTTCGGTGACCTGGTACCCTGCCCATCTTGGCCCCAGAGCTCCGAGAGTCAAACCCTATTTAACTTGAATGAGGCGTCTGGCTAGGGGAGGGAGAGGGGCGGTGGTGGGAAGGGGCAGCTGATACTACACTTCCCTCACTATAAACCACCAGGACAGACAAAAACAAACGTTCGCAAGATAACGGATAGCATTTCCGAGAGCCGGGCTCCTAATGAACGTCGGCAGATGGGACCTGGCTCTTCTCGGGAAGTCTACTCTTTCCTTCGCAGTGTTAACGCCCCGAAAGCAGGCGGGGCTCCCCTGGCGCTCGCACCAGACGTGGTCCCCAGCAGCAGACGTGGCCCCGGGATGAACGTCCTCATCCATCTCTGCGATGCTGGAGATGTCCAAGGGATCGCTTTCTGACCTGCCCTTGTAACTGGCGGCTTCCTGCAGTTGGGGAAGGTCTGCGTTCTTTCGTTCGTTCTTTAATTCAACAAGCATCGTGAAAGCGCTCACTTTAGTAAAGACAGTCATGAAGCGCCTTTTTAGTCCTCCCTACAAGGCTTGGGGGTGAACACTACAGATATTTTACAAATGAGGAATGGAGGCTCCAAAAAGTCAAGGGATTTACCCATGCTCACATCTTGTCCTCCCTCATTCATTTAATATTTATTAATTGCCTATTACTATAATAAGAAAGAGTTGACACTATATGTAGGCAGCTGGGTGGTTGGGTGGAAAGAGTACTGGACCTGGAATCCGGAAGCCCCGAGTACACCCAACCTCAGACACTTTCAAGCTGTGTGACTCGGGAAAATAATTTCACTTCCTAATCTAGATATTGTTAGAAATAATCTAGATATTATTTATATAGTTTATGCATAAACTATATAACACGATGTATTATATAGTTATATGTAACTGTATGCTATAGCTGTACATTATATAGTTTATATACAAACTGTATGATATATGACATTTAACACATTATATAATTATGTAACTATACATTATAGTTCATATGCAAACTATGATACATACCACATATATTATATAACTATAGAATTCAACGATACATTATATAGTTTATATGCATACTCTGTGGTATAATATATGTGATTTATTATGTAACTATAAAATACTATGCTTTATGTAGTTTATATACAAACAATATGATATATACATATGTAATATATCATATAACTATATAATATAACCATACATTATATAGTTTATATACAAACTATATGATCTACACCACAGGTAATATGTAAACTATATAATATATACATGTGATATGTTAATATAACTATGCATTATATGTTATACACAAATTACATCTCATATCCAACATCTATAGCACACTATACTGGAACTGTATAATTGCATTATATAGTTTAAATACAGACAATACATCATATAGACCATATTATAGTTATTGTCTAACTATATAACACATTATGCAATTCATGTGTAAGCTATATAATATACAACATATAACTATATAATAAGACTAGACATCATATAGCTTATGTACCGACAATATATCATATATAACATCATATAACTATATATTGCACAACTATATAACATACTATGTACCTCATGTGTAAAGAATATAATATATAACATATAACCATACATTATGTAGCCTATAATAAACTGTTATATAACTTATATAAATAGCATAATACATTTTAATATGGTTTATATGACATATAAACAATATTTACTTTCCTAATCTATAAAATGAGGATAATCAATCAATAAACATTTATGAAGCACCTACTCACTGTGCCAATCACGGAGCTAAATGCTAGAGATACAAAAGACAGTCCCTGTGCCCCAGGAACTCCCAATAGCCCTTACAGATTGTTGTGAGAATCTGATGAGAGAATGGGTAAAGCACTTTGCAAATCTTCAAATGCTGGATGAATAGCAACATCACTGGGAGGGAAAGACTTCAAGGATTATCCTCATTTTACAGATGAGGACATCAAAACTCAGATGACTTACCCAGGGTCAAACAACTAGTAAGAGTTAGAGGCTAGATTGGAAACCCAGGTTTTCCTGACTCCAGGTCCAGACTTGTAGTCACGATGCCATTCTCTCCGGTATACATGACACTGTGTTGGGCACCAACAGTGCTAAGAACATAAATAAGACAGCCTTATTTTGCTCCTGCTTACCAGCTAGTAAACAAGAAAAGTGAGGTTGACAGTGGGCTAGTATTTAACTGACTTGGTTAGAATTTTGTCATGGATATTATAAAAAAAATGCTGGGTTTCCAAGAAACGATATTTGGATTATGCCAACCTCTAATCGCTATAAGCAATGTACCAGAAAGGGTAGGGATCGGGAGTGTGTGGCATGGCCAGGCTGACTTGAGGACATGTCTTAATAATATGTTATTTGATTCTCACTACAACCCTGGAGGATAGAAATTATCCTGTAAACCCCTCTTTAGGGTGCATGGGGTATTCAGGGAAGACTAGTTTCCCTAGTGTGAGGACTGCCGAGTGCTTTTCTGGGCTGCTCATCCACATTTGATATCACTCAACTCTCAGCTCCAAACTCTAGCATGTGCACTGGCCACACTGATAAACTGTCTTGGCGGACAGATTAAACCAGGTTGAAGACCACTGACAGCCCTTGTGCCCTTTGGTGAATTGGGGGGTGGAGATGTCTGCCCCAAGCATGCAAAGACCTTCCTGGCTGAATGGACGGATGAGAACAATTTGTAGCAATGGCCATGAAGGCAGCTGAAATGGGGGGTTTGGTCGGAAATGGAAGACCAAGCCATCCACTGCATCCTGGGCCATCATAAGTCATCCTCACTCTTGTCTTGCCACTGGACTCCAGTCCCCCTCAAATCTAATTCAGGCACAATCATGGTATCATTTGTTCTCTTCGAATATGAAAGATAAATACCGAGAACAACAAACCACTACTTTACAGATAAGGAAAAATGGCCTCCCTCCCACATTTCTTCAAGGTCACACAGGGAGTAAGTGACAGGTGGGATATTAACCCAGATCCTCAGATTCCAGGGCCAGATTCTCTTTTGACCTTAGACCTCCTGTCATTAGAGACCTAATACTCCTTTTCAATATACTCAAGTCCTGAATGCATGTTTTTTTGGTAAAGATGTATATGTCAAGTAATTTTCCCAGATAAAAATAAAAGATGATCAGCATCTATTTTCTAGGCTCCAAAAAACATTTTCCAGCTTGATAGTCAAAAAAAAATCTCTTTTGAATTTGATTCAAAGGTGAAAGTTATTTTGATTTTCAAAAGTCTTCCCATGAAGCAGTGGATGAACATTGGACAGGCAATCTGAATACCAGTAGTTGCAGCAAGGCATACTGGCAAATGTTTAATCACCAGCTCTTGGAAGGGGAAGAAACCTTTTAAGTTTAATTGTATTATGAACATTTTCCCCATGACTTTCTTAAGTCTAGACAATCAACAAAATAATAAATCAAAACCTGATTTGTAGGATTTGTCTATTTCCAGGGTGTAAATGTTCACACTGAAAATTTTAACTGTCAGCTCTTAGGAGCCAGTAAGAGCTGGAGGCAGCTAATCCCTACCTCCAGCTGAGTCCATCACTGTGACTTGAGTCTTTCCAGAGGACAAGATCAAAATAAGAAGTAGTATAGGAAGGGGAGCTCAGAGAGCATGCACCAGGAGGGTCTGAGGAAGGATGTGTGTGTGTGTGTATGTGTGTGTATGTATGTATGTGGGAAAAAAACCCTCTTCAGGCCAACAAAGTTGTCACCTCTTAGTATTTGAAGAGCTGTTCTGTGGAAGATATAACTTCTGCTTGGCTCTGGAGGAAAGAGCTAAAAGCAGAGTGGAATTTGTGGAGAGGCAGATTTTGATTCACCCTGAGGATATACTCCCTAACCATTGGAAGTGGGCTGGGCTGCTTTGGAAGGCAGGGAGTTCCCCCTCATAGGAGGACTTCAGGGGAAGGTCTGGTTGACCACTCGTGGGGGTTCTCTGGAGGGAGGGATTTTGTTCAGCTGCAGTTTGGACCTCCTGGCCTCTGAGGCCCCTTCCAACTCTGGCATTCAGAGAGCTATGGAATGCTCTAGCATGGGTCACGAAGACGTTGTCAGAGCTTACTCATCTGTTTCCGGCCTGGCCTCCTCACCAGGATGGCTGGACACAGTGGTCTTGGCTGCAGATGCTCAGTTTGGGTCACTGAGGCCTGCTGGAGGCGGCCAGAGGGAAGGAGGCTATGCCATTTGGAATCCTCTGTGACATTCTTACTATTTGTCATCCGACTGAACTCTCAATTAGATCATGATGAATGGGGAAAATGGGCCAAAAGCACATACCCCAACTCCTTTTGTTGTTGCTGATGTTTTCTAACAAATGACCCAAGGTTGTCTTCTTTCATTGAGGGCAAAAGAGATGCATGGTTTGGGGGAAAGAATGTTGGATTGAGCCTTAGGAGACTCCTCTGGATTTGAGTCCCAGGTCCATCACTGACTAGATCTGTTTCCTCTCTGCTCCTTAGTTACCTCATCTGAAAAGTGGGGATAATGCTTACCCTGCATTTAAAATTTAGCCATATTTTACAGAGCTATTTTGAGAGTCACAGGAGACCAGATTTAAATTTTGAGTGGAAATAGGCTTTTTAAGTCACCCATTTTTATGTCTTTATTTTACAAATGAAGAAATTAGGACCCAGAGTGATTAAGTGCTATCTTGTCCAAGGTTACAGTAGGCTCAATTGAGATTCACACTTAGGTTCTCTGATCCCTTAACCAGGACTCTGTCCACTTTATCCTACTGAGACAACTGGGTTTCCCAGTGGTTAGAGCACTGGGCTGGGGGGTTAGGAAAATCTGAGTTCAAATCCAGCTTCAGACATTTTCTAGCTTTGTGATCTTGGGCTACCTAAGACTTAACCTCTGTTTACCTTAGTTTCCTCAGTTATAAAATGGGGATAATGGGGGAGGGGCCAAGATGGTGGAGTAGAAAGACTCACATATGCTAGCCCCGAATCCACAGCCCATAATTACCTGTAAAAGGAACTCCCAACAAATTCTGGAAGAGTGGAAGTCACGCAGCAAAGGAGTGAAGGAGATTTCCATTCCAGAGAGCCCTGAAAAACCGATCCCAAAGGTCTGTCACACACTGGACAGGAGCAGAGCCCAGCCCTTCCTTGGCCATGTGGCAAAGAGAGGAGCAAGCAGATCTGAGCAGGCTTCAAGGACAGAATCTCTGGTGGTCACAAAGGTCCCTTCACCCACAGACACACAGGTCAGTGAGAGAGACATCTGGACAGGCTGAGAGGGGAGTGGGGTGTCTCCATAAGTCAGGCCCCCATGGGAGGCAGTGGCAGAGGCAGTGGGTGGCCAGACGCTCCTGGAGCAGGCAGGAGCTTGGCAGGACCTCGGGTCCATTACGGAAGGTCTCTGCATAAACCCCTTGAGGGAACTGGGCCTGGGAGGTGGCCCTGCCCCTACCTGAGCACCAGAACTTAAGCTCACATTGAATAGCAGCCAGGCCTGTCGCTGAAAGCTCTGAGGCTGGGGAGCAGCATTTGAATCTCAGACTCCAAGCCCTAGCTGGGCAGATCTAGGTGGGGGTGGAGAGGAATCTCAGAAGTCAAGTAATTGGTTGGGAAAATGCCCAGAAAAGGGAAAAACAATAAGACCATACAAGGTTGCTTTCTTGGGGAACAGATGATTCCACCCTCCCTTTCTGATGAGGAAGAACAATGCTTACCATCAGGTAAAGACATAGGAGTCAAGGCCTCTGTATCCCAAACATCTGAAATTGATATCCAATGGGCTCAGGCCATGGAAGAGCTCAAAAAGGATTTTGAAAATCAAGTTAGACAGGTGGAGGAAAAACTGGGAAAAGAAATGAGAGAGATGCAAGAAAAGCATGAAAATACCTTGATAAAGGAGACCCAAATAAATGCTGAGGAAAATAACACCTTGAAAAATAGGTTAACTCAATTGGCAAAAGAGGTTCAAAAAGCCAATGAGGAGAAGAATGCTTTCAAAAGCAGAATT
>CM053772.1:252833064-252881065 GCA_028658325.1 Potorous gilbertii | reverse complement strand
AGAAGGGAGGGATGAAAGAAGAGAGGGCAGATTGGTGATAGGGGAAATTAGAATACTCAATGTATTGGGGTGGGGGAGGGGACAAATGGGGAGAAAATTTGGAATCCAAAATTTTGTGAAAATGAATGTAAAAAGTTAAATAAATAAATTTATATTAAAAAAAAATAAAATAAAATGAGGATAATTACAGCTCCTATAGAAAGGTAGGTCAGGAAGACCTGAGTTCACATCCAAGTGTCCTCAAACAACATTCTAGCTGTGTAACCCTGGGCAAGTCACTTAACTCTGTTTGCCTTGGTTTCTTCCTCTGTAAAAGGAGGTGGAGAAGCACACACCAAAGAACTTCAGTATCTTTGCCAAGAAAACCCCAAAAGGGGTCACAAAGAATTACATATAATTGAAATCAATGAAAATTATTAATCTACCTCCAGGTTTCCAAGAGAAGTGGACTTCAGGAAAAGAACCCCTAATCTAGAGTATTGTGCTTAGTGAGGCATCACATTTTGAGGAAGACATTGGCAAACAACAGAAGTAACATGGTCTCTAGTGGCATAGAATGCTGAACTTGGAGTCAGAGAGTGCTGGGTTCAGATCCCTCCTCTCCTATTTACCAACAGCGTAATCACAAGGAAGCTTCACAACCTCTTCAGACTGCAGCAATTTTCTAAAAATATGTGGCAAATGGTCTATGGCCTGTCTTGGAGTGAGTTGCTACAACAAGAGGGTAACAGACTCCATGGCAGCTGTCCAACATAGAATAGTTTGCTTCATGAGGGCGCCCCATGACAAGGAATACTCAAGGATAGGATCGATTCTATCCAAGTCAGCTGCTGATCAGGGATGCTGAAAAGGGGATCTTTGTATTGAATATTGCTTTAGATGACTTTTTGATCAATTTCAGCAAAGGCATTCTATGATTCTCTTGCAATGTGAAGTGACAAAAAAGGTACTTTGAGCTTGGAGTCAGGAGCCCTGGTTTCAAGTACTAGCATTGCCACATACTAGTGATATGATCTTGCTCTTGTCACTTACCAGCCCTGAAACTCAGTTTCCCCTCTGTACCATAGAGCTAACAACCACCTTGCAGACTTTTTGTGGGACTCAAAGCAATTCATGAGAAAAGTGCTTTACTAATGTAAGGCTCTATAATTATTCATAATAATTGCAAATTATCACTTTCTCCAGATGAGAAAAGAATCTCTTGTGAATTTAAGAAGAATTCCCTAGAATTTACACAATAGGACTGAAATAATTGTCAAAAGATGATTCAGCTCAGTTCAATAAGCATTTATTAAGCCAGGCACTGTGTTGTGTGTTAGAGATTCACAGACATAGAAGAGAAACATCTCCTGCCTTTGTTGAACTTACATTTTTCTGATAAATTTAAAAAAAAAAAGTTTAGTACATTTAGTGCAGTGTAGGCTGGTTTTTTAAAAAAAACCACTGAGTTTTTGAGTCAGACAACTTTGATTTAAAATCTGCCTCTGATGTTTTCTTACCTGTGTGACTTTTAGGCAAGTGACTTAACCTCTCCAGGGCTCAATTTTCTCATATGTGAAATGGAGTTGTACTGGATGGTCTCTGAGGCTCCCTTGATGAGCTGACCAAGGCTCTACTTTTTACTCAGTAGCTTATCTGATACTGCCTTCCCATATTTTTGCATTTCATCACTGGTTTGTATGCAAATATGCAATGATTTGTATCAATTACTTTTTTGACCACAATCTTTTTTATTAACTAATTTATTTGTTTTTAGTTTTCTACAATCATTTCCATAAATCTTAGATTTTCTCCCCCTTCCTCCTCTCTTTATCCCTTTTCCCTCCCCCCTCCCTCTCCGAAATGGCGTGCAGTCTTATATGGGTCTTACGCATATATTCTTACTAAATACATTTTCACTTTAGTCATGTTGCATGGAAGAATTAAAATGAATGGAAGAAACCTTGAGAAAAACCAAAGCAAAACAAAATGCAAGAGAAAATAGTCTACTACACAGCAACAACCACAGTGTGCAAGGAATTTTTCTGTCAGACTTAACCCTTCACAGCAACACAAGGATCTAAAAAATTCCCAGCGAACTCTTGAGGCAAAATGCCATCCACATTCAGAGAAAGAACTATGGAATTAGACTGCAGAATGACTACAATCTTTATTTTTAAAAACAATACTCTTACCACCTCCTCTAGTACATCTCTTCCTTGTAACCAAGATGTATAATTAAACAAACCAAACCAACATATTGCTGTCAGTGTGTACCTCATTCTGAACCTGTAGTCTACCAACTCTGTGATGAGAGAAGGGAGCTCTGCTTCACTAAGATAATCAGTCCTCTGAAGTGATATGTGGTTATTTCAATGATCTGTGCTCTGATGTCACACATTATTTTGGTCGTTGTGTAAAGTTTTCTCCTGGTACCACATTCTTTTGCTTTGTACCGAAGACTTTCTACAAGTCTTTCTAAGTGTTCCACAATTCTTCACAGTTGTCTTCTCTTCTGGCACTGTAATATTCAACTATATTTCTACATCATGGTCTGTTAATCATTCCTAAACTGATTAGCACCTACTTTCTAATTTTGTTTTGCTTTGTTTTTTTACTACCTAAAATTGCTGCTATAAATATTTATACACATGTGGAAACTTTACTTCTGTCTTTGACCTCCTTGAAGTATATATCTAGGAGTTTGATCATTAGATCAATTTAAGTGATTTTTCTTGCTTATTTATCCAAATTATTTTCCAGAATGATTGGGCCAGTTTGCAATTCTACCAACAGTGTATTAAGGTGTCCGCATCTCTTCATCTGCAAAATTAGCTGGAGAAGGAAATGGCAAACCACTGCAATATGTTTATTAAAAACCCTAATGGGGTCACAAAGAGTTGGATGTGGCTGAAACAACTGAACAACAACAATCTCCCACAGTGAGTCTATGAATAAGAGTGTATGAAGGGCCCTCCATGTACCAGTCGCTGTGTGCTCAGCTGCTCCAACATTTGTCATTATCTTACTTCTCATCATTGCCAATCTGATGGGTTTGAGGAAAACCTCAGAATTGTTTTACTTGGCATTTCTCTAATGATTAGTGATTCACCATATTAGATGAAGGCAATGGGCTAGATAGTCAAAAGAATATCCTTTAAGGCATAGTCTTGAGAAATACACTGTACCCAGACACAGCAACTATCTGTATAAAAATTTCCAATTCACACCTGGCACAGATATCTCTTCACATCACAAGTTGAAGAAATGAGTGACTTCATGTTACTTTCCTCTCTTTGCTTCAGATCGGGAGAAATTCCTCTTCCTTCCCTGTCCTCCTCCTCCCAATATCCAGGACTCTCCCAGGCACCCGCTGACACAAGTACAGTGGGAGGCGAAAATGAAATCTGACAAGTACATGGTACAATTAGTACTTCCTTCCCCCACCTTCCAAATGCAACAGTTACTAGGTTGGATGGTGCTATCTCACAGTTATTTCTCCTATCTGTAAATTCCATAACAATGGGGCATGATAGGACTCTGGGTCCGAAGAATGAGTTTTTATAATCACAAGAATCAGAAACTTTTAGTGTGAAAAGGCATCTTATTGGTTGAAATAAAGGGGACTTGATGATAACTTTTAAAAATTTATAACTAGCTCTATGTTGCTATCTGGAAGAGCTGACTAGTTTGGAATTCAATGAAACTGGCCAAGGACATTCGAGTGTATCTCATCTTCTTTGCCTGTTAGCAATACCAAGGTTGCGATTTCAAGTTTTTAATTTTTGTCTTCCCTGAAATACAGGTCACAGGGGTTGATGTGAGTAAGGGAATAGAATCAAGTGATTTCCAAGGGGACCTTCCATCTTAGGATCTATTATCATTTCCTCTCCAATAACCCAATCGAAATATTTAATTAATTTAACTAATTTAAATTGGGTTTTCAATCCAATTTAACAATATTTACTAAGCACTTACTATGTGAGGGGCATGTAGGCAGAAGCATCATGGAGTAAATGAATAGAGAGCTGCCCTTGGAGTCAGGAAGTCCTGGGTTCACGTCCCACCTGTCACATTCTGCCTGTGTGTGCAAACTACTTAACTTTTCAGTGTTCCCAGGCAACAGGTGTGTTGTCTTCATTGGCAGAGTGAAGTTCCATACTGGGAGCTTCCCATGACAATATAAGGCTAGTTTTAAAAAAAAAATGAAGGGGAAGGACTCTCAGGAACATACATTTTATTAGGGGAACACAACAGACAACTAAGTACTAGTGACAAGAATTTAGTTTGGTTGAAACCAGAGTGATTATATGAGATAAGGCTGGAAAGGTGACTTGAAGCCAGAACATAGGATCCCAAGACCCAGATCGTGAGTTAGAAGGTGTCTCGCAGGTCACCCAATCCACTTTACAGATCCATCATTTCATCAGCCCACCATTTTACAGATGAAGAAATTGAGATCTAGAGAGATTAGATGGCTTGTCCCAGTCAAAGATATGGAAGGCCTTGAATGATATGGAGCAGCGCCCTTAGAGGGCACCCTATAGACTATTATTGAATTTTCTTCCATGGATAGATGAAACACACACACACACACACACACACACACACACGCACTAAAACTCATAAAACATTTACTCATTCTGTGGGTCCACCATGCTTCTAGTGACTCTCAAGAGAAGTTTGTGTCCTATGGGTCATTCTTAAAATTCACATTTATTCCAAAGTTCAACATGGAAAGAACAGACCTGGGCATTTCTAAACTTAGTCTTAAAACTATTCTTTTCCTGACTTTGGGTGCAGGTTTTATTCGGATTGGAAAGTCATTAGCATTGAGAATATGTGAAATGCAGTGATGGCCATGTTTGAGTCAGGCCTGGGTAGAACCATGCCCTCAAATCAATGTTTAAAAAATGCCTGCAGTTCTCTCTGGAAATACATTTCCAATGGCTTGGAATTTTTCATAGTGAATTGATTTCTGTATTGAAGGACTAGAGCGTCCTTTTAAAGTATGTTCAAGATAGACTGAGTTCTGAATTTAGAGTCTGAACTCCTAGAGTGGAAGGCCAGAATCACAGAATTTCTTATTTTGAAGGGATCCCAGTATATGCACAGGAAGGAATTCCTGCTGCAATACCCTCAAGCAGGAGTCACTCCTACTTCTTCATCTGATTTCTTACTTTTATTCTTCTCATGCTATTTTTCTTAATTTTCATTTTATTCTTATATTTTATTTTTGTGTTTTTATCTCTCTCCATTCCTCCAACTTTGTTGTCCACCATATTTCTTTCCTTAAGTTCCTATATTTCTTCACATATGTAACGGATTGTTAGTATATAATGCTGAGGCAATGTGGCATAGTCAATTGAGAGATGACCTTGAAGTCAGAAAGAGCTGGAATTAAATATTGTCTGTGCTACATGTTGGTTTTGTGATACTAGGTTAGTCAGTGCCCACCAAATTTTTAAGTAGGTACCTACTTACGATGATAAAGGGCTTTCCTCACTTGGAGTTTCTTATAACAATGAAACCATAAATCCAAGAGTTTCTCTCTCTCTCTCTCTCCCCTACCCCCATCTCTTCCTTCCACTCTCTTTCTATCCTCCCCACAATACATATATATATGTATTTATAAATGTGTGTATATGTATGTGTATATATGTATATATTTACGTGTGACACACACATACACATATATACACACTCTATCCCAACAATACCACATATACTTTTTAAAAAAATCTATTTAGCCCTTCTGTGGTTGATATTTGATATTTTTTTGGCCTCCTTTGAGATATTTCCAGACAGGGAAGAGTCCAATTGAAAAACTCCATTAAAATACCACTAAAAATAAAAATGAGCTCATATTCAGAAAACCAAAACCTGATATTAACTCCTTTTCTTAGAAGAGAAACTTAGAGATGATTAAGTTGCAACTGGGGTTATTTTCATAGCATTTTCAAAGTAGAGATACTTTACAATTGTTCCAGACTCCATCCATCTATACAATGAGTCCAAACTCTCCATTATCACCTCCAAATGTAGGCTTCTTTGAGGAATCTAATTGACATTTTTCACCATGTAACTTAGTATTGTTTTGTTATCCTCATTTTCTGCCACGTTTAGAGCAAAAACTCTTTAGTAACATACCTGCCTGGCTATTTTATTTCATTTCCCATTTGGCCAAAGTGAGCCTGCCTTTTAATTTATACGGAAATCTGAACTGTGTGCTCCTGTCTCCGAGTTTTTAACTTTAACCTCTAGTTGACTCTTACTGACTATGTGACCTTGCCCCCTGATTTTTCGGGTTACTTCCTGTACTGCATTTGAAGTACACATAAATCACATCTTAGGTCAACCCTTTCCTTAACATGAATAATATTTGTGTTCTCGCTGTGCAACACAATTTTACAACAATGCCAATTTATTTTTTTTGGCAGCCTAGAGTTTCTTAGGTTTTTTTAAAGTCCTATTAAATTTCAAACCTCTCTTAACTTTCAAGGTGACTGTGGTTTTAATGCACTCACTTTTCACCTTTGGAGACCTTAGTGCAAATCTGGATAATGTCATGTGTGAAGTATACTTGGGATTCAGTGGGTCCAAAGACAATCAGCAAATCCTTGAAATGATTGGTTATGAGAACTGAATTGGGTTTGAATGATAACGACAAAAACAGTAGACACTGATCAGTGCTTTATAGTTTTAAAGTGCTGCATATCTAACATGTACGCTCTGTCCTTCCCTCTCAGAGCCAGTCAGATTATGTTTCTCCTCAGGTTCCTAGCAGGGAAACGTGAGAAGTTGGGCTATCTCTTATCCCCGTTATCAGCTCAAGCTCTCACTGGCTGTGTTCCCCCCATTTGTTAAGAGCTAGAGACAGCATCGAGTTCCATTTGACTATTTTTAGGTAACTTTTGTAAAGGAATATTTACTCTGAAATTACAGCAAGAACAAATGTACAAACATTTTCCACCCCGCCAATGCCTATGGGGCACACTCTTCCTAAGTGACCTAAATTTCAGGGGGAGTGGGTTCAAAACTTAGCTTGATTCCTACAACACGCTGATCCCATTAAGTGCATGTCTAAAGGTGGGCTTGCTGTCTGATGAGTTCTCATTTCAGCTTTCACTGGTATAGGACAAGGCCACTCGAAGATTCCTACTTACTTCCTGAGGCATTGATGCTAGGCTGGCTGGAATATGCAGGCTTGATCTGGAGTATCTTCTTGATGACCTTTTAAATCCACTCCCTTCAACTAGAATTAAAAAAGGATTAAAAAGAATAAAGAAAAAGACCTAGAATTGAGGTCTTTCTTTTCCTCCTAGGATTCCTATGGCTTTAAATGGAGAAAAAGGTCTCACGACTGTCCATCTGAACTCCTGGTCTTCACCAGATGCTATGAGCAAAATCATCCGAGATGGCATCAACAGCTGGTAGCTGAAACTGAGAGGCCTTTTGGAAGATGCTGACACTTACATCCATTCGTTGTGGTTACTCACTGGTTTCAGTCATACTCAACTCTTCCTGAACCCATTTCTTGACAAAGATCCTGGAATGATGTGTCATTTTCTTCTCCAGCTCGTTTTACAGCGGAGGAAACTGAAGTAAACAGGGTTAAAAGTGACTTGCCCAGGGACATAGAGCTTGTAAGTGTCAGAAGCTAGATTTGAACTCAGATCTTCCTGACTCCAGATCTAGTGTTTTATCTATTGTGCCACCTAGCTACACAACCAATCAAAAAAGACTTCCCCCAATTACATAGGTAGTCAACCAGAGCTAGTGACAAAATGCACATATGCTCTGTCTCTCAAAGTTCTTTCAGTTACACATCATCATGACTGTCCTGGAAGTAAACTTCCTGGTATCTTTCATGTGGAGAAATTGAATCAGCCAAGCAAGCTGATGGGGTCTACACATATGTCAGACCCTCCTTACACATACGTTTGTCACTTAAGCTTCACACCAAACTAATCTAGGTAGTACAAGATGTAAGTTATCTGGAAGCAGGTGCTGTTCCACTATTATGTCTTGTCTCTGAACCTCATTACCCAGCACATAGTAGGCTCTTAACGGATACTTGAAGATTGCTTGACCCCCATCCTATAGACCAGGAAATTGAGGCTCAGAGATGTTCAGTGACTTACTTATGACAACATGGCTAATGGTCTCCTGAAGCAGGTTTTGAAGCTTGGTTTTTCTGACACCCAGTCCAGCACTCAATTCAATATACTGGAATTATGAAAATGCCTGCTTTATTCCATAAATTAAAAATAAAATCAAAACTTACATTGTGTACATAGAGTTTTCCAGTTTGTAAAGCATTTCCTAAAATCATAGATTTGGAACTGGAAGGAACCTTAGAACCCATTAAGTCTAATATCCTCATTTTACAGATGAGGAAATCGAGGCATAGCAAAGTCAAGTGAGTTTCATAGTGTCAGAGGAGAGATTTGAACTCAGATCCTCCTGACTCTGCACCCCCTACTACACAGTATGCATTATCCAATTTTGTTCTTTCACTATTCCTATGGAGTGGATACTACAGGTAAAAAAAAATGGTCTGAATCTATAATTTTATTGGCAGAGAGAAATTCCGTTCATAGATAGAGATGGGCAATTGTTCTGTAATCTGTGTGTCTTAAAGTAGGGGCACTGAGCTGTGAAGATGTGGAGGGATATACCCATGATCACACAGCCAGTACATGTCAGAAGTAGGGCCTGGAGGAGTCTTCTTGACTCCAAGGTTTGCAGAGGTTCCTCTAACCCCTCTGCCATGGCTTTTTTCATGTATTATCATCTCCGTTTTGCATCTGAGGAGACAGACCTAGAGAGGCAAAGTGACTTGTCTAAGGTTATACAGCTAGTCCAGAGAAGAGCTGGGACTCAAACCCAAGTCTCTCGTTTGGAGTCTTATGAGTGCACTGACCATTGTACCATACTGCCTTGGGAAGGTCTGTGCTGGATTTATATGCAGGCTGCATGAACTATAGGTGTTATAAGGGAGAGGTGTAAGGCTTCTCTTCTCGACTGCTCCTCCGGGTTGGCGATTTCCTCTCTTGCTTTCTCTTAAACAAGTAAGTTTCCTTTAATTAAAATGACATTGTTGAATGATTTTGTAATCCCTGGGTTGTTTCTAGAAGCTATCATATTGCAGTTGGGAAATCAATGAAGCAAAAACCGAGGGATTGAGTAGATGCCTTTCCTCCCAAGGGATAGCTGGTGGTGGTGGTGGGGGGACTGAGTGGGGGAGGGGAGGGGAGATGGTCAGCATTTGGGAAAAGAAGGTTAAAAGGTGGTGAGGACATCAGTTACCCATCTAGAACTTTCTCAGAACTTCGATTCACATGCTTTCTCTGGAAATTTTTCTTGACTATGCCCTTTCCCCCAATACATACATCTTGTCCTTCAGTCTCCCCTCAATTCTTGACCAAACAGAAGACAGTATGGAAAGTCTTGTATTTACATTAGGAAAACCTGGACTTATATCCTGATTTCATTTTGTTTTAGTTGTAAGACACTGGACAAATTTATTAACCTCTCTGGGCTTCAAGTCTTTCATCTCTTGAAAGAATGGTATGATATAATGCAAAGAATCATGGGCTTAGTCAGGGATCCTAGTTGAAACCTGGCTCTGATATTTTCAAGATGTGTGGCCATGGGTAAATCATAACCTCTGCAAGCCTCAGTTTACCCATAAGTAAAATGAGAATAGTAATATTTGTATGGTGTCTCTCTGAGGTTCGTTGAGGGGAAAGTTTGGTAAACCTTAAAATGTGGCCTAAATGTGAATTATTCAATTCGATTTAAAAGTATTTATTGACTGTCTACTGTATCTTAGATTCTGTGATTGGCACTAGAGACACAAAGAAAAAAATGAGAAGTCCCTATCTTCAGGAAGCCTATATTCTGCTGTGGGATATAACATTTCCACAGGTCAAGTGATCAATAAACACTTTCTAAGTGCCTACTATGTGCTGTGCTATGAAAGAGAGGGAGAAAGAGGGAGGGAGAGGAAGAAAGTTCTTACCCTCATGAAAGTTCCCTTTATTGCATGAGAACACATGCCCACACATATACATATAAGTATACATCAAATTTGGGATGGGACTTGTGATTTTGTCGATTGAGAAACTCCTGTCCATGAAGGTTGAAAGACTGTTAGTCTTAGAATGACCTGAAGACACTGAGAGATTAAATGATTTTACCCAGGGTTGCTCCCACTACAGTCAGAGTTAGAACATGAACCCAATCCACTCAAAGGTGACTCTCTACTCACTCTACTCCAACTGAAAATGCATTCAAAATAATTCTGAGTTAATCCTGACGAGCAAGATACTAGTTAGAGATATATGGAACACCTCAAGAAAATTAACCACAAAAACAGAACTGTAACTTGAGGATAAATACAAAATATTTTGAAGTCGGGGGTAGGGAGATCACTAAGACGGGGGTGGGGAGGAGTGGATTAACAGAAGCATCATATGGTATGTTGGAAATGGCGTTGGCATCAGAAGTCTTAGATTCAAGTCTTTGTTCTTACTGTGTAGGCAAATCACTTCACATCTCCGTGCTTCAATGTACCATCTGTAGAAAAGAGAGGGATTAGACTTTACCTCCAAATTCCCTTCCAGCTCTAAATTTATGGAGAATCCTATGATACTGTGTTGGAAGTAGCACCTGAGCGAAACCTTAAAAGTTTTAAGAGATTTCAGAGGTGGAGATGGAGAGAGAGAATGTTTCAGGCAGAGGTGAGAGTCTGTGAAAGGGCATGGAAGTGGGAGAGGTAATGTGTGTGTGTGTGTGTATGTGTGTGTGTGTGTGTGTGTGTGTGTGTGTGTGAGAGAGAGAGAGAGAGAGAGAGACAGAGAGACAGAGACAGAGATGGAGACAGAGAGAGGGAGAGAGGGGAGGAAGTGATAGAATGGGGGAGACGAGAAGGAGAAAGGGAGAGTGAACACATTTAGTAAGTGCTTCCTTTGTTCCAGTCACTGTGCTAAGCCTAACACAAATACAAACAAAAAGAAAGATAGCCCCTGACTTCAAGGAACTAGTGGAGAAAGAAATCCCATTAAAGGAACTACAGGGGGGAAGGACTGGGAAGTTTCCTTCTGGGGTGAGATGGAGAGATGATCAGGGGCATCTGGGTTTGACGAGAGCATGATGGGGACTGAGATGGAATGTTGCATAAACATTGGGACTATAGTAACTTTGCGTTAGCATCATTCCTCTCTGTAGAATGGGACTATCCTGTAAAATTGTATCTGAGTTCCTAAAGTACCTGCTTCACAGCAGTTTCTAGTTTCTAAACTAGAAAATGTTGTAGAATTATGGTTCTGTGATTACTTTGTATGCACATTGGGGTGTTTTTGTCTCATCTTTTTCATTTGATTGTAATTACCAGAAAGCTGGAAATGGATGACTTCCGACAATTTTATATTTGGACACTGTGTGAACTCCAATGGTTGACTTGACAGTTGCCATGTGAACATGAAAGCATCATAGAATGAACTTCCCCGCAAAGCTTTGAAATCCTATTTGACATTCATGTTTATGAATGACCCATCACATAAAGGGATCATTCTAGGGCTGTTAATGTATCATGGTGCAGTGGAAAGAATTGGAGTCAGAGGACCAGATTCATATGCAGATGCTACCCTTTCATCATGACCTTATGCAAATAACTTCACATCTCTGGTTCTCACTTTCTTCAGCTATAAAATGAAAGGATTGGATTAAATGACCTCCAAAACCCCTCTCGTCTTGAATTTATGATCCTCTGAGATTCCTAAGAGGACATGTCTTCAGGCTGGACATTGGCACAGGCTACCTTGTCCAATCCATGTATTTCAGCCCTGAAATAGAGAAGATGAGATGCCCTGGATTAACACTTTTTTTTCTGTAAGATAAAATTCATAATTTTCTTTCTTTCATCTTGAAATGTATCAGGGTCTTTGGTTTCATGATCTAAATATTTGAGGAGAAGATTGGCGTGTGGCTAAAATTATCTTCTTGTATTATTATAAAATACTTATTTGAAAGTTCTAATCTTTCCACTCTGGAACAAAATGCCTAGTTTATAGATCCGCACAAGGGTCACAGAGATGGGTCAGGGCTTCTGATGTGAAACTAGTGAAAGAGAGGGAGAGGGTGGGGCTGGAAAGGAGGGAAAGAGAGAGAGAGAGACAGAGAGAGAGAGACAGAGAGACAGAGAGAGAGACAGACAGAGAGAGAGACAGAGAGAGACAGAGAGACAGAGAGAATGAATATATATATGAAACAGTGTCTCTGGCTTCAGATTGGACACAATTTTGCTGATTCTCCAAAGGAGTTTCTTAGAGCTAGAGTTCTCAGAGTTGAAATCTTGTGAGTGGAAACAGTTACTGATATTTCTATGGCTACTGAAAGTCTGCAAGGTACATGATCTTATTTGAGACATGACAGCGACTCTGTAAAGTAGACATGATTGGTGTTACTGCAGCAGGAAGTTGGTAAAGACTTATGTCCCACACAACTGTTAGATAATTGTCCCTATTTTATAAATGAGGAGATTAAGGATTAGGAAAATTAAGTGAAATACCCAGATTCACAAAGCTAGTGTTAGAGGCAGTATTTTAATCCCAATTTTCCTTATTCAAAGTCCAGCATTCTAACTGCTTCACCTCTTGAGTGTGGGAAGGTGGCAAAAGGTGTCAGATCGAATGGGCAGAAAGGTCAGAAGAAAACTAGATTTGTCTCTTTCCCCAGGAGTGTTGACCTTCCCCTGGAATGGACTGGGCTATGAGAAATCCCTACGCCCACTCTTGGTGTTAGCGGCTCTCCTTTTGCTTATACACACAGTCTTGATTTATAGGAGCAGTCCAGTGAGCATCTGAGTCTAATTACCTGGATATATGAAAGTTCAAAAGAGCTTGTCTCAGTTAGCCATTCAGGGATGCTCTTTACCAAAAGCAGATGGAAAAAATAAAACACTCTAGTTTATGGCTATTTTTTCTATTTGAAAAGGGGAGGGGGAAGGAGAGAGAACAAAAAGAGTTGCCAAATTGATCCTTGTCAAGCCCTAATTAAATATTATTCATGATTGATTCGACTGTTGATGTGTTCTGTGTTTTAGCAGTCATAAATATTTTTGAAGAATGGAATATCCTATTTTTGTGTAACCATCATCCATCATGCATACCGAAGTGAGCAAGGCTCTGCTGAGCTGGCCAGCCAGTCCTCCTTCTATGGAAGTAGGGAGGAAAATATCCCAGAAAGCACCCAGAACTTCCTTATGACCAAGACAGGAAAGGGATACACTTACATATTTGTCCAGGTAAATGTTCATTACAGTTGTTTTCAGGTGGGAAGGCATGGATAAGATAATTCACTTAAATCAGGTTGAAGTAAATAACTTTAGGAACTCACTACATTTAGAGGCAGAACTAGGGGTGGGCAATCTGGGTAGTCAACTAGGGCTCAAAGCATTAGTGGGAGCAATAGATACATATTGATTTTTAATGCTGGATAATTCCATACTGCGTGTATTTATTTGGTGATAAATCAAGTTGCATGAAT
Organism: Potorous gilbertii; assembly: GCA_028658325.1. Classification (NCBI taxonomy): domain Eukaryota; kingdom Metazoa; phylum Chordata; class Mammalia; order Diprotodontia; family Potoroidae; genus Potorous; species Potorous gilbertii. The sequence continues at coordinate 252,867,532 of CM053772.1, read as the reverse complement.
TATAATGAAGATTCCACACCTTTGACAAACAGTAACACCCAGAGATTACGGTTTTTCAAACCTTGCCTGGAAAATACATATACAGTATTTCAGCCCTAACTATAGTGGATGAGGAAACTGGACAAAACAGTAATAACCTTACTCATATAATACTTTATTCCCTATAAAGGACACATTGAAAATATGGTTAGTGTTTACAGATGAGGAAAGTTGGAGCCATAACTAGGGTGCAGCAAACATTGACAGCTCCTGAGGTCTTCTGGCTATGTAGAAATGACTGAACTTAACTCCTAGTTAGCAAAAATTAGTTAAAAATAGGGAATGCTATTCCCATTTTACAGATGAGAAAACTGAGGAGAGCATTTAAATGACTTACCCATGGCCACATAAACACATGGCGCTTGAACTGTCCTAACTTCAATTCCTGTATTCTAGGCACTATTTCAGGCTGCCAAGTGGGTTTCCTTCTCTCAGAGGCTCATTCCAGGTAAATTTTCCTCTTACCCAGCTCTGCCCTGCTTAGTGTCCAGTAGGTGACACCTTTTTCATCAGTGAGATCATCGGCTGGCTCCTCCCCAGCCCCTGGTTCAGCTGAATTTGTCTTAAAAAGTTGGTTTGAACCCGTTTGTTTCTCTTTTCCCTGAGTGCCAAAGAAATAATATCCCAGAGGAATTAAATGACTAGTCCAAGGTCATACAGCCATTTAAAGAGCCAGGGCTTGAATTGAGGTTTTCTAATTCCAAAGATGGTGTTCTTTTCATTTTTGCCATGCTGTCTAACCAGGAAGCCCTGAGGTTCCATCTGCTTCCTATTTATACAATTCTGTGATTTTTTCAGAGTTCAGAAAATTTTAGGATTATTGAGGGATTAGAGGCTTAGAGCTCAATGCAGCCTTTGATATTGTCCTGGTGCAGTAGGAAGGACGCTCACTGTAGTTAGAGAGCTGGAGTCCACATTCTGATGCATCTCACCCTTATTTATTACCTGTGTGACCTTGGACAAGTTACTTTACTTCCTATTTCTCATCTGTAAAATGGGGGCTGCACTAAATGGCTTCAGAAGTCCCATCCCCCTCAAACTTGAGATCCTTAAAACCTGAATAGCAAGCTGAAGCTGAGATGGAACCAAAGATGTTTAGTGCAGAAATATCTCTGTAAAGCACCTGCTAGTTTCTTAAAGAGCAAGCTGGATGGATGGCTACAGCCCCAGTACAAGGCCAGCTGGGCTCCCAAGGAATGTAGGTGGAGGCAAATTTCAAAGGGGCATTCGGGGCTCAGATTGATGACTTAAAGCAACAAACCTTAGCACAGCCTTATTTCATCACCGGGAGGCCTGCCTTCAGCCCTCCACTGCCCCAGTGTCCAGGGAAGTACAGAAAACAACCAGCACATGAAGTGGGGTTCATGTATTGATGAAGCCTTCTGACTCAGGATCTGTCTGAAATCTGACCTCTCCTGCCCCGCCTCTGATGCCTTTGGAAATCTGGGATTCATTTGGCTGAAGTTATTTTAAGCCCTACCTCTGATTTCTGAGACAGAGTAAGTGTAAAAGTTTGGAAAATGACTTTCTATTCTTTCCTGGGGGAGATTTTCCCCTCCCCAAGAGATCCTGGAAAGATGCAGGTAGGCATCCTAAGTAGAATTTGTTGTTGAATTTGTGAATTAAGCAGCTAATCTAAACCCTATGTAATTTGTGTGACAAGTGACAGCTTGTGTGAAAATACCCTGCCCAGATCCTGTTACCCATTTGCATCAATTTTGCAGGGGAAGGAGAGTGTCACTGGAAGCCCATTAAGGCTCAGCCACCAGTGTTTTCCTAGGTGAAAGGGTAATTATTTTTGCTGTTTGTTCCTAATTTCTTAATAGTCAGCACAGAACATTAGGGTAAAGGATTATTTCAAACAAAGTGACAGATCAAATGTGAGAAAGATACGGCAACCCAGTGAATGATACGAAAAGCTATTAGTGCAAAGATAAGCTTTTGTTTGGAATCTGGAGGGCTGCTTGATTGGCAGCTCACATGAAATGGGCATACTGCCTAGGAGGGAATGAAAACTGAAAAAGAATGCCCCAAGTAGCCGTTCTTTGGGCTGAACATTGCTTGTTCGGGGCTGACCCCTTGCTGCAGTCCTTCATTAAGTGGGGCTGTAGCTTCTTGAGAAGGCAGGTATTTCCTTTCTGAAAGTCTGCTGTTCTAGGACTTTGCCTTTGTTTAGAATTTACATCATGCAATTTGAGAGGCTCCCTGGCATAGTGGATCAAATGCCTTGGAGTCATGAAGTTCTGGGTTTGAATCATGTCTCTGAAACAAACCTGGTGTGTGGATCTGGGCAATTCACCCAGGCAACTGTTTAAAAACCAAGTCAGATATTACATCTGGTGTTGTGCTGCTGAATTGTACACTCTCTCTGTCTCTCTGTCTATCACTCCCCCATCTATATCTGTATGTCTGCATCTCTCTCTCCCCTCCTTTCTCTTTCCATCCTTCCTTTTCTTTCTCCGTTTCTGTCTTATCTGTCTGAATCTCTGTCTCTCTCTCTCCTTGTGTTTGTCTCTCTTCCACTCTGTCTTATCTTTCCATCTATGTCTGTATGTCCATCTCTCTCTCATTTATTCCCTCTCTTTCTTTCTCTCTGTTTATCTCTCTCCTTTTCTTTGTCTCTCTGTCACTCTCCCATCTATATCTATGAATTCATATCTTTAGCTCACTTACTCCCTCTCTCCCTCCCTCTCTTTCTTTATCTCTGTCTCTGTCTCCCTCCCTCCTCCTCTGTTTCTTCCTCTTTCTGTCACTCCCTCATCTGTATCTGTACATCCAGATCTCTCTCTCCCTTTCCTCCCTCTCTTTCCTTCTCTCCCTTTCTTCCTCTCCATCTCTGTCTTATCTTTCTCTTTCTCCTTTGTAACAAAGGTTGGCTAGCTGGGTGGGAAATGTTATTTTTCTAAATAAAAGTTACATCAAATAAGCCATAAATAAAAATAATCACAGAACTTTAGAGTATATGTTGTAGAAACTTTTTGATGAAAAATCTGCACAAATGCCTGCAGCATTTCCTCTTGCAGGCTAAAATCTGAGGTCTGGGAAGCAGGTGCAGATGGAAGAGGAGTTAAGTTGCCAAGAGGCCTGTGAGCTTAGCAAAATGTGGGAAAGGGATTTGAGGCCAGGCTGCATTTGTGAGGCATCCTGGTACGGTGGAAGGAATGCTGAACAGGGTCTCATGGGACCTGCATTCGAATTCTGACCCTGTTACTTACTACCTGTGGTGACACTGAGCCAATCACTTCACTTCCAAGGGACTCAGTCTTGTCTTCTGCTTCTGAGGCCTCTCCAGCTCTGGACTTAGTACCCTCTAACTACTTTGTCGGCATGACTCTACGTTCACCTGAGTAATTTTGTCCACATGACTAACTAGAAGCAGAAATCAAATGTACTCTTGTATTATCTTAATGCAGGATGGAAATATGCCATTTTTAAATATTCTATTTAATATGGACATTTTTTTTCTTGTAATGTGAGCTATCTTTTCCAGTCCTGCCCTCAGATATTTGGGTAAAATCCCATAGAAAGTACGATACAAATCACCCACAGGAAACTTTCACATTTCCTTTAGAAGTCAATTTGCCCTAATTTTCCCTGATGTGGATGCAAGTATACTCCAAAGATCCACACAATCCCAGATAAAGAGCTAGATAGTACCTAAAAATCATCTAGGTCACCCTCTTAATTTTAACAATGGGGAAACTGAGGCACAAAGAGGTTAAGTGACTTGCCCGGAATCACAAAAAGTGGCATAGTCAAGATTTGAACTCAGCTCCTCTGGCTACAGAGTCAGAATTCTTCCCCCTACTTCTACTGTGTTCAAACTTCTTTGGATTAAAAAATGCTGGATAAATTTCTTATGTTTGAAAAAAAAACCTCATTCCAAAGAAACTTTGCCTGGGAGCCAGAAGGGAAGTGTTGCTTTGGGAAAAAGCTTCTCTTTTCTCCCACAAAGTGTATGGTTTTCTGATCATGTAGTTGCTGAAAGGAAATTGCCAGTTTGATAAGAGAATTGGGGTAACTTGGGGGAATCTGAAACAATGTCAGAGCGTGACTGTGAATGGTAGATGCTGACCTTCTGGGAATAGCCCCATACACAGCAGAGAACAGTAAGAACCCAAGAAAGTAAGTTACTGGGCTAGAATAGGGGTAAGAGTGCTGACTCTGTAGCCAGACAACGTAGGTCCAAATTCTGGCTCTCCTCCTTACTCCCTGTGTGACCTTGGCAAAGTCAGTTATCTCTTCTATGCCTCAATTCCTTCATCTGTAAAATAATGGCATTCATACCACTGAGATCCTTTTCAGCTCTAAATTTGTGATCATATGACTTGCACAGCGGACATTTGAAGATGCATTTAAAGAAATAATAACAAACTTCTCAAACGCAATAATCCATGACATGGCTAATTTTTAGACTTTTGTTTTAGATCTCTTGTAATTTTGGAATGTAAAAAATGTACCAGGCTTATCTCATGAGCTTGTTCCTACAAGTTTTTTATGCTGTTTTGTTAGTCAGTGTAAAATAAAACAACCCACCTAGATGATGGACAGAAAGAATGGTCTCTAAGTGGGTTGTTTTCCATAGAGGAATCTGAGTCATGCCTATTATTCACTTTCTGTGGGAAGACTGCCCTTGCTTTTATGAATCCAGACAAAATCATTAATCTGGGTTTGGAAATCTTACAACCATGGCTGATCACCTGGGTGCCAGAGAGCGAGTTCTTAGAATGCCAGAGTTGGAAGGAGATGAGAGATTATATAGCACAACTTTCTTATTTTCACAGAGAGGAGAGGTCATTTATTCAAGGTCATGCTGTGAATTTGTTGGGCAGTAGACTCTAGGACCCTGATATTCTGATTTTTAATTATGAACTCATAGATTTCAAGTTCAAAGGGTCCTGAGAAGGCAACTTGACCATTTTCTTTTTACAAGATGAGGAAACTGAGGTCAATAGAGGTTAAGTGACTTGCCCAAGGTAATACAAAGACTAAATAGTAGCAGAGCCAAGATTCATACTGACTCATTCAGTCGTTTTTCTGTCATGTCTGATTCTTTGTGACTCCATTTGGGGTTTTCTTGGCAAAGATACCAGAGTAATTTTACCATTTCCATCTCTAGCTCTTTTTTTTATATAGATGAAGGGACTGAGGCAAATAGAGTTAAGTGGCTTGCCCAGGGTCACAGTTAGTAAGTTTCTGAGGGGGATTTGAACTCATGAAGATGAGTCTTCCTGACTCCAAGCCCAATACTTTATCCACTGTGCCACTACTCTCTTTAAGGCAGTCTATTATCACAATTATTTATCACACGCTGTGGACTCCTATGGAGCTTGCAGCTCACTTTATAATCCCTTTGTCTTTTTCCACCTAACAATATTCCTCAATCCCATGCTCATAAGTTGGCATTTGAACTCAAGTATTGGACTTTTACATCTGTCAGTTCAGAGATGCCTCGCAACTTTTGTCAGTTCCCAAGTGTAAATTGTTGTGATCACAAATGAACTCATCTTGTAGAAGTATGTGCACAATGGTGTCCTTGGGAAAAAATCATTTGTGTAATTAACATTAGTTTTGTTAACCCTCTGGGTTATTGTTAAATTTTAAAACCATTGCTAACAATAAGGCTGTGTTTCTGGAAAACGTTGCTTGAATAGAAATCCTTTGGCTGAGTCTGTCCTGACTGGGCACAGATAACATCTACTAAGCAGGCTCTGATCTTGTGACCTGTTGCATCAAGTTCCAAATTCCAAAGTCTGAGTCATAACCTGTATTTTATTCCTCCGCGTTCAGGAAAAAATGTTGCCAAGAGGTGAGACTTGAGGATAACTAACTCTCCCTGGCATGAGGGAGAAAAGGATTGTGGATAAAACTTTGAAATGAGAGTCAAGAGCCCCCTACCTACTAACTGCCACCAATTATTTGTGTGACCTTGGGCAGATTACTTCACCTTAGTCAATTATGCCTCAGTTTCCTTCTTTATAAAATGAAGGTGCCTTCTCCTGTCCAATTACCTTCCATCTACTCTGCATATATTTAGTTAATTACACATCATCTCTTACATTAGCAGGTGAGCTGATTCTGACTTTCTTTGTGTTAGCAGAACTTGGCAGAGTATCTACTAGGACCCACCGACCATGTAGACCCTTTCCAGACCATTATCTATGATCTGGGTTCCATGGAATTGATTCAAGTTGAATCAATGGCTGATTGATCCTCCCGTTAGACTGTGAGCTATTTGAGAGCAGAAATTAAGTTTTTTTGCCTTTGTATTCCAGCACTTGGCACAATGATTAGCACATCACAGGTACTTAAGAAGTGCTAGTTGACTGATGGATTCAATATGTCATAGTAGAGATTTCTTTTCTGGTATGGGCTGAACTTGTTGGCTCCTGAGGTCCCTTCTAATCTCCAAGTCCTGGGATTCTGTACTTTGACTAGGGAAGAATGTTTTCTTGGTCAGGATAAAATAAGAAATCTTTATCTTGAATAGTTTCCATGTTCTGCTCATAGGACCTAGAAACAAGATATCTTTTTTTTTTTAAAGTTTGTGGTTGCTTTGCTTCGATTCAAAAGGGTGTCCAAGAGAAGAATGGTTTAGTTTTGTATGAATCTGTTTCTTGGTTTATCAAGGACAGGGTATTGGGGAGAGGCCAAGACTCTTGTTTCTTTGTTACCTACTCTTTTATTTTTTTCTAAAAACAATAACAACTTCCATTTGTATGTCACCTTAAGGCTTCTAAAGGCAGCTGAGTGATGCCATGAACAAGCACTGCTGGGCTAGCAGTAAAGAAGATTCCTCTTTGTGAATTCAAATCTGGCCTCAGACACTTAGCTGAGTGACTCTGGGCAAGTAACATAACCCAGTTTGCCTCATTTTCCTCATCTGTAAAATGAGCTGGAGAAGGAAATGGCAAACTACTCCAGTATTTTTGCCAAGACAACCCAGATAGAGTCACAAAGGGTCAGACATGAATGAACAACAAAGGTTCCTACAAGCCTTCACATGTACTAATGTAATGCTTATTTCTGATGAGTCTTAAGATCTGTAAAACTCTTTCCCTACAAGAATAATAGGGATTGTAATGTAATAATCAATAATTATTTATTGTGTTTTTATTAATTCATTAATTAAACAAACTAATTGTGTATTAATTTATTAAGTTTATTAATATGCTAAGCTTTGGGACTACAAATAAAAAAGAGAAAGACAGTTCCTGTCTTCAAGTAACTTGCAGTCTCTAAGAAGAGAAGGTGGGACATAAAGGAAACATGAAATAGAGAGGAAAGGTGACTAATCATGTGGAACATGGTGGAGAAGCCAAAAATCCAAAATCAATGTTTCCAGAGAAGTCAACGTTTGAAAAGAAGTGTAGCCAGGTGGGAAAAGTGATGTCTAGCATTGGAATGGAGAGAACACTGGACCTGGGGTCAGGAAGACCTGAGTTCAAATCTGATCCCAGAAACATGCTTAGCTATGTGATCCTGGGCTAGTCCTTTCATCTTTGCCTTCCTCAATGTCTTCATATGCAAAGTAGCAATTGAATATCACCTGTCTCCCAGGGTTGCTGTAAAACTCAATGAGATAATATATGTAAAACACTTCACAAACCTCATCACTATTACGATACATTATTAACTACAATAATATAATAACATTATTAGTTATAATATAATTTGTATAGTTGCAATAATTAGTTATAATATAGTAACTATAACGAAAGTAGAAAAGCAACATGGTGGGCCTGACAAAGAGCCAATTTTAGAAAGACTTGCGTTTCAATTCTGAACCCCCCACCTCACCCCGACATTGACTGAGTAACCCTGGGCAAATCACTGAACGTCTCAGTGCCTCAGACAACTCTCTAAGAGTATAAGGTGCAGAACTGGTGCTAATTTACAGCAAGGAAGGAAGTTTCCTCACCAGGAGTTCTCCCCAACTATGAAAGCACCAATGTAGATTTCCTCTCCTTCCCCACAATAGTGGACCTTTATCTAGAGCCTTAAGGCTTGCAAAGCACTTGGTCTACATTAGTTTAGTTGACTCTCCCAACAATCCTGCCATTTTTCCAAATGGGGAAACTGAGGCTTAGGGAGGTTATGAAGCTTGCTTGGAGTCACCTAACCAGGAAGTACCATAGCTCTGATGTGAACCCAGGTCTTCCTGACTCCAGGTTCAGTACTCTATCCACTATAATATTCTTATGAATACTAGCATTTGTGTGGAGGAGGTGATGACTACCTTAGAAAGAGGTGATAGCATCTCATGGTGCTCAAGATAACTTTGGAGTCAATAGCATGACTGGCCATCTGCCACCAGCAGCATCACAGAAAACCTCAAACAGGATGAAATGTTTCTTCGGTCTCCTCTCTTTCTTTTTGCATGACTTTCAGTCCTCTGCCATCATGCAGAAGATCTTTCCTGATTTTCACCACCACACTCCTACGTGAGCCTTCCTTCCTCTTTCTCCTGGGCCATTGCCAGTAATCCTGGTTACCACTGGACAGCAATGACTGGAGAAGAGAGTGAGGCTGATGACTCTTACTGCCCTGCCTCACTTAAATCCAATTCACTTGCTAGTCAAGACATCACGCTCCTGATATCATCTGTTTCTTGGAGAATGAAGGACGGACAGTATGAACAACCAAACATTTATACTGTGCATAAGAATTAGATGTGAATTGCATGGGTGGGATTTAAAAACCAAGTCAAGACATAATCCTATGATGTCACTGATCCTTTTTGAAAATGAAGGCTGAACAGCAACAAAATATTACCTTATCCATACATAGTTCTCAGTGTGCTGTCTGCCCCATAAGAAAGTGAGTTCCCTGAGGGCAGGTGTCATGTTTTTGCCCTTTTTTATCCCTAATTCATGGTACAGTGCTTCATAAATGCTTGATGACTCACTGATCCTCCCCCAGCCAGTATTTTCATGCTGCTCTCTGATAACTCCAACCCTACTGAGCTGTGCTCTGTCTGCTGTGGCCTCCTAATACTCTCTGCTCCCTGATCACCAGGAGAGCGAAGAGTCAAATGAGGTCACCTCTTCCCCGTAACTCCCCCTAGAATTGCCTCCCTAGTGAATTGCCTTCTCGCTGGATGAGGAACAAGAAGGAAGCTGGAATTGCAGAATCCTGGGTGTAGAAGGACCATCTAGTCTTGAATGAGAATGCCCTCTTCACTATAAACAAATAAATGGCCATCTAACCATTGCTTGAAGAATTCTGAGAGAGTAAGGAGCTAAGAATTGGGGGAGACAATATCAGCTCCCAATGAGGACAAAAAGGGAGTGGGGAACCAGAGCAGGAGTTAGCACAGTCAAAGTGGTTGTTGCCATCGATTACCTTCCATAGTATCCCACGAAGCTTTATTCCTGATGTTTCCAGTTGGGCGTTTACATCTGAAGACCTGAGCTGATCACAGCTTGCCTTGTTTCCACTTACGGTCTGCACAAACTTAGGAAAGTTATTTCTTTCTTGGCCTCAATTTAATTATCTATAAAATGAAGGGGTTGGGACTGATGACTTTGGAGACTCCTTTCAGCTCCAAAACCTTGAATCTATGATAATTTTATACAAATAAGAGGATCACAGTTTTAGAGCTAGGAGGGACTCTACAGACCACATCTTGGACCCCCTGGACAGACTGGTGAAGCCCATGGACCCCACCTCAGAACAGTGTGTTTTTGAAGGAAGGCAAGGCAATTTGGGGTTAAGTGACTTGCCCAAGGTCACACAGCTAGTGTGTCAAGTGTCTGAGGTCATATTTGAACTCAAGTCCTCCTGACTCCGGTGCTCTACTCACTGCACCACCTAGCTGACTCAGAACAATGTTTTTAAAGGTATAAAATAAAATACATAGGATTTTCAATTACATTGAAATAGTTATTGAAAAACAAATTTATGGACCTCTAGTCCTCCTTTTGCCAATGAGGAAACTGAAGCCCAGAGAAGTAAAGTAACTTGCTAACTTCTTAACTACTCAAGTAACTTAAGATCACACAGATAACAAATACAAGAGTTTGGATCTGAATCCAGATCCTCTGACCCTAAATATAGCACTTTCTCCACTGCACTGGTCATTCTCCTGGGATCATAGAGTTAGAGATGGAAGGGACCTTAGATGCCATCTATTTCACAGATAAGGGAAAGGAGCAAATTTCAGGAAGGAAAGATATCCAGGAAAGATGGCCTATGTTTCCTTCCTTCCTCTGCAGGCAAGAGATGACCTTCATCAGAACTGCACCCAACTGGACACTCTTCAGCTCACTGCTTACAAACTCTTGAAAGAGATTTTAAAAATTCATCAGCCTTGCCAAGACTTCTGGAACAGGTTTGCAACTCCCCCACCAACACCTTTTCCAAAAGGGAACTACTCTATCAATTCTTCATTAGGCCAGTTCTTTTTTATTTATGAGTCCCGGTGTTTCATTAAAGATGGCGGTGTTCCCTGTTGGGCAGGCCAGAGAGGCTTTTAGCCAGTCTTTCCTACATTGTTAGAGCAGCTATTAATATTTTAGTACAGTCAGGCTTAAACCTTCCATGGATTTAATTTGCCCTAGAATCTGCATGTTGGCACGCGCCAATTTCCGGACCAATAGCCCAAATTGTCTAAAGAAGATGGCAAAAGGACCACGAGGCCTTTCCTATAGGACATCAGAGGATTTCTACTCATTGGCTACAGTTAATCACCATTTTCTGTGGGTGTGTTTTGTCCAGGCTAAGCCCCCTAGAACCAACAATCAATTCCCAGACTCTTCTGCATGCCTCTCAGCTATTGGAATAATGAGTTTTACAACCGTTTTTCCCCTCTCTGAATCTATTTTATTAAATTTTATAATCTCTTTTTTTCTGATTTTTATTAAATAAAGCAAGATGCTGGAGAATAGACATTCATCTTATCCACTAGAGAGGTGCTACTCTCCATGACTAGTTGCTTGGAATTCCATGCAGATTTGAGACCTTGGTGTAATTTTCAGAATTTCCACTTGGTGGAGCTTTATGATTGAAATGTTAATGCTTTTTCCGGTTTTAAATGCTGAGAAATCAGGTAATTTGAATTTAATTTCTTTTTTTCCTTTTGCTGCAGTATTAACCCTATTCAACATACCTGTGGCTAAGGAAACATCACAACAAATGGTTATGATTTCACTTTTATTAGCAATTTATTCAGCTTTTTAAGATGTCCTTTGCCAGGAACCAGATTCTTATGGCTTAAAAAAAAACTATCCCAACTTCCAAATTAAAAAGTTAAAAGATAAAGCATCAACATATTAAAGTAGAAAGAGACATGAGGATCTGACTCCATCACTTGTGACCTTGGACAAATCACCAAACCTCTCTAGGCCTCAGTTTCCTTCCCTATAAAATGAAGGAGACTGGAATCCCTTCTGCTTGTAAGTTTATGATCCTGTGATTCTGGTACAAAAGGTGACTGTGCTATTTACTGTCCTGTGTAGAAAAGCCTATGGCACTCATGGCAATCGTCACATGGGCGCATATCAATACACAGAACTGGGCAGTTGGACGTTGGAGCAGTGTTGCACCTTAGTGTGAGGAGTTCCAAAAGACTCAGCATCTGCAAAAGCACCTAGAAATCCTCCTGCAGGTGTGTGTGTGTGTGTGTGTGTGTGTGTGCGTGCGCGCACATGTGTGCGTGTGTATATGTGTGTGTGTGCATGTGTGTGAGTGTGTGTGTATGTGTGTGTGTGTGTGTGTGTGTGTGTGTGTGTGTGTGTGTGTGTGTGTGTGTGTGTGTGTGTAGCTTAAAGGTCAAGGGCAGGAAGGACAAATTCCCCAAAACGGAAAGGTTGTGTCTTACACTGGGTGTTTTCTGCAGTCCTGGTTATTACACTAGACATTTACCTTTTTGCATATGTTAGCTCTAAAAGCTCTGCCCTCTTCCCCCACCTTTTCCCCTCCTTTTCTCTTCTTCCTTTTCTATTCCTTCCCTTTCTTCTTCCTATCCCTCCTCTCCACTTTGCCCTCTCCCTTTCCTTTCTCCTCCCTCTTCTTTCCCCTATTCCTTTTCCTTCTTCCCTTCCTTTTCCCTTCTCATTCTCCCTCTCTTTTCTCCTTCTTTTTTCTGTCTGTCCCTTCCTTCTTCCTTTTTTCACTCACCTCTCCTTTCCCTCCTTTCTTGTTCTCTTTCTTTTCATCTCCCTTCTTTCTTTTCCCTCCTTTGACCTTTCTTTTCTCACGCCTTCTTCTCTCCCCCTTTTCTCTCTTCTCTCCCTTCCTCTTTTCTGCTCTCGCTCTTCTTTCCCTTCATTACCCTGTCTTTCCCTCTTTCCCACTCTACTAAGAGCACATGTGTGCCTACATTTAGCAGAATCAATCAAGGATGTCCAGTTTTCTGGAAAATGCTTTGAGTCCATCTCTCTCTTAAGTGTAAATTGCAAAGATGCCTCATCATAAGGAATATAGGAATATGGAAGGGACTCTAGAGGACATCTGGCGCAACTCCCACATTTTACAAGGGAAGAAACTGAGTCACTGAAAGAATGGACTTGCTCTTTGATAGGCAGAATGACTTCCTTTTCCCCACCTGCCCCAACCCCGATTTGGAACAAATTGCTAGTTGTTGTAGAGCATAGTACGGGCTAGATGTCAATTTTACCCTCCAGTTTTGTAGAAGTGGGAGCTGAGGTGCAGAAAGAGCTGAATCCAGCTGGCCCTCTATCCCCTATACTTTGGCTTTTCTTAGGTACCTTCATTCTGCTCTCACTGACCCGGACGATCTCATTCTGGGAAAGAGCTTCCCTCCCCCACCCCCATTCAGTAAGCATTTATTAAGATTCTTCTAAGCATTAGGCAATATTCGGGATGGAAAGACAAAAGGGAAAACAGTCCCTGCCCTTTAGAAGATGACAGGTACACACATAAAGGTAATCTGAGAAAGGCATCAATGCTAAAAACCAAGGAGTTCAGGAAAAGTTGCTTGAAGAAGTGGTGGTTGTGTTTTTTGTTCTTCATTCTCAAAGAGGACCATGACATTAGGGAGAGGATGAGGTGACTTGCAAGTGACTTTGATTTGAGTGAGGGAGGGCTGAGCTAGAAGCAGCACCTGAGCTAAGCATTCTAAGCTAAGGATTCTAGGGGGTGGAGATGAGGAGGGCTTGCTTTTCGGGCACAGGGGATAGCCTATATGCAAAGGCATGGAGGTGATAAGAGAGCAGCTGAGTTTAGTGGAATAGCTTGTAGGGAAGTATGGCCCAAATAGATTACATGAAAGAGAAGAGCATGAACTAACTATGGAAAGTTGGGGTGCAATGGGATTATGAAAGCCTTTACATGTTAGGCTGAGGAGTTTGAATAGAATCCTGGAAGTAATAAGGAGCCATTGAGGAATCTTGAGTGGGAGAGTGATATAGTCTGACCTGTGCTTTTAGGAAGATTAGTTTGGCAGTGGTGTCAGAGATGGCTAGAGAGTGGAGAAACTGAAAGAAGGGATGTATTTGATGTCTACCTCTGGGTGCATAATGGAGACTTTTACTTTACATACAGTTGCTTTCTGTGTGGTAAAGGCAGGGACTTTGGATTGACCACTGAGCCTAAACTGGGTGTCTGTATGAAGGATCCACTGAAACTTGCAGGTAGGGAGAGAATAATACCAGGAAGAGCCTCAGTGGTCTACTCTTCCTCCTGGGCCCACACATGGCCATGAATATGAAGCATCTTGGGGCACTTGGAGTCAGGAAGACGAGTTCAAATCTGGCTTTAGACACTTCTAGCTATGTGATCTTAGACAAGTCATTTGACCTCTATTTACATCAAGTGCATTATCTGTAAAATAGTGCCTACCTGCTGGTGTTGTTGTAAGGTTCAAATGGGGTAATATTTGTAAATCATGTAGCACTGTGCCTGCACGTTGAATGTCTTTTCTGTTCAGTCACTTCAGCTATGTCTGACTCATCACGACCCCATTTGGGGTTTTCTTGGCAAAGATATTGGAGTGGTTTGCCATTTCTTTCTCCAGCTCTTTTTACAGAGAAGGAAACTGAGGCAAACAGTGTCAAGTGTGCTCAAGGTCACACAGCTAGTGTCTGAGGCTGGATTTGAGCTTAGGTCCTCCTAACTACAAGATTGGGCATTGGGCATTCTATCCACTATGCCACATAGCTGCCCTGCCTGGCACTTGGTAAGCATTATACAAATGCCAGCTATTATTTTTTCTTTGTATTTTTTTCTTTTTCTGCACTTAGGTAAAGGAACATTGGAGACAGCTATAACTTTGCAGGCTTCTAAAGATTGGAAGAGTAAACCAATAGCCCCATCAAAGGGCTATGCCACATTCAGAAATGAACTTGGTGGGACAAATACTTTGGTAATTTAGTGGAGAGTGTGGTAATTTAGGGCTGGGAGTGGGGGATATGTCTGTACTTCCATTCTCACTGTCTTTTCAGTAAATATGCCTTTATAAAAAGTGACTTGATGCTGGGATTTCAATCACTGGACCAACCTGTAGTATAAGGAGATACCCATAACTGGCCATGGATATTGGGAATAACACACCAAAATCAAGGTTACACTAATGGCACTGGAGAAAATCTGACAGCACCATGGAGTACCCCTGGAACTGTAAGGTGAAGATATGGCCAGCCTTGATCTCTGAGGACTCGGTTCAAAGACCCGCTACATTAGTTCCCTAGGGCTAAATATTTGAATGGGTACAAACAATGAACGTATAGTATAGAAACAAGGTTACCTTAGAAGGAAAGATACTAGGAATGAAGGAGGGGAAAGGAAAGGCTTTCTGCAGAAAGTATTTCTGGACATGAGTTGGGAGGAAGCCAGGGATTCCAAGATGTGGAGATAAGGAGGGAGGGCTTTTCAGGCATGAGGGACAACATGTACCAAGTCAGAGAGATGAGAGATGGAGTATCCTAGGTGAAGGGCAGCAAACAGGTAAGTAGGGCTGGTCCACTGAGCCTGTGGAGGAGATCAATGTACAAGAAAAGCGGAAAGAAAGGAAGGAGTAAGGCTACGAAGAGTTTTAAATGCCAAATGGAGTGCTTTCTATCTGATCCTGGAGTTAATTGGGAGCCAATGGAATGTATTGAGATTTATTTATTATTGGTCAGGGAGGTGAAACGATCAGACCCATCCTTTCCAAAGTGACCTACCCATTTCTTTGGCAGCTGAGTGGAGTATGAACCAGACTAGGGAGAGATGGGAGCCCAATCACAAGGCTACTGCAATAGTTCAGGAACAACGGGATGCTGCATTCCCCCAAGCACAGAAGTAGAGATATAACATAGAACTGTGTGCCCTTCAGCTGTATCCACAGAGATACATATTCTACAGTCAACTTCTCCCTATAGAGCGAGATGTGACTGCCTTTGATCCTCCCCTTCTCCTTGTCCCTTGACCTATGAAGGCTTAATGAGGTTCCCCCGAGTGAACATGACTACAGCCCAAATAATCACATGTCCACCAACACAAAGCACAAACATCTGTGGACAGAGGTCGGCACATCTGATTACTTTCTCATTATTCTTTTGCTTTCTTCCACCGGAGGGGCTCTCTGTTCCTTTCCTTTTGAGCTTTACTCAGAGACCTTTTTTGATGTCTCATTTGAAGGAGATGGCGTAGACTTGTCCATGGTTGGTTCCTTGAGATTTTTTAATACTTTTACTTAACTTTAAAAGAAATCAAACTTGTGATTTCACTAATATGAGAAATTTGTCCTATATCAATGTAGACTGACACCTAATTTTCAACTACAGTTTTACAGAATTGACTGAGAGTACTCAGAGTTAAAGTGACTTGTCTAGGGTCTCACAGCCAATGTATGTCGCAGGCAGAATTTGAAGCCAGTCCTTTTTGTCTTGGAGGCCAACTCTTTATCCACTATGTCATGGCGCTTCTCCAACTGATTGTACACAACACAGAGTTCTATCCCTACATTGACCTTTTGTCCCTCACATGTAGCTTCAAAGGATGAGGACTCACACAGTAGAAAACCCACTTATGATGGATGTGAACAAACTTGAGAACACAGGAGCTTTTAGCAAGTCAGTATTTTTTATCAGACTTCTCTTTAATACGGGCTTGAATTACCATTAAATCAAAGGGTTTTCCAATGATTTGAGTTTAACCTGATGACCAGGATGTGTATGCCCTTCCCAACAAACATAACCCCTGGGTAACTAGTCCTCTGAACGTGCTCCAGCTTATCTAGGTTCCTTCTAAAAAGATGATGCCAAGAACTAGGTAGGATACAACACATGTGAATGAATGGAAAGCCCAGAGGAACCCTCAGTTACTTCTATGTAGATACCATAAGTCTAGTGTAGTCTAAAGTATTTTTGACAATCATATCACATTGCTTGGTCATAATGAATTTACAGTCCATTAAAGGTCTTTCTCCACTTAACTGTCTATTTTATCTATCTTTCTTATGTTATATTCGTACAATTGAATTTTTGAACCAAGTTGTAGAGATTTCCAGTTTTTCCTTGCAAAGTTTTTTCTTGTTAATTTCAGTTTACTACTTTAGCCTTTGAAGATACTTTTCATATTGACTCTTTGAGCCTTTGGATTAGTCATGCCTCCCAGATTCACATCATGCACTGGAAAATATGCTATTTATACCCTCATGTAAAACTTTGATAAACATACCAAACACACTTGAGCCAAGAATAAATCCTTTAGGCACCCCAGTAGAGACTGCTCTCCAGATGAACATCAATTGATTTGTCAATAATCTTTGGATTTGCCAGACAAGCAGTTATGAACTTACCTGACCATACTATTATTTAATAGACATACCTATATTTTATACACAGGGATATCATAAAAAGCTTAGTCTCAGATTTGTTCTATTGGGAAGAGAGCAGTGAAATATGAACAGACCATGGTAAATCCATCCTCACCACTGTTAGAATAACTCAAAATACTGTTTTAGTAGCATCATCTTTGTATGAGAACAGATAGCTAGTTAAAAATAGAAGCCTTGTTTTATACATACACGAAGTGAGATCTTAGATCTGGAGGTAGAAGGGACCCTGGAGGTCATCTAATTCACTACAATCTCTCCTCTACTTCAACTGCATTCCAAAGTAATTAAGTAACTTGTCCAGGCAGCAAGCATCAGAAGTGGAATTTGAACTCAGATTTTTTAATTTTGGCCATTAAGTGGTGTAGTGGATCAGATCTGGATTCAGGAAGACTTGAGTTCAAATCCAGCCTCAGACGCTTACTAGCTGTGTGACCCTGGGCAAGTCACTTCACTTTGTTTGCCTCAGTTTTCTTATCTATAAAATGAGCTGGAGAAAGAAATGGCAAACACTCCATGATTTTTGCCAAGAAAACCCCAGATGGAGTCACAAAGAGTCATACATGACTAATGAAAAAATGACTAAACAATAGCTTCTAACTTCAGAGTCAACGTTTTTCCCACTGTTCTATGTTGTTTCTTACTTTGAGAACATAACCACTTAAAGGACAAAGGTGATGGCTCTACTATTGTTGCCAAGAAGAATTAAAAAAGGAGAAACAGATTACATTTCGTTTCTGTTTGATTTGCTTCTGGCTTTATTTACAACTTTTGGGAAAGCTGCTGTTCCTCATACTAATGATCAGTCAAGATGTCTATAAAGCACTTTGTAAAAAAGTACTGTTTAGATGTCAATACTTTATTTAAACCTAGGATGACTCCAGATACTCTCACACATACACACATATATTCACATGTGTATAAACATGGATACACGTATAAGGTGTGTATGTACATATGTGTGTGAACTCAAAGCTTGGGAATCCTGATGGTGGTCACAAATACTTAAGGCAAAGACTTGGAAGAAAACATTGAGGTAGCAGGCAAAGTCTTGAGGCAGCTTCCCCTTAGAGTTCTTGTTTCTTATGTTTCTCCCTCCCTTTCATTTCCAATGGAGACTCCAAGAATCTCAGAGAAAACCAAGACTTTTGGGATCCACATAACTCTTGTAGGGTTTCCCTTTCTCTGAGGATTTAGGAACACAAGATCATCGTAAGAGAATTCAATTGGAGTTACAAGGATTTCCAACCCTTAGAGAGAGACTTGGGGACAGAAGCTCTTCATAACAAGCAGGACGAAGAAAGGATCAAAGACAGGTAAGTGCCTGTGTGCTTTATTATCAGGTTGTGTTTTGGGATCTAGAGGAACTTGGTTAATGAGACAGCAACTTCTCCGAGATGGAAAAAATTGAGCACAGATAAGTGTGTGCTCTTCTATGCATGTTCTCTTTGCATACCCACTCTTTTCATTAATGGTATATGTGTCTACAGGAGAGAGGGAACAGCCCAGGTTTATGGGGAAAATGTTCTCTTGCTACTTATTTTATTATGCTATTTTTTCTAAATACCTTTGCTTTGAAACAATTGTGTCCTCTGACTGATTTGTAAAAGTAAACACATTGGTAAAGGTTCATAACTTGTGATTCTGAGAGGATATGGATCCTCAGAGGTTTTGATTCGCTGGGACCTTGACAGGCTAGAGTGGTGTTGCCCCAGATACATATTGATAGACTAATTCCAAGAGCATTACATGGGCTGAGCACTTAGCTGCATGTCATAAGTTTAGCATTATGAACTTCCAATCTACTTGTTTTTATGTTGTAGATGGCTAGATTACTCTCTTTTGTGCCCTGTAGATTTCTTTGAGGGTTCTGGGGTGTATTGCGTTAGGTGAATGATTTTTTTGAAGCAGAGAGTTCAGAGAGTCATTTCATCAATAGAAAATCCTTGTTTTATTTGAACATTATACAGAACACTTTTCATGAAGCTAGTGAGCACCTTTAACAAACATATATCTCCTCTTTAAACATCTCACTTGTCAATACTCAGGGAATTGTTGAATAGTAATTTCTATAGTTGTGTCTGTCATAGTCTTGTGTGATTTTGATGTACATGTGAAAGATGCTTTGTCTAAGGAGAAACCTCAAGGCTGCATTTAGCACAAATCAGTCAAAAGCTTTCTTGAAAACAATAAATAACAGATGGATTAGGATCTTATATTTGCTATACTACTGTCAGTTGCATAACCATAAAGTTATAGTTTGTTGTAAAAAATCACATGCAAAAAAAGCCTACTTGTTGCCTTCTCATCTTGACCTCCACGTGTATAGATCGTTCTTTTTTTTTAAAAACAATGTTTTTTCTCAATTACATATAAAACTATTTTTAATATTCATTTTTTAAAGTTTTGAGTTCCAAATTCCATCCATTCCCTCCTTCCCCAACCCCTCCCTGAGAAGGTGGGCAATCTGATATAGGTTACACTTGTGCAGTCATGTAAAACATTTCCATATTAGTCATTGTATTGGAAGAAAACTCAAAACAAAAGAAAGCAACCCCAGATGCTTCAGTCTTTATTCAAATGCCACCAGTTCTTTCTCTGGAGGAGAATGACATTTTTCATCATGAGTCTTTTGGGATAATCTTGGATCATTGTATGTATTGCTGAGAGTAACTAAGTCATTCACAGTTGTTCATCATATAATATTGCTGTTAATGTATATAGTTTTCTCCTGGTTCTGCTCAGTTCACTTTGTATCAGTTCATGCAAGTATTTCCAGGTTTCTCTGAAATCATCCTGCTTATCTTAGAGCACAACAATATTCTATTACAATCATATACCACAACTTGTTCAGCCATTTCTCCAATTTATGGGCATCCCCTCTATTTCCAATTCTCAGCCACCACAAAAAGAGCTGCTATGAATATTTTTGTACGAATAGATTCTTTTCTCTCTTTTTTTCAATCAAAAGAGATACAGACCTAGTAGTGGTATTACTGAGTCAAAGGGTATACACAGTTTTTGTCATAGACCCAAATTACTCCCCAGAATGGTTGGATCAGTTCACATCTCCACCAATAGTGCACTAATGTTCCAATTTATGCACATCTCCAATATTTATCACTTTCCTTTTCTGTCATATTAGCCAGTCTGATAAATGTGAAGCGTATAGACCATTCTTAAAATTTTATAGAGCTGAGAAGGAAAGCATGCATTGGTAGTCACCTGCATTTTCCTGGTTAGCTTTCTCTATTTCTCTTATTATTTCAGTCTCTATCTATTTCTCTGTCTCTTTGATGATTCAACTCTCTCTATCCTTCTCCCTCCCTCCCTTCCTGCCTCCCCCTCCAAGTCTATCTTCCTCCCCTCTCTGTCTCTCTCTGACTCTCTTTGTGATCTTTTCTATGTTTAAAAAATTTCTTCTCTTTGATATTTCAAAAGTGTCACTCATTGAGTACCTTTAAATTTGTGCCACCACCCCAATCCAACAGTTCCATAATATACTTGGTCACCTTCAGATTTTTTTTCTGACTGCTTTTTTTTAGAGGCCATTTCCACATTTTTGCATATGACAGCAGGTACAAAGGGGACCTTAGGTAAACTACCTTACTCCTTGAGTTCTCAGTTCTCTCATCTACAGAATAAGGGGATGAAACTAGACCAATCCATCAGTCAGCAAGCATTTATTAAATACTTCCTTTGTTCCAGGATTATGCTGGGTGCTGAAAATACAAGCACAAAGAATGAAACAGGGAGCTCTCGAGTTCCTCTCAGCGTTAAATCTATGATCCTATGAGCTTCCCATTCCAATTTCATTTTAGCAGCATTTGTGGAGTGCCTGCTTTGTGACAAGCATTGTGCTAGGTACTTAGAATTCAAAGAGAAGTGTAATACAATCCCTGACCTCAAGGAGCTTACTTTCTCCTCATTCTCATGAGAACCTGAAAATTCTCTTTCTGCTAAGTTTCACTTTCACTGTTTAAGGGCAGTTAGGTGGTGCAGTGGATAGAGCACCAGTGCAGGAGTCAGGAGGACCTGAGTTCAAATCTCACCTCAGACACTTGACACTCACTAGCTGTGTGACCTTGGGCAAGTCACTTAACCCCAATTGTCTCCTCCTGGGTTATCTCCAGTTATCCTGATGAATATCTGGCCACTGGATTCAAATGGCTCAGGAG
Organism: Potorous gilbertii; assembly: GCA_028658325.1. Lineage (NCBI taxonomy): Eukaryota > Metazoa > Chordata > Mammalia > Diprotodontia > Potoroidae > Potorous > Potorous gilbertii. The sequence goes on along the minus strand of CM053772.1, from coordinate 252,846,535 downwards.
AAGAAGTGAGGCTGGTGACCTACACAGCCTTCCCTCACTCAAAACAAAGTCAAGGGCAAGTCATGTCATTAGTTCTCTGATAGCATGGTCTTCTTCGGCAACGAAGAACGAACACAGAAAAGGACTTTCACTGTTTAACTTTATGTCGTAATAGATGAGGTGGAATTCTGGTATTATTGTACAATCAGGAGAGGAGGGACCTGGTTGTCAGTCTAAACAATGAATTAACTCTGTGGATGAATGAACTCTAGAACTGCCCCATTTCCTTTGCTGCCACAGGGACTCTGGTCTCTAGGAGAGAGTGTTGACGTGTTGAGGGCTAGCCATTTTCTGATCCCTTGAGCTAATAGGTTATGATGAAAGGTTTATCCTTAAAACTTTGGCTTAACAAAGTCACAGGGCCATCAGAGATAGATTCACTTGTGAACTTCACTAGTTTTGTCATATTTCCCCTAAGATAAAATAATCCTGTAAAAAGATGGTCTACCTTGGGAAAGCAATTACATTGTTCTTTGAATATGGAGATCTGATGAAGGATTTATGTGTGCTCTTGGGGTTGTGCTTCCCACAGTGGAATGAATTTAGGCTGATCTATGATCACCCCATATGACCAGAGGTTGGATGGATGAGGAGTGTAGTTCACATTATGATCATGGAAAAGTTATTTTATGTACTTATTTTGTATATCTTTATACATGTATGAGATGTCTCCCCATATAGAACATAAACTCCTTGAAAGCAGCAACTTTCACTTAAGTTTTTGAATCCCCAGTGTCCCAGTGCATGGTCTGGCACATTATAAATGCTTAACAAATGATTATTGATTGATTGATTGATTTGAATCCCTAGTGCCTAGGACATAGTAGGTTCTTAATAAATGCCTCTTGATTGAGTGGCTCTTTGCATAGAGGTGATCTTGTCATATAGGGATTAAATTCAAGAATTTCACTGAATTGGTGCTGGGATCTAATTCAGAATCGGTAACCAACGGCATGGCTAACCCTGAATGGCACCTGAGACACAAGGCAATATTACTGCCCCCTAGCTTATGCATATCTTATTTTTACCTGCATTCTTTCTTCTGTCCTCCCTTTCTCATACTCTTTAATCTTTTTTCTTTCCCTTTCTTCCTCTCTCACCTTTTAATTTTATTTTCTTTTTTGAATCGTGCAAGAAAAATAGTATAAAGGATGCCATCAGACAGATACGTGAATGGAAAAAGTGTGAACTGGTCACGTAGCGACCCTCAGCAGGGAATACCTGATAGGTGGCCCATCTGGCCCACCTGGCCCACTGGTGTCCATGCAATGTCACAGATCTAGAGGAAGATGCCATACCTTGCCCTTACTCCAAATTTTAGGTAGATGCCCTGTGTAATATTTGTTAGAGATCATGGACAGAGGCTACTCTGGATAAGAGGGCAGGGATGCGCTGCAGTGTTGGTGGGAATGGCCATATGCATAAAATCACAGACCTAGGGAAGCATCTTAAGATTCCCGCAGGCCTGATAGTGGCCTTTAGAGACACCCTTGGGTATTGCATGATGACATTCAAGACTGACCTTTGCTCTAATCAGAAGCTGTAGAGGTGAAGACCACTGCAATTTTGTGCTAAGTTCTGAGTTTACAAAATAAGACAAAAATATGGTCCCTGTCCTCAAGGAGCTCACACTCTAATGAGAGAGACAAATAAATAAATAGCAAATATGTGTTTGTCCTTCATTGCTGAAGAAGACCATGCCATCAGAGAAATGATGACATGACTTACACTTGACTTTGTTTTGAGTAAGGGAGGGCTGTGCAGGTCACCAACCTCACTTCTCCAGAGCCATCTGAATCCAGTGACCAGATATTCATCAGGATGACTGGACATGATCCAGGATGAGGCAATTGGGGTTAAGTGACTTGCCCAAGGTCACACAGTTAGTGAGTGTCAAGTGTCTGAGGTGAGATTTGAACTCAGGTCCGCCTGACTCCTGATTTATCCACTGCACCACCTAGCTGCCCAGGCAAATATAAACATAAATTGTAAATAGCAAACCTACAAGATATATAGAATGTAAAATGTCCGAGTTGGAGCAGAACACCGAAGTCAAGTGCAAACCCTGTCTGTACAAGAAGCCCCTTTGCTATGTTATCAGTATATGGTCCTCTGTCTTCTTCGTGAAGCTCTCTAGTGAGAGGGCATCTCATTATCAATGTGGTATAATGGAATCAAGAGAAAGCCCAACGTTCAAATCCTACCTTGGACATTTACTGTGTGATCTTGGGCAAGTCACTTCATCTTATCCTAATCTTCCATTTCCTTACCTTTAGGAATAATACATACATGTATACATATATACATACACACGTATATTTATATGCGGTTGTTCAGTTGTTTTCAGGTATGTCCAATTTGTTGTGACCCCATTTGGGATTTTCTTGGCAGAGATATTGGAGGGGTTTGCCTTCCTTCTCTAACTCATTTTGCAAATGACGAAATTGAGGCAGTTACATGGCTTGCCCAGGGTCACACAGTTTGTAAATATCTGTGGCTGCACTGGACCTGGAGTTAAGAAGACTCATCTTTGTGAGTTCAAACCCGGCCTCAGACACTTACTTAGTCATGTGACCCTGGCCAAATTACTTCACCCTGGTTGCCTCAGTTCCCTGATCCATAAAATGAGCTGGAAAAGAAATGGCAAACCACTTCTGTATCTTTGCCAAGCAAACTCTAAAAGGGGTCATACAGAGTTGGACATGACTGAAAAATGACTAAATGACCTTACAGATCCCATAAAGAACCATGCCATCCCAACTGTGTTACCTCAGAAGTATAGTCTTCTGCCTACTTCCAGGGATGTAAGATGATGGGGCTGGGGTGTCTTTTTTAAATGAAGACTGAGCAAAAGACAAAATCCTCTTTTCTCTGAAGCCGTTGGCTTTTGAAGCCTAGATTTTAAACCCTACTCTCTTAGCAAAGAGATAGGTGTTTGCTTGTGAGTCTTCCCCCACCCCACCCCCACCTTAAGAGCCCCCTCCTCCCACCCCATCAGCCACACTAATTATGCCTGGTGTAATGCAGTAAATGAGAGCTTGAATATATAAAAGGTAGCATTAGCAGAGGGAATGAAGGCGCCCTCACCTAGAGCAGCCTGGGAGACAAGCAGGCAGCCAACGACAAGTTAATGAGCTAGAAATTGTTGAGCTTTGCTGTCTGAGGAGCATGGTAAATGGAACATGTGGCCTTAGGGCATCTTTGCATTGAGATGAAAAGAAAATGAGTTTATTTTACAAATAAATAGAGTTTGTGTTTCTGTTTGCTATTCATGGCTAGAGTGTTTACTCCTCAGAAATAGTGAAATGTCGCCTAAATATTAAATATGGACAGGGATTTCTTTATTCTTTTTCCCCTCTAGTGCCACTAACAAAGTATTGCTTTTACAAACTGTCTACCTACACCGCAGTTAAGCATCCTGGGTCTCTTCTCTCTTTGCTATTACTAAGTGATGAGGACTTAACTGTGACTCTTTTGGGGAGAAAAATGGAGAGGGAAATTTGATGGAAAGACTTGATACATTAAAAGCATATTTAAGTCGAGTGTTGTGAAATGATGATGATAGCAAGTTTTCTACAGCATAGAAAGTTTGTAAAGTGCTTTATAAGCACTGTTTCTTTCGATTTACACAATAACCCTGGGAGGTAGATGTTATTATTGACTCTATTTTCAGATGAGGAAACTGAGGCAAACAGTGGTCAAGACTGACTTTTTATTGTTGTATTCTCAGTGCTAAGCACAGTGTTTAGCACCTTATGAATACTTGTTATCGGCATTCTCAGAGTCACACAGCTAACAAGCATCTGAAGTTGGATGTAAACGGGTTTTCCTGACTCCAGGACCACTGCTTTATCTGCCACCAAAATGCTTGACTCCAAAAAAAAAAAAAGACACCTCCCCCACTTCTTTGCACAAATAGGAGGCTATGGCTGTGGAATACTGATTATTTTCCCTCATAATTTGGTTAGTTTTACCAAATTTTTAAATCTTTTTCTTACTCTTTTTCTTCAAATAAAAGATAGATTTCTGGGAAGCAGTTGGGAGAGGGACACGTTGGAAAAGTAGATGATGTAAAACCAAAAGATATCAACAATTATTCGTTAAGGGTATGTGAGTGTTTTAACAAATGTCTTTTCAAGTTAATCCAACTCAATATTAGAGTTTGACATGAATCTGTTTACTGTTGCAACTTGATACGAATTTCACATTTGGTTGGAGTTTCTGGAAAAGCCCCACAGTCCCTTGGAAAATATATTTCTTCTTCCATACTTTAATGGATCTGTGGTCTCATCAATGTCTGTTTTTGTTCCCGCGATGGTCAGCATCCAACCATGTCCCTATGAATGAGCTAAGGCTTGAGGTCAGATATCATGAGCATTAGAAGGCAACATAGAACAATGGAAAGAAGCCTGTCTCTTTTGAGTCAGTGGATGTGGGTTCAAATTTCACTTGTGATTCTTCTACCTGTATGCTCTTAGGTATGTCATCTTCGTTCTTTGTAACGAGGTTCTCATCTAGAAAAGGAGGGAGCTGGATCAATCGATCTCTGAGGTTCTTCCAGCTCTAGATGTTCTAACTCCAGTGTTCTTTCTCCTATATCATGCTGCCTAGCCAAATGTATTTATGCTGTGAGTTTTTTTCCCTGAGCTTAAAAACAACAATTTTAATCCAGTTCAAGACAATGGAGATTGGCACTCAAAAAAAATATTTCTGGGCAGGATATTTCTTGGGAAGTCAATTTCGTGGGAAATTAATGCAGTTCTCTTCATTCCTACCTAGAAGCCATGTGGACCAAGAAACTGACAGAAATAGTGTTGGATTTGGAGGGACAGTGGGGAATGGACTTTAATGTGGCTTTAATAACTTAATAATTAATAATAATTAACTTATTAGATTTGTTGTTGTTACATAAGTCATCTCCAACTCTTCATGACCCCATTTGAGGTTTTCTTGGCTGAAATACTGGGGTGGTTTGCATTGCCTTGTCCAGCTCATTTTATAGATGAGAAAGCTGAGGCAGATGGGGCTATGTGACTTGCCCAAGGTCACATAGCTAATAAGTTTCTGAAGTCAAATTTGAACTCAGTAAATTGAGTGTTCCTGACGTCAGGCCTAGCAGCTCTATCCCCTGTGCTACCTAGTTGCCCAATTTATTAGATACTCTAGTTTAAAGTAGTGTGATGATGCAGTATTGAGGATGCTGGGAGTAGATTTCAGAAGACCTGAATTTAAATCTGTTTTCAGACACTTATTAGTTATGTGATTACTTGACATCTATCTTACTCAGTTTCCTGTAAAATGGGGATAATCCTAACATCTACTAACATCTACTTTCCATGATTGCTGTGAAGATAAAATGAGACAGCATTAGTAAGATGTTTTACCAGCCTTAAAGACTGAAGTTAGCTACTATCTTGTTGTGGAGCACAGGCCAGATATGCCAGATTGAGCAAAGTGGTATTCTGAGCAGGGATGCCATTCTCTGGACACTCTTGGGTGTTGCTTGGTTTTGGAGGCATCTTGAGTGAACACATTATCCTCCCCTTTACACCCTCCTCTTCCATTTTTTAAAAATCAGTATTTTTGAAGGATATTTGCATGAAAAGAGAATTCCAGTAGCTTGGGCAACAGCTGTTCCTCTTTCTTTTCCTTCGTCTTAAATCCTAATCCTGTTAGAGAGACATCTCAATTAGATTTTGTCACAGAGGATTATGGACATCTGAGGAGTTATAGACAGAAAAGATCAAGCTTCATAGGAACAGAGAATTTCTAAGGAACAAAGAGCCTGATTGTTAGTAGCCAAAAAGTTACAAGCAATCAGAAGGCAGGGAGGAGGAAGTGACAACTTTAAGACAGGGAGAATTGTTAGGAAAGTGATAAAAAAAAAAGTTTTTGTGAGGAGAATCCTTTGATAAAACAAACTCCCATTGGATTGAAAAATTTTAGATAGACAGAAAGACAGAGCATGTATTTAACACTTGTTACATGCCAGGCACGGGGCTAAATGCTGGGGATACAAATATAAGCCTACTCTCAAGAAGTTTACTTTCTAATGAAGAAGACAATATATAAAGGGGATGGAAAAGGAGTGAGGTGAGGGAGAGGTACCCAGGTAGGGGCAAAGCTATGGAGGGAAAGTCTGGAAAGTCTAAAAGTTAGAAATGAAGCTGAGAAACCAGTAAACATGACCTGGGCATAGTCCGGGGCTGGGCGAAGGACTCATGAATTAGAAGACAGGGTCATAGGGCTCTGATATACTGTTTGAAGTCTTCTGGAGAATCTTGTTCTAGAGGTGAAAGGAACCACGAAATCATAGATTTAGAACTGAAAGGAACCTCAGAGACTATTTAATGCCTTCCTTTTCTATATGAGGAAACTGAGGAGGAAAAGCAATTTGTCCAAGATCACATAGGAAATCAGACCTTAAAGGTCATCCAGTCTGACCCCTTCATTTCAACAGATGAGAAAAATGAGGCCCAGGAAAGTTGTGATCTAAAGTCACTAAAGTGGGAAGGATTTGAACCCAGGTCATCTGGCTCCAGAGGCAGTGCTGTCTTGATTATTGACATCTCAGAGATCTGGTGATTTTGATTGGAGCTTATAATTTAGGAGAGTTTCCTATTACTATTTTTAAAGTTCTCTCCCTCTACAAATCCCATTCTGCCAATTTCCCTCTTTCCCATTCATTATCAAAAACTTGTTTGGCAACACAATTAATTGATGCTCTACTAATTTCCATCTTTCTTGCCCTTGAATATTTTTAAAATTGGACTTATGATTTGATTGTCATGGGGAAATCCCTCTATGTCAAAACTGCCTCCATCAACACAGATTTAACTTAGACCTTCAGCTTTGAGGTAGAAAGTGACTTAGCCATGACCATATGGTTCATATGTTTCAAAGCCAGAACTTGAATCCAGTTCTGACTGACTCCTGCTTACTTAATCACTATTGCCTTTCTTGAGCATTCCTGGAACAAGACAAAAAATACTTTTGCTGTATCTTTCAGTCCTCCCTCCTTAAAGAACCATTGTATTGTTCTTCCCATTCCTTTAACGATGACGCTTCTGGGGGCCTTCATTCTCCATTTTAACAACTTGAACCAAAGTTATGGGCCTAAAGACTGATCATTTTGAGGATAGGCACACACTTCAGCATGGAATGGGTTAAATATTGATTTGTGGCTTTGTAGAGTACACACGGGCATCCATGAAGACACCAGTTCTCAGCGGGGATGGCTTAATGGAGATTTTCAATTTGAAAGAGACATGGTTTTTGGTGTCTCTGCCATGGTTCTCCCTCTTCTGGAAATAATACCAGGGTAGCCATTATTCCTGATAGGAGAGAGGATGTTGAAAGGAAGGATGCTGGCTTCCAGGTAAGGGTTTTGGCAGATCCAATGCCATCTCGTTGGTTACAAAGCCTTTCTGGAAAGCTTGCAATTATCCGGCTCAGGCCGCACAATTAAGCAAACAATTCATCCCATCTCCCTCTATTGATACCCCATTGACAAGAGACTAGGGTGGCCCAGGAGATTGGGGATGGAGCCATAGTCTTTTGCCCTGAAGTAGCTGGTTTGAATTAATTCATTGGGGGCGGGATCATATATTGCCTCCATGTGAAGGCTGTTTGGTGACCTCTGTGAAATAGATGGGTGGTTTTTGGTCCATGGAGAGATGGGGGTTTCTCAACACCCAGGAGTCCAGCTGGCAGAATATACCACATGTGTGGCTTAAACTGACATGATTATCTCCTCCTGTTTATGTTTTGGTGAAATTCATAGCATGAAATCCTGACTGCAATAGAGTGAAATTTAAGGTGGATGCAGGGACTACCAGAGATGAGATTTCAGTTCAATTCAATAAACAACTGTTTTAAGCACCTACTATGTGCCAGGCATGGTGCTGGAAGTAGGTGGCACAGAGACAAAAAGTGACTCAGTATTTGCCCAAGAGGTGTTTACATTCCTTCTGCTGAAGAGATCTAACATTACCCAGAGAAATAAATACAAAATAGATAAGAGGTAATAAGTATTTTTTGGAGGGGGAGGGCAGAGTGGTAATACCTGGAACTGAGCTAGGGCAAACACTGGATAACATTACAAAAAATTAAATTGACAGTCTCTGAACAAACAAGGAATGCCCAAAGAATGTAAGTTTCCTGAGGGCAGGGACAATTTCACTTTTGTCTTTTGAGTACCCAAAGTGCAGCACAGTCATGGTACACAGTGGATAACTTAATAAATCTTTAGAAATGAAATCAGGGAAAAAAACACAACTTAATAGCTGTGTGACCTTGGACAAGTCACTTAATCTCGATTGCCTTGCAAAGAAAAAAAGAAAGAAAAGAACAAGAAAAAAACTAATCAGAAAAAGGTTAGTGTAGGAGGTAGGACCTGAACTGAGCCTTGAAGGAAGCTAGGGATTCTGGGAGGTGGGGGTAGGAAAAGAGCATTCTAGGCTTGGGCTCAGAAGGAATTCTTAGTTGGGAGAACTGTTAGTAACTAGTTGGGTCAAAATGAAAAATATCTAAGGAACAGTAATGTCAGTCAGTCAATAAGCATTTATTAAGTGTCTGTTGTGTCCTGTGCTAAGCACTGAGGTTACAAAGAAAAGCAAAAGACATTCCCTGTCCTTGAGAAGCTCACATAGAATGCTTGAATGTCTTTGGCAAAGTAAGCTCAAGCTATATTGTGAAGGGTTTGCTTCAGCCTTCTGGGTCAAAAACATTTAAGCCTATAAGCTTTTTTATCTATGTTTTCCCATATCATGTGTATCTTCTGACAGTCAAGAAGATGGAGCTGGGGGGTGGAGCCAAGATGGCGGAGTAGAAAGACACACATTTGTTAGCTCCAAACCCACAGCCCATGGATTTCCTCTAAAAAGAACTCCCAACAAATTCTGGAACAGTGGAAACCACACAGCAACACAGTGAAGGAGATTTCTGTTCCAGAGAGCCCTGAAAAACCGATCCCAAAGGTCCATCGCACATCAGATGGGAGTGGAGCCCTCCCCTGCCCTGGCCACGTGGCAGGGAGAGGAGCGAGCAGATCTGAGCAGGCTTCAGGGATGGAATCTCCAGCGCTGCGAAGGTCCCTCCACCCACAGACTCACAGGTCAGTGAGAGAGACGGGCTGAGAGGGGAGCGGGGTGTATCCAGGACTCAGGCCCCCTTGGGAGGCAGTGGCAGAGGCAGCGGCAGAGGCAGCAGGCGACCAGAGGCTCCCAGAGCTGGCAGGAGCTCAGCAGGAGCTCCATGACAAAAGGTCTCTGCATAAACCCCCTGAGAGAACTGAGCCTGGGAGGCGGCCCTGCCCCGACCTGAGCACCAGAACTTAAGCTCACATTGAATAGCAGCCAGGCCAGCCGCCAAAAGCCCTGAGGTTGGGGAGCAGCATTTGAATCTCAGACCCCAAGCACTAGCTGGGCAGACCTAGGCCAGGGGGTGGAGAGGACTCTCAGAAGTCAAGTAACTGGCTGGGAAAATGCCCAGAAAAGGGAAAAAAAATAAGACCATAAAAGGTTATTTCCTTGGGGAACAGATGATTGCGCCATTCTTCTCTGACAAAGAAGACCAATGCTTACCATCAGGCAAAGACATAGGAGTCAAGTCCTCTGTATCCCAAGAAGATGGAGCTGAAGACAGTACAGGTCAAAAATATAGATGACTTTTTCAGTTCCTACTGAAGTTTGTACACATCCTGATAGCTTTTTACTGGCATCAATTCTTTGTAAATTAGAACTTGGGCGATCCTGCTCTTGTTTCCTAATCCATAAATCAACATATATTTAGTAAGTGCCTACTATGTGCATGACCCTTTGGGTTTGCCAAAGTCTCTACCCTTAAGGTATTTTTATTGAAAAAAACAGGCATTCCAAGAGAGAAAGGTGAGGAGGAAGAGCATTTTGGGAAGGGGGGGATGGGCAGCACAAAGGGGTAGAAGTGGGAGATGGAGCACTGTGTGTGAGAAACAGCAAGAAGAATAGTTGACTGGACTATGGGGATGGGGAAAGGGAGTAATGTATTCTAAGGCTGGAGATTGGATTGGGGCTAGATTATGAAGGGCTTTAAAGCTAAAATAGGAAAATTTCAGAGAATCAAAATCAAAGAATCCTATTTTTGTAGGCAACCTCAAAGGCATTTGTCCCAACACACACCTGAACAGGAATTCCTTAGGAAGCATCTCCAAGAAGTGGCTACCCAAGCATGTCTTATAATGCTCTCATTGGCATTGCTGCATATTTCAGAAAGAAATGTACGTTGTAGGCCCAGAGTAAATAATAGCTTTTTTCAATATTTATTAAAATAAGATGAGAGATGACAAATTCCTTAATTCTGAGTCTATGATTTACAATCTCAAAAGCCCCATCGTATTTTTGTCTGCTACCATTTTAATTTAGTTCATTTCAACAAATATTTCTCAAGCATCTTTTTTTTGTACAAGATACAGCACAAGGACCTGGCTACACAAAGACAAAGTAAAAACCAGTTCCTACTTTGGGTAGCTTATATTCCACTGGGAAATTCAAATTTAAACATATAAAGAAATCATGTAATAGAAAATAATAGAAAGTTATCTGAGGCAGAAAGAGAGCATTAATGACTGAGGAGGGGGACAGGAGGGTCCTGGGAAAGGATCCAGGTCCAGAGTGATATACTACTTAAGCCTTGTAAGTATCATCATCATCATCATCATTCTAAGAGGTCAACATTTTAAGAGGTGAAGGATTTAAGGGACAAGAAGGGGAGTCTGTTTGAAGGCTTCAACATAAGAGAGAATATTATGTTTGAGGAACAGAAAATTAGCCAATTTGACTGGGACAGGACATGAATTGGGATAGTATGAATGAGTCTGGAAATGAATTCAGGAGCAAAACTGAAAAATTTGGTTTTTATTCTAGAGGCAGTGGGGAGCCACTGAAATTTCTGTGGCAAGGGAGTAATATGGTCTCTGTGATTTAGGAAGATTATTTTGGCTGATCCATGTGAAAGAGTGGGGAGGGAGGAGAAGGAAGTACGAATATCGTTTAGGAAGCTGTTGCTGTAGTCTATGTGATCCAAGATGGAGGCTTATCAGGGTGGTTCCATAAGAGACAAGAAGAGGAAAGATATAAGAGATATTGTAGAGATTGAACCAGTAAAGCTTGGTGACCAATTGGATATGAAAGAAGTGAAAGAAAGAGTCAAAGATGAGTCCAAGATTGTGAACTTGGGTTACTAGAAATATGGTAATAGACTGAATAGAAAAAGGAAAGTCTGGAGGAGAGATAAATCCAGGCGGAACTGAAGGGCCACCTCTTTGACAGAATCTGGAGCATAGGCAGAGAGAAGGAGGGATGTAGAAGAGTTTTGAGGCACAGAATAGAAGACAAAATGAAACTCAAAACAGATAGCCTCTCTTTTCTGAGAGAGGTCTAAGAGGAAGGCATTTGCTGAGAGGGGAGAGGAGGTGGGGTAGGAGTTCTTAGGAGTGTGATAGCCCATCAGAGAAGAATGAATGGATTGCAGTGGGGCTAAAGTAAAGGCTCTTAACAAATGTGTAGTGAGCCAAGTCAGCTAAGATATGTGTCTTCTTCCAATACCAACCAACGTCACACAAGCAGGAATGGAAAAGGCAGACCATAGGGGTAGCCCAAGGGTGGCATTTGGCAAGGCACATCTGTCAATAGGATAGGTAGAAAAGAATTAAATTGATTAATGCTAGGGTCAAGGCTATGAAGGAAAAAAGTAAGGCCAAACAGGAATGAAAGATTAGGAGAACAGGTAAAAGAACTAAAGGACATGGTGAGATGGGGGCCTGAAATGGTTTAGGTCACAGGAATGGGAAAGCTGCAGCCTGGAGTCCACATGTGGCCCTCTAGATCCTCAAGTGCAGCCCTTGATTGAATCCAAATTTTGTTCTGTGAAGTTTGGATTCAGTCAAAAGGTCACACTTGAGAACCTAGAGGACCACATGTGTCCTGCAGGTTCCCCACTCTGTAGGAGGTTTGAGAGAAAGATGTGGAAGGATAGGAGACTGTGATCAGAGAAAGGAATTTTGAGAGCTCAAGGCCTTGCAGGTAGGACAGAGATGGACAGTGAGATCTAGGACACTGCCATCCCTATGGTGGCTGAAGGAGAGTGAAGATACATCACAGGAAATGGAGTTAGTGAAAAGGAAGGCCCGTGTTTGAGAGTACATTGACAGTAAGTCCCAAAGTTTTGGGGCAGGATTGCTAAGGTAAAGAGAACTGAGTTCAACAATCTCATGAGTACATTTAACAGGTGTTTTGGTGCTTATAATGTAAACCCTTCATTTTGCCAAGGGTAGGTAAGTCTTCCCTCTAGGCTTGGTGGAAAGAAAAGATATGCTTCAGCTTTGGGACCAAGACATAGTATAATAGATTTTAGAGTTAAGGGACCTGAGTTCCAATTCTGGCTTTGCCACTTGTGTGACCTTGGACAAGTCAGGTAACCTTTCTTGGCCATTTCTATGACTATAAAATAAGGAGGTAGACTAAATGACCTCTAATGTATCAACTTTAAATCTCTGATCCTGTCTTTGGATATCACCCCAAAAGGTCATTAAAACTGTTGAATCCTGAATTTGTTTCTGGTTATGCCCATACCTCTCCGTTTTGTTTCATTTTTGTCTAGGTCTGAAATCCGATGGGAGCAAAAACTTAGTCCTCAGAGCCCACAAACGACCCTTCTTGTTCATTCGTCTGTGTGTCTAACTTCCATTTTCTACTCCGGCCTCCTGGCAGCTGGCTGTGTAGTTGACAAGTGGAACTGATTGAGGAGTCCACAGGTGAGTTAATTAGCGCGGTGGCAGTTTGGAATGCTGGGAACTGCCATTTAGCGTTACATTGTGGTGGCTGCTGTTGTTACCGATGGGAAGCAAGTGGTGTGCTGTGGGTTTCAGAAAGTCTGTCTCCTGATTGGTCCCAGGATATGTCAGCATTCTGGCAGGAAGCCACCATTCAGAACTACTTTCCCTCTGAACCACATCACAAATCATATCAGTACGCTTCCACTAACGATGGCTGTTGGCCAGTCAAGACACGGTTTTCCTAATAAAATCCATCTTCCCTCCTAACCGTGATGCTGAGCGTTGAGGCACGCAGACCTGCCAACCTGTCGATTGACTTGGTCCTAGAGGGACAGGGAGTCAGTCATTAACATTTAGGGACAGAACCTGTCTATATGTGGATACTCTCATGGAGTGAAAGGAAACAAAATGTAAAAGAACACATCCTCTTTGGACAGAGCCAAGAGGAAAAATACAACAGCTCTTCAGGCTTTCTAGAGCAGAACCAAGGTATGGTGGAAATAGTTCTGGCTCTTAAATCGGACCTGGGTTTGAATACCAACTCTGCCACTTAGCACCTATAGGGTCCTAGGTCCTGTCACTGAACTTCTCTAGGGACTCTCTCTCTCTCTCTCTTTATAT